>OY755239.1:90567871-91179126 GCA_963576725.1 Azorinus chamasolen | reverse complement strand
TTAATCTAATTAATATCCATGATGCCATTAAATATAATTCAACTATTTCCTGTTGAATATTCATGTAAGAAATAATGACATAAATATATATATTGATAATTCATAAGCTGATTGTTTATGCTGTAAACATTGCAATGATTAGTTCTTCTTTGACACAAACTGTAGAATCAGGGCCCATGCTTATAAAGCTTTTAGTTGAGTCTGAGTTTCGTTCTCAAGCTTTTGATTGGTCAGGTTTGAGTTCGCAAGCTTTTGATTGGTCAGATTTGAGCCAAAGGCTCAAATCTGACCAATCAAATGCTTGAGAACGTTCTCAGACTCAACTAAACGTTTTATAAGCATGGGCCCAGATATATAGTATGTCAAAACAAAGAGAGCAGATCCTGATCAGACGGCTCATATACGGATCCTCTGATATCGGTCTACTCTGTTTGCAAATGCTTGAAAAGGCGTTTATAAATAAATAAATATGAGGGAAATGTTCAAAACAAACTAGCTTTTACATAATGATATGCAAACCTACATAAAAGTCATCTCAGTTGCATTTTGCGAATTAACCCATTACCTCATAGGCTATTTTAGATACAACCTATTTGAATAAATCTACCGAAAAGGAGCATTAACTAGAGAAAAGGAAACATTTTAGAATTTTGTAGTTTGAAACCATGGTGATAAATAGAGCATTTTCTCCTATAGGAGCAAATGCTCTATTTATCACAATGGTTTCACAAAGTGACTTCTACAGAGTCGTCAAAATACGTCAATATGTGGGAATGTGTTAAAGATGAAACTGACGATGACTTGCAGAAACAATGAGAGATCTATATCATTATACCCGATCAGATGTGATATGTAAGTCTCTTAATTAAGAAGAATCATTTGTTTTATTAAAAAAGCAACAAAATGATATGGTTTAATTTTTTTGTTGATACTATGACGTCATTTTGTATTGAGATGACCACACGTGTTAAAGTTTTATTTTTCATAATAAATGTAATAAATCTCCTGCTTGACATTGTAGTAATAAAACCGGAGGACATACCTACTTGCAACCAGCAATTTTATTTCTTTAGTAAGATTAAGTTGAATACTGTATTTTATAATAGCCATGGCCTCGTCTTACTGAACTTTGTTTTCCTATCTGCTGTCGGCTGACATAAAAATAACGAACTGGCGTTACCGTGACATCGATGCTCCCCAGTGACGCCATGTTTGTTAAAAGAGTGCCCGGATGACAGGAAGTCATTGGTTAGACTGTCACCATTGTAATTACAACAATGAGATAACTGATTGGTTCGCGTGTTCTGCCTAATGGAAGAAAAGGGAAGGTTGCTTAATTGGCAGACAGTGTCATTTAACCCATTCGATTTTTGCAGCTTCGTAAAAATGAGAGGAAATTTACGAAGATGTATTGAAATAAGATTTTAGAATTTCGTTACATTACTTTAACTTACTTTTGATTAAAATTTAATTCGTCGTTATTTCTCTCTGCAAATTCCCTAACCTACCAGCGAAACATAATCGATCAAATTATATAATCGCTATTTCTACCGTAATGAATATTTGAATATGTCAATTTCAAAAGAAATCTGTCAGTATTTGAACAATCAATCGAAGTTTAAACTGCATCCATGGATTTTTTGGTTGATAATTCTCAATGCAAATCAAAGAGTTGACCTGTGTTATCCTTTATCCCACTGTCCACAACCTGATCGGCAAAGTTTGGATCCAGATGAGACGCCGACAGGGGCTAGCTAGCGATATTCCCTTATATTGATGCCATTTGACACTTCTGTGAAAGTTACATTTTGAAACCATTGTGATAAATTATCACAATGGTTTGAAAACTACACAATTCTAAATTTTCTCGGGGAGCATGTCGCGGTCCCCTATAGCCACGGTGCGTACATTACATTTTGGGTTCAGCTACGCTCCTGGCCGAGTTAGGACTAAATCTCTTTGACACTCGGTAAATAGTTTGATCGAATCGGAAGTACACAAAAGTTCACCTGGTGTAACTTTGAGCAGACGATGTTTGTCACAGCAGGATAAGGAAATAGGAAGTATTGTATCCAATAGCAACGGTATTTGTAATTAAGGTAATAGCCTAACATAACAATAAATGTTTTAACCCATTTCCCTCATAGACTATTTTTAGATCCATCCAATTTGGATAAATCTACCAAAACGGAGCATTAGCAAGAGAAAATGCATATTTTAGAATTTTGTAGTTTGAAACCATAGTGATAAATAGAGCAAATGCTCTATTTATCAATGGTTTCAAGAAGTGGTTATTACAGAGGCGTATTTATGGAGGAAAGGGTTAAACTTTCTATCCAGCAGCAATGGCATCGGAACATAAGGTTATAGCCTAACATAGCAATAAATATTTTCAAGATTAACTCTTTACATCATGGATAGTATGTTGACCTTTTACTCCATGAATATTCGTGTAAGAAATAATTATATCATACATATTAATCGACAGATTGTTTTTATAATGACATATGGACACAGGAAAACATTGGCCCTGACAGAAATAGCAGAATCAAACAGGCCCTATATTTATGGAGTACATGGCTAAGAAATAATGTATGTAAGAATATTGATTACAGTGCGCCCTCCCTACAACGGCCCTCTCAATAACGATTCCCTCCTTACAACAACGCTTGTCACTGTTTCCGAAACAAGGCTCCAGAAACAACTTTTTTCCATCGTATTTTCTTTATGTCTCCATCAAACCCTATGTTGTGACCACTCTTTAGAATCGTCACTCTGTGACGATTCTAAAGAGTGGTCACAACATAGGGTTTATTCATGTAATTCCATAAGCCAACAGGGCAGACGCTGATCAGTTCATTCCTACAGGTGTTCTGGGTCTACCCTGTTTCCAAATGTGTCAGAAGTCTTTCTTTGTCAATTCCAACTGCGCCACTATTGACATCAGCAGGAGAAGAACTCAATAAGCTTTTAGCTTTTGTTCTAATCCTATAGTGATACTCTGTTGATATCATGATTAATGTATACTTTTTCAAATAAAATATGTTTAAACTATTGACATCAGCAAACTGCGTGAATTCGGATGAGGCGCTCCGCCACATGACATCTCATCAGGATCCAATTTGTTTGACAATCTGTCAGCAGTTTTTTAAGTACCGTGAGTAAAACCCCGCTAATGCGACCACATAAAAGAGGTATAATTATGGGTGCTATATGCAGGTGGTAGCTTAATGCAGGACAAAAGTAATGCCGAAAGCTTCTAGAGGACCTTTCTGCATTACTTTTGTCCTACATTAAGCAACCACATGCTTATAACGACACCATGTTTATTCATTAAGTAGTCGCATTATAGGGGTTCAACTGTTATTGTAAAATTGTAAGTTATTTAAGTACTGTAAGTAATAATTGCTCTAGGTTAGAGATTGAGAAAACATAAGTATCACAGCAACGTAAAGGTTAGCACTCACATAGGGTTGAATAAACCCTTTTTAAAGCGACCACCTTATAGAGGCAATCTAGGTCTAACAGCCAGTAGGTAGCTTTATGCAGGGCGAAACTAATGCAGAAAGCTCCAGCAGGAGCTTTCTGCATTAGTTTCGTCCTGCATTAAGCAACCGTGAACTCTTTATGACACGTATTTCTATTCATTAAGGTCAGAGTGGTTCTACTGTAGCTATGATACGTCCATGCAATGTGTTATTCTATTCACAAAGCGTACATAGCACCAAAACGTCGCGCCTATACTAGATCATTACATTCTTAATAACAACGAACCAGTCTCAAATCAGAATCCAAACTGTTAAACTTCCCCGCTCCATTTTATTGAAAAGAAACAGAAGAAATATTCATTTTGAAAAGAAATAAGGCGACATTTGTATCAAGTTTAAGATAACGCTTTACAACGGTTTTGCGCTTGGTTATCGAAATGCATACCTGCTGCACGTGTGCCCCCACCCTACCGATGACATCGCTCAAAGGCGGAAACAATCCATTTAATGTGCCTTGAATGCCCCTTCTTTAATTAACTGCGAATTATACCGGCTCAATAAGCCAGCTCAAAGCAAACAAATTCTCCTTTTCATTCCGTGTTCGGTTTAAGCTGTGAGATGCGCCGAGAAACATTTACCAATAAAAGTGAAAACAAAACCCAACTCCAAGCTGCGGTTGCCACCAATGTTTACGTGCCTTCTCTGAAATGATTCCTAGCGCACGTGCGATCCTTATTAATCTCAGTATAGGGCACTAATGCGTTTAAATGTAGGACTTAATTGAAAACGGAGTCGGACAACACACGATAGTTCGGAACGCTTAGCCTGGTTTTCCGTTCTGTTATGGTACCGCACGAACTGAGGGCAATTAATAAATTTTATTGAACCGTTTCTTTCCGGTCTGTGGATTAGGCTAATGCTGTCTAATGCACAGAAAAGGAAAGAAGTAAACGGCATTCGTAGGATGATTGAGAGGTTTTTTCATTAACTGTTTAATGTAGTTTTCATCAGGTTTTATTGATAGCATTTAAGGTAATTTGTAGGCTCATAGGGGAACATTACAATTCGTTATTTCCCATTTTAAGCTAATCACAGTGAACGCGAGATATCAATGAGTCCAATCAATGTTACTGATGGGTCGCACTGAGATGACAATTGGACACTATCATTCATATTTTCCGACAGTAATATATCGGAGAAACAGGATGTAAATCAACTGTTTGCTTAGAACGCGATTTTTAAATCTTCTTATGCTAGACGCGTCTTGGCAGACATTCGCAAACAGCTTTAGTCATAATGAGACGTCAAATAACTCGGCGTCTTATCATGGTCCAAGCTACAGTAAAACCTCTCTATAACGGCAACCAAATTACATCAAGTATTTTGTGTTAAAGACAGGTGGCTGCTTAAAGCAAGGTGAACGTAAAAAAGAACGCTATTATAGGAGCGTTCTGTTTTACTTTCACATTGCTTTAACCCGTTACCTCATATGATATGTTTAGATGTAGCCTCTTTGAATAAATCTACCGAAAAGGAGCATTAACTAGAGAAAAGGTAAATTTTAGATTTTTTTAGCTTGAAACCATTGTGATAAATAGAGCATTTGCTCCTATAGGAGCTCTATTTATCACAATGGTTTCGCAAAGTAACTTTTACAGAGTCGTCAAAAGTCGTCAATATGAGGGAATGGGTTAAGCTGCCACCTGTCCTAAATACCAACTAATTAACACAATTTAGAGGCCGTTATAGAGAGGTTTTACCGTATTTGTCACTCGGACACTGGTTTCTTGGTTCGAAAGTCAGTATAAAGTTCGGTAAATCACTCACTGAGCAGATCTCATTTTTTTTCAGCATGAAAAGGGTTAGCATGCTGTACAACATCCTGTATCATTTTCCCTCATATAAACACCTTTTCGCGTATTTGCAAATAGAGTAGACCAAGATCAGACGGCCCCTATAGGAGCCGTCTGATCAGGGTCTGCTCTGATTGCTATTGGTATGCTTTAGATCTGATTCTGCAGTTTTTGTCGAAGCAAAGAATGCCATGGAATGTTTTTCATTGTAAAAATTGAGCCAATAAATAGTCACATTGTTATTATTTATCATATGAATACTGAACAGGGAAAGGGTTAAGCGATTATGAAAACTACTTAAGTCTAGTTTGGGTATTTAGACGAATGGTAGCTTAATGCCGGGTACAAATAATGCAGCGAAGCTCTTGTGGTAGGTTTCTGTATCCCCCTGCATTAAACAACCGCCTGCATTTTAAAGACAGCACGTGTCTATAAATTAAGCGTTTATAGAAGTATGTAAATATGGAATTAAAATACATAATGATGATAATAAAAATGTAGTTTGTTTAACGTGAAGTAGGTTGTTGTGGAAATTACTAAGAAATAATCATTTGCGACAGTTAATTGCCGATATTATTCGCACGCGTTTTAGACAACTTCTTGTACAATTTAATTCCGTGTCTCAATCGTGACTACCTGACGGTGTTCCGATTGGTTCCCTGAGGTGTTCCGAATGGTTCTCTGAGGTGTTCTGAATGGTTTAAATAAATAAATAAATAAATAAGTAAATAAGTAAATAAGTAAATAAGTAAATAAGTAAATAAATAAATAAATAAATAAATAAATAAATAAATAAATAAATAAATAAATAAATAAATAAATAAATAAATAAATAAATAAATACCTTTCCTTCGTATAAACGTAATATTCACGCATTTGCAAACAGGGTAGACCCAGGTCAGACGGCTTCTACAGGAGCCGTTTGATCAGGGTCTGCTCTGTTTGCTAGTGGAATTTGGAAGATTTGTTTCTTTAGTTTCTAAAATAGCTACAATGTGCCACCTTCCACATTTCATTATAACTCTTTTGTTCATAAATATTCTGTAAGTATTGAAATTTAGAATAAACATAGAACAGTGAAAGGGCCAAAGCTGAATGGGTAAGAAAGCCCTTATTGTACACAATAGAACATGTCCAAGAAACATGTCCATGGTTACGATATACTTAACCCTTTCCCTGTTCTATGTTTATTATGAATTTCATTACCTACTGAATATTCATGGACAAAATAGTTAAAATGAAATATGGAAGGTGGAACTTTGTAGCCATTTTAGAAAGTAAAGACACGGGTCTTTAAAATTCTATTACCAAACAGAGTAGACCCTGATCAGATGGCTCCTCTAGGAGCCGTCTGATCTGGGTCTACTCTGTTTGCAAATGCGTGAAAACACGTTTATATGAGGGAAAGGGTTAATAAAACATGGATGTCAATCACAGCAGATAGTTGCTGAACCCTTTCGACGCCAAATTTCTAATTGTCTTTTGCAATCCAAGTTTGTTAAATCATTCAGTATAATAGGAAAATGAGATAAATAAATGCAAATTTCAAAGGAATAAAGGACATACATGTATATAGAAATAGAGATTGAGACAAATAGTGAAGTCCCTGATCAGACGCCGCCTTTTTCAAGGCGGCGTCTGATCTGGGACTGCACTATTTGTCGTGGTGCATTTATGCGACTGCGGCGGTGAAAGGGTTAACTCTTTCCCTCATATAAACGCCTTTTCACGTCTTTGCCAACAGAGCAGACACAGATCAGACGACCCCAAAAGGAACAGCCTGACCAGCCTTGCTCTGTTTGCTTATGAAATTATTATAGATCTGACTCCACAGCTTCTCCCATGTCCTGTGTACATATACTATTATAAAAAATCGGCTAATACATATTTAGATACATGTATCATTATTTCTTACAGTAGGGAAAAGGGTTAATGCAGGATGAAGATAATGCTGAAAGCCCCTCCAGGAAAATAAATGACTAATTTGTAGGCTTGTTTAAATCTATATAGCCAAATATTCTGAAGCTACCGAGTCGCATGTTACTCTGCGAGTCTAAAGCTTGCAAGAAGAAAGCGCTTAACTTTGCTGCAAATCTCTTTTAATCCGACAGGATCTAAACGATATTTGATTGGAAACGTTCATGTGTAATTGTGTATAATAAACCTAATCTCCAGCAATCCGCTGACAAATTGACTTGTTTTATCCTCACTATCTGACAGCCAGTCGCTCTCATAGCAGTGAGGCGACCCTTAGTACTCCTACCCATTGTTTACAAGGACAGATCTTATTTCTTAAATGCATCAAAGCGGGTACTCGCTTCGTTTCTTCTATAATCACATAAAATAACAAAACGTCTGTATTATGATGATACCGTGAGTTGGTAGATATCTCATCTGGATGAAAACTATCGATACAAGTTAAGAGAACGTCTGCCACAGGAAAATTAACGGTTAATGTTTTAGAGAAAGAGTATTGATTGATGGAACAGCGCGAGGAATTAATCCCCCATTCCCTGGTTAAAACTTTATGGTTTATGCAAAATCGACTGAATCAAAGCCATGTAGGTCTTACTAAAGAGTCATAACCTGCTGTTTTAGACGCATGCGCAAACATGGAATAAACTAAAAACGCATAAATGAAAGAATTAACCCTTTCGGCGCCAAATTTCTAACTGTCGTCTGCAATCCAAATTTGTTAAATCATTCAGTAAAATATGGAAATGAGATAAATAAATGCAAATTTTAAAGGAATAAAGCACATATATAGAAATAGAGATTGGGACTTATAGTGAAATCCCTGATCAGACGCCGCCTTGAAAGGGCGGCGTCTGATCTGGGACTGCACTATTTGTCGTGGTGCATTAATGCGACTGCGGCGGTGAAAGGGGTAATGAGTGAAGTGAAAACAAAGAAAAGAATAGCAGGAGCAAGGGGAAATGACTTTAACCTTATCCCGCTGCGCGAGACCTGACATGTAAATATAAACAACCATGACCCAGAGGAGACGACGAGTATCTGTGCATTTCAAGACGCCGAGTACCTGTGCATTTCAAGACGCTGAGTACCTGTGCATTTCAAGACGCCGAGTACATGTACATTTCAAGACGCCGAGAACCTGTGCATTTCAGGAGGATCCAAACTATTTGAAGAAGAAGAAGAAGGAGAAGAAGAAGAAGAAGAAGAAGAAGAAGAAGAAGAAGACGAGGAGTAGAAGTAGGAGTAGGAAGAAAGTTATGATGATGATGATGATGATGAAGAAGAAGAAGAAGAAGAAGAAGAAGAAGAAGAAGAAGAAGAAGAAGAAGAAGGAATAAGAAGAAGAAGAAGAAGAAGAAGAAGAAGAAGAAGAAAAAGAGGAGGAGGGGAAAGAAGAATAACAACAACTACAACAACAAATGAAGAGAAGAAGAAACCCGAATGAAGAGAAAACTATTAAGAGACATTAAGAATAAATATGGATTGACACCAACTTTTACAACGCTGTCAGTCAGACAGAATGTATTGATTAACGTTCGAAATTTGACATTGAGGACTAATAGAAACACCGGAGGAGGAATCGAATACAGAAGACCGTTCTATGTTTCCTGGCCTTGAACGCCTTGAATGCGGGGAACTAGAGTGTACTGGCACTTGCAAATAGTATAGATTCAGAACGTAGGCCTATAGGAGTCATCTGATCAGGATTTACACTGTTTTCTAAATTCTATAGCAGTATATACCAGGGGCGTAACTACTAACTAGCGATACGCACTTACGCAGGTGCGTAACATCAAATTGAGAGGTGAAAAGATTATTATGGCCAAAATGGAACAAAAATCAAAGGCTTAAGTAGGGTAGATGTTCTGTCTTGTCATACAAGCTTTTTATATTGACGCCTTTTGACGACTCCGCAAAATTGACCTTTTGAAACCATTGTGATAAATAGAGCATTTGCTCCTATAGGAGCAAATGCTCTATTTATCACAATGGTTTCAAAACTACACGATTCTAAATTTTTCTCGGGGAAGCATGCCCCCGAACCCCTTTAACCACCGTACATTACATTCATATTCAGCTATGTTCCTGTATACTGCAACTTCTGATGGGCCATTCTTCTTTAAATATTTAGCATTCAAAGACCGTTTGTATAGCACTGATAGTATACACAATGGTATTTACCCACATAGGTCACATTATTCTGACACCGGGCACACCAGTCTTAACATTGGCCTCATATGCTGAATAGTAGTATGGTTGGTCATTCATTAACCCATTTCTCTATTCTATGTTCAATGCCTACTGAATATTCATGGATAAAAGTTACAATGAAATATCGAAGGTGGAACATTGCAGCCATTTTAGAAAGTGTAGAAACATATCTATTAGCAAACAGAGCAGACCCTGATCAGACGGCTCCTATAGGAGCCGTCTGATCTGGGTTTACTCTGTTTGCAGATGCGTGAAAATACGTTTATATGAGAGGACAGGTTAAGAAAGCGTACAATTAACGTTAGGAGTTTGAACGAGAAGCAGAGCAGATGCTGATCTAGATCTATTTGCAGAGGCCAGTACAGAACACTCCTTTCCTTCACTCAAACGCTGTTGACACAACACGATCAGGGATCGAGCCCGGAACTGACTCACAGAGAACGAATGATCCGCCGACATAACTAAATGTACATGTAACTGAGTGCTTGGTCCGAGATGAAGCATAAAGACTAGTGGCGGAGGCGGATGAAGAATCAGGGAACATAAATAGTTCGCTGTCACGTGTTGTCGTTAGCAAAATTTATCGTCTGCTTCAATTTTCATTTATGAATTTTCTGCCTTTTTGTTCAGATACATAATAACAGTATCAAACAATTTTGATCCCGGTGAGATGGTGAGGTAGCCATATACTCAGGGAGCCAGTAGTGCCTACCGTGCACCCCCCCTAGACTTTTTTTCATGGGTACCAAAATGTTCAGAAAAGTGTCCTGAATCAGAATCGCGAATGTACTCAAACTTAAATTCTTTTAGGCTATGTGTATTTTAACCGTTTCCATGGCAACCCCCCAGTTTTCGTAATGATGACCCATACCTACAAATTCGCCCATATCACAGCCAGTTTTTGTCCTAAAACTATAAAACTGGTACCAAATGGAAGATAAGACATTGTGCTTTTATTTCTAACTTGTTTTTTTTAATTACCTTATTTGCATACTCATGAATATTAATGAGAACATTAAAAATAGTAAAAAAGTATAGAAATAACCTAAACCTTTCATTTTTTTATCCTACAAATATCAGAAAATAACTTCAAATGCAGTTTAACATGATGACGAAACCCCCAGGAAACAAAATATCCAATTTGAGGACCATAGCATTAATTTTAAGCACCATTTTCACCGTTTCCATGGCAACACCTAGTTTTCGTAATGATGGTCCGTACCTTCAAAATCGTCCATACCACAGCCAGTTTTTGTCCAAAACCCCAAAAACTGGTACCAAATTGGAGATAGGACATTGTACTTTTATTCCCAGTTTGTTTTTTTAAATTACCTTATTTGCATACTCATGAATATTAATGAGAACATTACAAATAGTAAAAACAATATAGAAATAACGTAAATAATGTAAACTATTCACTTTTTATCCTACAAATATCAGAAAACAATTTCAAATGCAGTTTAACCTGATGACAAAATCCTCAGAAAACAAAATATCAAATTTGAGGACCAAAACTTTAACTCTAAGTAACTTTTTAACTGTTTCCATAGTAACCATTCATTTCACTCTGTTCACACAGTTTTGTTAGTCGACACCTACCTGCAAAAATCTTCCATATCACAGGAAGTATTTGTGCTAACTGCATAAAACTGGTACCAAATTAAAGCTAAGACTGTGCATTGGTTTAAAAGCTATAATTAGGAATTACCTTATTTGCATACACATGAATATTAATGAGAATAATTAAAAAATAGCAAACAAATACAGAAATAACGTAAAACTCTCAATTTTTATCCTACCAATATCAGAAAACAACTTCAAATGTAGTTTAAAATGATGACAAAATACTCAGAAAGCTAATCATCTTAACTGATACCAAAACAATGAACTGTAAGTAAGATTGTAACGGTTTCCATGGTAACCGATCCTTTCACAAATTTTGGAAATTTGACATCCAACTGTAATACTCCGCTAGATCTCGGTTATTTTTGATGAATCATGAAATCAATTGTTACAAACATAGATATGAGGCATTGCTTTAATAGTAAATATTACTTTTCTGATATAAACTAATTTGCATATGTATGAATATTTATGAGAACAGTAATAGATGTTGAAATTTTCGACAGACACCAGTCTTTCTCTTATAAAGCAAACAAATATGGAAAATGGTTAGCTAAAGTTTACTATGATCACTGAATATCACCAAGATTATTAGATAAATAAATTTGAGACACATTATATAGCACTGATGGTGATATACATTATATTGTATCTGTTTCCGAGGCAACCATTCTAACCTCATTGTTCATATTACAGAGTGTTTACATACCTGCAACATACAAAGATATTGCTGCCTTCTTGGGCGATAATTATAAATGATATAAACATATACCCGGTAGTTGATGTATGAATCTTAATGTTAGGTTCACTTTATGCAAATTACCTTATTTGCATCCTCATGAATATTAATTAGTGATCAGAAAACAAAGAGAAACAATATTGAAAATAACATGTTTTGCAGTATGCCGAGCACAACATTACACCATTCTCCAAATATAGCTTGCAATGATAGATGTACCTTTTGGTGATAAATAAATGAATTTCAATTCTAAAACTGTCTAAAAGATGTTAAAGGGCATGTATACATCTAGTAAAGGGTTAATCCCACTCTCTGCTTTAAAACACCTTTACAGAAAGCTTCTTTGAGTATGCCGACTCAACAAAAATAGATTAATGATATCTCACTTAACCCTTTACCAGCTGAATATTTATGTTAGAAATAATGACATCATGGGTATTTATCAGCTAATTTATAAATTGAAGGTCTGACTCTCAGAGCATACCTTAATTAGAGGCTAAAATGGAACAGTTTATATTGGATCTTCTCAGGTAATACTCTGATAAGAGCTAGGTCAAGATGATAACATTGCTGTTGAATGTCTGTGGAGCATACCCTTATTACAGGCCATAATGTAATCATATCTGTTGATTGACTGTCAGAGTTACATGTTGACAACCATTCTTCTCTAAAACAAGGGGAATGTCTGGGTCGGGAAAGAGATCTCTTCCAAAGTATCAACTGGTAAATAATTCTTCAGATGTGCTGTATTAAGAAGGTCCTACAAGGGGGTAATGTTCCCATATCAGCATTGCGAAGTGCATCTGTTGGCTTATCTTCACACTTCTCCTTAATCTTAAACAATATCAATTCATTCACAGTGTGAAATCTTAGGTTGCCATACATTGCACACGTAAATTCATCCAAGTCTTGCACAAGATCTCCAGACACATCCCAAGAGTTGCCCAAACCTGCTAATGGTTTTATAAACATTGGTTTCTTTTCAATGGTCTTAGTGGGTGTCAAATGTTCTCAGCCATTGAATGCACTTGTAGAATCACAGCCACAGTACAAATGGAGACCCAGAAGTGCTGATCGGTAATCTTCTGTGTATGCTTGGGCAACTTCTCACATGTTTATTATTTTTTGATGATTGCCTGAGCCAGTATCAAACAAGACAGTAACACCTTCAAACCATTTAATGTAATACAGAAGAATGAAGAATATATCACTGTCTGGAGTTCGAAGATGAACAGTTTTGTAGCCTTGTTCTTTTGCATGCGTGGTGTAAATAACGATCCTTGTTTCAGTTTCTTCCTGTGTTGAATTCAGGGCATCAAGACTGTTTCTCACTGTTGATATACCATAATCTGGCGAGAACTGGTTAGGCTCACCGTCATAGATGTGAAAAAAATATTTCTGCCTTGCAGCTTCTAATCGTAAGGAATCAAGGAATTGTAGGAATTATTAGTGGTTCACAAAGACCCAATATGCAGATTGATACAGGTGAGACAGACAAATCAAAGGGTCTTAAAACAGGATTACCAGTTCTCGACAGATGATGGTATATCAAAAGTCGAAACAGTCTTGAAACCCTGAATTCAACACAGGCTTTATGGGCTTTAAAATCACTGACCCTTTAAAAACAATAACAGAAGATTGTTTGGGGTATCATAAGTACTTGGCTTTCAACAGTTACCATGGAAGCAGTACATGGTCATTTTGGTAACAGTTTTAGACATAAAATTTATTTATTCATCATCAAAAGGTACATTTATTATTGCAAGCTATACTTGGAGCATGGTGTAATGTTGTGCTCGGCATACTGCGAAACATGTTATTTTCAATATTGTTTCTCTTTGTTTTCTGATCACTAATTAATATTCATGAGGATGCAAATAAAGTAATTTGCACAACGTGAACCTAACATTAAGATTCATACATCAACTACCGGGTATATGTTTATATCATTTATAATTATCGCCCAAGAAGGCAGCAATATCTGTGTATGTTGCAGGTATGTAAACACTCTGTAATATGAACAATGAGGTTAGAATGGTTGCCTAGGAAACAGATATATCACCATCAGTGCTATATAATGTGTCCCAAATTTATTTATCTAACAATCTTGGTGATATTTAGTGATCATAGTAAACTTTAGCTAACCATTTTCCATATTTGTTTGCTTTATAAGAGAAAGACTGGTGTCTGTCGAAAATTTCAACATCTATTACTGTTCTCATAAATATTCATACATATGCAAATTAGTTTATATCAGAAAAGTAATATTTACTATTAAAGCAATGCCTCATATCTATGTTTGTAACGATTGATTTCATGATTCATCAAAAATAACCGAGATCTAGCGGAGTATTACAGTTGGATGTCAAATTTCCAAAATTTGTGAAAGGATCGGTTACCATGGAAACCGTTACAATCTTACTTACAGTTCATTGTTCGGGTATCAATTAAGATGATTAGCTTTCTGAGTATTTTGTCATCATTTTAAACTACATTTGAGGTTGTTTTCTGATATTGGTAGGATAAAAATTGAGAGTTTTACGTTATTTCTGTATTTTTTTGCTATTTTTTAATTATTCTCATTAATATTCATGTGTATGCAAATAAGGTAATTCCTAATTATAGCTTTTAAACCAAAGCACACTGTCTTAGCTTTAATTTGGTACCAGTTTTATGCAGTTAGCACAAATACTTCCTGTGATATGGAAGATTTTTGCAGGTAGGTGTCGACTAACAAAACTGTGTGAACAGAGTGAAATGAATGGTTACTATGGAAACAGTTAAAAAGTTACTTAGAGTTAAAGTTTTGGTCCTCAAATTTGATATTTTGATTTCTGAGGATTTTGTCATCAGGTTAAACTGCATTTGAAATTGTTTTCTGATATTTGTAGGATAAAAAGTGAATAGTTTACATTATTTACGTTATTTCTATATTGTTTTTACTATTTGTAATGTTCTCATTAATATTCATGAGTATGCAAATAAGGTAATTTAAAAAACAAACTGGGAATAAAAGCACAATGTCCTATCTCCAATTTGGTACCAGTTTTTGGGGTTTTGGACAAAAACTGGCTGTGATATGGACGATTTTGCAGGTACGGACCATCATTACGAAAACTAGGGTGTTGCCATGGAAACGGTGAAAATGGTGCTTAAAATTAATGCTATGGTCCTCAAATTGGATATTTTGTTTCCTGGGGGTTTCGTCATCATGTTAAACTGCATTTGAAGTTATTTTCTGATATTTGTAGGATAAAAAAAATGAAAGGTTTAGGTTATTTCTATACTTTTTTACTATTTTTAATGTTCTCATTAATATTCATGAGTATGCAAATAAGGTAATTTAAAAAAAACAAGTTAGAAATAAAAGCACAATGTCTTATCTTCCATTTGGTACCAGTTTTTATAGTTTTAGGACAAAAACTGGCTGTGATATGGGCGAATTTGTAGGTATGGGTCATCATTACGAAAACTGGGGGGTTGCCATGGAAACGGTTAAAATACACATAGCCTAAAAGAATTTAAGTTTGAGTACATTCGCGATTCTGATTCAGGACACTTTTCTGAACATTTTGGTACCCATGAAAAAAAGTCTAGGGGGGGGGGGGGGGGTGCACGGTAGGCACTACTGGCTCCCTGACTAATAGCAGAAGCTGTGAAATCAGGGTCCATGCTTATAAAACTTTTAGTTGAGTCTGAGTTCGTTCTCAAGTTTTTGATTGGTCAGATTTGAGCCTTTGGCTCAAATCTGACCAATCAAAAGCTTGAGAACTCAAATCTGACCAATCAAAAACTTGAGGGCGGACTCAGACTCAACTAAAACGCTTTATAAGCATGGACCCTGATCTATAATATTTCACGAGTAAAAGGTGTAGACCTTGATCAGGCAGTTAGAGTTTCTGTGGAGCAAAGACTTGTCTACTATGCTCAAAATATAAAAGCACGTGAAACGTATAATAAAACCCTAATGTGATTTATTTCCTTCATACAAACTTTGATATGTCATGTTAACCCTTGTCTTGCTGAATTTTAAAATACATTTCTCCTTCTTTACCCATGCCCTGTTGTATAATTACATATACATTTGTATCTTCACTGTGTACAAGTATTTCGCTGTGCAATCACTGCTGTGGAGTGCACTGGTTGCACAATCAACTTGTAAATAGTGCATACCCTGATGAGACAGCTCCTGCAGGAGCTGTCTCATCTGGGTCTTCACTATTTACAGACAGATATATTGACGTGAAAAGCAAGCGAAGGGTTAATACATGTACAATTTTATTACTCAAAAGTCTGACTTTCATTAAATCTATTTGACAAAACGACAAGCAGTTTCTTTAGCCCCGAATCTGCAGGAATCGAGTATATAAGCCATTTTCAAGCAATATAGATCCAAATCAAAGAGCTCTTTATGGAAACATTTGATCAGGGTCTGCACTGTTCGTGGTGAGTTTTGATGCAACGTTTTGTTTCATTAATATTCAGAAAGGAGCCAGTTTGACATTTTTTGTAGATTAAATGTTATGCCTCAATCTGTAAACAGTTTGGGTTAACCCTTTCCCTTATGTAAGCTCATTTTGACGCATCTGCAGACAGAGTAGACCCAGATCTGATCAGGTTCTGCTCTGTTTGCTTATGGTGTAATATACATGTAGATCTGATTCTACAGCTTCTGCCTGAGCCAAACTGTCCTGTGTTCATATGCCATTATAAACAAAAATCTTATTAATATTCATGTCGTCATTATTTCCTACATGAATATTCATCCGGGAAATGGTTAAGATGCAACAGGGTACAATCTGCCTGTCACTACTCACTACGATAACTGACGTCTTTGAATTTCTACCATGAAATAACCTGTAGAAATAATTCTATATTGCTTCAGAAACAAACACATATCCTACAGCCGTCTGGAACATCGAACGCGATTTTTGAAATGTCTTACTTGTATACGATAAAGTTGCATTTGCGACGAAATATTAACACATTCCTTAACGACTATTCATGTAAGAAATTATAATTTTGTGAATGTCAACTCTTTGTGATTACCTAGGCAAACAGTTTGGATCCAGATGAGACGCCGCATAACGCGGCGTCTCATCAGGATCCAAACTGTTTGTCCACCATGACCATATTTTTGCAAAGAAACGAGAGAACGTATATTTTAAGAATTGAAGCAGACGACAATTGTTGCAGACGAAAAATTGCTTAGCGTGCAAAGAGTTAATCCGCTGATATGTTATAATGCTGTGTGAATTGCTGTAATTTTTTGGCCATGACATAAAATGTAGAAACAGATCTATGTCAGTCAATAGGCAAGCAGAGCTGACTGTGATCGGACATCTCATACAAAAGATATATCTGACCTGTGTCTATTCTGTTTGCAAATGCGTACGCATTTACATGTACAGCATTTACATGTACAGAGTTAACCCCCCCCCCCCCCCCCACACACACACACACATGCACCATCCCCAAACAATAATAACCAAATATATTTTGACTACGTATGACGATATCATATTTTGTTCATAAAAGTAATCAATCTTTTTTTTATTATTATTAATTTCACAGTACTGTTATCGTTGTTATAACGTGTACTGGATTTGTAGAAATTAATTGCAAGCAATTTGCTCTTTCAGAAAAAAGGCAGAAGTAATTTAAACTGTAAACTTGGCATATTTATCATATAAATTTGGATTTCAGAATTTTGCTCCTACCAAGTAGATGTCTCATCAGGATACTTAGATAGTTCGAACTTGGGCCTGTTTAACCCTTTCCTCCATAAAAAGCCTTTATACGCCTCTGTAAATGTCACCTTTTGAAACCATTGTTATAAATAGAGCATTTGCTCCTAAGGAGCAAATGCTCTATTTATCTAAATGGTTTCAGAACTACTCAATTCTAAAAATTCTCTTTTCTCTAGTTAATGCTCATTTTCGGTAGATTCTTTCAAAGAGATTGGATCTAAATAGCATATGAGGGAATGGGTTACTATTTTAACTGAGGTAAGACATACTGACTATATTAGAATTACTTAGCTGGATGGCATTGTGAACAAGGGACTTTTTCATCATGGCAGGAACTCCAGAATCAGATCTATATAATTTCATAAGCAAACAGAATATACCTTGATCAGACGGCTCCTAAAGGAGCCGTCTTATCTGGCTCTACTCTGTTTGAAAAGGCAGGAAGTGCGTTTCTAAGAGGAAACGTGTTAAGCCATTTACTTACTCTCCGTTCACTTCCATATACATTTCGCAATACAAATGTATATTCAATATTCGTGGTTCAAGGTTATAAAACTTCCGAATCTGAGATCATTCTCAAGTATCTGATTGGTCAGATTCTGAGCAAGCTAAGAATCTGACCAATCAAATGCTTCAGAATGATCTCAGACTCAAGCAAAACGTTTTATAGCCTCCGGGCCTTGTGACCTAAAATAAATATATTCTGCTGAAAGTCATTGATATTAATTGATTAACTTGTATTCTACTGATCAAATGTTTTGTTTTGTACAAGGTCTCCTCCACTTTTATTCATTCCTGATCCAAAATCCAACCAGAGTTTAAAATTCTGAAAGTAGGAGATCCTTCGAAAGCAAAAGCAGTAATGCAAAAAAAAGAGAAAATGGCAGACTGTTTTGTTGAGTCTGTTCATTAGTAGTTATTAAAAGAGTGCAACACTACTCACAACCCCTAACACCGACTTAAGCGGTATTCAATTGTCATAACTAATGAAATCGGAACTAATGATTCCCAAGGACCAGAAAATATTTGAGATCCTAAGACACCTACTATTATATTGATTCACTAGGCGACTCTTCTTCACCCATCTCCTAGCAGTATGATTTAGGTTAAAACATTCTCATAAAAAATCTCATAATTCTCTTTAACACATTTACTTTAGCGAACCCATATATGGGACATAGGCAAACAGTATAGACCCGGGTCAGAGGTCAACAATTGCACATTAAGATTTGTTAACCCTTTATATTATAAATATTCAGATAAAACATAATGAGATCAAGATTATTACTGAGATCTACGGTGGTATATGAACACAAATGATTGACAGAAACTGCAGAATATGATGGTACATGAGCAAACAGGACAGTCTCTGATCAGACGGTTCCTACATGAGCCGTATGATCTGGGTCTATTCTGTTTGCAAAGGCTTCAGAAAATATCACCGTCAGGATAGGGATAATGCACGAAAAGCTATTTAACACAGGGGATTACTTAATTTAATCAACATCACAAAAAGTTTGGACCAGGGCAAGATGCCATTGCGAGTACAGTAAAACCCCACTAATGCGACCACTTAATAAACAGCCACTGGCGTCATTTAAAGCATGTGGTTGCTTAATGCAGGACGAAAGTTATGCAGAAAGCTCCTGTAGAAGCTTTCTGCATAAATTTCGTCCCGCATTAAGCTACCACCTGTCTCTGCCACACAGAAGTATGCCCATTTTTGGTGGTCGCATTAGAGGGGGTTTACTGTATATCTGCCTCTCACTCAGCAGAATATAAATTATTTAACGTCACTTTAGAAGAGAATCCGAAAAAATGTTTATAGATTTGAGGTGGGCATTTTGTTTTGCAAACATTGCGAGTATATCTGCCCCTCACCAGAATCTAAACTATTAAACGTTACTTTAGAAGAGAAGCCGGAAAATGTCTAGAGAACTGAGGTGGGCATTTTGTTTTGCAAACGAAAGTTATGAATGTTTACAGAGGTTTCCTGTCCATCTCCACAAGGGTTCCATGCTTATAAAACTTTTAGTTGAGTCTGAGTTCGTTCTCAAGTTTTTGATTGGTCAGATTTGAGCCTTTGGCTCAAATCTGACCAATCAAAAGCTTGAGAACTGAAATCTGACCAGATCTTTCATTTGTAATCACCCCGAGTCCATAGGCTACTCAGCGTCTCATCAGAATCAGATCTGTTTGGCGCTCGGACGAACGTTTATCAAACGCCTAAACGAATCTGAATAAGTTAAAAATGTTCTAGATCAGTGTTTGAGCACAAATTATTTTTTTGCTACAGGATAAAGGCTAGATCTTGTACTAAGCGACAGCGTCGCCAAATATAGTTCTTGGAAGACGCAGTTTCACCCTCTGCACCGTTATTTGTGGACAATTTATTGCATATACCCAGCTAAACTGTGACAGAGGAACATTTATTTACAACTATCTACTGCATGTCACTGCTGCATTAATTCAGTCCCCAACATAGTTACGGTAATAAATTATTAACAAACTTCTCCTCGCCAAACGCATGGTGGCTGAAACGCGTAACCATTTTGTTTCAAAATATGTTATCAAGTTCATCTAATTTTCGTCTGTCATTGGAGAAAATTATCGAGACACTATTCTACTATGTAATTTTATAACCGCATTAGTAAGTCTGAAAATTAATTAATGGAATTTTAGAGAAATCCGGCGATAATTTAGCTAGGGTAAGGGCTAATTGAACTGAGCGCTGGTCCCAACGTGTTTGTTCCTGCGGCCCCGTGCTATGAAATGTATTGCTATCCGGCTGACTCGAACCGAACTTAGAATTAAGTCACTGTTCTCCGGGACAGTTTGAAAATGTCGCAGCGGAGATACTCGGCTAATAGATGCGTTGTACGGTCTGCGGTGGGGACGGGAATGACGGAATAATAAAGCCGGTTAATTTCTTAAAGACATTGATAAATATACCCCGATCTCCGTATCCCGTTTCTCTGTTGACATCCTGCCGGGTGAACCAATGATCCCTGCTCGTTAGTCTACACAACGTTTTTATTATGATCGACGTAAATAGTCCCGCAGGGTCTAACAAGGGAAGTGGATCCATGTTTTAGGTCATTTTGGATTTCAAGCGTTTTCCGATATGGGGGCCCCTGTCATTTTTATGATGAATGGGGAACAAGGAAGACGTTAAAAAATCAGCAGTCTCTCTACGGGATGACAAACGACTTGATTTTCCAGAAGCAGGACAGCAAAAGGAGGGTTCCGCACGCTATTGGAGAATCACCCCAGGACGGCGAATGTCTTGTAGAATATTTATGAAACAATTTCGCCGAGAGCTAGTCATTTCGGTGCCGATAAATAGGATGAGAGTTCTCTCAAGGCGAACATAGAAGGCTGGCATGGAGACGATTTAAAATACATTGAGCTGGAGAATACATATGTCATATTTAAACTGACATTTGTAGTGAAATGTTTTGTTTTAAGCTATGCTTGTTTGCGTTTTTGTTTCTGAGATTGACCGAACCAGTGGTATGGCACGGATTCTTAGCATTGTTTTTTATCAATTCCCATTAGGATAATAAGGAATTTATTTATGCCCTTAGATGCTGAATAAGCCTGGATCTGCATACACAAACAGATCTTTATTTACGTGCTATTTCATTATATAAACGGCAAAATCCGAGGGAATAAGCAAGCATTGCAACTTAACTGCTTGACGAATGAGTTAAATATTTCCAATGAATTGCTTGACGAAAACGTTAGCCATTGCAACTAAACTAGTTGGCGCAAAAGTTAAATATCTTAACTAAACTGGTTTGAGCAAAAGTTAGCTATCGCAACTTAACTGGTTTGCGAAAAGGTTAGCTATTGCAGCGTAACTGGTTTAAGAAAAAGTTAATATTTAAAGTTAAAAATATTTCAACTAAACTGGTTGGCGCAACAGTTAAATATCTTGACTAAACTGGTTTGAGCTAAAGTTAGCTCTTGCAATTTAACTGTTTGGAGAAAAAAAGTAACTACTGCAACTAAACTGGTTTGAGCAAAAGTTAACTACATGTATTGCAACTAAATTAACCCTTCGCTTGCTATTCACGTCAATATACCTACCTGTAAATAGTGAAGACCCATATGAGACAGCTCCTGCAGGAGCTGTCTCATCAGAGTCTGCACTATTTACAAATTGATTGTGCAACCAGTACACTCCACAGCAGTGATTGCACAGCTAAATACATGTACACAGTGGAGATGTATGTAATTATACAAGTGGGCATGGGTAAAGAAGGAGAAATGTGTTTTAAAATTCAGCAAGAGAAGGGTTAACTGGTCCAAATAAAGTCCAGTGCTGCAGCTGAACTATTTGTCCGAACTCGCAATAGCATTTGCAAACTCTACAGATAGACTCGACGTCTAATTAAGATTCAAACTGTTCGACGCGAACTGAGTGTAAGAAAAAAGAGCAGACTCTAAGATTTTGAAAGAAGTGGATAAGACTATACACAGTTAAGTACTGCGACGGTTTTGCGATAACCCTTCGAATCTTGAAATCATTTCTTCAGTGTATAGAAGTCTTTCCCTGCTCCTGCAGACCCCCCCCCCCCCCCCCCCCCCTCCACACACACACACCCCCAACACACCTCTGATCAAGTCCCGCATTGTCAGTCATTTGGAATGAGGAATGATTACGATACGAATCGTTTTAACCGTTCTCTTGCTGAATTTTGAAATACATTTCTCCTTCTTTACCTATGCCCTGTTGTATAATAACATATATCTTTACTGTGTACAAGTATTTCGCTGTGCAATCACTGCTGTGGAGTGCACTGGTTGCACAATCAACTTGTAAATAGTGCATACCCTGATGAGACAGCTCCTGCAGGAGCTGTCTCATCTGGGTCTTCACTATTTACAGACAGATATATTGACGTGAATAGCAAGCGAAGGGTTAACCAATGCCTACCCTTTAACCCATTCTCTCCTATTGGTGTCTTTCTACGCCTCTGTAAAAGTCATTTTCGAAACCATTGTGATAAATATAGCAAATGCTAAACACTTCTAAAACGCTCCTTTCCTCTAGTAGATGCTCCTTTTTGGTATATTTATTCAAAGAGGTTGCGTCTAAAAATAAGCTAGAAGGGAATGACGTTACTCGTACCCAGCTGTGAAAAGCCAATTAGCTGAATTGATATCCCCGCCCAACAATATTACCCCAGACGGAGAAAGGGCCATAACCTTGGCGTTCCAGGGCCAATGGGTAATTGATACTACTAACCCCGAGATATGACTACGGACGGATGGAAAGACGGACACACGGATAGAAAAATCTAAGATATGACTGCGGGCGGATGGAAGACGCCAAAACTAAATTCCATAGCTTACGGCGAGATATATTAACCCTTTCCCTCATATAAACGTGTTTTCACGCATTTGCAAACAGAGTAAACCCAGATCAGACAGCTCCTAGAGGAGCCGTTTGATCAGGGTCTGCTCTGTTTGCTAATAGAATTGGATAGATATGTTTCTTTGCTTTCTAAAATGTCTACAATGTTCCACCTTCCATTTTTCTTTATAACTATTTTATTAATGAATATTCAGTAGGTTTTGAAATTTGGCCTAAATACTGAACAGGGAAAGGGTTAACAATGTCAGTTAAAGTTTTGGATTTTAAAATTTGACTACGGCTAAGGTACAAATGTGATACAAATGACCGAGTGTCAAACAGCTTCGATCCTTATGGGACACAGGGGTTCAAGGTTATAAAACTTTTGAGTCTGAGATCATTCTAAAGTATCTGATTGGTCAGATTCTGAGCACGTCAGACTCAAGCAAAAGGTTTTATAACCTCGGGACAGAGTGTTAATAGATGTGAGTCTAGAAATATCGGTTTAGACGAGTTGGCCGCAAACTAACAACCATCCTAAAATAAATTACAACACATTGTGTCAACAGAAATCTACCAGTTATTAACATGCATTAAGGTATTTTTGAAGTATGTCTAAATTTGTATTTGATTTGCAATGTTTTAACCTGCTGTAAAATTCTGTAATTTCCCCATGTTAATGCACCTTTTCGGTAGATTTATTCAAAGTGGTTGAATCTAAAAATAGCCTATGAGGGAATGGATTAAGCACGCTAGTGAAGTGAATATCCATTATAATAACTCGTGTAGTAAATCACCAAATATATCTGTCTTACTTTAAATGTTAAACTAGTATTTGCTTTACTTTACCTAAGTCAGTGACGTGGATATCCATTACAATAACTACAAAACTGACTCGGTCAGAGAGGGCACTGTAATCAAGGGCAGATAACAGTTATTACTATTGTTTCATTCATCATTAGTTTTTTCCAAGAAGTAAGGGGATGCTAATTAGGGAAAATACAATAGATCAGTGCTTAACCATTTCCTCCATAAATACGCCTTTCTACAAGTCACTTTTTGAAACCATTGTGATAAATAGAGCATTTGCTCCTATGGAGCAAATGCTCTATTTATCACAATGGTTTCAATACTACACAATTCTAAACGTTTCGTGTTTTCGAGTAAATGCTCCTTTTTGGTAGATTTATTCAAAGAGGTTGGGTCTAAAAATAGCCTATGGGGGAATGGGTTACTATAGCAATCCCAACGGAAAACTTCACAACAATGTAACAGATCACATTTTTAAGGCTACTTCAGGAAAATCGAAACTTGGATTAATGATGAATACACATCTCATATAGAAGCATTTATTGAGTTTTATCAATTGTTTAAAAATTAGTAACTTGCCATGAATAATAATTACAGAAAACAAAGGATCATTGATCCATACACTGCCAGCAACTTACTTGTTTGGACCAAGATCACCCGAAGTATGTTGATATAAAGATTAGATGCACTACTGCACAATAGACAATGACTGACAAGCATGATATTAGAAGAATAAAGTTGAAATTAATGAAAATCAAACAGATGACAAAATGAGAAGACAAGAAAGTGTTGGAATTCAAAGAGTAACAATGCCTATATAGCCATAGGTGACCTCGCAATGCCTATATAGCCATAGGTGACCTCACAATGCCTATATAGACATAGGAGACCTCACAATGCCTATATAGACATGTGTGACCTCACAGTACCTATATAGACATAGATGACCTAACAGTGCCTATATAGATATAGGTGACCTCAAAGTGCCTATATAAACATAGGTGACCTCACAGTGCCTATATAGACATAGGTGACCTCACAAAGCCTATATAGACATAGATGACCTCACAGTGCCTATATAGACATAGATGACCTCAAAGTGTTTATAAATATAGACATAGGTGACCTCAGAGCGCCTATATAGACATAGGTGACCTCACAGTGCCTATATAGATATAGGTGACCTCACAGTGTCTATATAGGCATACGTGACCTCACAAAGCCTATATAGACATAGGTGACCTCACAGTGCCTGTATAGACATAGGTGACCGCACACTACCTATATAGACATAGGTGACCTCACAGTGCCTATATAGAAATAGGTGACCTCACAATACCTATATAGACATAGGTGACCTCACAGTGCCTATATAGACATAGGTGACCTCACAGTGCCTATATAGACATAGGTGACCTCACAGTGCCTGTATAGACATAGATGACCCCACAGTGTCTATATAGACATAGGTGACCTCACAAAGCCTATATAGACATAGGTGACTTCACAATACCTATATAGACATAGGTGACCTCACAGTGCCTGTATAGACATAGATCACCTCACAATGCTATTTTAATAAACTTCTGTTTAATGCAGGGTGAAAATCATGCAGAAAGCTCCTAAGAGCTTTCTGCATGACTTTCACCCTGCATTAAGCTGCCACCTATCTCCAAGAGTGATGTTTATACTTATCTGGATGTCCGGTTTAGAGGGGGTTTACTGTATTAATAAATTAATGGTCATCAGGTCAATACTGTCCAAACGGAAAGCCAACTGAAATAATGTTTCAAATTGATTTTTTTTCCAGCAGAAAATGTTAAAGTTTTGGAACATACACATAACCCCTATATGACTCTTACTACAGCGGGCGTGAAAAATATTTTTGACAATAAAAGCAAACAAAAAACAACAGGAAAATAAATCATCTTTCAAAAGAAATTAAGAATAAAAAGTCAAACCATATGAAAACTAGAGGTTTTTGTCACAAAAACGGATGTCTCCCCTCTAATAAAAACAATATGTAAAGGGAAATCACTAAAAATGTTATGGACTTGATGATTGATACTTCCCCTCATTATGCGCTTTCCACACCACATTTTTCAAGAAGAAAATGATAACAGCCAATAACTTAAAAAATATTGATACCAGAGTTATGGCCCTTGTGCATGACGCTTACTTTCATCATGCTCTTTCCATAAATGAAATGTCATTCCAATAGCATCAGTCGAACAGGAGTTATTGATCGGACAAAAAATGCAACAAAGGGCAATAACTCCAAAAGTATTGAAGCCAGAGTTATGGCCTTTGTTCATGACACTTTCTCTCATCATGCTCTTTCCATGTATAAAGTTTCAATACAATGGCAAGAGCCATGTAGGAGTTATCGTCCGGACAAGAAAGTGTTAAACAAATGTAACAAACTTACAAGGGGCAATAACTCTCAATTTATTGAAGCCAGAGTTAAGGAAGAACCTTATGCATGACAAATTCTCTTATCATGATCAATCCATATATGAAGTTTCACTCCAATGGCATGTGCCATATAGGAGTTATCATCCTGACAAAAAATTGTGTTTTTTTACAAAGGGCAATAACTGCAATATTAGTGAAGTCAGAGTTATGGACCTTGAGCATGACACATTCTCTTATCATGAT
Source organism: Azorinus chamasolen (assembly GCA_963576725.1). Lineage (NCBI taxonomy): Eukaryota > Metazoa > Mollusca > Bivalvia > Cardiida > Solecurtidae > Azorinus > Azorinus chamasolen. The sequence continues at coordinate 91,152,655 of OY755239.1, read as the reverse complement.
CTTTCCATGTATGAAGTTTCAATCCAATGGCATGAGCCATATAGGAGTTATCGCCCGGACAAAAATTTTGTTGAAAAAATTACAAGGGCAATTACTCCATTATTAATGAAGCCAGAGTTATGGACCTTGTGTATGACACTTCCTCTCTCCATGATCTTTCCATATATGAAGTTCAATCCAATGGCATGAGCCATATAGGAGTTATCGTCCGGACAAAAAATTTGTTGAAAAAATTACAAGGGCAATAACTCCATTATTAATGAAGCCAGAGTTATGGACCTTGTGTATGACACTTCCTCTCTCCATGATCTTTCCATCTATGAAGTTTCAATCCAATGGCATGAGCCATATAGGAGTTATCGTCCGGACAAAAAAGTGTGCATTTTTTAACAAGGGGCAATAACTCCTATATTAGTGAAACCAGAGTTATGGACCTTGTGCATGACACTTCCTCTGATTATGCTCTTTCCATATATGAAGTTTCAATCAACTGGCATCAGGCATATTGAAGTTATCGTCCGGACAAAAAAGTGTGAATTTTTTTTACAAGGGGCAATAACTCCTATATTAGTGAAGCCAGAGTTATGGACCTTGTGCATGACACTTCCTCTGAGTATGCTCTTTCCATATATGAAGTTTCAATTAACTGGCATCAGGCATATTGAAGTTATCATCCGGACAAAAAAGTGTGAATTTTTTTTACAAGGGGCAATAACTCCTATATTAGTGAAGCCAGAGTTATGGACCTTGTGCATGACACTGCCTCTCATTATGCTCTTTCCATATATGAAGTTTCAATCAACTGGCATCAGGCATATTGAAGTTATCGTCTGGACAAAAAGTGTGACGGACAGACGGACAGACAGACAACTCTCACGAAAACAATATGTCTCCCCCATATAAATATGGGGGGAGACATAATAATCTGATTGAATGCAAGTTATGAATGAAAACTTCAAGTATTTCCCCAAACACCATGCAAACTAATCATTTTCAGTAACTTTAACTGTATTTTGTGGAGCTCAACACATATTAATGCCATTTGAAAAGTCACCCTTGACCGAAGTCAACATACTTGAAAAAAGATTAAAGCAGGTGATAGTTAAGCTTTTACTCTCAATAAATCCCACCTTTTTAAACCTTTGCTAACATAGTAGACCCAGATTAGACAGCCATGGCAAAAAAATCCATATTGAATTATAAAAATTTATTAATATTCATGAAGTCATACAATTTCTTGCATAAAATATTCAGAAGTGAAAGGTCAAACACAAATATTCAGAAGTGAAGGGTCAAACAAATTTAACCCTTTCAACGCTGAGTTTTCAAATGGACTATTCCAAAATTCAAACAAGTCAAGCGTATGGTGAATATTAATGGATATTTCTAAAGAAAAGTGTAACATGACAAACAGTGTAGACCCTGATGAGAGGGCTCCTCTAGGAGCCCTCTCATCTCGGTCTACACTGTTTGCAAAGGACATTAGTGACTCGTGTCCCGCACAGTGAGGATTAAACAGTAAAAATTTATCCGGTTGCATACGTATCTGCTGTACAAGGGTAAATAATCATGAGCTATCTGAATATCCCCATTTATACCTCAATTGCCTATGTGTGCATGCATATTTCTTTGAAGCTGTGACCTCTACTTTAATAGAACAGCAGACATTCTAATCTCAATAACTCGAACTTTTAAACAAGTATTATATCTGACCTTAAAGACAGGTGCCAGCATTAAGCAGCCACCTCCCTAAAAAGTTATCAATTCTTCTCCACTAAAGATACGAGTTAACGAGGTTTAAGTGTATATATTTATAAATTAACATTCATCCACAATTGCCTCTTCTTGTACTTGCTACAAGGTACTGAGCGCCTACTTAACTTATAACATGCACCAATTCATTTAGTTTTAACCTTTTACCTTTTCACACCTTTGCAAACACAGGAGACCTCGATTAGATGGCCCCAGATCAAGGTGTACATGTACTTCGTTTGCTTATGGAATTAAACCTTTCCCTCATATAAACACGTTTTCAACACATTTGCAAACAGTGTAGACCCAGATCAGACAGCTCCTATAGGAGACGTCTGATCAGGGTCTGCTCTGTTTGACAGTGGAATTTGATAGATCCGTTTCTTTACTTTCTAAAATGGATACAACATTCCACCTTCCATATTTCATTATAACTATTTTCTCCATGAATATTCAGTAAGTATTGAAATAAACATAGAACAGGGAAAGGGTTAAGTAAATCTGATTGTAGTTTTTGCCATGGCCAAAACTCCTTGTGTTCATATGACATGTAAGCTAATATGTCAATAATGTCAATATTTCTTAAATGAATACTCACTGAAGGCATAAAGCACAGGAGTTTCTGAAGCAAACATTTTGAGAAAACCAACAGTTGTCTTGAACTGATCTTGGTCTGAGGACCATATATGTTTTTCATCAAGGCCAAACATGCTTATGACACATCCATATAAGAAACTTCGCTTGTAAATATTGAACTAATAACTGTGTTATATAAAGTCTTCGTCGTAGTATGAGTCGTCATAATCTCCTCTGCCCGCTGCAGCCAAATCACCAAAGTCACCATCACGTTCTATCACTACACCTTTGCCGGACTTCTTCTTTTTCGATTTCTTATCAGATTCCTGTGAAAGGAAATCAAGCGAGATACATGTATGTTTCCTCAGTTATCAATGTTCACACTGTATTTCTAATAGTGTCATACATGCCACTGTACATTTAATATATAGTAGAACCTGTCTTTTAAAACCCTTTCCTGCATAAATACGCCTTTCTATGCCTCTGTAATAGTCACTTCTTGAAACCATTGTGATAAATAGAGCATGCTCTATTTATCACAATAGTTTCAAACTACAAAATTTTAAAATTTTCCTTTTCACTAGTAAATGTTCCTTTTTGGTTGAATCATTCAAAGAGGTTGTGTCTAAAAATAGCCTATGGAGGAAAGGGTTAACACAAATGCTTTTTCACCTCTTTGCAAAAAGAGTAGATGGTTCCTACAGAGGCTGTCCAATCAGGGTCTGCTCTGTTTGCTTATGAAACTAGAAAACTGACTCTGTCAGAGAGGGTGCTGTAATCAAGGGCCGTTAACTCCAGACATAGTGATCTGATTCAACCCAAAAACTATAGGCGTCTTTCACTGATGGTACTAAGCATATGCCCTTAATATGCAACCAATATATGAAGTACTTTAAGCTATCACGTCACATCAAAAGTGCTGATGAATGGACGGACAGACAGAAAATGTGATTCCTATTTATAGGGCTCCTGCATTTTCAATAATTATAATAGATCTGACTCCTTTTTCTACCCATACAAAACTTTATATATACATACCAGTATGCCATTCTAAAAATACAACTAATAAATATTCACAATGTCAGTACAGTGCTCCCTCTCTACAATGACACCCTTTGGGATACGAAGATTGTTGTGTTGTTCAGAGGGAGTTGTTATAGGGAGGGAAAATCAAACATACATGTAATTAGCTTGTTTGCAGATCCCCAGATAAGGTGTAGTTCGAGAACTAAAACCGTTATGCCTCTATCAAACCCTATGTTGTGACAACTCTTTAGAATCGTCACAAAGTGACGATTCTAAAGAATAGTCACAACATAGGGTTTGATGGAGGCATAAAGAAAATACGATTGAAAAAAGTTGTTTCTGGAGCCTTGTTGCTTCGGAAACAGTGACATGCGTTGTTGTAAGGAGGGAATCATTATTGAGAGGGCCGTTGTAGGGAGGGAGCACTGTATTTCTAACATGAATATTCAACAGAGAAAGGATTAAAACTTGAAAATTTAGAGCAATTCAATGTACATGTACTTATAAACCTTAAAGTAAGTACCATAGTTTTTTACTACAGTTCAACTCTGATATCTCCAACTCGGATAACTTGAAGTAAAACATTTACAATACAGAATTCTTCTAAAATGTATCACTATGCATAACTATAAACACATGTGACAGCTTAATGCAGGTCAAAAGTAATGCAGATAGCATTAATATTACTATGCAAGAACTGCAAGAGCTTTCAGCATTACTTTTGACCTGCATCACTCCATTCTCTCCTACTGACGACTTATGCGCCTCTGTAAAACTCATTAATTGAAACCATTGTGACACAATTCTAAAATTCTCCTTTTCTATAGTTAATGCTCCTTTTTGGTGCATTAATTCAAAGAGGTTGGGTCTAAAAATAGTCTAGGAGGGAATGAGTTGTAAACTCGAGAAATTGTTCAAATGAAAAACTGGATGACTCGAACCTCTGTTAACAATCTCGAAATAATTTGTATAGTCCCTTGAAGTTTGATATATATCAAAGATCAACTGTACGTACATGAGTCATGAATGTTTCACATATTCCCCACATTCAAAAGTTTGACCCTATCAACAGCAGGCAAAAATTATGAAGTCTCAAATCTAAAAGTACAATTTGTTACATAAATCTAACAGTATATTTTTTCATTCAAAAGCTTAACCTTTACAAAAAAATTTGCCTATAAAAAATATCAGATCCCAAAGTACATTTTCCTTGCCAAAATTTGATCAAAATGTCAAAACAGTTTGAATCCTGATCCAAACTGTTTGTAAAACATACCAAAAACACATCAGGAAGTGTTGAAAGAATAAAGCAGAGTTACAAATGAAGGTACTTACCAAAATACTAAAACCATCATTTCTCCACCAAACCCTATACTGTGACGCTCTCTTTAGAACTGTTTCTTCGATACGATTCTAAAGAGTGGTCACAGTATAGGGTTTGGTGGAGAAATAAAGGCATTAGTCATAAAAATGTTTAAATTTATGCATCTTATATGGACCCCTGATGAAGTAAACAAAATGTTACCGGAAAATTTGAAAGAACTGAAAAAAAGCTGTTTATAAACAAACATAATACCACCAGGGACTGGTTGACTTTTATATTTGAGTGTAGTCCTTTTAACCCTTCCCTGTTCTGTGTTTATAACAAATTTCAATACCTACTGAATATTCATGGACAAAAAGGTTATAATGAAATATGGAAAGTGGAGAATTGTAGCCATTTTGTAAAGTAAAGACACAGATCTTTGAAATTCTATTAGTAAACAGAGTAGACCCTGATCAGACGGCTCCTCTAGGAGCCGTCTGATCTGGGTATACTCCGTTTGCAAATGCGTGAAAACACGTTTATGTGAGGGAAAGGGTTAACCCTTTACTTTATATAAACGTGTTTTCACGCATTTGCAAACAAGAGTAGACCTAGATGAGATGGCTCCTACAGGAACTGTCTGACCAAGGTCTGCTCTGTTTTGCTTTCAATATGATTTACATATAAAAATTCAGCTAATAAATATTCATCATGTCACTATTTGAGACATAAATACAGAACTGGGAAAGGTTGAATAACTAGAACTGTAAGCCACAGGCTAACGAATACCCCCACCTGGATGCTAAATGTCAGAACTTTTACCAAATATTATATTGTCAAGTCCAAAAAGGGAGATAAGTCTGTTAAAATTCATAGAAGTGTTATGGCTGCTGCTAGACAATGTCATCCAATAAGCTCAAGCAGCTTTGTTTATTTTTGTGATGTGTCAACTCCAAAGTTCTAAACAAAAACATTTTGTAGGACCATAACTCTGACAAAAATTATTCAACCACACCGATATTCAAACTTAAGCTGTAACTCATCTAGATTTAGCTTTATGTCAAGTATGAAGTTAATTTCTTCAACCACTTCCAAAGAAAGACTGGAAAATTGAAAATTCGATAAAAAATTAAGTTCAAGGGCCATAACTCTGGCAAAAATTATTCAACCAGACTGAGATTGGGAAATAAGCTGTAAATCATCTAGATTTAACTTTATGCCAAAAATAAAGTTAATATCTCCAACCACTTCCAAAAAAAAATCTGGAAAATTCAAAAATTGAAGAAAAAAATTAACGTTCAAGGGCAATAACTCTGGAAATAATTATTCAACCGGACTGAGATTGGAACATAAGCTGTAACTTACCTAGATTTAATTTTGTACTAAATATAGAGTTGATATCTGAAGTCACTTCTATAAAAGTCCAGAAAACAGGAAAACATTGGTAGGGGACTAAAGGGGGGAGATAACTCCTGAAGTAATGGTCCGATCATAATGGAAATATGCGGTGCACAGGTTTATATGGCTATACATGAACTTTCAACAAAATTGAAGCAAAACTGTAGAAGAAGAAGGCCGGACAAAATTGTGTCCACCGTATGGACGGACAACCTTATTCCAGTATACCCCCCCCCCCCCCCCCACACACACACTTGGTTGTGGGGGGGGGGGGGGGGGGGGGTTATAATTATTCATGTAAGAAACATTGACATCATTAATATTTATTTGCTGAAGTTTTATAACAGCATATTTTATTTTACACTGGAGTTTTTGGTACTAGTAGAAACTATAGAATCGGACCCATTATACTTTCATAAGCAAACAGAGTAGACCCTGATCAGACAGCTCTTACAGGAGCAGTCTGATCTTGGACTTCTCTGTTTGCAAAGGCACCCAAAAGCATTGTCTATAAAGGAAATGGTTAAAACTACAAACTAGTTTGAGATGACTGCTGCTAGAAACTAGAAATAGAGGATTTGTTGCGAGTTGTCTTTTAAGATCACGTTCCTAAACGAGCCTTAGAAAATGTCATTAAGCGAGCCTTGGCGAGCTTAATAACATTTTCTTGGTGAGTTTAGGAACATGTGATCTTAAAAGACAATGAGCATCAGATTCTTTTTCTCGCATATCAAAAAAGTGCATTTTTGCCGTTTAAATGACATGTAAACATCGGTTTCCATGGTTTGACGTCATATATATGATGTATGACGTCATATATGTTCTAAAGTGATCTTACACATGTTACAGATAAGGGAAGGTATGTGAGAAAATTGTGTCACAAAGTCCCATATTACAAAAAGAGCCGCGTGTGGCACCAACGCTCATCTGATTTGGTGCTTGTCCCCCTAAATCAAAAAAATTGAAAAAAAATAAAGGATCATAACTCCAAAAGTTTGAAAACAAGAGTTATGGTTCTTATGTAGGAGCCTTCCCCTCAATGAGATCTACTAACCTATGAAGTTTCATGTTGATACCTCATATTTTTCGAGTAATGAGCTACATTAAAGTTTTTGCAAGCCGCTGCCGATGCCTACGACAGTGATCACAATAGCTCGACTGTTCTTCGAAACAGACGAGCTAAAAATGATTGGAGCAAAATTTCCTTTTTATATGTACATCTTGTTCATCAGTGAAAGTTTGGAGTAAATCCTCCATCAGTACTGGTGTATGAGCAGTTGGACACAAGATTTTTTTACTATATGTTAGTAATAATAATAATAATGTTACTATCACAGGCAGCCATTTCGTGGGTCTACATGGTCTAAAAGGTCAAAAAAATTGATTGGGTCGATTTAGTGTTATATTATATACAAGGGGTCTAACTACCCATTCGATCCACGAAATGGCCCCCTGTGACCTCTATTATCATAATTTCACACTATGCCTGGTTTCTCTCTCTATATATTATATATACAGTAAAACTCGGTTATAACGAATTCCAAGGGACTGAAGGATTTACTTCGCTATAAACATTATTCGCTATATTGATAGTACGAAGTTCGCTATAAATTATGACTTTGACACACGACTGTGCAATATTTACTAAACCATAATTCAGACATGTATGCGTAGCGATCAAACTTCCAAAATGCACATCATTCATTGTACAGCTTACTCTTTGTGGAAGAAATCGGTCAGTTGCTTTTGAGTGAGTGAGTGAGTTGGGTTTAACGTCCGACCAACAGTATTTCAGTTATATGCAGACGGCACCCGCATGAGACAAGTTATAGTGCTGCCTCACTGAAATACCCCTGCCGCGGGCACATGGCAAGGGCATCCCACCCAGTCACATTATCCTGACACCGGGCCGACCAGTCCTAGAACTACACCTTTTAATGTCGAGCGCAGACAAGGGAGCTACTAGTACCAACTTTTAACGACTTTTGGTCTGTCGCGGCCGGGGATCGAACCCACGACCTTCCGTACCGCAGGCGGACGCTCTACCACTGAGCCATGCGGTTGCTTTTGAACACATGTGGATGCTTGAAACTTGCCAAATAACTGTTTCATAAATGTCAGTGTTTAAAAAAAATCAGGAGCATTTGGTCGTTGCTCCAATGTCCGATGCAAATTGGGTATAGCGGACAAAGACTCCGCGTATGTGGGCAGGGGCAAATATTCCTTATAGATCTGTGTCGTCATCGGAGTCAGCGGTAGATTCTATTTTTAGCGGAAAATGCTGAAATAATATGCGAACGGGGAGGGAATAACAAAACCAAAAGACTTCAAGTATTTATTTTGAAAATAAAAAAAAAATCATATCTTAATAATGTTTAGCTATAACCCGTACTTTTAAGTGCATATATATGCCCCGCGGCTAGCGGTGTTTAATTATACCCTACCACCGTGAAGAATACATGCTTTACGGATCGCTTCACAGTTCGCCCCAACACTAGTGTGTGTTTTAACACCTATGCGACATGGTGTTAATCGTGCGAAATACCCAGGTGCTTGAAGATAGTAGCAAGGTGAAACTTCGCTTTAATGAAGGAATTTTAAAGTGTTTTGTGAATAATGGTACTGGAAAATCAGTTCGCCATAAGCGAAAATTCGCTCTAACCAACTTCGCACTAAACATTATAGTCTGTATAGAATTAATGAAGATATTGACCGGGGAACGAAATCTAGTTCGCTATAAGCGGGAATTCGCTTTATCAGAGTTCGTTATAAATAAGCTTTACTGTATATCTTTGGTAGCATCCGTGAATTATTTATTAAAGAGTACACTGGTATATCCAGGTATACCAGATAAATACTATTCACCATTGATAAATGTATCCACAAGACTGTAGCTCAGATGGATTATATAAAGATACATCTGGAATTAAAGGGAGATAACAATAAGATACTCTACAAAGTCTCTTTGATGAATGATCTGCCTTGCTTGCACAATTGTGACTCTCACATTGATACATTTTTCCTACCAGTAGATCTACAAGACGAATACTGATGCAAGGCATTGGATCGCCGGGAAATTTGTGTACAAGGAAGGTTTTTAATAAGGAACTGTTTTGTTAAGACAATTGAAATACAACATTTCATTAAAAACTTAACGAAATATGTAGCCTCTAGAGTGTAATGACGTAGTGACCTAGTTCCGAACCCGACATGATCCATATTTGAACTTGACCAAGATTGCATCCAAAAATAACGTATAAGTTGAAAGAAAAAACACTTAATATGGATAATTATCATTAACTATCCCAGTAAAAACCCAAACCGCCATTTAAAAAAAATAGAAAGGAAAAAGAGAGAAATTTTTTTTTCGTCAGCGGTGAGAATCGAACCAGGGTTGACTGCACGATAGGCGACCGTGGTAACCACTACGCTATCAGGCCAGACATACTTCAAGGGAAATTGAAGATGTATATAAAGTTATCATGCTACTATATTGACGACTTTTTTAAATAGAAAAAATAAAACGACTTTTTTAAATAAAAATAAATAAAACAATAAAACTTCATTACAACATTTATCACTCTCATGATAATTTAATCAATAAACTCTAACAAGGGCGGTGATGGTCATAGACCTAAATATAGTCTGTTCAGTTCCATTAACGAGTGACGTTAGTCCTATCTAAAAATAGAAACCGAGACGACGGAATTCGATTTTGACCATGTAGAGCCTCCGGTAGAATAATAACCATGTCTGTTTGAATTAACATATCGACTGTCGATTCAAATGATCTTATTTTTCAAATTCGAGCACGTTTTCCCGTCTTATGTCAAAATCTCTGAAGGGCATAATTTAGAACGAGAGCACCGCAAACAGGTGCACGACTACAGTTTTGACCCGGCTTCAATTCTGCGACTTTGACCCGGCTTCATTTATGTTTACAAAACTGTTTTTGGCATTTAATGTCGATACTTCGACGAAAAAAGTGTCATAATTATTGTTATTATTGTACATTTGTTTGATAAATTTCTTTTTAAACATCGTATGAAGGTTTTTACATCTGACACATATTTCACTACATCAATAATGCAGATAGAAACTATTCTCTGCCACGCTCTCATGAGCCAATTTGTAAAACTTGTCGCTACCCCTCCTACATGGGTAAATACTTTTGAGCATTCCATTAGTGATCGCCGCTCATGCGGCGATCAATAAGATAAACAAGAGCACTGCATGTAGGTGCCAATGCTTGTCTGTTCAATTGTAGCCCACACTACGGTGAACATGTGTAAGAAATTTCGTAAGATTTGCATGAACAGTAAAGAACTAATAGCCAACATGAACCCATTCCTCCATGGGCTATTTTTAGACCCAACCTCTTCGAATGAATTTACCCAAAAGGAGCATTTACTAGAGAAACGTGTAAACTTTTAGAATTTTGTAGTTTAAAACCATTGTGATAAATAGAGCATTTGCTCCTATGTTTCAATGGTTTCATAGAGTGACTTTTACCGCCTCTATAGAGGCGTAGAAAGGCGTATTTATGGAGGAAAGGGTTAAAGTTTCCAGATGTCAAAGATGACGTGGAATAACTCACATTATTTTCTTTGAAAAACAGACAAGCTAAAGATTAACATTTAACCATGCTATGATCAGAGTTGGCATCTAGTCATAAGTAATTGGGTAATTGAAAAATGATAAACAGTTGAAAAATGAGAAAGTTTATGCATGCTTAAAAATACAATTTCTTGATCTGGCATATTCCAGCTTAAGCAATCACCTGTCAGTTTGTTTGTGTTGATTAACGTCAGTTTCTGCTCACTGTGGGCTAATTGGATGCCCCATAGAGAGGGGAGAGGATACAGAGAAATCTGGGCGTTATGCTCTACTCTTATTATCGATAGAGTTTCTCTGGTTCTTTTAGATGCCCAGTGTAAAGCACTGATACATCGGACCTCAGTTTCAAGTCTCGTCTAGACATGTTTTGTGACATCACTGTTAAACTATAGTTGGATCATTTAAGAATTAAACCTTTACTCCATGAATACAAGAAACAATGACAAAAGGAATATTAACCCTTTCCCTCATATAAACGTGTTTTCACGCATTTGCAAACAGAGGAGACCCAGATCAGACGGCTCCTAGAGGAGCCGTCTGATCAGGGTCTGCTCTGTTTGCTATTGGAATTTGATAGATGTGTTTCTTTAATTTCTAAAATGGCTACAATGTTCCACCTTCCGTATTTCATTATAACTATTTTGCTCATGAATATTCAGTAGGTATTGAAATTCAGAATAAACATAGAACAAGGAAAGGGTTAACTGAATTTTTATAATGGTCCTACAAACAAAGGATCTTTTTTTTTTTTATCATGACTGAAACTGTAGAATCAGACTTATGTAATATCATAAACAAAGAGAGCAGACACTAATCAGACAGCAGACACTGATCAGACAGCAGACACTGATCAGACAGCAGACACTGATCAGACACACTGATCAGACAGCAGATACCGATCAGACAGCAGACACTGATCAGACAGCTCCTACAGGAACCACCTCATCTGGGTTTACTATGTTTGCAAAAGGAGTATTTACAGAGTTAAGGGCTAAAACCTCACAAATGAGTTTATGGAGGATTTACGGTGTGGTGTGGTTTACAAACCAACACTGAGACATGTCCCAAGTTTCAAGTGAGTAACAACTCTTCACTAAAAGTTGGCAGCAAACAGGACATCTTACAAAAACTTACCTTTTGTAGCCGTTGTTTTTCATGATAAAGTGAGCCAGTTGTTACACTGATTTTCTTTAAATCATCAACACTTACTGAAAATAAAATAATTAAAAACTATAAAAAAAAACCCTCCCATTTTATCAATTAAAAGTATTATATCAATATTTTGCTAATTTTGACGTTCTGTCTCTTAAATTTATCCACTAATGAGAAATGAATGCATAAAAAATTCTTGCTTCCTTTGAGAAAAGCTTAAACTGGTAGCAATTTTAAAGTTCTTGAAGTTCAGTTCATTCATACTGAAAATGACAACCTAGCAAAGGTTTTGGCAATTGAAATTTCCCATGATATAAACTGATGACCAGCACATATCACAGCTTGATGTTGCAAAATTACTTGAAAGTCTGATGGAAACCTAGCTCATTTCCTATATAACTAACTGTAACATTTTCTCTTGTTGGCTGTGACAAAAATAAAAGTGTCAATCATTGGTATGAATAATTTCATAAAATCTTCACTTCTATAAAACTTTTTGTGGTAATAATGGTAAGCATGTAAAGGTATGTATGGAATATATTAACCCTTCGCTTGCTATTAACGTCAATATACCTACCTGTAAAGAGTGAAGACCCAGATGAGACAGCTCCTGCAGGAACTGTCTCATCAGGGTCTGCACTATTCACAAGTTGATTGTGCAACCAGTGTACTCCACAGCAGTGATTGCACAGCGACATACTTGTACAAAGTGAAGATATATGTAATTATACAACAGGACATGGGTAAAGAAGGAGAAATATATTTTAAAATTCAGCAAGAGAAGGGTTAAGAAGAAAATCCATGCCTACCTTTAACCCTTTCCCTCATATAAACGTCATTTCACACATTTGCAAACAGAGCAGACCCAGATCAGACGGCTCCTAGTGGAGCCATCTGATCAGGGTCTGCTCTGTTTGATGATAGAATTCGACAGATCTCGTTCTTTTGTTTCTAAAATGGTTACAATATCCAACCTTCCATATTTCACTATAACTATTTTGTCCATAAATATTCAGTAGGTATTAAAACATAGAACAGGAAAGGTTTAAAGAGCTCAACACAGATTACTTGTACATGTATAACCCTTTCCTCCATAGATACGCCATTCTATGCCTCTGTAATAGTCACTTCTTGAAATCATTGTGATAAACAGAGCATTTGCTCCATAGGAGCAAATGCTCTATTTATCACAATGGTTTCAATACTACACAATTCTAACGTTTTCCTTTTCTCTAGTAAATGCTCCTTTTCAGTAAATTCATTCAAAGAGGTTGATTCTAAAAATAGCCTATGGAGGAAAGGGATAAACCAAAACAGTATAATGTAAAACATACTTCAAATATTCAAATAATATATACAAAGTATTTAACCCTTTCCCTATTCGATGTTTATTCCAAATTTCAATACCTTCTGAATATTCATGGACAAAATGGTTACAATAGAATGTAAAAGGTACAACACCGTAGCCATTTTAGAAAGTAAACGGATCTGTCAAATTCCACTAGCAAATGGAGAAGGCCCTGATGGAGCTGTCTTATCTGGGTCTACCCTGTTTGCAAATGTGTGAAAACACTTTTGTTTGAAGAAAAGGGTTAAGCTATATCAAAAATTGAAAATGAACAAAAATACTTACAATCTGTTATGAGTTCTTGCATAAGTTTTTCTACAAACTGCCCATAGTATTTGGAAGTCTGTGAGGAGAAACATAACAAGTATTATAACTAGACTGTCACCAGGCGAGCTAAAAATGAACTCTTTACTTCATGAATATTCATGTAAGAAATGATAACACCAGAAATATTAATTACTATTCATTACAATAAACTTTGTCACACAATTTAAAATCCAGATGTTTTTTTATTTCAGGACTGATGGAACTTACATCTAGTTCATTCGACCGTATAGTTTTTATTTAAGGAACTCCCTTGCAAAATATCCCTCTACACCATGCAGTAACATGTTTATTCGATAAGCTGTTTCTTTGCAAGTGGCTGCCGCATGAAGTTATTTGCATGAATGAAAAGGAAGAGTAGAGCATACCATTTTTCAATAGGGATGAATCGAATGCTTCTAAGAAATAAATTACGAAATTTCATACATGCATATGCTGTCAACTTCTAAGAGCTATACTTACCCTTGGAAAAAGTACGCCATTTGTAATTTGACATTAATATGTATACAATGGATACGGTATGTATTGTTTTTAGGCCTGAAATCCTTATTTAAAAATGGATGGATTCAAGGGAAACTCAAACAGAGAGTTCCTCAAAAACGATGATACAAGTGATTTAAATTTGACCTCAATACGGTAAGAAATCAAAAAACTTCTCCATTCAAATTGAGTGACAAAATTTAGTGAAGTAGATTTACTAGATTAATTGTTATAATAGCACATGGACACAGGAATTTTTCGCCAAAGCAAAAGCTATAGATTCATATGAATCATAAGCTATAGATTCATATGAATCATATCCATATTGTATCATAAGCAAACAGAGCAGATTCTAATCAGTCAGCTCCTACAGGGGCCATCTGATCAGGGTCTGCTTTGTTTGCAAAGGCACAGAATGCATAATTATGGAATAAAGGGTTATATTAGGAAAACTAGAACCACCAATTCAGTGATTGATATAATTGATACTCTCACACAAGCACTTGCCAGGCTGTAATATATCGCATAATCACCGAGACATAACTCTGAAAAATCATCCAATCTGGAGAATGTAACAGTATGCACCCCTCCTCTTGATGACGCTTCCCATAAAGTTTCCTTCAAATCCGGTCTGACAGTAGTTGCTGAGAAATAGCACAGAAAGGCTAACAGACTGACCGACCAACGGATCAACCAAGATGGTGACACTTATATACCCCACCCTTTATGATCTTCTGAATACAACACTTTGTGGCACTTGCATGACAGACTTGTCAGAGCAAAACACGTGTAGGAGAAATATTTCCTGCTGAAAATTTAGAGTCTATACAGCATATAAATAGAGGATATAACACGAAGAGTGATAAATGAAATACTTACACTAAAATGGCTGATTTTGGTTTTTAAGGCATCTTTAAACTTCATAAACTCTTCCTCAGTGACAGGGAACATTCCATCTATACCTGAGGCCTCAAACCCTGTAAAGTAAACCAAACACCGCTCAACAAAAGCACATCTACAAACATAAACAGAGACATATCATGTGTAAGAGAAGAATATTTCTTGTAACTTCTGAGGCTACACACTTTGTCTGATCAGGGTCTACTGTTTGCAAATGCGTGAAAACATGTTTATTATATGAAGGAATGGGTTTACACTTTGAACGTTGATTATTCAAAGTAGAATGGCCCATCATTGTTCCAAGTGTCCGTTCACTAAACACTTCAATCTGCCAAAAGATTTTGAATAACAAACAGTGCAGACCCTAATCAAAGGAAACAGGTGCTTTCTGATATAGATCCAACACTGTCTGCAAGTCGGAGAGGGCCCAATATGGTGATCAAAACTTGGCCAAGACTGTTTACCTATAAACATTCTCAGCACGTCTGGTATATATCAGATGATAAATGTTCGAGTTAAGGCTAAAATGGCAAAATTTAACTAATTCAAGGGCCTTAACTCAGAGGAATCACATGCAATTTAGTTGGTAATTGATCTTGGCCAAGAATTTGCAACTATGAACATTCTCTGCAGGTTTGGTGAAGATCAGATGAAAACTATTAAGTCAGAGAACAGACAAGGCTAAAACAGCAAATTTTCATGGAATCAAGGGCCATAACTCATAGGTGTCAAACGTGATTTGAATGGTAATCAAACTTGGTCAAGATTTTGCACCTATGAACATTCCCTGCAAGTTTAGTGAAGATCAGATCAACACTTTTGAGTTAGCAAGCGGACAAAAAAGCGTGACAGACGGGTTATTACTATAGGGCACACACACTAAGGTGTGGGGCCCTAATTATTTGAATCTGGCTCTGATGGGTTGAACAAAACCACAAAAAGCTGTTGAATGTATAAGACATTTGATTATTCATGTACTGCATGTGCCCATTGTTAAATTAACCCATTCCCTCCTACCGACGCCTTTTCACGACTCTTTAACCCTTTCCCTGTTCTATGTTTATTCCAATTTTCAACACCTACTGAATATTCATGGCAAAACAGTTAAAATGAAATACGGAAGGTGTAACATTGTAGCCATTTTAGAAAGTATAGAAATGGATTTTTAAAATTCCATTGGCAAACAGAGCAGACCCTGATCAGACGGCTCCTCTATGAGCCGTCTGATCTGGGTCTACTCTGTTTGCAAATGCGTGAAAACACGTTTATATGAGGGAAAGGGTTAAAAGTCATATCTACAGATTGTGCTGAAGACTCATAAAAACAGTATCTGACCAGAAGCGATTTAAACTAATCAGCATGTGCAGTATTTCATAATCACCTGACAGTGTAGATCCAGATCAGATCATGGATCAGACCATGTCTCTGTAATGCAGCAGCTCAGCCAAGGAGTCTATATTGTATACATACCACACAGACATGTTGCTCTGAAACTGGCCCTATATTTTCAAGCATTTACCAACTAAGAGCTGGCAAGGCCAAGCAATATTGTAACTATTGTTATATATATGTGGCCTGATAAACTGAGGCAAATAGTGCAGACCCTGATCAAAGTGCTTGGAAGCAGTTTGATCAGAGTATTTAATATTTGCTAAACGATTAATTTCATTTAACCCTTTCCTCCATAAACACGCCTTTCTACGCCTCTGTAAAAGTCACTTTATGAAACCATTGTGATAAACAGAGCATTTGCTTCTATCGGAGCAAATGCTCTGTTTATCACAATGGTTTCAAACTACAAAATTCTAAAATTTTACTTTTCTCTAGTAAATGCTCCTTTTGGGTAGATTCATTCGAAGAGGTTGGGTCTAAAAATAGCCTATGAAGGAAAGGGTTAAAGTTATCAGAAGAGTACTAAGGCGACTTATTCAGCTTTACAAACTGGTGGAAAGTTTGGGAGTTGAATATTTACCAAAGGCTTCTTTGGCCAGCTTCAGATCAGCAGCTTCTTGCATTTTTTTCAGTCTCTCCGACTCGGCGCTTTTCTCTTCTTTGCTAAGCACCTTATTGTCCTCTTTCTGTAAAGTTTAACATTTACTCTTTAATAGCAAACAAAATGCGACCTGAATTCTATTTCAATTTCTTTTCCTCTTATCTATATACATGTAGTTTATATACTATTCCTTCATCATTTATATATACATGTAGTATTCTTCAGTGTCATACTATTATGATGTTTGTTACACTTTTCACATACAATCAACTCTCGTTATGTCGAGAGTTTGTAGGGACCAGTTAAAAACTTCGATTCATCGAGAGCTTGACTCATAAAAAACATGCCATTTTCTAAAATCCTGATTTCTTTCATTATGTTCACCTTAACCCATTCCCGCATATTGACGCCTTTTGACACTTCTGTAAAAGTCACTTTATGAAACCATTGTGATAAATAGAGCATTTGCTCCACAGGAGCAAATGCTCTATCTATCACAATAGTTTCAAAACTACACACTTCTGAAAAAATCCTTTTCTCTAGTTAATGCTCCTTTTTGGTAGATTTAATCAAAGAGGTTAGGTCTAAAAATAGCCTAAGTGGGAATGGGTTAATAAACTGGCACATTACTATCATACTTGTGCTTGTTTTATTCACATTGTGTAAAGGAATCTCACTGTGTGTATATATAAAAACTGTATGTATTATTGCGAGTAGAACTTATGCCTGCCCTGCTCTCCTCCATTAGTGACACCATGTCCTTTTTTACAATGATCTGTCAAATTTTCAGATTCATTTTGCCTCTATCATTGAAATCATAGGCAGTGCTTCAGCGAATTTGTAAAGCACATCATTTGTGCATACCCATAAATGTGGCCGGGTAATATCCCCATCAGCGGCATCAGAAAAACGCAATCACACGTTAACTAGGTTATTCTGAATGGTTGTTGATTCAAGCTTTTCCAGTACATGTAAGAGAATAGCCATAATCGGGAAACCAGACGTATCAAAATGTTTTTGTCATCTTCAAGTTTTGCCATGAGCTGTTTGGGTATCTACTTGCAGCACATGTATTGCTCAAGCGACAATTTTAATTAATCTTAAACTGTATGTATTAGTAACAAGAGCACTGCAAGCGGATGCAAACGCTCATCTGTTATCATTTTGGTATGTGTGGATAGGCCTTGTCAATATGAACATGCATACCAAAAATGAAGGTTGTAAATGAAAAATTGAAGAAGTCATGATCAATGATAAGATTTCAGACGACGACAACGCGGACACCGGAGTTACAATAGCTCGTGATTTCTTCGAAACAGGCCTTAATTTTGATTTAATATTAACTCTCATCTCCACGGAATTGTCTGGAAACACGAGGATGTGTGAGAGTTATCTTTCTTACTAGTCATGATTGACACTTAGGACGAATGGAACTAATGAGTTAATTTAAACAGTTTCGAATAATTATCCGACACCATTGATTGTTCACTCGCAAAACACTATAATTTACCTATTTCATGATACATTGCCGGTGTCGGATAAAAAGGTCCAATTCACACCTCAAACTCAACCAGATTGAGAAGTGTGACTTCGATACAAACACAATAATTACATGCAAATAGACACTTTGGGGGAGGAACATGACTATGACTTACAGAAATCATAGTCAGTTCGAACTTGTCTAAATGTATGTTGTTTATAATATAGTTTTAGTTTCAGTTTTATTTAAAAAGATAATTTCATACTTATTTCAGATCATGAAAGATGTATTTAAAAAAAAATTACCCATTCTGTTTCAATTTCATTTACACTTTAGATAGTAACAAAATTCGTTTCAGTTGTATTCAATTATTTCTGTACAATAAACCCAATAAAAAATGTCCGATTTAACAAACAATAATCACAATTTCCCCAATCAACACGGGAAATGGTACGATTCTCAAGATGATGAACCCCTACCATGCCTCAAATAAATTAACCCTTTCCCTCATATAAACGTGTTTTCACTCATCTGCAAACTGAGTAGACCCAGATCAGACAGCTCCTATAGGAGCCGTCTGATCAGGGTCTGCTCTGTTTGCTAATGAAATTTGAAAGATATCTTTCTTGACTTTCTAAAATGGCTACACTGTTCCACCTTCCAAGTTCCATTTTTTGTTGCAACTATTCTTTCCAATGGACCATGAATATTAAGTAGGTTAAATGAAATTTGGAATAAATGTGGAACACGGAAAGGGTTAATGTCACTAGCATATGAGGCAACACTTACCTCCTGTAAGGCAGCTGCAGCTCTCGCTGCCTCTTTCTCAGCGATCCTCTCTGCCAGTGGTTTTTTCTTCTTTCTCTGGACAGCCTTCATCTCAGAAGGTATGTCTGTAAGAAATGATACAAATAGTTTACTTCAATATCCAATCTTTTTATGCCTTTGCAAACTGAGGAAATAAATTTGTTTCTTCATGTCACGGATTTCTTCTCATCTTAATACAAGAATTAATCTTTCCACTCATATAAACGCTTTTTCATGTTATTGTAAACAGAGGTGACCCGAATCGGACTGCTTGTGTAAGAGTCGTCGGATCAGGGTCAAATCAATTTGTTTAAAGATAGATAATGAGGTCAATATTTCTGACATGAATATTCAACAAGGAAAGGGTCAATAATTGTTCATCAGGGGCAATCTTCATGAAGTAAAAGGTAAACACCTCAGCATATTATACAAATTACAATAATCTTTGAGGTGTACATGGTTTTTTTTTCTCTCTCCAAAATTGTTCATAACATTAACCCTTTATTCCACAGATACGACTTAACTCTTTCGCTGCCAAGTTTTGTCGTCTGCAAATTTTGTCATCTGCTACAATTTTCCATTTTAATTTTTCTTCATTTTTGTTTCACAGTCACAGTAACAAATTGTTTGTATAGGTAATCACAGATGCAACACTGGCAGCGAAAGAGTTAACCCATTCCCTCATAGGTTATTTTAGAATTTTGTAGTTTGAAACCATTGTGATAAAGAGAGCATTTGCTCCTATAGGAGCAAATGCTCTGTTTATTACAATGGTTTCAACAGGTAACTTTTACAGAGGCGTAGAAAGGCGTATTTATGGAGGAAAGGGTTAAACACCTTTGGTAAATTGCAGAGCGTACCCTGATCAGCAGACGGCTCCCATGGGTGTGGAATTTTTCAGATTTTCCACTTGCCCATGGACAAGTTGGACTGAAATTTCTACTTGACCCTAGCTAAACTTCACTTGCCTAAATAAACAAGTATCACCTTTATTACAATGGCTTTATTTAACTAAATTTTTTCCTCCAAACTTTTACTTAACTAAGTCTTGTTTATATAATGTTACCCGGGGTGGGTGTGTGTGTGTGTGTGTGTGTGTGTGCGTTTGTATGCGCCTGAATCCCACTACGAAGTGTCTGATACACACCAAAAATCCCACTACATGAAAAAATCCCACTACCTAAGCACACGTAGTGGGAAGTAAAATTATTTTTAAACGTTATTTTTTGCATTCTTATTGCCAAAAATCGTAAAATTTTAATATGTTTCGGTTTCCGGTGTGTAACTGAAATTTAACTCGCACACCAACTAGGCCGTAGAGAGACTTTACACACTTTACAGCTTCAGCGGAACTGCAATCTGATCGCGCATGCGCATAACCAACTTTCAGAACACAATATGGCGGACAGGTTTAAACGGTTGCTCGTAGATAAATCTGTTGATGTTGAATCTGGTAAACAATATAGTATATATAGTGCGGACTATTTAATATACATAATCAGCACAGGAAGCTGTCGAAGATCCTTGAAGGAGTGCTCCGAAGAAAAACGGAGGAAACTGCCATGCAACAACAACAATATGGCGGACAGGTTGTGTGGAACCCAGGTAATATTTTCTTCCACTAGAGATCTATATACTCTTTTGATTAAGTTGAGATCGAGATATATGGAAGCATAGAGCATGTGTCGTTTCTATACTGCGATAATTTGCAATACAATGAAATGTGTGGAAATAACACGCATGTCATTTGTACGAATCTGGTAACCGTGAATGGAAATTTATGTCTCTTTTATCAGTATCTATAGTTATGTTTATTTGGAGTTATTGCAACTGCACGCCCTTATACCGGTATGTGCTTATAAATTTGGAGTCTAAAAATGAGAGTTATCTGAGGTTCCTGAACGGATAAGTATGCATACAGTTAAACATGACCTACTCTAATGTAAACAAGGTTTATGGTGAATTCGCCTAATGACCAACTCGCCTACAATTAGATATATAGTAACCCGAATGGTGAATTCGCCTAGAAAGCAATTATATAGTGGTTGTATTTCGCACCTATTGTAAGGTATCGATAACATAACAAAACATGTTTTCAGGTAGTGTTGACCAAGATTGAACTTTGAGTGTAGCCCCTGATCATCTTTTATTTAAATTATATGCATTTGAAAGCACACAATGGAAATGTTTGAGGGGAGGGGGCGTTAATAGTTGTTTATTTGTGCAAATGCTTAAATGATTCGGAATGAAATAATGAACAATTTGATTGATTTTGTCAGATGATCTGTGTACTATCTATATAGTAGCAAAAATCAAAAGTTGAGCCCTTTGGTGTTGATGCAAACTGGCATCATATGGTGAACACTGGTCAGTGCAATCAGTATAAACCCCACCCCTTCAACCAGGTTGTCAAATTTGCGTGTAGTGATTAGAGGCTACACTGATATTTCGGTTTGATTAAAAAAAGTCTGGATAAGAAAACAACAAGGCAAGTTGTTCTTGTTACAAACAGCTTTATTTCTTAGTTATTTACTGGTAGATCTACCTGTAATATAAGGTGTGAAATACAATCACTATATAATTGCTTTCTAGGCGAATTCACCATTTGGATTACTATATATCTAGTTGTAGGCGAGTTGGTCATTAGGCGAACTCACCAGCACCCGTAAACAAAACGAAGCGACAGCGCTTCTTTATTTTTAAAAGCCCTAGCAAGCAGCAATTTTTTCAACATAGTTGTCTTGGTGCAATGGAAATGTATCTGGACTTGCATGTGGCGGTCTTGAGTTCGATTCTTACCAGTGACTAATATTTTTTTTTTCATTAAAATACTGTCCGTACAAAACAACAATAGATATTAATAACATGTAATGAATTAATTATTAACAAAATATTAACATATAATTTGAAAAAGTATAAAATTAAAATGAAAATTACAAATAGCAAATCAGTTTTTAAAGAAAAACAAGATGTGTTTGTGAAACACTATGCCCCCTCAATATGATATTTGACCCTGAAGGATGACCTTGATCTTGACATGTCACTCCTCAAACTGTGCAGCTTCATGGGGTACACATGCATACCAAATATCAAGTCTGTATCTTTAATGGTTCAAAAGTTATGGCCAATGTTAAAAGTTGGTGACCTTTGACCATGAAGGATGACCTTGACCTTGACATGTCACCCCTCAAACTGTGCGGCTTCATGAGATACACATGCATACCAGTAAAAAGGCTGTATGTCTACTGGTTCAAACGTTATGGCCAATGTTAATGACCTTTGACCTTCAAACATGACCTTGACCTTGACATTTCACCCCTGACACTGTGCAGCCAAATGAGAAACACATATATACAAACTATCAAGTCTATCTCTACTGGTTCAAAAGTTATGGCCAATGTTAAAGTCTGTGACCTTTGACCCTGAAAGATGACCTTGACCTTGACATGCCACCCCACAAAATGTGCAGCTTCATGAGATACACATGCATACCAAATATCAAGACTTTATCTCTATTGGTTCAAAAGTTATGGACAATTTGAAGTTGGTGACCTTTGACCCTGAAGGATGACCTTGACATGTCACCGCTCAAACTGTGCAGCTTCATGAGATACAAAAGTATGCCAAATATCAAGTCTCTATCTGTACTGGTTCAAAAGTTATGGCCAATGTTAAAGTCCGTGATTTGACCCATATGTTTGACCTCTGACCTTTAAGCGTGACCTTGACCTTAACATGTCGCACCTCAAAATGTGCGGCTTCATGAGAGACATATGCATGCCAAATATCAAGTCTATCTGTACTGAGTTAAAAGTTATGACCAATGTTACAGTTACAGACAAAGAAACAGACAATTTGACCTTTGACCCTGAAGTATGACCTTGACCTTGACATGTCACCCATCAAAACGTATAGCTTCATGAGATACACAAGCATGCCAAATATCAAGTCTCTATCTTTTCTGGTCCAAAAGTTATGGCCAATGTTAAAGTCGGTGATTTGACCCATATATTTGACCTCTGACCTTGAAGGATGACCTTGACCTTGACATGTTACCCCTCAAAATGTGCGGCTTCATGAGATACATATGCATGCCAAATATCAAGTCTCTATCTGTACTGAGTCAAAAGTTATGACCAATGTTAAAGTTGCGTTAAAGTTACAGCCAAAAAAACAGATAATTTGACCTTTGACCCTGAAGGATGACCTTGACCTTGACATGTCACCCCTCAAAATGTGCAGCTTCATAAGATACACAAGCATGCCAAATATCAAGTCTCTATCTCTACTGGTCCAAAAGTTATGACCAATGTTAAAGTCAGTAATTTGACCCATATATTTGACCTTTGACCTTGAAGGATGACCTTGACCTTGACATGTCACCCCTCAAAATGTGCGGCTTTATGAGATACATATGCATACCAAATATCAAGTCTCTATCTGTACTGGCTCAAAAGTTATGACCAATGTTAAAGTTGCTGACAAACAAACAGACAAACAGACAAACAGACAAACAGACAAACAGACAAACAGACAAACAAACAAACAAACAAACAGACAGGGCAAAAACAATATGCCCCCCAGATTTGATCTGGGGGGCATAAAAAGTAAACTGCATAGCTTGAGATTCTAACCCACGGCCCCCTGCTTGCAAGACTAGGTACATATCCATTAGACCAAAGCCCAGTACATAATATGTGTCGAGTTAATAAAGTGTGGTGTCTGGCCCTGTATGTTTGTGCTGTTATGTAAACAACAAAATAACAACAAGTCTCAATATAGCGTGGTTTACCTGTATAGGCTAAGCAATAGTTAGTCTACACATCAATTAATGCCTGTGTTGGTTATGAATAATCAATTGTTGATTTCTGTACATTTACTATATCCTCTGACTATAATGACAATCATGTTTTAGTTTCTAAGGATAGATACAACAAGAAGCTTGAATTAATCGGCCATATAAACTAAAAAAAATTCAAATACTCTTTATTTCCTCAGTTTGCATTTATGTACAAAAACATGAGAACTTTCCCTCATACACATTCAACATTTAGGTCAGGCACATCTTTTATAATATAACAAATACATGTAGGATGATCCATTTAATTTCTTAACCTGATGACTTTCAGTTTTACCTGATAATTTTGAAAGGAAGAGAACAGCATATGTAAAAGTACTATTGTAGTTGGTAGATCTACATGGAAGGTCCCGAGGATATTCTGCTATTTGCAGTACTGTACTTCCCTGGACTTAGTCATGTCCACTCATTAGCATGAGGAAAGTGACGATATGTGTCGGATTCTGATTGGAATATAATTTACTTACAAGTATTCTCGAAAGTGTCATTCATAGAAAATGGATTTATTGTGCTGTTTTTCTAAAGGAAGTTGGATAGCTTACCGTTGACGGTCAAGGTAATGTTTGTTTTATTGTCTGTAAAGTGTTGAATGCATGCTTTTTTCCTTTCGTACCATGGGTAATTCGTCCCAGGTATAAACCGTTACTTGCACATTTCTGTCGGTTATTTCACTACCAGCTGATCTTTGAACTGTACAGTACCGTAGCAGATTTAGTAAAAGTATTTTAGAATAGATCTAGATCATATCAATCTATATTATCTTTAGAACTATGATTCACAAAAAATTACCTTTTTAAATAGATCTAAATCGTTGGGGTTTGATTATGCTTAACCATAGATCTAATTAGTCAAAACATACCATAGTTAAATTATCTTCTATTGTTCTGGAAGCTGTTTAACAAATCATAACTTGAGACAATTGACACATTGTTTGGTAGTTGTTTCATTAGAAGCATTCCTGTTACGTAATAGCTCATAGCTTTGTTGATAAAACAGTGTGTGGTAGATGGCAGTTGTGTGATCACTGACCCTTGTCCCCTGCTGAGAAATTAGGGGATTTACTGACCATGATCTGGCACCTTTGATCGTTACTATTTTCCTAGGTCTAGTTAGTAAATTAGCAGTATTTCGGCTGAGTAAGTCATGTAATAGTATAGTCTCAAACTGTCAAAAACAATTCATGGGGGAAATAAGTGTACTGACATAAATATTTGAAAAATGTAGACCCAGACAAGATAGCTTAAAAAGCAATCCTCTGACCAGGGTCTTCACTGTTTATTATTCAAAATCATATAGCAAATTTAAGTCTTATTATATAATGAATGGAATCTACAGTTAAACAATATGAAGGGCCATTCCACCTTAAAATTTAAGCATTCAAAGATGTAACCCTTTCTCTAATATACATTTGCAAACAGCGTAGACCCAGATCATATGGCTCCTATATGAAATTGTAATAGACCAGACTATGTGTTGAAATGTTAGCAAATGAAGGTACATCGAACATTTGGATGTCGAGTATCAGTTAATGGACTGTTAGAATTACAGATCGAAAAGGGTCTTAATTCTGTGACATACACCAATCTCAATTGTTGGTGTAGGCTTATAACATATATAATATATTGAATCTAAAACTGTTGGGGTAAAAAGCAATTCATTTCAAATTGATGGAGTAACACTATTCTTGATACTCAATTGAAATTCTGATTACCCAGTTCCTTGAAAAAGTAAGGAGTAAATACCCAAATAACACAAAACCTTATCTGTAACCCTGGATAGCTATAGTATGTGTTCTCTCACTTCGGCTATTGATTGCCAAGTTGTTGAAATTAAGTTTAGTCAATCTTTTAACCTGCTGAACTCTTCGGATGTGTGCAAGACGTGCACTGGCAAACAATGAATATCAAAATATGAATATTCCAAGAGTCCCAGAGTAGCTGTCTAAAGAGGTCCGTTAGAGGGGTTTTACTGTATACTATATCATGAGCAAACAGAGCAGATCCTGATTAGACGGCTCCTTTAGGAGCCATCTGATCTGGGTATACTCTGTTTGCAAAGGCCTAGAAAGGCATATTATGGAGAAAAGGGTTGAGCCTTTCATATCAAATGTATGTTAAAGTTAAGCACTGTTAATTTATAATTTTATCCCAAATGACAACTAATGTCAGCCGATATATGTCTCTGTTTTAAGTTTGTGGGACTGGGTAACCATGACCTCCAGACGACTCGGCACAGTGTGGGTATGCAGGTAGTGGACAAGATGGCAGAATACTTGAATGTCTCCCTCTCCAAAAACAAGGGTAAACGGACATTAGCCCACCCGGACCACAGCCCACCCGGATGACAGCCCACCATTTCTCTAAGGGCGGACATTAGACCACTCGTGTTTTTTAGGGGGGCGGACATTAGCCCACTCGGGGTTTTGAGGAGGGCGGACATTAGCCCACTCGTGTTTTTTTTATGGGCGGACATTAGCCCACTCGGACAATAGACCACTCGCGCTGAATATTAACGAGGCGGACATCAGCCCACCCGGACATTATACCCCTCGAGATAATATGTGTTTATTCACACTCCTAATTAGTTGAAAGTCGTTGTAATTACCCATGATTTATCAAATATTCAGCTACTCTTACTGGCTCTTTATGTTAGAGAAAAAAGTCTCTTTCGGACCGAGGATGTTTGGCCCCTAATTATCCTATTTATAATGTTTGTTTATGTTTCATTGCACTGCACTGTTTGATAAATCATGGATTATTAGCAACAACCTGAAAAATACTGTACTGATACTGTAAATTGAACGACTGTTATTTATTTAATCCCCAAATTTATTTCTATTTAATAAACACGAACACTGCTTTCAATATAATCACTTCCGTTGCCGGGCAATGTATAAACCTTTAGCCGAATTTCTGAAACATAAAAGTATAAAAGTTTGCATTTTGAGTAATGCATGTCTTGGACAATGATACAGTTATTAAAATATTTACCTGATTACCTTTAATTACCAATCGCGTACGGATAAAACAAATTCTTGTAATATGCGACAAATTAATCTACCCATTTGCCTTTTGGAATGCACACAAATTATTTCCGAACCGATAATTACCTTTAATTACTTACAAACAGCAGGATAAAGCTCAGCAGACCCACCTAATTGGATTATCAACCACGTGCATGTAATTAATTGGATTATCACACCTGTAGACGAGTGTTTCAGTCAAACACGCCGAGTCAGATATTAACACCTTCTTTAAAATAAAGGTCAATATTTCTTCTAAGATTGTTTTGATTTATCTGCAGTCGTCTGGGATTTTTTTTACCCCTGGTCCGTAACATTTCGGACCATTATCTTGTAGTTCAACGTACTTGTTCGAACATTACCGAAAAATAAAATTTGTGTGATATGTTGCTCCGATCTAAAGTCGAAGATATTATTTTTACAGTCATTTGGCCTTACAGACATACAGAAATAGGTGAGCAAATGATGAGGGGTCTAATGTCCGGGTGGGCTGATGTCCGCCTCGTTAATATTCAGCGCGAGTGGTCTATTGTCCCAGTGGGCTAATGTCCGCCCATCAAAAAAACACGAGTGGGCTAATGTCCGCCCTCCTCAAAACCCCGAGTGGGCTAATGTCCGCCCCCCTAAAAAACACGAGTGGTCTAATGTCCGCCCTAAGAGAAATGGTGGGCTGTCATCCGGGTGGGCTGTGGTCCGGGTGGGCTAATGTCCTAGAACCAAAAACAAGAGTTGTTCAGGCTGTGTTTGGATAGCCAATATCAACAACATTGAGTTTGTAATTTGCTCAAGCCTAAGATACCTATGAATGTGAATGGAACCAGTGTAGCTACATGTAGAGTAGAACAGGTAATATATACTGTCCAGGAAGGATAACGATTATTCCTTTCCTTCATATAAAGTTTTTTTCATGCCTTTGCAAACACTAGACCCAGATCAGATGGCTCCTCAGTCCTATAGGAATCGTCTGCTCAGGGTCTGCTCTGTTTGCCTATGGAATTATCTAGATCTTATTCTATAGTTTCATCCAGAGCCAAAAACATTTTGTGTTCGTTCGCCACTAGCATTTTAAAAATCAGCAAATAAATATTCATGATGTCATTAAATCTTAGGTAAATATTCAAGAGAAAAAGGATTTAAATCAAGTCTATGCAGAATTTCTTTTGATGGAGAAATGGCTACTCTGGGATTTGAAATAAGAGCCTTTGTCTATTGTTCCGTCATTGGTTGTAATGTTCTGTTTGTGTCTACATCAAGAAGCTTCATAGAGCCCTTTTACCTCACTGCTTTTCGAAGAACAATATACAGTTGAACTTGGATAACTCGAACTTCAAGGGACCGTACAAATTAGTTCGAGATAAGAGGAGTTCAAGTCATCCGATTTCTAATCTGAACATTTTCTCAAGGCCACAGCTTAATACATGTTTAAAGTATTGCTGTAGGAGCTTTCAGCATTACTTTAGACCTGTATTAAGCTGTCATATGTGTTTCTAGATACCTGTAGTGATAAATTTTAGAGCAATTCTGTATTGTAAGTTTTGCAGGGACTGAACTTTTTGTTCGAGTTATCCCAAAGTTCGAGTTTTCCGAGTTTGAGATATCGAAGTTCAACTGTATTAGCTATTGTTGTAAATCCAGCATCCAGGTCCTGGTCACTGTCGTCCAGAAACTTTAACCTTGGTTATAACTTCTTTACTATCATGCAAATCTTATAAAACTTCACACCAGGGTTGGCAAAATGCCGGCATTTATGAGTATTTACCGTGCTGACGGTAAATACCGGGATTTACTGGCATTTACTGGTATTTTGAATTGTCCAGGGGCGTAGCACGTATTTAAACCATCCTAATGAGCTTTATTAGTTCTCTAATCATATATACAAGTTTTGCCTTATGTATTTGCAGTGTAAACAACCCAAAAAATAAAATAAAAGGTGTAATTAGGGCCCTGCTTGGAACTGCAGGAACCCTATAGGAATCACAATTTCTGTCCATCCGTTAGCACTTTTGATGTGACATGATAACTCAAACAGTACTTCACATATTGGTTTCATATTAAGGCATAATTATGCTATAGTATCATCAGAGGAAGACGTCTATAGTTTTTGAATCTGATCACTATGTCTAGAGTTATCTGTCCTTGATTACAGGGCTCTCTCTCTCTCTGTGACTGAGTCAGTTTTCTAGTTTAAGCTGAATTTTGAATGAACCAAGTTTCATGAAAATCAAAAGACTGGCAGTCAGTTGTAGAGAACTGAGTAACAGATATTAAGAGATACAATACTGGCCACCTAACCCACTGCAAATTACTGTCAGATCAGCTCTCAAAGCAACAGTTTTGACACCTCTACTGGCAACTATGGTAATTGTTGTAAAAACATATACACTTTCCATTTAAGAGATACACACAATGAACCATGAAGTGTCAAACACAATATTATATAGACAATTTGGAGGGGCAATGATTCAGATTAAACCAATCAAACTGCAGTATCAGACAAAGGAGTTGGTCTGTTGTACTGATGATTTTAACACATTATACCGGTAGAATCATGCCACTATTTAAAATTTAGAGCTATACAGGACTTTTCTGCAAACCAGATGAAACTCCTAGATAAGATATATAAGCCATCTGATGAGTACCCTTGGCAGGCATGAAACAGTTTAAACCCTCAGTAAAATGATGGTTAGAAATCAATAAATAAACTTATCAATATTCCACTAACCAGCAATTTAAAACCAAAGGTGCCCGACGCATGCTTGGACTCACCCATAGAACCCCCCCCCCCCCCCCCCCCCCCCAAAAAAAAAAGAAAAAAAAAAAAAAAAAGTGATCGATGTATGTTCAACTAGCCTAAAACTATCTATTTGAACCCTTAACCACTACGAAAAACAAGAAAAACACGACCCGGAAAAAAAATTCCTTTCGGGTCTATATATGTATTGAAAGGTATCCAACTACGCCAGATCAACCGCGGAAAATTCAACAGTCATGTTTTTCAAAGTCTTACAGCAAAGCCAATTTAGCACCGATTTCAATCATTTTGGTCTTGATCCGTTCCAAATTCCATATATTAAGCAGCACAGTTAGTGCTTTCCTTAAATATTGTTCCGTCTTGTCGCTGCAAGACCGCGAATTTGAAAAAACGCAAGAGCGAAACGATGTGACTCCCACAAGGATGCATAAAAGTATATAGGGGGATCTGTATTCGTTTAACTTTTCAACAAAAACGCGAATTATGCTGAACCACATTCGAAAAACATTCAACTCACCGCAGTTAAAACGATGTTGGCTAGTTCCAGTCTGATATGAGACGCCAGTTTTCTTTCTCTTACTTTCGTTTTGAACGGAGATGGCCATTTCGCTGTGGCCCGGAAGTAGTAGTCAATTTGCATATCTAATAGTTTATGAGCCGGGTCACAGCAAAATGGTCGCATCCGTTCAAAAAGAAAGTTGGGGAAAGAAAACTGGCTCCTCGTAGCAGACTGGAAATAGTAAGCGCCGTTTTAATTGCGGTGAGTTTAATGTTTTTCGATAGTGTTTCACCATAATTCCTGTTTTTGTTGAAAAGATTAACTAATACAGATCCCCCTATATACGTCTATGCATCCAGGCGGGAGTCACATCGTTTCGCTCTAGCGTTTTTTCAAATTCGCGGTCTTGCAGCGACAAGACGGAGCAATATTTAAGGAAAGCACTAACTGTGCCGCTTAATATGTGGAATTTGGAACGGATCAAGACCAAAATGATTGAAATCGGTATTGAATTGGCTTTGCTGTAAGACTTTGAAAAACATGACTGTTGAATTTTCCGCGGTTGATCTGGCGTAGTTAGATACCTTTCAATACATATATAGACCCGAAAGGAAATTTTTTTCCGGGTCGTGTTTTTCTTGTTTTTCGTAGTGGTTTAGGGTTCAAATAGATAGTTTTAGGCTAGTTGAACATACTTCGATCTTTTTTTTTTTTTTTTTTTTTTTTGGGGGGGGGGGGGGAGGTCTATGGGTGAGTCCAAGCATGCGTCGGACACCTTTGTTTAAAACAGCCTTTATAAAAACAATAAACTTCTAAGAAATAATATATATTCCACCTTTTCTGGAGTATTTGCCAGTAAATGCCAGTATTGGCCATTTTGGGAGTATTTACCGGACCGGTAAAAACCGGTATTTACCAGCGGTATTTACCGCCCCTGGTATTTACCGCCCAACCCTGCTTCACACACTTATTCACAGTCACAATTAAGGGCTACATTCTAACAGACAAGTGTTGGCACCCGCATGAGGTGCTCTTGTTTTACACTTAGTCTAATATTCTGATAAATTAAAATATGTGCTAAACAGACATTTGTGTTGATTTCATAGGTATTTTTCTCCCATTTTAATTCCAAGCAGGCTAACTAAAAGTAACTCAGCACTGTGTCACTATCCAAACTGTTTGACATTATGATACAAAACTGTAGATGAGAGAAATGTCTCATAAGAGATAAGAGAAATCAAGGTGAAATGTTTTCAGTACATGCATGTACTTCTTTGCCAAATCCTGTCTATCCTGTCTTACAGGTACTCAATAGAATTGCGTTGGACAGTTAGTTCTAATGACTATGAACTCGATGGTATGTGGCTGAGAAATAAAACTACGATGGCCATTGTTGTTTTTATTAGCTCACCAGAGCACAAAGTGCTCAGGGTGAGCTTTTGTGATCGCCTGATGTCCGTCGTCCGTCGGTGTGCGTCGTCCGTTGTTCGTCGTCAACAATTTGAACCTTTAAAGTTCTTCTCCTCTGAATCTACAGGGGTCTCAGCTTTCATCTCTGGCACATAGCATCATATGTAGGTCCTCTACAAAAGTTATATAAATTATACCCCTGGGGTCAAAATTGGCCCTGCCCCAGGGGTTTTCAGTTTTCAATAGATACATATATTGAAAACTTTGAACATCATCTCCTCTAAAACTAGAAGGTCCTCAGCTATCATATTTGGCACATAACTTCAACTTCAGGACTTCTACAAAAGTTATATAAATTATGCCCCTAGGGTCAAAATTGGCCCCACCCTGGGGGTTTCCAGTTTTTAATAGCTGACTACTTAAACAGCCTATGGGATCACCAGTTATGCATAGGAAAAACTTTAAAAATATTCTTGTCAGAAACTACATGTCCAAGAGCTTAGATATTTGGTGTATAGATTTACTTAGCATAACTTTATGAGTTTTATAAGTATCATAGTTCTGGGGTTAAAAGTGGCCCTGCCCTGTGTGTATATACTTCTTTACACCAGAAATTACATTCTAAAGGTTTCTCCTTAATATCACTCTTAGCTGAGACCAGTCAGTGGGTCAGTTCTTATATAATCACCCTTAGCCTGATCAGTAGAGTAGAAATTGTGTTTAGACAAATTACACACACTCATTTAAGATTGAGAAAACTGTGGATAATTCTCAAAATGCAGAATACTCTTAAAGCTTTTTTTCATACCTATGCCCTGCATTAAGCTACCAGCTATCAATATAGAGCATATCTGTTGTGAATTTCAGCTTAACTCTTTGCATGCTGGGTAATTTTGTCATCTGCTAAATTGTTGTCTGCAGCATATTCACAAGTTATCCTAACTACACACTTTCTTTCTGAGTTTTTCAGAAGTTCAGTCTCATTGACAAACAGTTCTGATATCAGATCAGGCACCACATTATGTTGGCCCTGATCTGGATCCAAACTGTTTGCATAGGTCATTAGTGGTGGGAGAATCCCACTACACACTTTCTTTCTAAGTTTTTCAGAAGTTCAGTCTCATTGACAATCAGTTTGGATATCAGATCAGGCACCACATTATGTTGGCCCTGATCTGGATCCAAACTGTTTGCATAGGTCATTAGTGGCGGGAGAATCCCACTAAACACAGAAGTTCAGTCCCATTTACAAACAATTTGGATATCAGATCAGGCCCCACATTATGTGGGGCCTGATCTTGATCCAAACTGTTTGCATAGGTCATTAGTGGTGGGAGAATCCACCTCTAGCATCCAAAGAATACAAGTTCCAGTGGTCTAATGCTCTATCCATTCTTTCACTACATTCTTTTAGCATCATGTTCAGGTCCTCTACAAAAGTTATATGAATTGTGTCCCTGGGGTCAAAATTGGCACCGCCCCTGGGGTGTTAAGTTTTCAATAGAAACATAAAGTGAAAACTTTGAAAATCTTCTCCTCTTATTGTCTGGTGAGCGATGTCAGGGCCATTCTGGCCCTCTTGTTTCAAATATTTGTTGTGAATAATTATTGATATCCAGAGAATTAAAAAAAGACCTAAGAACAGTGCAAACTTTATGTTCAGTGATATTTGTATATCTTTTTTATCAGCCCAATTTTTCGATGTGCCAACACAGAACATCTACCTGATGTATGATGACATAGACAGAGAGCTGGGCATACTATGCCTAAAGGAGAAAGGAAGTGCTAAGTAAGTACACAATCTTCTTGTTCTGAGCTACTGTAGTATTTGCTCACCGAATCGCCCGTCTATGTTTTTTAAAGCTGAGTAAGTCAGTTTGGCATTGTTTTGGTAATGAGATTCATTTTGTAACAGATGGTGTGGACTGATTAACCCTTTACCTGTTCTATATTTATTTCAATTTCCAGTACCTACATGTACTGCATATTCATGACCATAATAATTATACTGAAATATTGAAGGTGGAACATTGTAGCCATTTTAGAGACTAAAGACAAATTTTTCAAATTCTATTAGCAAACAGAGTAGACCCTGATCAGACAGTTCCTCTAGGAACCATCTGATCTGGGTCTACTCTGTATGCAAATGCGTGAAAACACGGTTATATGAGGACATGGGTTAACCCTTTCCCTGTTCTATATTTATTCCTAATTTCACCACCTACTGAATATTCATGGACACAGTAGTTACTACAATGAAGTATGGATGGTGGAACATTGTAGCCATTTTAGAAACCAAAGGAACATGTCTTATCAAATTCCATTAGTAACAAGAGGGCCAGAATGGCCCTGAAGTGCTCACCAGGTAATCAGGGGCAGATTTTCAAAGTTTTCACTATGTTTCTATAGAAAACTAGCCTGCCCTAGGGCGGGGCTAATTTTGACCCAAGAGGCACAATTTATGTAACTTTTGTAGAAGACCAGAACATGATGCTATGTGCCAAATATGAAAGCTGAGAACCTTCCAGTTTCAGACGAGAAGATTTTCAAAGTTTTCACTATTTGTTTCTATTGAAAACTGGCTACCTCTGGGACGGGGCCAATTTTGACCCCAGGGGCATGATTTATATAAATTTTGTAGAGGACCTACACATGATGCTATATGCCAAATATGAAAGTTGAGAACCTTCAAGTTTCAGAGGAGAAGATTTTCAAAGTTTTCACTATTTGTTTCTATTGAAAACAGCTCACCCCTGGGGCCATAATTTATACAAATTTTGTAGAGGACCTGAACATGATGCTTTGTGCAAAATATTAAAGCTGAGAGACTTCCAGTTTCAGAGAAGAAGATTTTCAAAGATTTCACTATTTGTTTCTATTGAAAACTGCCCAATCCTGGGGCGGGGCCAATTTTGACCTCAGGGCCATAATTTATATAACGTTTGTAGAGGAACTGAACATACCAAATATGAAATCTGAGAACCTTCTGGTTTCAGAGGAGATGATTTTCAAAGTTTTACTATATGTTTCTATTGAAAACAAGACACCCTGGGGCAGGGTCAATTTTGACCCCAGAGCCATAATTTATATAACTTTTGTAGAGGACCTGAACAAGATGCTCTGTGCTAAATATGAAAGCTGAGAGACTTCCAGTTTCAGAGAAGAAGATTTTCAAAGACTTCACTATTTGTTTCTATTGAAAACTGCCCACCCCTGGGGCGGGGCCAATTTTGACCCCAGGGCCATAATTTATATAACTTTTGTAGAGGACCTGAACATGCTGCCCTGTGCCAAAGATGAAAGCTGAGAACCTTCTGGTTTCAGAGGAGATGATTTTCAAAGTTTTACCATATGTTTCTATTGAAAACTGCCCACCCCTTGGGCGGGGCCAATTTTGACCCCAGGGCCATAATTTATATAAATTATGTAGAGGGCCTAAAGATGATGCTATGTGCCAAAGATGAAAGCTGAGAACCCTGTGGATTTAGAGGAGAAGATTTTTAAAGGTTCAAATTGTTGATGACGGACGACGCACAACACACGCCGACGGACGACGATCATCAGGCAATCACAAAAGCTCACCATGAGCACTTTGTGCTCTGGTGAGCTAAAAAAGAGCAGACCCTAATCAGACGGCTTCTATAGGAGCCATCTGATCTGGGTCTACTCGTTTGTGAATTTATGAAAAGGCATGAATTATATCAGGGAAACTGCTCATTTATACTGGCCATTATCTATGGACATATCAAATGAATCTATTTAGTATACTATGGGAAGCTTTCTGTAAAAAGGGATCTTACTTCATTGCAAACAGTTCAGACTGAGCATAACATACTTGATGAGGTATTGGACAGCGTTTTATGCTGTATGGATACATATATAGAGAGAGAGAGAACCAATTAGTACTACAGGTTCTCTGCAGGATTTGCAATGCACTCAGATGTTTATCCCAGATAGTTGATCATACATGTTCAGAGGTCCAGATAAAGATGTGTAAATTAAAACATTCTCAAGAATAACTTATTTCCCCACCAAACCCTATGTTATGACGGTGACCACTCTTCGAGACAGTTCTAAAGAGACTGAGTTGTCATGGGAAATGACGGTTTTAGCACTTGAGTATGCATGTTTATCTGTTGCTCTGATCTGTTGTTGATCAGTTTGCTTCCTGTTTGTTTTACAGTGGTCACAATGGTGTGAGGTCAGTGATGAACTCTCTTAGAACAGAGGTAAGTGAAGTTTAAAAAATGTTTCCATAGTTCACAATTATTCTAATAACCCTTTACACCATGAATATTCATGTAAGAAATGAAAACACATTGAATTTTAATTAGATTAATTTCTAAAATGGCACATAGATATAAGGATTTTAGGCCTTGTCAGAAAAGATAGAATTATATAGATCTACATGTATATCATTTCATAAGCAAACAGAGCAGATCCTGATTCAAGGGCTTCAACGGGAGCCCTCTGATCTGGGTCTTGTCTCTTTGCAAAAGCATCAAAAAGCATGTTTAATTTTTAGACTAAAGGGTAAAATAAACCCTGATGCACCCATTTGGAATCCAGGTGAAATGTCAAGTAAAATGGTGTCTCATCAACATCAAAACTGATATTCTATTGTATTTTTTTTTTAAAAGTAACAGAAGAATTTTTGTAATCCTTCCTTTCATATATATTAATGCATTTTCATGCATTTGCTAACAGAATAGACCCAGATCAGAAGACTGTTTGTTTAGGGAAATTAATAGATCTGATTATGCAGTTTCCACAACAGTGAAAAAATCCCCCTTTTCATGTTATGTTTTATTAATTCTGTTCATGAATATTCATGAGGTGAAGAATTCTTGACTAAATGTTAACCAGGGAAAGAGTTAAAAGGTGATGTTTTGTGTTTTGCAGACATTTCCAGTCTTTCAGAGCTAAAATATTTCACCCACCAGCACCTATTCTAGGTCACACGTTCCCAACCTGTTATTTGCATATGCACATTCAGAATCTTGTATAGGATTATCAAATCAGGGTTCCCACGGACAGGGAAAAGTCAGGGAAAATAGTTTTTTTTTCAAGGTCAGGGAAAAGTCAGGGAATTTTTTTAATTGGTCAGGGAAATTTGAAATTTGGCAAAAGTCAGGGAAAAGTCAGAGAAATTTTGAACCAAAGGATGAGGGCTGAGGAAATATGTCAAAAAGGAGAAAGAATGAAAATAAAAGGCTAAGGCAGTTTCTTCAATTTTGACTAAACCAAGGATCTTAATACATCTTTGATAAGCTTTGTATATTTCACATCCAAATTTTATAGTATATTTGTCATGAAGTCTGTTAAAACAAAATCATTCGAGAATTCTGGAACCTCTGCAAGACTCCACCATCCTTTTTGACAGCAGTGCTAGAATATCACAGCAATGCTAGATATTGGACATTCTACTGTAGTGTCTTCACATGTTAGAACAGGCTGGGCAGCAATGCTAGATATTGGACATTCTACTGTAGTGTCTTCACATGTTAGCACAGGCTGGGCAGCAATGCTAGATACTTGACATTCTACTGTACTGTCTTCATTTATAAGGGCAGCAATCTTTCGTTTGCTATTATGAAAACAGTGAAAATGCAGACCCTTTCTGGCGTCTAAGAGACCCGTTAAAAGGACCTATTTTTCCCAATTTGGGAAAAACATCCCAAGTGATGCAAATTTTTTATTAAATTGCAAAACAAAAGGGCCTGAATGCCCTGATATCGCTCACCAGACAATCGGAGGAGAAGGTTTTCAAAGTTTTCACTATTTGTTTCTATAGAAAACTAGCCGTCCCTGGGGCGGGGCCAATTTTGACCCTATTTTAATAGCATGCTATATCAGTGTCTTACACACTGTATGTACTATTTTAAAATTCAGCTTACACAGAAAAACTGAAACAGGGTTTTCCCTTGACCCCTTCAAAAAGACCATTCTGAGGGTCCTCTTGACCCCCTCTCTAATGAACAGACCCTCTTACTTTTGGGGGTCATTTGTAAAATTTAAGGGACATTTCAATAGAACAAGAGGGCCATGAGGCCCTGAAGCGCTCACCTGAGATAACCCAAGGGGCGGGGCCATTTTTGACCAAGAAGTCATCATTTGTACAACTTTGGTAGAGAACCACAAGGCAAAGCAGTATGCCATTAA
The DNA here is from genome assembly GCA_963576725.1 of Azorinus chamasolen. Classification (NCBI taxonomy): domain Eukaryota; kingdom Metazoa; phylum Mollusca; class Bivalvia; order Cardiida; family Solecurtidae; genus Azorinus; species Azorinus chamasolen. Next base: position 91,114,793 of record OY755239.1, on the reverse strand, counting down.
TTAAAGGTCTAAGCCTAATGGTTTCAGAGAAAAATAATATTTCATATTTTTCCCATGAAAAACTGATAAGCCCCAAGGCAGGGCCAAGTTTTGCCAAGAGGCCAGGGTCGTAAGTTGAACATTCTTGGCAGAGGACCATAAGCCAAGCTACATATTTGTATAGGACCATTAGATCAACATGTTACATACCAAACATCAAACGTCTAGGCCTTACAGTTTCAGAAGATTTTTAAAGATTTTTCTATGAAAAACTGATAAGCCCTTGGGCGGGGCCATTTTCGGTCCAGGGTCATAATTTGAACGATCTTTGTAGAGGACCTTTTGACCATGCTACATGCCAAATATCAAAAGTCTAGGCCTTAAAGTTTCAGAGAAGAAGATTTTTAAAGATTTTCCTGTGAAAAACTGATAAGCCCTTGGGCGGGGCCATTTTTGGCCCGGGGGTCATAATTTGAACAATCTTTGTAGAGGACCATAAGATCATGCTACATGCCAAATATCAAAAGTCTAGGCCGTACAGTTTCAGAGAAGAAGATTTTTAAAGATTTTCCTATGAAAAACTGATAAGCCCTGGGGCGGGGCCATTTTTGGCCCGGGGGTCATAATTTGAACAATCTTTGTAGAGGACCATTAGATCATGCTACATACCAAATATCAAAGGTCTAGGCCTTACAGTTTCAGAGAAGAAGATTTTTAAAGATTTTCCTATGACAAACTGATAAGCCCTTGGGCGGGGCCATTTTTGGCCCGGGGGTCATAATTTGAACAATCTTTGTAGAGGACCATTAGATCATGTTACATACCAAACATCATCGGTCTAGGCCTTACAGTTTCAGAGAAGAAGATTTTTAAAGATTTTCCTATGAAAAACTGATAAGCCCTTGGGCGGGGCCATTTTTGGCCCGGGGGTCATAATTTGAACAATCTTTGTAGAGGACCATTAGAGCATACTACATACCAAACATTAAAGGTCTAGGCCTTACAGTTTCAGAGTAGAAGATTTTTAAAGATTTTCCTATGAAAAACTGATAAGCCCTTGGGCGGGGCCATTTTTGGCCCGGGGGTCATAATTTGAACAATCTTTGTAGAGGACCATAAGATCATGCTACATGCCAAATATCAAAAGTCTAGGCCTTACAGTTTCAGAGAAGAAGATTTTTAAAGATTTTCCTATGACAAACTGATAAGCCCTTGGGCGGGGCCATTTTTGGCCCGGGGGTCATAATGTGAACAATATTTCGTTCCCCCTAACCACTAATGCTTCTGACAAAATTTGGTTAAAATCGGGTCAGTAGTTTCAGAGGAGATGTCGTTTGAAAATGTGGACGGACGACGGACGCCGGACGACGGACGCCGGACACCGGACGCCGGACGCCGGACGACGGACGGATCGCGGTCACAATAACTCACCTGAGCCTTTGGCTCAGGTGAGCTAAAAAGGGGGTCAGGGAAAACCCTGCTGAAAGATTAACCCTTTCCATCATAGATACTAATTTTATCACCTTTGCGAACAGAATAGACCCAGATCAGGCAGCTCAGGACTGTAGGAGCTGCCTGATCAGGGTCTACTCTGTTTGCTTAGAAAAATATCATAAATCTGAGTTTTTACTTTAGTCTACTGCCAAAATATTTCTTAACTTTGCTTAAAAATAAAATTTTACTTAATTATACATGTATATATTCATAGTAGATGGAGTCTCTAATCAAAGTACTGACAGGTTTCGGACATAATATATATTATATTGATTGTTTACTGTGGGTTTTCCAGAAAATCATGTCAGTAGTTTGGAAGACATTTAAAGAATTGTTTTATGTTCATGTCACACACAGGGCGATTCCAATATCTCAACTTGCCACTTTGTGCCAATAGATCCAAAATTGATAGTTTAATGTAGTATAGAGCCATCACTCCATTATTTGAAAGTAAGGGTCATACTTCTGCTACTTTCTGGTGGATAATAACAGTAATTAGCATGCATCATTCACTTATCCATACATACACGTCCCCCAATTTTAGACATATTCCTTATGATTCTAAATACCCTACAAATAATTGCCAAATATACTGTGGGGTGAAATTATCAATATGACAAATTATAAAGTAACAAATATATTTCAACTTAGCATGGCAGGATACAAAAGGGAAAATAAAATTAACTAGAAAATTGTTTCCAAGACACTGATGCATCCCTCCCCCTAACAATAGTGTCTCTATATCAAGCACTTTTGACTATGTGTTATACAGTGAAGAAAATTTCAGAGTCCCATAACTCTGGTAAAATGGTCAGAGCAATAATTACATTCTTTAAGACAATCTTCACATCAAGGTTGACAGCTTATCATGGGTGAAAATTTGAAGGAAAACCTCCCATAGGTATATGGGTTGTTAGACACATAATATTGTTTCACTTTATATTATATAGTGAAGACGATTTAAGGGTTCCATATCGGGTACAATTGGTCTGAGCAAAAATAAGCCTTTCTATGCTTTTGCAAACAGAAAAGACCCTGAAGTTTATAGAATAGTTTATCCATGCCTATACTTTGTCTTTTTGGGTGATTGCATTGTATTTTCTTACTTTTTCCTGAGGAGACTGTGAGTGTGAGTCTGTAAAGGGCCAATTTGTGAGTCAGTGCTGCAAACAATACAGACCCCGATCAGTTACCACAACTGGTCAGGGTCTTCGCTATTTTCAGCATCATACATGTAACAAGTATATCAATAAATTATATAATTAAAAATAAATTATAGTCATACATGTAAATTACAGTTAGTGCTTTAGTAAACACTACAGACCCTGATCAGTAACCGGCGTCATAGAAATAAATGATATGAATAAGAAATAATATACATACACTACTATAAGATACTATAAGACACTATAAGATACTATAAGCCTGACACGTAAATCAATGAATGATGAAATGTATATAAATTAAAAGACAAGAAAGTGTTTTGTCTGATTTTGTTTGCCTTTCTCCTTTTTTCCTTTGAATGATTTTTTTAATAATATAAAGGATACAAAAACCCTTGTTTCCTTTTAATAGTAATTGTTAATACTACCATCCAAGCTACTTAAACAATAGAGGTTGACAAAGTGGGACACACTAGTTGGATTAAGATCTAATACCAAGTAACTGTCTGATCAAGATCTAAACTGTTTGCAACTTGTGACAATTTTGCCTTGGGTCAAAATGCCTAAAACTGATCTTTTAGAAATTCAAATGATGACAAACCTGAAGCAGACGATATTACAGATCTCTACAGCTTGCTTAATCCTTACAATGCTGAGTGATTTTTCGTCTGCAACAATTGCCGCCTGTTTCAATTCTTCAATAAATTTTCTTTCATTTTAAGCAAAAATATAGTCAAGATGACAAACAGTTTGGATCCTGATGAGACACAGAATTATGAAGCCTCTCATCTGAATCCAAACTGTTTGCATAGGTAATCACAGTTTCACCGCTAGCGTGCAAAGAGTTAAGTGATGACCTCGAGAGATTTTAGCACGATGTAACAGTTGCCCTGCACTACTATCTGACCACCAGTGCGCTGTAACCTTTATACTGTAGTTTTTGATGTGATGTGAAGAACAGAAGAAGTCTATTTAACCCTTAATTTCCCTCATATAAACTTGTTTTCATGCATCTGCAAGCAGATTAGACCCAGATAAGACAGTTCCCATATGATCAGGGTCTGCTCTGTTTGCTAATGGATCCACCTTCCATATTTCATTATAAATATTTTGTAAGATTCCGGAACCGGATTGTAAGCCAAGCACTGCACATGCGTGTATTTTCTTAGGGGGATTCCCGCTAGGTAGAGCTCGTGCAATAGGGTTTTCCGTGGAAGTTTGAGACGCAATCCATTTTATAAGGATTTCGGCAAAACCGAAACCCTAATAAAAAATCATGGAGGAAAGGGTTCAGAGGGGTAGAAAAGATTCAAGAGACTTTATACTTAGGGTGCATATTAGGACATGTTTGGCATCATGCATGTTACATTCAATATTGAGCAATTAAAAATGAAAAAGTCAAAAAAAATAATTTTAAATGATCAAAACACTACTGCTGTATATATAGTCATAAAGAGAGAAGTGGTAAGGATTGGCTGATGGGAAGGACGGAGGCCAACATTTATTGATCATGCTCATAAATGACCAATTAAACTACTTTGTCAAAAATCGTAAGGCCTAAGGCTGTTCTAGGACTGTTCAAATTTTGCCCATAGGGTTAAAATCGGCTCCGCCTCAGGGATCACAAGTTTTACAAAAGATTATATAGAAAAAAAAACTTTAAAATTCTTCTGAAACCGAAAGGTTTATAGCTGTGATATTTGGTATGTAGCATCATCTAGTGAACCTTTACAAGTATTGTTCAATTGTTGCTCCTGGGATCAAAATTGGCCTTGCCCCGTGGTCACACGTTTTACATAGGATTATATAGTAAAAACTTCAAACATTTTCTTCTCCAGTAAAAATATCAAAAGTCTCCTTCTCCAAAACCAGAAGGCTTACAATATTTGTTTTCTGAAACCTCTTGCCCATAGATGACAGAAACAGACTTCAACAACCAAACCAAACCTCTTGTTCAATTTAAATATTTACCTTGATACCAGTTTAGTGATTCAGGGTCATCATGGTCCTCTTGTTTGGCTATAACTCCTGTTCTACTGATGCTTTTCAGATGAAATGTCATTTATGGAAAGTAGTTGATGAATGGAAGTATCATGCACAAGGTTCATAACTCTTGCATCAATACTGTGAGAGTTATCCCACTTTTCCACATTTTCTTTTCCTTCCGGCAGATAACTTCAGTTATACATGTACTTAAGCTTTTGAGATGAAATTTCATTAATGGAAAAAAATTGATGATTTGAAGTAGCATGATAACTCTTCCTTCATTACTGTGAGAGTAATTCCCATTTTTCAATTTGGAAAGGACTTGCTTAAAGCAGGCAAGACATGTGTTAAGAGGAACATCCTTCTAGTTATACCATTTCATTGATGCTTTGCAGCTGGTGTATCTGACCTAATAATAGCATGTGGGGGAAAGATTCTAGAAAAGGAGGAGCTTTCACAAACACACTTTGTTTCATCAAATACCTTGGTGATCCTACAAGAGGATGTTGATGCCGTCATTATGGAGGGTCAGTAGTTGTTGTTTCTATAAATGGCGTTTTTTTCCTCAATAGACTATTACTGCTATAGTAACAAACATAGCAGAACTATTGAAGATGGCAGTTAAAACTTTATTTTTAGCTCACCTGAGCCAAAGGCTCAAGGTGAGCTATTGTGATCGCTCACCATCCGTCTGTCCATCCATTCACATTTTACTTCAAACGACATCTCCTCTGAAACTAATGGATGGAATCTGATGAAATTTACCATGGATGTTCTTTGGATGGTTTTCTACCATGTATTGCTATGTCAACTTAAGCGAAAAGCTTAAAAAATCTTCTTTGTAAGACACCATATGGCCCAGAGTTTAGATATTTGGTGTGTAATATCATCTGGTGGGCCTTTAATAAGTATGTCAAAATCATAGCCCTGGGGTCAAAATTGGCCCCGCCCTGGGGGGCACTAGTTTTGCATAGAAAACACTTTAAAGATCTTCTCCACATGGCTCAGAGCTTAGATATTTGGTGTATAGATATACCATTTATATATTTGTAAGACTCAAATCGAGGGCCAATTCAAAATTATGGGCCGATCCAGAATCGGGAGCCGTTTGCTCCCAAATCGTGGGCTGATTTATAACCCACAAAAACATATCCTACCTGACAAAATATACAGATTACAAATTTGATATAGATCTAAGTGCCCACGGCAAAGTAATGGCATTCCAAGCTCATTAAAAACTGCAAATAGATCTAAAATTTAACAAATATTGATCTATATAGACTGGCGGAGTTAAAGAAAATAAATGATGGTGACGCGAAATGATACGTCAAAACGGACGACGTGTTGCGTAAATGATGTCATATTTTTTTATCCCTAGAGGTCAGAGTGATCCGGTTTGAGTCTTACATATTTAAAAATGTTGTAAATATGGTAGTCCTGAGGTCAAAATTGGCCCCACTTTTTGAGGAAATTCCTTTTTAGCTGGACTATTGGAAGAATAGTGGAGCTATCCTACTCCCCTCGGCGTCCGCGTCGGTGTCCGCGTCACACCTTGGTTAAGGTTTTTGTTAAAGTCCACTTTTTGCCTTTAACCTTTTGAATATAAAGCTTTGAAACTTGAAACACATGTTCACCACCACAAGCCTAATCTGTAGAAAAGAGTACATAACTCTGGCAAGCATTTTGACAATAATGGCTCTTTTTATGTTAGAAGTTTTGTTTAAGGTTTTTGTTAAAGTCCACTTATTTACAACCCTTTGAAACTTTGAACACTTGTTCACAATCAGATCCTACATCCTGAATACTGTTAAAAGATATTTTACTGAGACTTTGATTACTTGCTTATATAGTATCATTGGAAACTATTTTAGTCCACTATCAAGCATTTTTACACTAACAATTCTGAGAATAGTCGAGCGTGCTGTCCTGTGACAGCTCTTGTTTATAGACATTTTCACATTGAAAACTACTACGTTTCATTGTAGCACATTAGAAAAAACACTGTACTGAGAGTGGCTGGGAGATATGTTACATAATATAGTCTCCCCAGGTCTTCCACAGTGAAACCAGCCTTATCATTACACTTATGTCATCTGCTTCAGAATTGTTATCTGCTTGCATTTCTCAAAAATAAGTTTTAGGCATGGACAAATTGCCACAAGTTTCAAACAGTTTGGATCTTGATCAGATAAAAATTATTTGACACCTAAATTAGAGCCTTATAATCCGTGTATCTATTGTGAAGTTCAGCTTAATACAAGTTGAACTGTACATACTATTAGAAGAATGCACCCTCTCATTACACTTATGTCATCTGCTTCAGAATTGTTATCTGTTTGAATTTCTCAAAAATAAGTTTTAGACATTTTAGCCTTAGAAAAATTGCCACAAGTTTCAAACAGTTTGGATCTTGATCAAATAAAAATTATTTTTCACCCGATGATTAGATCAGAATATAAACTGTACTAATTTCATTCATTGTCAACAAAGACAGGGTTAACACTCAGTTTAAAACTGATAGAAATGTTGTCTGCTAAAAAATTAACACTGTGCTTTATATCGATATACTCAGGTGAGCGATATTGAGGGCCATGGCCTTCTTGTTATTATTCTGAACACTTTATGCTCAATGCATTATTCTAATCAGTTGTAATCTTTACTGGACAATAATATAATGCATGGATTTATTAATTTCCACTGATAACGGTGACCAAGAAGCAAAAGTGAGAAAGTGTGATTATGGATTCACCTTTGACATTGAACTGATGACCTCAGCAAACGCGAATTAGATTCAACATTAAATTATTTTCCGTTATTTCTGGTACTCAAAACATACAAGATGTATACCATCCAAACTCGTGATACAGATATATATCAAGTCTGAATAAATATAATTATGGGCAAAGTGGAGACAGGCAAAACAGTTAATTTCACGGTATTTTTTGTTGTAAATTGCAGGGTGTTTTGAAGAGTACAAAACAGTTTGTTGGGAATGGATTGTGGATTGCATAACAATGTACCAGGTTTTGGATACCAAAGAATATATGAATGGGAAAAGCAGTAAGTAATATTGTTCCTTATAGACTGAATCATTATGTCTCCCCCATTTATGGGGAGATATATTGTTTTTGCCAGAGTTGTCTGTCCGTCCGTCCGTCCATCCGTCTGTCCGTCACAAACTTGTGTCGCACGTATCTCTGAAACCAGTTGGGCTAGAGTCACCAAACTTCACAGGAATGTTCACTAGCATGAGTTGTTGTGCACCTGGGTTTTTTGAATTATCTCCCCCTGATAATTTTGGAGTTATTGCCCCTGATGACTTAAAATTAGAAAAACTTTGTGTCGCGCGTATCTCTGAAACCGCTAGTACTAGAGTCACCAAACTTCACAGGAATGTTCACCAGCACGAGTTGTTGTGCACCTATGGTTTTTGAATTGTCTCCCCCTGATAATTCTTGAGTTATTGCCCCTGATATGAATACTTAAATTTATACAAACTTTCTGTTGCGCATATCTCTGAAACCAGTAGGGCTAGAGTCACCAAACTTCACAGGATTGTTCACAAGCATGAGTTGTTTTGCTCTTGTTTTTTTTTAATTGTCTCCCCCTGTTAATTTTGGAGTTACCTCCCCTGATGACTTAAAATTAGACAAACTTTACTTAGTGTTGTGCATATGTCTGAAACCACTAGGGCTAGAGTCACCAAACTTCAAAGGAATGTCGACCAGCATGAGTTGTTGTACAACTGGGATTTTTGAATTGTCTTCCCTTGATAACTTTGGAGTTATTGCCCCTGATATGATTACTTAAAATTAGAGAAACCTTGTGTCATGCATATCTTTAAAACCACTAGGGCTAGAGTCACCAAACTTCACAGGAATGTTCACCAGCATGAGTTGTTGTGCACCTGGGTTTTTTTAATTGTCTCCCCCTGATAATTCTTGAGTTACTGCCCCTGATATGTTAACTTAAAATTAGAGAAACTTTGTGCTGCACATATCTCTGAAACCAGTAGGGCTAGAGTCACCAAACTTCACAGGAATGTTCAACAGCATGAGTTGTTGTGCATCTGGGTTTTTTAATTGTCTCCCCCTGATAACTTTGGAGTTGCTGCCCTTTATGACTTAAATAAGAGAAACTTTACTTTGTGTCAACATGTATCTCTGAAACCACTAGTACTAGAGTCACCAAACTTCACAAGAATGTTGACTAGCATGTGTTTTTGTGTACCCGAGGCTTTTAAATTGTCTCCCCCTTACACTTGTGTATTGGAAAGAGGATTGGAGGGGGAGACATCTGTTTTTGTGACAAAAACAAACCTCTAGTTAGTTATCTCTCCCCCATTTATAGGGAGACATACTGTTTTTGCCAGAGTTGTCTGTCTGTCCGTACACCCGTCTGTACATCCGCACTCACCAAAGGGTAGTTGTGTGACTTTTTCTAACTAGTCCCACAAGTAAAATCATTAACCTGGCCATCTCTTGTGACATTAACCTGGCCATTTCTTGTGACATTAACCTGGCCAGTTGTGGGACATAGGGTTAGGGTTAGGGTTAGCTTCCAGATCATTCTTTTCCAAAGTTAGAGCCAAAAATAGTTTTTTTTCAAAGGAAAAAGTCACACAACTACCCATCCGTTAGCATGTCCGTCTGTCTGTCCGTCACAAACTTGTGTCACGCATATCTCTGGAATCAGTTGGGCTAGAGTCACCAAACTTCACAGGAATGTTCACCAGCATGCGTTGTTGTGCACCTGGGTTTATTGAATTGTCTCCCCCTGATAATGACTTAAAATTAGAAAAACTTTGTGTCATGCTTATCTCTGAAACTGCTAGTACTAGAGTCACCAAACTTCACAGGAATGTTCACCAGCATGAGTTGTGCACCTATGCACCGATGTTTTTTTAATTGTCTCCCCTGATAATTGTTGAGTTATTGCCCCTGATATGAACACTTAAATTTATAAATTTATACAAACTTTGTGTCACGCATATCTCTGAAACCAGTAGGGCTAGAGTCACCAAACTTCACAGGATTGTTCACTAGCATAATGTGTTTTGCTCTTGGTTTTTTTTAATTCTCTCCCCTGGATAACTTTGGAGTTACTTCCCCTGATGACTTAAAGTTAGGCAAACTTTACTTAGTGTCGTGCATATCTCTAAAACCACTAGGGCTAGAGTCACCAAACTTCACAGGAATGTTGACCAGCATGAGTTGTTGTGCACTTGGGATTTTTGAATTGTCTCCCCTTGATAACTTTGGAGTTATTGCCCCCGATATGATAACTTAAAATTAGAGAAACTTTGTGCTGCACGTATCTCTAAAATCAGTAGGGCTCTCCCCTGATGACTTTGGAGTTACTGCCCCTTATGACTTAAAAATAATAGAAACTTTACTTTGTGCTGTGTGTATCTCTGAAACCACTAGTACTAGAGTCACCAAACTTCACAGGAATGTTGACCAGCATGTATTGTTGTGTACCCGGGGTTTTTGAATTGTCTCCCCCTGACAATGTTGGAGTTATTGCCCCGATGACTTAAAATTAGACCCTGATAAGTTCTTCATAAGTTAGACATTACACCTGCATATTGGAAAGAGGATGGGAGGGGAAGACATCTATTTTTTGTGACAAAAACAAACCTCTAGTTAAACAAGTTAAGAAGACTTTCAGAAACTGTAAACATTATTATTTTGCGTGTATGAAGTGGGATTCAGGTAGCACAGAGTATTATCATTAATGTGTGTATGAAGTGGGATTCAGGTTGCACAGAGTACTATCATTAATGTATGAATGGAGTGGGATTTAGGTAGCACAGAGTATTATCATTAATGTGTGTACAAAGTGGGATTCAGGTAGCACAGAGTATTATCATTAATGTGTGTACAAAGTGGGATTCAGGTAGCACAGAGTATTATCATTAATGTGTGTATGGAGTGGGATTCAGGTAGCACAGAGTATTATCATTAATGTGTGTATGAAGTGGGATTCAGGTAGCACAGAGTATTGTCATTAATGTGTATGAAGTGGGATTCAGGTAGCACAGAGTATTATCATTAATGTGTGTATGAAGTGGGATTCAGGTAGCACAGAGTATTATCAATAATGTGTGTACAAAGTGGGATTCAGATGGCACAGAGTATTATCATTAATGTGTGTATGAAGTGGGATTCAGGTAGCACAGAGTATTATCATTAATGTGTGTATGGAGTGGGATTCAGGTAGCACAGAGTATTATCATTAATGTGTGTGTGAAGTGGGATTCAGGTAGCACAGAGTATTATCATTAATGTGTGTATGAAGTGGGATTCAGGTAGCACAGAGTATTATCATTAATGTGTGTATGAAGTGGGATTCAAGTAGCACAGAGTATTATTATTAATGTGTGTATGGAGTGGGATTCAGGTAGCACAGAGTATTATCATTAATGTGTGTATGAAGTGGGATTCAGGTAGCACAGAGTATTATCATTAATGTGTGTATGAAGTGGGATTCAGGTAGCACAGAGTATTATAATTAATGTGTGTATGAAGTGGGATTCAGGTAGCACAGAGTATTATAAATAATGTGTGAATGGAGTGGGATTCAGATGGCACAGAGTATTATCATTAATGTGTGTACGAAGTGGGATTCAGGTAGCACAGAGTATTATCATTAATGTGTGTATGAAGTGGGATTCAGGCAGCACAGAGTATTATCATTAATGTGTGTACAAAGTGGGATTCAGGTAGCACAGAGTATTATCATTAATGTGTGTACAAAGTGGGATTCAGGTAGCACAGAGTATTATCATTAATGTGTGTACAAAGTGGGATTCAGGTAGCACAGAGTATTATCATTAATGTGTGTATGGAGTGGGATTCAGGTAGCACAGAGTATTATCATTAATGTGTGTATGAAGTCGGATTCAGGTAGCACAGAGTATTGTCATTAATGTGTGTATGAAGTGGGATTCAGGTAGCACAGAGTATTATCATTAATGTGTGTATGAAGTGGGATTCAGGTAGCACAGAGTATTATCAATAATGTGTGAATGGAGTGGGATTCAGATGGCACAGAGTATTATCATTAATGTGTGTATGAAGTGGGATTCAGGTAGCACAGAGTATTATCAATAATGTGTGAATGGAGTGGGATTCAGATGGCACAGAGTATTATCATTAATGTGTGTATGAAGTGGGATTCAGGTAGCACAGAGTATTATCATTAATATGTGTATGAAGTGGGATTCAGGTAGCACAGAGTATTATCATTAATGTGTGTATGGAGTGGGATTCAGGTAGCACAGAGTATTATCATTAATGTGTGAATGGAGTGGGATTCAGATGGCACAGAGTATTATCATTAATGTGTGTATGAAGTGGGATTCAGGTAGCACAGAGTATTATCATTAATGTGTGTATGGAGTGGGATTCAGGTAGCACAGAGTATTATCATTAATGTGTGTATGAAGTTGGATTCAGGTAGCACAGAGTATTATCATTAATGTGTGTATGAAGTGGGATTCAGGTAGCACAGAGTATTATAATTAATGTGTGTATGAAGTGGGATTCAGGTAGCACAGAGTATTATAAATAATGTGTGAATGGAGTGGGATTCAGATGGCACAGAGTATTATCATTAATGTGTGTACGAAGTGGGATTCAGGTAGCACAGAGTATTATCATTAATGTGTGTATGAAGTGGGATTCAGGTAGCACAGAATATTATCAATAATGTGTGTATGAAGTGGGATTCAGGTAGCACAGAGTATTATCAATAATGTGTGTATGAAGTGGGATTCAGGTAGCACAGAGTATTATCATTAATGTGTGTATGAAGTGGGATTCAGAGAGGTAACCTTTGACCTGACATGTGCTATTACTTTAAGAGCTTTACTTATTTTACAATGTAACTTCCATGTTTTCAGTTGAAGACCAAGATTACGTTCCAGAAGAAAGTTTTGCAGAAGCCTTGTTGGAATGCAATACTTGTGACGATTTCAGTTCAAAAGGTATAACTTAAGGGAGAAGAGGGCAGGGCATTCATATCTTAGGCATATTTCTAGTTTGTAAGGATTATGATCTGAAATGCTGTAATATAATATAGAACTATCATTTGTTCTTTTATTTGTTCTTTTTTTTTGTGCACATGCCACCCTAACATCATTTGGGGGTGGGGGGGGGGGGTTGATACTACTTATTGCTTTTAGTCTGTCTGTTTGTCCACAACTTCAAAGTTTTGAGAAACATATGATAAAGACTTCATACTTTCATACTCAAGAAACCCTTAAATTCAGTGCAGCTTAGGTCGTATTAGACAAAGGTCAAGGTCGATTGGAGGTCAAAAAGTTTCAATATGTGGCGCCAACATGCTTTGTGGTCTTTTGGACAACTCTTGTTGGGTTGTCAGTGTATCTGCCAACAACTTTAACCTTGGCCATAACTTGGAACTACAAGTGATAGAGACTTAATATTTGACATGTGTACCCAACTCAAGAAGCCCTTCGAGCTCAGTAAAACTTGGGTTATGTGGGACAAAGCTATTTAGAGGTCAAATAGGCTAAATTTAACCTTGGCTATAACTTTGAAACTACATGTGATAGAGACTTCATATTTGGCATGTGTACTCCATTCAAGAAACCCATTGAGATTAGTACAACTTCAGTCATTTCGAAGTCATATACCCATAGGGGGCATAGTGTTTCACAAACATATCTTGTTCTTAGGGTGTATATGAGGTGATCAGTTGAACTCTCAGAAATTCACCATGAAAATTAATTAAATTATCTCTTTTTAAATTGAAGACCCAGATTACATTCCAAGAGAGAGCTCGAGTGCTACAGAATCCATGTCTGGATGTGATACAGGTGATGAAGACTGGATTCCAAAAGGTAAATAATATTCAAGCCAAAGAGTTTTTGTACTACACACATGTATACAGTTTCTTAGGATGATGAGTGATGTATTAAAGCTTTGTTCCTCACCCGTCTTTTTACACTAAGTGGCCAATTACTTAAGTTTGGATAGACCAAACTTTGTAATTTGTATATTGGTATTGTATTTTAAGGTTCTCAGGTCAATGTCACTGTTTAATAACAGGACAACTCTAAGCGACAAATGAGTTTTTTTATCTCTTGTTCAATAACAACACTTTGCCGAAAAAGGACAGACGATTGGGATTTCTTTGATAAAATGAAGTCTGGTCATTTTGAACTCTTCAGCAGATTTGTATGCCCCCATTGACGATAGTCAGGGGGCATTTTGTTTTGCACATGTCCATCCGTCTGTCTGTCTGTGTGTCACGCTTTTAGGTGCAGTTGGTTGTCACAGTTTTTCAAGTGTTTGCTTAGAAAAATATCATAAATCTGAGTTTTTACTGTAGTCTACTGCCAAAATATTTCATAACTTTGCTTAAAAATAAAATTTTACTTAATTATATATTCATAGTAGATGGAGTCTCTAATAAAAATTCATGGAAGAAAGGGTTAAGAGAGGTAGAAAAGATTCAAGAGACTTTATACTTTGGGTGCATATTGGGACCTGTTTGGCATCCTGCAATGATACATTCAATATTGATCAATTAAAAATGAAAAAGTCAAAAACATTTTTTTTAAAATGATCAAAACACTACTGCTGTATACATAGTTATCATAAAGAGAGAGGTGGCAAGGATTGGCTGATGGGGAGGACGGAGGCCAACATTTATTGATCATGCTCATAGATGACCAATTAAACTACTGTTAACATGGGGTCAGGGAAAATTGAAATTCGGTCAGGGAAAAGTCAGGGAATTTTATTTTTTCTGTTTTGTGGGAACCCTGCTAGAGGCCCAATCTTTGGTCAATATTCATCAAACTTACTCCAAATTGTTCTTTACAAAGTCTTGGTCAAGATATGGGTTATATGGAGGTCAAAAAGTAGATCACTAGGTCAAATTATAGAAAAATGTTTGAACACAATAGAGGCCATACAATTTTGCTTCAGTCTTCATCAAACTTGCTTTAAACATTGTTATTGACAAAATCTAGGTCAAGTTTGAATGTGGGTCATTTTGGGTAGAAAAGTAGGTTCTAAACACTATAGGGCCAAGGTTTGGGGTCAGGCTTCATTTAACTTAGTCCAAATGTGGGGAGTGGGGTCCTCTGTGGCCAATCAATCAGCTCCTAACAGCTGTGAGTTTGCGCCCGGTTTGGGTCCGGATTTTTCATGTGAGGAAGCCTTCCAGCTTGCTTGTGGAAGGTCAGTGGTTCTACCTAGGTGCCGATTTGTACCTGAAAAGTGTATAAAGGGCATCTGGGGTCTTCCTTCACCAGTAATTAGCTGGACATCGCGATATGACTGAAATACTGTTAAAGTGACGTAAAAATCAAATCAAAACAAAATGTGGCTCTTGACAAAATCTATGTCATGTTCAAGCATGGGTCATGTAGGAGAAAAATGTAGGTCAATAGGTCAAATCATAGAAACTCTACAGTCCACAATTTTATCCTGATTCTGATTGTGCTTATCAATCATTATCATCTCAAAATCTAGGTCAAGTTGAACATGAATCATGTGAGGACAAAAGGTTAACTCACAAAAAAAGCGTGAAAATAAACTGTTAGGACAAGTTCAAAGTGAAAAGAAACATTTTTTTTATTTTTTCTAACATTGCTTGGTGTGTGAAAATAGTCACCATTAACTGTCTATACTCTAGTGTCTACAAATTCTGATGGATTTCGATCAAACTTTGACATAATAATTATGTGTGTAGCTTCCTCTGATGGTTTTCAGTAGGGACAAAGCCAAAGGTTCAAAATACTCAGGTGAACAATACCAGGGCCATCATGGCCCTTTTTTAAGCTGAAATGTTAAGGGCTATTCCAGGAAAATCTCCCTGGGGGGTCAGAACGACAGCCTATTAAAATTACCTTGGTGGGGGTGCAAAAGAAATTTTAATTCTGTTGGTGGGGGTGGAAATTTGATTAAAATTCTATTGGTTGGGGGTATTTCAACATCAGAAATTAAATTGATGGGGTTGTTTGTCAAGTTAAACGGTTCATGCAAGCGGTTTTCTTCGACAATAATGAAAATTAACAGAAAACATTTTTCTGACACGAACTCCCGAGAAATTCCGTTGCAATTTTTAGTTCTGATCATCTAGACGCTTATCTGATCACACTTCCATAATGAGCGGCTGATTGATTCAGACTAGATGGTGAAAAAAGTACTAAGACACCGGTAGTCTCAACCAATCACTGCTCTTGCTTCTCGATGTAAAAGCCCGGATGAACAATACAAATAAATAAACCAAAAATAGACCTAAATAACAACCAAAAGAGATTGACAGGATTTTTTATTAATAAAACATAAAACTGGACGAAATGAAAGACTGTCGAGACTAATGCACAAATGTGGTAATACACTGAGCTGTCATTTGGGTTGCAAGTCAGCTTGACAAAAAGTAATTGCATACATGTAAAAATATATTTATTTATTTATTGGAAGGGGGGGGGGGGGGGAGAGAATTTTAATTCTCTAGGTGGGGGTATAATATTATGAATTTTTATTCTCTTGGTGGTGGGTAAAATAATTAAAATTCTATTGGTGGTACCCCTAATTTAGACTTTCGTTCCTACCACCCCCCCCCCCCCTCCCCTCCCCCCCCCCCCAGGGAGATTTTCCTGGAATAGCCCTAAGAAGAGATTTTCCAAAATACTGTCTAAATACCTCTTATACCTCATTTTCTAGGCCTTGGAAATGACACTGTCACTGTCTCAGATAGTGAAGCCAGTACTGCAGACAGTGAGGTTTTACCTATGCTGAACCAGAAGGAGACCATATTTTTTCAAGGAGTTGGGAAGAATTCCAAAGGAAACCCCATAAACAAACTACATGCTTGTTTTTATTGTGAAAAAGTGATTCAGAATATAGCAAGGCATTTAGAATCTGTGCACTCATCAGAACTTGAAGTTGGACAGATACTTAGTCTGCCAAAGAAATCAAAAGAGCGAAGGAAACTCTGGGAAGTATTAGTAAATAAAGGTGACTTTGCCCATGGAAAAGGGAAAGGGAATAGTCATACCAAAGAAGCGATCAGACAATAACAACATCAGAAACCTAATCCCATGCCAATATTGCAAAGCCTTATATAAAAAGAAGGATATGTGGAAGCACAGCGTATATTGTGTGAACAAAGGTTTAGGTAAAACAATAGATAATCCTGTGAAAAATGGTAGACTATTGTTACCATTGCAAAAGTGTCCGGTTGAGCTTTCCAAAAAGGTGTTAAACACTATGAGGGACGATGAAGTACGACTTACTGTGGAAACAGATGATAGAATAATAGATTTTGGAAGAAAGCTTTATGAAAAACACGGACATGAACAACACAAAGTTCAGTACATTTCTCAAAAATTAAGAGAACTGGGTCGTTTGCTTATTGTGTGCCGTGCAGAAAATGCAAAGATAAAAAGTATTGATGACCTACTCGGAAATAAAAATTGGGACCTTCTTATCAATTGTGTAAAAATTTTGGCTGGGTATAATTTTGAGAGTCATGCATATGCAGTTCCATCACTTGCTCTTAAAATTGGACACAGCCTACAAAAGTGTGCCAGATACATGAGGTCAGAAGGAATCAAACAAGAAAATGACTTGAAAATTTCTAATGCTGAAATTTTTTTGAAATTATACGATACGGACTGGATTGACATTTCTAGCCATGCACTGATCTCTCTTGAAGAGAGAAAATACAACAAACCAAAACTTTTACCTATTGTTGAAGATGTTGTCAAGATGAACAAATTTTTAATTTCTGAGGTGAAACTGTGTTGCGAAAACATAGAGAAAAACTTTGAAAACAAACTGTATTCAAGATTAGCACAATTGTGCTTGGCTCAAGTAATCCTTTTCAACAGACGTCGCAGTGGAGAAACAGAAAGAATGACACTCAAAGCACTTTTGGATGCTGAAAATGGAAGTGGAAAACCAGACCCAGTGGTATTAAGCACATTGAATGAATTTGAGAAGAAGCTGTGTAGTACTCACACTAGAGTAGAAATAAAAGGAAAAAGAAAGAAAAGTGGCTATCCTACTTACAGAGGAAATGAAAAAAAGTCTTCAGACACTTGTTGCACACAGGGAGAAGGCTAATGTAGTCCAGAATCTGCTATTTTCAAAACCTGGAGAGTCCAGGTTCCCTTACAGAGGAAGCGATTGTCTTAGGAAGTTTGCAAAAGAAGCTGGTGTTGAAAATTCTTATGCAGTCACGTCTACCAAATTAAGGAAACAATTGGCAACATTAGCACAAATCTTGAACCTAAGTGAAACTTCTCAGGACATCCTAGCCACATTCCAGGGTCATGATATTCGTGTTCATCGACAATTCTATCGTTTACCTGAAGACACCATGCAGATTGCTAAAGTAGCAAAAATATTACACAGTCTCAACAATGGAACAATTGGAAAATATGAGGGAAAAGATTTTGATGAAATCCAGTTGGCAGAAAAAGGTAATTTACAACATTATATGATATTAACACATGCATAAATATATTATGTTGTCTATACTGAATAAGATTTATCCCTCATAAGCCATTATCTGCGACGAAAAACGTCAGCCCTTTTTTCATGGTTTTAAGGAATTGTGTCAGGCCTCTAGACAGAGGAATGTTGCCTTGAAAATAGGCCTTTTGGGAATTTTGACTACATTTTGGGGCAAAAAAGTATATTTTGCTTGGGGAATCTGATTGAGGCCTAATATAGAGAGACAAAGAGAGTTTCAAAGAATTACTTCCCCAGGCGGGTAATAAATTTGTAACGGGGTAGATCTACTTGTTCATGTTTTATACAAATGGCAAACAACTCGCCTAGATATCTACACACATTACACATCAGCGTCATTATAAAGCTGTTCTTTACTACATTTTACTACAAAAACGCAGGAATACCCTGGATTTTGTACACATGAATCTAGACAAAGTCCGTTAAAGTTAATTCATTTTGGTCCTTGGGGGGAAAAAGGTTTTCTCCCAATTTTGGTCCAGTGGCATACCGACTTTGTGGGATTATAAAAAGAAAATTTGTTAATAAGGAAAAATAGTCAAACAGGGAGAGCCACATACAAAATGACACCGCACCAAACACCATCAAACAAGAAACAATGTAGCCACAAGACAAAACATAACAGGACGCATATCAAGACGAAAAATATTAAACATTAAGCATATTAAACGCCAAAGTTGACCATAGGCTCAAATCAGGAGTACCGCCTTGGAATGGTCAGCAGCCAAAAAACAGCTACTGGTGGAGGGGTTTAAACCTGGTTTACGGGTACCTTTAGACAAGTTTACTTACAGTCATCTTGTTTCTACAACAGCCTAAGCCATATTTATTGCATTCATTCGGATTCGACAACCAAGCTATACTGCGATTCATACTAGATAATTATGACAATGTTGCCAAAGAAGAGAAATAATTTGTCAAAGAAAATGTTAACTATAAACAGATTATAATATTCTTTCAGTTACCACTCCTTTACGAATAACATGAATGTAGAGTTAATCCAATTCCATTCATGTTTGTGTTGCAAAACACGCATTTAGTGTGATTTTCACGGCAGTGGTTGGGAAAGGCATGCGCCATTGGCGCATTGAAATTAAAAATGTCCCATTGATTTTGCCATCGTATGTGCCATTGTCACATTCTGTTTTTTCGGCTTTAATTGGTACAAAATAGAAGGATAGATCATCAGTGGTAACTACTAGTCATATTCCGTCAGAAATAGTTGAGGTGTTCCAATTGTATGAATCATTTGATCCGCTCAGTAGACGCTCATTGTGAGTCAGTAAATCTTGCAAAGGGCGTGTGACGTCAGATTGTAAACGCTTATTAAAAGATTGTATGCAGGTTTTCTCATCGTAAAATCGATGTATCATAAAAATACTCAATGTACAGTGTTAAGGGTACAACTGCATGAAATAGTACTAGTCAAACCTTACCTGCACTTATCTTGGAACAAAATACGACATTAAACTCCTTTTCATTTCAGTTTCTTACACTTACGATGCTGACACACACAAAAATCATCTGCTCATATATTTTGAAATATTGTCCAAATTTCCCACAACTCTGGTGAATGATTGCTAAAAATAGATCTAAATGAGGAGCCATGCATTGCATAATAGATGAGTTATTGCCCTTTGATGTTTTGCCTGAAGTTATGCCATTTTGCTCATGATTTCAAAATTATAAAATGTCTTATTCATATGAACACCTACAGGAGACAAAAGCTAAAGAAGGGAGAGAAAAGCTAAAGACAGGAGACAAAAGCTAAAGTTAGGCGACACAAGTGTTCCGCGGAACACCAAATTCTTGTGTTTCAAAGGGGCTTAATTAACTTGATACAAGATTATATTATATACTTCATAAACCCGTGTAAGAACCTATTCATTATAAGGGCTACTTGTATTTATTGCATATTCCAGACTTTGTGGAGAGTGAAACAGAAAGCTCAGAGACCGGTTCAATTGATGAAGACCGAGCCCCAGAAATGGATAGAGAAGACCAAGCCCAAGAAACAGGTAAATTTAAGCTCACCTTAATAGAGATATACTGTCCATCTGTTTGCACATTATATTCTGTTGTTCATAGAATGTAGAAAACATCCAAAGGAATGAATTGAAACCAAGCAATAGGTTGCACAGAAAGGTGAAAGCAAAATATGGTAACAAGACTGGACTTAATTTCCACAGATTTAATTTGTCAAGTAAGTGATGGAATATTGCATAATAAATAGTGACACTTAGGATCACTGAATCACTTGAAATTTCATTTCTTGATAGAACTTGATTAGTGGAAATGTCTTACACAATATACATAACCCTTGCATCAATATTGTTAGAGTTATTCACCTTTTCCATTTATGTTTTAAAAAATCTTCTTCTCTTAAAAATCTTTAAAAGTCTTCTCTGAACTTGTAAGGCATAGACCTTAGATATTTGGTATGTTGCATTATCTGATAGTCCTCTACCAAAATTTTCAAATTATGAACCCCGGATCAACAATGGCCCCGCCCCTGGGGCTTAGCAGTTTTTCATAGGAAGATCTTTAAAATATCTTCTCCAAATCTGTAAGGTCTAGACTCTTTTTATTTAGTATGTAGCATCATCTAATGGTTTTCTACCAAGATTTTTTCAAATTATGTAATCTGTCATTGAAATCATTAATCTGTAATGAACAGGTGAGCGATTAAGGGCCATCATGGCCCTCTTGTAATATTTTCTTGTCCGGACAATAACTCTTTATTTACTGATTCAATTCATTTGAAAGTCCTGTTCTATTGACCTGTCAAAATGTGAATATTCCTAGGTCACTGAAAGGATATATTTAGCTCGGGTAAACCTTTGTTTCAAGCGTTTTTCATGAGACTCACAACAAATGTACAAGTACATGAATAAGCCAAGTAGGAAAGATTTTATTAGCGGAAACTATCGATATCAACCGAAGCTATATATGGCGTGTTCAACAAGCGTATAATTATTTAAATTTTGACAGGTTAATAAAACAGGACAAAAACAGTTTTTGTGTCAGCTTCGAGCAGGTGACACAATGTGTTCCTCCGATAACTCTTGTATAGAAGTTACTTGTACATTTCTTGAGCTTCTGATATTTCATCACCAGGTAACGTGAAAGACAAGAGTGAAGGCTTTCAGGGGAAAGAAAAGGAAAAGACAAGGACAGTAGGTTAGTGAATTTTGCAACACAGTAATGCTATCAACATTTGAAAAATTCAAATAAATGGGTTGACTTTTTTAAAGCTATGGTAATGTAACAGCAAATGGAAAACTTGGATCAACAAGGTTTTTGTGTCACCTGCTGTAAGCAGAGTTGACACTTAGGGGTCACTTTTCCATTGTCTTTCTGTCTGTATGTCCATTTCTCTGTCTGTCTGTCACGCTTTATCCGTATAACTTTTTTTTTTGGCAATAACTCTTCTGCAGAAGGTAACATGTGTTCCCAGGAACACCGGTCTAGTTATGTATTCTAGTGATGGGAGTTTCTCAAGTTACTTAGAATCATCAGGCGCAATATTATCGCGATAATATTGCGCCTGATGATCTGATGAAATGCGTCGCGCATTTTTAAGTTATTAATTAAAGATTTTAAAGCCATATAACATTTAGTCTTTTTAGCGACACTTTTTCAAAAAGTGGAGCTATTGTCATGACCCTCTCGTCGGCGTCGGCGTCGGCGTTGGTTAACCTTTTTGTTAAGGTCCTTTTCTCAGAAACCATCAAAGATATTTGATTCATATTTGGTATATATGTTTACTATCACAAGGGGAACCCATTTCACAAGGGTAGGTAACTCTAAAATTAATTTTGCCATAGTTATGCCCCTTTTTCGACTTAGAATTTCACTGTTGGTTAAGTTTTGTGTTCAGGTCCATGTCTAAGAAACTGTCAAAGATATTTGGTTTATCTTTGGTATACATATTAACTATCACAAGGGGAACCCATTTCACAAGGGTAGGTAACTCTAAAATTAATCTTACCATAGTTATGCCCCTTTTTCGACTTACAATTTTCATTGTTGGTTAAGTTTTATGTTCAGGTCCATGTCTCAGAAACTGTCCAAGATATTTGGTTCATCTTTGGTATACATATTAACTATTACAAGGGGGACCCATTATACAAGGGTAGGTAACCCTTAAGTTAATTTTGCTGTTGTTATCTCCCCTTTCTGACTTAGACTTCCACTACACTATCCAGCACTAAAGAAAGTGGAGCGCGCTGTCTGCGGACAGCTCTTGTTTAATATATATATAACCTTGCCGGTTGTATTCTATTGCCAGTTATATAATATATATATATATATGAATCACTTGGTGTGTGGATACATTTTGAGATTAAGGCGTGTTGCATATATCACTTTCAGATCAATTTGACCTTGACATCTGACCTTGATCAGTGAAAAACTTTGTCCAGAGCATATCTCTTTTAAT
Organism: Azorinus chamasolen; assembly: GCA_963576725.1. Classification (NCBI taxonomy): domain Eukaryota; kingdom Metazoa; phylum Mollusca; class Bivalvia; order Cardiida; family Solecurtidae; genus Azorinus; species Azorinus chamasolen. Next base: position 91,092,207 of record OY755239.1, on the reverse strand, counting down.
ATCTCTTAATATCTTCCAGGATTATTAAACATGTTTTGTGAATATATAAGGGCTGTCGCGGTATACTGGTATATTGCAATAGAGTAAAGCCGATACAGTACCATGATACAAAATGAGCATACTGCTTTTACCGATATTCTTTGTAATCTATGCAGTTTCATTGCTGCCAACACTTTTTTTGTCAAAAGTCAAAGATTCACATAGGGATCAACAGTAAATGTCGACAAATGACTGAAAATGACGTTTCCTTTGATTAAGCGTAGTCTATTTTAAGGGGGATGATTCTAAACAACTCTAGAAACTCTCGATTTATACAGAGCGATTGCACTTTGCAGTATTCCTTATAAGAGTTTAAAATACGATTTTGACTTCATCAACATTTTTTTTTAATTACCAGTTTTAGAAAAATATAACAAATATGTCTTTTAGACATAAAATGTACTGCTAGTAGCCTCATACTGTTTTGAGATAGCCCCATACAGAATATTTAGAACAAAATTATTGAACATACGATACATCTTCAGTAACTTAATCGAGCATGTCTGTTGCCTGTAAACACAGCAGAGCCAACTGAATCCTTTCTTTTCAAAAAAGCAATATACTTATTCCAGTACATTTGTTAATCTTCTGGTCATTTTACAGTTATCATAAGTCATGTTGCCTGTTTCTTTATTCCCCTTTTCATATATTTTACTATTACTTCACCTTATTATTACATGGATACAGAATTGTTTGATATACTTCTAAGTAGAGTATGCTCAAATATGGCAATATATCGTGGTATGTATTGCAATACGCTCTTTACCTATTGCAATATATTGTGGTAGCTTGCAAGTGTATTGTGACAGCCCTAGAATATATCTTGGGCTGCCAGTTGTCGCATACCATTTTCATGGCCACTTTGACCTTGACCTTGATTATTGAAAAACCTTTCCTGAGCATATCTCTCTTGCTATATCATCCAGGATTACCAAACTTGATGTGTAGATCTATCTTGGGATTGCAGAGTGTCACATTCCACTTCCAGATCACTCTGACCTTTTTTGAGTTGGGATTAGTGTCCCCTTGATCCCCCCAAAAATGGGTACTTTCTATGAAAATGTATATAATCGAATAATGATATATTTTCATTCATTATCGTGATGTTTAAACATTTCAATAGTCTCCAAAAATGAATCGGACAAACAGTTTTGACTATGATTATGATCAGCAATATCAACTTTTAATTTCTGAATTAGTCATCTAATGGTTGTCTTTTTTTATTTTTTTAAAGAAAAGCAAATCTGCAAATCTACAAGCTCTGTAATAAATTCTTTATTGAGCCAAAAGGGGATTGTATTTCTATTGGGGGTTCTTACTATATCTACGGCGTCTCACGATTTCAGTTCGGACCATTTGTTTTTGGCATAAATTTGTGCAAATTCGATTAAAATCATGCCTTCAAACACCTTGACGATCAGACTTGCGAATGAATTTTGTAGAAATAAATGTAGCATTTCATAGGCACAGTGTGGATGATTGGACAGAAGCAGTGTAGTCGCAATTGTTATCGTAGAGTCGTAGTAGACACCCTAAGAACGCGGTGTGGTCGCCTGGTATTAAGTATTTTCTTTTTTTTTGCTAATAAACCATTTGGTTGCCTGTTTCTTTAATAGTTGATAAATTGAAACATTGATAAATAGTTAAAATGGCTGCTTCATCCTAACATTACGTCTCTTGCTTTCTCTCTTTTAGCACTGAAGGTCAGACACCACTGGACCATGGAAGAAAAAAGTGCACTGAAGAGGCAATTTATGCTGGCCATTGCTCAAGAAACAACACCTGGGCAATTGGCCTGCATAAATGCTATTCGACGAGAGCCGTGTTTGGCGAATTTCCAGTGGCGGCAAGTGAAGTTTGCTGTTAAAAATTCAATAACGACATATAGACGGCAGGCACAGAAGGGTTTCTAATCTGGATTGAAATTATGTTTTTGTTGCAATGTAAAAGGAAGTTATGTTCCCTTAACCCTTTGCCCAGTAGCCAGTAATGTGAAAGTAAAGCAGAATGCTCCTTAAGGCACTTTCTACTCTACTTTCAGCCTGCTCTTTCGTTGGAACTATTTTTTTGAATGAAAGAATAAACTAATGCATTAATATGAGTATCTATGGGGTAAAGGGTTAAGAATCCACCTGCTTCAGAGGATACCCATTCATCCCCTTTCAGTGGCTACTCAGCACATGTTTGACTGGTACCCAACTTTAACACTGTCTACCTTCATGCACAACAAGGATATTTCTACCACTGGACTTGAGCATTCTATAGTTTAAATAACATTTTTTTTACAAAATTTGCTAAGTACCTGTCCAGTGGTTGTCCTTATCCAATTAGCTTTGTTTTATATCTTCTTTCAGGCATGTTGTTCCTTAAAGCAGGATGAAAATAAAGCAGAACACTTCTGTATGAGCTTTCTGCTTTACTTTTAGCCTGCTTTTACCCATTACCCATAGCCTGTTTCTAGTTTTGAAAACATGTTAATAATGTCAACTAAAGTTAAGCAAGATGCTCTTAAAGGAGCATTCTGCTTTATTTTCAGCCTGCTTTTAGCTCCCATCTTGAAAAGTACTGGAAATACCTTTTGTATTATGTTTAGTACTTTCAAGCTAGGGACTACTTTTCTTAGTGTATGAATAATTAAAAGCATAAAAAGGTATTTATGGGGTAAAGTGTTAGGATATAGGGATGTAGGATACTATGACCATCAGGAAAGGAAAACTAATTTCTGTGTTTAAAAGACAAAAACAGAGAAAGAATGGACTGTTCAAATCTGTTAAACTAAAAGAATATCTGATCTAATATTTCGACCACTAAGGGCCTTTGTCAAAGATTATCATGTCAAAATACACGTCACATTTTTAGCTCCATTTTTTCAAAAAGTGGAGGTATTGTCATGACCCTCTCGTCGGCGTCGGCGTTGGTTAACCTTTTTGTTAAGGTCCTTTTCTCAGAAACCATCAAAGATATTTGGTTCATATTTGGTATGTATGTTAACTATCACAAGGGGAACCCATTTCACAAGGGTAGGTAACTCTAAAATTAATTTTGCCATAGTTATGCCCCTTTTTCGACTTAGAATTTTCATTGTTGGTTAAGTTTTATGTTCAGGTCCATGTCTCAGAAACTGTCAAAGATATTTGGCTCATCTTTGGTATACACATTAACTATCACAAGGGGAACCCATTTCACAAGGGTAGGTAACCCTAAAATTAATTTTGCCATAGTTATGCCCCTTTTTCGACTTACAATCTTCATTGTTGGTTAAGTTTTATGTTCAGGTCCATGTCTCAGAAACTGTCCAAGATATTTGGTTCATCTTTGGTCTACATATTAACTATTACAAGGGGGACCCATTTCACAAGGGTAGGTAACCCTAAAATTAATTTTGCTGTTGTTATCTCCCCTTTCGGACTTAAACTTCCACTACACTATCCAGCACTAAAGAAAGTGGAGCGCGCTGTCTGCGGACAGCTCTTGTTGTTACATGCATTCAGCCATAAAATCAAAGAGAATAATCCTCTTTGATTTTATGGCTGAATGCATGTAACAAAAATGTGACGTGTATTTTGACATGATAATCTTTGACAAAGGCCCTTAGTGGTCGAAATATTAGATCAGAGCAGTTTAAGTATTTATGTATTATATTAATTCCCTATTTTGGAATATTTACTTCATTGTAAAAGAATATCACCAAAAGTGTTGCTTAGTTGTGCTTTTCCGTAATAACATTGGCTGATATCGTGCCCTACACATACATGCAAATTAGAAGTAGTACATGTGTACCACGCATTAATTAATGGACATAAATTTTTGGGGTTTATGTGTAGAACCAATCCAGCATCTAACATAGCGTATACCTAGCCTAGAGTTTGTGATAAAAGTAAGTTGTGTAAGTTTTGTAAGTTGTATTTTTGTAGATTTGTTGTTTTTAGCTCACCTGAGCACGAAGTTATGGTTAGCTATTGTGACCGTGCATCGTCAGGCGCGTGTCATCCGTGGTGCTCATCGAACTTGCTCCAAATGTTGTTCTTGACAAAATCTAGGTCAAATTTGAAAGTGAGTCATGTGGGGTCGAAAAGTATGTTACTAGATCAAATCATATAAAACCTTGTGAACACTCTAGAGGCCAATTATTTGGGCCAATCTTCATCAAACTTGCTCCAAATGTTGTTCTTGTCAAAATCTAGGTCAGGTTTGAACATGGGTCATGTAGGGTCAAAAAGTTGGTCACTAGGTCATATCATAGCAAAACCTTGTGAACACACTAGAGGCCACAGTGTTTACAATCAGTGAAACTGTGACAAACTATATATTTATATATAACTTTAAATCCTCAGATAATTTGGGTTATGGGCGAAATCCAAAGGTAAAACTATTTGGTTCATTATACTCAGGGGAGCGATCCAGGGCCATCATGACCCTCCTGTTACTTGTTACTAATTATCTGTTACCAAGTTATTTAACAAAGTGTCTCTGTATATGTTGTACAGTGAATTGGTACCATTATTATGTCTCCCCTATTATGGGGAGACGTATTGTTTTGGCCAGAGTTGTCCGACTGTCCCTCCGTCCATCACAAACTTTTGCCGCGCGTATCTCTGAAACCAGTTGGGCTAGAGTCACTAAAATTCACAGGAATGTTCACCAGCATGAGTAGTTGTGCACCTGGGAATTTTTAATTGTCTCCCCTGATAACTTTGGAGTTATTGCCTGATAACTTTGGGTTATTGCCCCTGATGACTTAAAATTAGAAAAACTTAATGCCGTGCGTATCTCTGAAACCGCTAGTACTAGAGCCACCAAACTTCACAGGAATGTTTACCAGCATGATTTGTTGTGCACCTATGTTTTTTTAATTGTCTCCCCCTGATAATTCTTGAGTTATTGCCCCTGATATGAACACTTAAATTTATACAAACTTTGTGTGGCGCGCATCTCTGAAACCAGTAGGGCTAGAGTCACCAAACTTCACAGGATTGTTCACTAGCATGAGTTGTTGTGCACTTGTGTTTTTTTGAATTGTCTCCCCCTGTTAACTTTGGAGTTACTGCCCCTGATGACTAAAAATTAGACAAAACTTCACAGGAATGTTGACCAACATGAGTTGTTGTGCACCTGGGAATTTTTGATTGTCTCCCCTTGATAACTTTGGAGTTATTGCCCCTGATATGATTACTTAAAATGAGAGAATTTTTTTGTCATGCATATCTTTAAAACCTCTATAGGGGCTAGAGTCACCAAACTTCACAGGAATGTTGACCAGCATGAGTTGTTGTGCACCTGGTTTTTTTTAATTGCCGCCCTGGATAAATCTTGAGTTATTGCCCCTGATATGATAACTTGAAATTAGAGAAATTTTGTGCTGCACGTATCTCTGAAACCAGTAGGGCTAGAGTCTCCAAACTTGACAGGAATGTTCACCAGCATGAGTTGTTGTGCATCTGGGATTTTTAATTGTCTCCCCCTGATAAATTTGGAGTTGCTGCGTTCTATAACTTAAAATAAGAGAAACTTTACTTTGTGTCGTGTGTATCTCTGAAACCACTAGTACTAGAGTCACCAAACTTCACAGGAATGTTGACCAGTATATGTTGTTGTGTACCCGGGTTTTTTAATTGTCTCCCCTTGATTATGTTGGAGTTATTGCCCCTGATGACTTTAAATTAGACCCTGATAAGTTGGAGTTTCAGACATTACACTTGTGTATTGGAAAGAGGATGGGAGGGGGAGACATCTGTATTTGTGACAAAAACAAACCTCTAGTTATTCTTATTTTTGCTGTGGCAGTTTTTGGTATATGGTTAATGTAATGAGAAACTTTGGTGCATTTGTTCTGGTGCATTCGGATGTTTTATAAACCACTTCCATGCCTAATAGTTTCTCAAGAAGACCAGTAGCAATGTAGACCCTGACAAGAAGCAATGGATTGTTGAGTTAGTAATTGCTAATACACAGTAAAATCTCTCTATAATGGCCACTAAATGGTGTTGATTATCTGGTATTTAGGGCATGTCGCTCCCAAAGGAGCATTCTGTTTTACTTCCACCTTGCTTTATTAAATTAATTTAGCAGCCACCTGCCTTAAACACCAACTATTTGGTGCAATTTATTGGCCGCTTAAGACAGGTTTTACTGTAACACCCTTAAGAGAATTACCTTTGGACAATGACCACTCAAAAGATGATTCTAAAGCTTGCAGTATAAGTTATAAAGAATGATTCTGTAAGAGCTTTCTGCATTAAGTTTATCCTGCTCATTGCATCCTAGCGACAAGTATACTTGTCATTTACAAACAGTGTACATATGCATAGTACACTTGACCTATGCAAACAGTGTATACCCTGATCAGAGGGCTCCTATAGAAGCCCTCTGACCAGGGTCTACACTGTTTGTCATTTTGGCAATATATTTTAAAAGCACCCCTGAATAGTAAAAACTGGACTACACCTAATTTGAAACTGGAAGTGTCCAATAGAATTTCAGGGTGAATGAGTTTAGCTGCCATCTGTGTTCATTCTCTTCTGAGTGATTGTTTGACATAGGTTTTACTATACTTTCAAACAATTCTTTGAGTTAATTTGTTCTTTATATATTTATATGAACTAACCACAGCATTTTAGTCTTATATTTTGATATTGTATTTGTTTATGATTACTATGCTTGAACCAGTCCTTAGAATTAAGGAGTTTTTCTGTTTTACTTTTACCTTGCTTTTAACTGCCACCTATCTTCCATACAATTATCATTCCTTTAAGTGGTTGTAATAGAGAGGTTTCACTTTACAAATATTTTATGATCATTGCCTATTTATTCTTCAGCGCCTTTAGCTCTCTAATTGTGAAGAAGTGATAGCTTTGGAAACAATTTGGGTCCAGATCTGATGCAGAGTAACTCGCATCTAATCTGAATCTAAACTGTTTGAGTACATTTGATAGAAGAGGTGTCGGATATTCTGCTCAAAGAATTATGGCAGAGGAAAAGTTATTAAAATAGCTAGAGGTTAGCACTATACCTGTGTCAGATCAGATCTTAACCCTTTACTCCAGAGCTTGTTTTCATTACTAATGAGCATTCCGCTTTACTTTCAGACTGCTTTTAACTACTATCTGCTAGGATATAGAAAATATTCCTGACTGTAAATAGTGAATGAAGGAAGATATTAAATGTGTTAAAATGAGTATCAATGGAGTAAAAGGTTTAATTTAACACATTCTTAGGCTTGACACTCAAATATTTTGGTTTGGCTCCCAGCCTGTTCAAATCTGGAAAAATCTGGGAACCAAACAAAGAGTTGGAGATTAATTATGAACATCATGCCTGTGAATGTGTTGGTGAATTCAAGACTAGATCTTGTTACGAACTAAGGATTTTTATATTACAATGTATCTGAAAATAGAAGTTAGTTCTGTTATAGGTACATGTAAATTGTGACTACAGGCTTATGATTAGTATGCAGATACCAACGAGGCTAAGCTGTTTGTCAATACTGCTTGTTTTGTTACAGTCATCACTGAAGAAAGTTTTTCAAAAAAGCCATCAAAAAGTGCATTTTTCTGAGGAATTTTACTCCGATTTAATGTTGTTATTTCAAAAGGAGTATACTTTATTGAATACTGGAATTGCCAATTTGAAAGTTCCAGGGATGGAGTAATAAATTGTGGACAAATAAGCAGCAATGACACTACACCTTGCTTCCACTGGATGGTGACGTACCAAATTTACTGATTTGTATTTTCTTATTTTTCAAACATTTTTTCATAGATTCCTAACACTGAATAATGTATCCCAATTTCTTTCAATAAAGTTTTGTTTGGCAATTTATGTTGATTGTTATTTTGTTGAATTCCTGACAGAATACAGTTTCAATAGTTAACCCTTTACCCAATAGCCTGTTTCTGATTATGAAGACAAGTGACCACTTAAAAAAGGTTGAAAGTAAAGCAGAATGCACCTTAAGGTGCATTCTGCTTTTACTTTCAGCCTGCTTTAAGCTACCACCGTCTAGGATGTAGAAAATATTTCTTATGCTATATGTTCATGATGGTATAAATTTGAACCATTTCTTAAGTGGAGGAATAAATTAAAGGCGCTTCTATAAGAGAAAGGGTTAACAGAATGATGAAAATGTGTTTTTTAGCTCACCTTACAGAAAAGACTCAAGGTGAGCTATTGTGATAACTCCCTGTCTGTCCGGTCAAATTTATTATTACCCCCCCCCCCCCTTGCAAGCAAGTTGGGGGAGGGGGTATATAGGAATAACCCTGTCCGTCTGTTCATCCTTGTATGCGCAACTTCTCCTACATCATTCATCGGATTTACAAAATAACTTCATAGGTTATAGAGGACAATGAAAGGATGTGCATGATGAAATTTCTTTTCGTTCCGACATTCCCAATGGGAGATAATTTAACTAATGTTTCATGCATTACAGGTCCTAACACCTCGTAAGCTCAACTCCTCCTACACCGTTCATCGGATTTATATAATAACTTCATAGGTTGATAGAGGACTATGGAAGGATGTGCATGAAGAAATTATGTCTCCCACCACGTAGTGGTGTGGGACACATTGATTTACTCCTTTCCGTCTGTCTGTCTGTCCGCCCGTCTGTCTGTAACAGAATCTTGTCCGCTCTCTAATTTTAAAAGTTCTCATCCAGTCTTCACCAAACCTTCGAAAAATGTTTATAGCTATAATATCTAGGCAAAGCTCGATATCCAGAAATATTGTTTCAGGAACTTCAGAGTTACGGCCCTTGATTTATCCAAATTTGGCCTTTTTAGCATTATCCGCTAAGTCAAGAACATCTCATCCAATTTTCACCAAACCTTATAAGAAGGTTTATGGCTATAATATCTAGGCCAAGTTCAATATCCAGCAAGATTGTTTCAGGAACTTTAGAGTTATGGTCCTTGATTTGTCCAAATTTGGCCTTTTTAGCCTTGTAATCTCCCTAAGTCAAAACTGTCTCGTCCAATCTTTACCAAACCTTATAAAAATATTTGTGGCTATAATATCTAGGCCAGGTTCATTTACGCTGCACATATTTTAATGAAAGTTGTTTCTTATAACAAAGTTGTGAGACTAGTTGAATTTCAAGTTTACGAATGTAGGTCCAAACATGCAACCAGAAGGGTGTTCCTCGGAATACATGTGTCGCCTGCTGTAAGCAACCTCTTTCCATAAACGAAAACGGGGAATACTCGCACGGTATTGACATATAGAGCTATAAACCTTGTGCAAAATTAGGCTGTAACTATTTACCGGTGAATCCAGATCGTGAATGGACGATATAACTGTATCCTATCGTGGGCGGAAAAAGGATTTGTATCGCAATTCAGCATAATGGTTTACATGGCCACAAAACGTTCTTTAAACTATATAATGATTATTAAAAATATTTACTCACAATTTGCACGCATAGGCTACACAACATATTAAAAGCAGACAACTGAGTTTGCTTGTATCAGTCGGACATTTCGCGTCAATCTATTCTGCGCCATAGTACCCCGATTCAATCAAATGGTGCATTTTTAAGTCACCAAGGATCCGACGCACTAGCTGAAACTGCCATTTGAATTTTTAGTACATTCGACTCTTGTTGAAAAAAAATCATATCGATTCGCAATTTGACCAATTCTAATAAATTACAACCATATACATGTAGCCACTTCCAACTTCTCTAAGGAAAAATCAACACGGTTATCCCAATGAGTACGAATCTGCTGCAGACTGGATATGAAACTACGATCATGTAGTTATCTTTATTTACTAGTACGGTAAATAAATTGGAAAACCATTTGCCGTTGCTGCAGAATCATCTTGTTACTAAATATAACATATAAATATAAGCTCTTTCCATTAATGAAATTTCATCTGAAAAACATCAAGAGAAAGAGAAAGGCTCTTAACCGCTCATCTGAATAGACAGTGTGAAACTGTAAATCTAATCCCAAGGATTATGTGAAAATGTGGTCTCTTAATACGTTTTTAACCAAACGTAACTCACATCCCAACTTGTCCAAAATTTTATTTAGTCAAATATTTTGAACAAGTTTCATTAAGATTTAATGAGATTTGTAATCTCTAGAGTGCTGACGAGGTTTTGTCCTATTGACCTACTTTTTGACCGGATAGGACCCACATTAAACTTTAACTTGCAAACTTTCTAATCGGTATTCATTGAAATCTACTGAGATTCGTAGTCTCTTTGATATTAATGTTTTTCTGTAATTTGACCTAGTGACCTAGTTTTTAACCGCAGATGACCCAAATTTGAACTTAGACCTCAGATTTATTCCAGAGCAAGAAAAACAAGAGTACCGCGAACGGTATATAATACATCCGTCATGAACGGTATATAATACATCCGTTATGACAAGCGATACACAGTTGATTTAAATGAAGCAAATAACACTTAGCATGTTAAGAAGTTGTTGCAAGAAATAATTGAAATGAAACGGTTTATTCGAACATTCAGCATGTTGAAAATAAACTTCCCGAGGATTTTTTGCTTAATTTTCAGTTACCTTTCGGGTCGTGTCCGACACAACTAAAGTCTGTATGTATTTGGTTATTTCGGACCCAAGTGCACGTCATATTGGACCCAGTGTATTTTATGGGAATAATTTATGGTTTTACAATATATCTATAAAATAGTTCGTAACCTCTACCCCCCCCCCCCTCTCTCTCTCTCTATATATCTCTCTCTCTCTCTCCCGATCTCTCTCGATCTCTCTCGATCGATCGATCGATTATTCAATTCGGATTGGCAATTATGTGCCGTTAGTCTAGCTGTGTATTTAGGTTTATAAATCACCTTAACGCTTTGCTTGATTCACTATTTCGTCAGCTGCTTCAAACAATGATTTTCAAATTCATTTTTTATAGATTTTTATTGATAGTAATTTTAAGATAAAATGTTCTAACATGTATCACTACGTATATCTAGAAACACATGTTACAGCTTAATGCATGTCTAAAGTAATGCTGAACGCTCCTACAGGAGCTTTAAGCATTACTTTAGACTTGCATTAAGCTGTGAACTTGAGAATTTGTCCAGATTGGAAAATGGATAACTCAAACCTGTTATCTCGAAGTATTTTTTATGTTCCTTTAACCCTTTCCCTCATATAAACGTGTTTTAACGCATTTGCAAACAGAGTAGACCTAGATCAGAAGTCTCCTATAGGAGCCATCTGATCAGGGTCTGCTCTGTTTGCTAATAGAATTTGATAGATCTGTTTCTTTGTTTTCTAAAATGTCTACAATATTCCATCTTCCATATTTCTGTATAACTATTTTGTTAAGAAATGTTCAGTATAGGTTTTGAATAGAATGGGGAAAGGGTTAAGTTCGAGATGATGAAGTGTAACTGTATCTAAAGTGACAATCTTAACCCATTACCGTATAGGCTATTTTAGACACAACCTCTTTGAATAAATCTATCGAAAAGAAGCTTAAACTAGAGAAAATGAAAATTTTAGAATTGTGTACAGTTTTGAAACCATTGTGATAAATAGAGCATTTGCTCCTATAGGAGCAAATCCTCTGTTGATCACATTGGTTTCACAAAGTATTTTTACAGAGTCGTCAAAAGCCGTCAATATGAGGGAATGGGTTAACAGAAGCATCAAAAGGCGTCAATATGAGGGAATGGTTAAACTCAGCAAACATTCTGGATCCTGGAGTGATACTGAGTTATTCAACATCTCATACGGATTCAAGCTGTTTGCATATAAAGAGTTAAAGTTACTATGACAAAGAACACCCACAAACAAAAGCTGTATCTAGAAACAAGATGTGAGGATTGTACATAGTGGCTCTCAACTATTCAACGTTTTACCTGAAAGAAACAGGACCCAAATCAGATGGCTCCTGTAAGAGCTGTCTGATCAGAGTCTGCTCTGTTTGCTTACGGAATCATATAAGATCTGATTCTACATTTTCTGCCAAAGCCAAACACTAGCGTTTATAACATAAATAAAATGTGTTTGTGAAAAACGATGCCACCATTTGACCTTTGACCATGATGTATGACATTGACCTTAATAAGTCACATTAAAAATGAACGCCTCCATAACTGGCGCATGCATGCCAAGTTTGAAGTATGTATGTGTAATTGCTACAAAATTATCGCCAACGTTAAAGTTGTCCACAAACCAACGTACAGACAGGGTATAAACAGTATGCCCCCACCCCCGTTTAATTGGGGGCGGGGGAGGGAGGCATAAAAATGTAAGAAATATTCATGATGTCATTACTGCTTACATGAATACCGGTATTCATGAGGTAAAGAGTTATTGTGTTACCTGGACCAACAGACTACCATGAACTGAAAACCAGCGTAAACACATGCTGATGCCAGGGCTCATTTGTTACTATAAAAGCAATGCTTAAAGGATCATAAGTCTTTAAATATGCGGGGAAGAGTGACGACCCCTTACCAGGTTGGAACTGTTGTGTGGCATAGCTGTACTGGTGTCACAACTGCTATGTGAAGTTTGATAGGCATAGCTGTACTGATGTCATTTACCCTTTAAGCTGTAACATGTGTTTCTAAGTATACGTAGTGATACATTTTAGAACAATTCTGTATTGTACATATTTGAAGGACCGAACTTTTAGTTTGAGTTATCTCAAAGTTCAATTTATCCGAGTTCGAGATATCAAAGTTCAACTGTATATGTCCATAAGAAACAGACGCCAAAGTTGAGTAGAAAAATGGCTTCAAACTACACAGTTGTAAAATTTCCTTTTCTCTAGCTAATGCTCCTTTTCGGTAGATTAATTCAAAGCGGTTGGATCTAAAAATGGCCTATGAGGGAATGGGCTGCGGCATAAAAATACCTGACATCTCCAAACTTCTCCACCAAATACTCAATTGTTAACCCTTTCGCTGCCAAACTCTGTCGTCTGCTAACTTCGTCGTCTGCTAAAAGTTTTCATTCTTTTGATTTTCTTCATTTTTGTTTCAAAAGCATAGTAACAGTAACAAACAGTTTGGATCCTGATTAGACACCGAGTTACTCGGCGTCTCATCTGGATCCAAACTGTTTGCATAGGTAATCACAGATCCGGCATTAGCAGCGAAAGGGTTAAAATCATCTCAAAGAATCATCTTTAATCAGTAGACACAAACGGTCAATTGTTATTAATTGCCTTATCTCAGAAGTTTGATGGATAAATTTCAATTTAATACTAAAATCATCATTCTTGCAACAAACCCTATGCTGTGGCCACTCTTATATGAATGTTCTTCTAAAGAGTGGTCGCAACATAGAGTTTGGCAGAGAGATGATGATTTTAGTAATTAAATATCCACCTTTATCATGAATATTTATTAGCTGAATTAACAAATAATGACATCATGAATATTTAATAGCTGAATTACATAATTTAACATTTTCAAGGGATTCTTTTGACAATTACTGTAGAATGGGATCTATTACACGTCGCAATCAAACAGAGCACAGTCTGGGTCTACTCTGTTTGACAATGTGTATAAAACGTTTATATGAGGGAAAGGTTAAATGCATAAAGTAGTAACCCGTTCCTGCATATATACGTCTTTCTACGCCTCTGTAAAAGTCACACGTTGAAACCATTGTGATAAATAGAGCATTCAAAAAATCCTTTTCTCTAGTTAATGCTCCTTTACGGTAGATATATTCAAAGATGTTGGGTCTAAAAATAGCATATGGAGTCTATAAATACGCCTTTCTATGCCTTTGCAAACAGAGTAGACCAAGATCAGATGGCTCCTATAGGAGCTGTCTGAGCAGGAGGGTCTGCTCTGTTTTCTTATGATATAGTGTATATATGATTCTACAGTATCTGCCAGTGTCAGAATTTCCTGTGTCCATATGCTATTATAACAAATGTATCTAATAAATATTCTTGGCATCATGATTTCTTACATGAATATTCATGGAGGAAAGGGGTTAATAAATGTATAAAATGCAATGTATAAAGTATGTACTGCAATGTGAGCTTTTGTGAAGTGCTAGTTCAACATTAACCATCTGAAATGTGTGTCATTTGCAAACAGTGTAGTCCTTTTATAGGCATGGGTAATGCTTTGAGGGTAGGAAATAAAGAAACCTATAAGTTTAATGATTTTGTACCAAAACTAGCAATTATTTTTTATCAGCACTCTTATCTTCAAAGTGTGTATAAAATTAATTGATCGTTTCTAAACATTTGTACAAAACATACGCATATTACATGTACACTATTTCTTTTAAGGTATAATGTGTGCGTAGCGTGATTAAGGTGTGTGTATGAGGTAGTGTGATTAAGGTGTGTATGATGTAGTGTGATTAAGGTGTGTGTATGAGGTAGTGTGGTTACGGTGTGTGTATGAGCCTGAGCTAGTGTGATTAAGATGTGTGTATGATGTAGTGTGATTAAGGTGTGTGTATGAGCCTGAGGTAGTGTGATTACGGTGTGTGTATGAGCCTGAGCTAGTGTGATTAAGGTGTGTGTATGAGCCTGAGCTAGTGTGATTAAGGTGTGTGTATGAGCCTGAGCTAGTGTGATTAAGGTGTGTGTAGTATGATGTAGTGTGATTAAGGTGTGTGTATGAGCCTGAGGTAGTGTGATTAAGGTGTGTGTATGATGTAGTGTGATTAAGGTGTGTGTATGAGGTAGTGTGATTAAGGTGTGTATGATGTAGTGTGATTAAGGTGTGTGTATGAGGTAGTGTGATTAAGGTGTGTGTATGAGCCTGAGGTAGTGTGATTAAGGTGTGTGTATGATGTAGTGTGATTAAGGTGTGTGTATGAGCCTGAGGTAGTGTGATTACGGTGTGTGTATGAGCATGAGGTAGTGTGATTAAGGTGTGTGTATGAGCCTGAGGTAGTGTGATTACGGTGTGTGTATGAGCATGAGGTAGTGTGATTAAGGTGTGTGTATGAGCCTGAGGTAGTGTGATTAAGGTGTGTGTATGATGTAGTGTGATTAAGGTGTGTGTATGAGCCTGAGGTAGTGTGATTCAGGTGTGTGTATGAGCCTGAGGTAGTGTGATTACGGTGTGTGTATGAGCATGAGGTAGTGTGATTCAGGTGTGTGTATGAGCCTGAGGTAGTGTGATTACGGTGTGTGTATGAGCATGAGGTAGTGTGATTAAGGTGTGTGTATGAGCCTGAGGTAGTGTGATTACGGTGTGTGTATGAGCCTGAGGTAGTGTGATTAAGGTGTGTGTATGAGCCTGAGGTAGTGTGATTAAGGTGTGTGTATGATGTAGTGTGATTAAGGTGTGTATGTGCCTGAGGTAGTGTGATTAAGGTGTGTATGAGCCTGAGGTAGTGTGATTAAGGTGTGTGTATTATGTAGCGTGATTATGGTGTGTGTATGATGTAGTGTGATTAAGGTGTGTATATATTATGTAGTGTGATTAGGGGGTGTATATGATATGGTGTGGTTACGGTTTATTATTCTTATTCTTATGCGCACCGTTAAAGTATTGTCAAACTTGACAGTTTAACGTATTATGTAGATGTTTATCAGTAAACTGTCAACAAAATGCACATTTCTTACTTATTGTAAGGCGCTCCTGCTACACGGTATTTCACATCCTTAATTTTGTGGAGATGTGATTTACAAACTTCGTACATTTATTGGACATACCCATCTTTTCATTTCATCAAATATGATTTGATTCTATAGTACTACAACATAGTGCATGTCTAGTTGTTGACCCTTTTACAGTTGGCAATCACGCTGCCCTCTTTTAATGTACGCCGTTAAGGAAGGCTTAGTACTCTATGATTTGTTACTTTTTATTACTTTTCTATAGTTACTATGTTTGCAGCTCAATCATTGAGTGCACTAGGGATAGGTAGATACATTTTGTTTCACTTAATAAATATGTTTCCGTCCTATATGCAAATTACTACTGTATTTGCCATTGTTGTAGATTCGTCGGAGAGGGGATACGTTATTTACACTGTTTGTCTTTAAGGGTGGGGGTGGAATAGGTGTGAGGTTGGGCGACCCTTAACCTGTTTAAACCCCCAGTGACTACTGTCACTGACCGTTCGGGTGGCTATTTTTTATGTAGTGTTTCCTGTATGACTCATAGTTGTACTTGGTCTGTATCCAATGATAGTGTAACCCGCTATATCGTTGGTGGTCGATTATCACAACACTTGTCTCTGTGATTGTGCGATGCCAGGAAGGACATAGTACTCTATGATGATGAATTCCCCAAAACGAGAGGATATTCTGTATTTTCATGTTATTTCTGTCGTCTCTACACTGATTGTATAAGTTTGTGACCAGCATCAGAATTACACTTTTGGGTTGTTGAAGGCTATGTTTTTGTTAAATATGCATATACACTTCTGTGTTAGACATCAATTGTGTTTTGAGACAGTCGGCGATGTATTATATGTGCCTATACACTGAACGTCAGAATCGTAGAAGATGGGATAAATCCCGCCTTCGAAGCGTAAGACGATACTTCCGTCTTTACTCTATTTTAATTTTTGTAGCATGTACTCTTTAATCCATTTTAATATATGAATGCATTGGTGCCATGTGCACGCCTGTGTGCGCGCGTGTTGGTGTAGTGAATTTGTGCGTGTGTTATTATTATATGTGTGTGCAGTGCTGTCTTCGATTATATGCAGACAAGGAAGAGTTCTATTGTGCGTTTGCATTTCTGTGGTGTGGGTGTCACAATCGCGAGTGAGAAATACGCGCGAATTCCTCACACGTAGTAAACATAGTATAGAATACTACAACTATGTCGTGTAAATTCAACGAATACACATGTGTACGTTTGGACGACTATCCCTTATTGAATAAAAAACACAGTTGTATAAAAACTACAATAGTGCCAATTTATTTTAAGGAATAAGGTGTGCGTAGTGTGATTAAGGTGTGTGTATGATGTAGTGTGATTAAGGTGTGTATAATATGTAGTGTGATTAGGGTGTGTATATGATGTAGTGTGGTTACGGTGTGTATTGGTGACTGATCACGTGACCATGTAGTCGGTATCAGGTGTCTAGTCATGAAGATAAATATTGACTTTTTTGCAACTTTTAACCCCCCACGTTGTTAACACTACGTATTGTAATCGGAATGAATTGTTATTTAGCCCTAATACCGACTAGAAAATAGTGTAGTGGGTTTCTGGTATTAAGTCAGGCGTAGTGGGTTTCAGTACAATACAAGTATGTGTGTGTGTGTGTGTGTGTGGGGGGGGGGGGGGGGGGGGGGGGGGTGTTTTTCAGAGAATGAAAATTTAAATATGGAAGTTGTATACTGATTCATGTTTTCACTAGATTCTGAAAAGGTTCATATTTTCTTTTCATTGTGAAAGCATTGGCTGCATTTTAGCCTTTCCTTCAGAACTCCTACATGTAAATGGTATCATAGCTAAAGAAATTGAAATCATTGAAAATAAAACAGGGAAAACTCTGCTAGGGCATCACTTTGGTTTTGTTAACAATAAGTTAGGTTGCAGGCATTGTAAAATGTTCCTCAAATATATAGAATCACATGAAATGAAAATATCACTCTGCGGAAATTACACTGTTCAGTTCTCAAAAAAACAAAACCCACCCCAACAACAAATGTCTGTTTTGCGTAACCCTTTCCCTCATATAAACGTGTTTTCACGCATCTGCAAACAGAGTAGACCCAGATCATATGCTAATAGAATTTCAAAGATCTGTGTCTTTAACTTTCTAAAATGGCTAAAATGCTCCACTTTCGATATTTCTTTATTACTCTTTTGTGAATGAATATTCAGTAGGTATTGAAATTTGGAATAAACATAGAACTTGGAATAAACATAGAACAGGGAAAGGGTTAAGGCTGTATGTGGTCTTAGTGGTTCATTTACAGATAAATATCGTTCAAATGGGTTGATTTTAGATCTAACAGACAAACAAACAATTGATGCATGTTGCCAATAAGTTTCATTAACTTCACATTTCAGGCATGTTACTATTAAGTTTCATTGAGTTATTTACACCTACAAACGGTTGAGCAACTGTTGTTGTTTTGTTTTTTTCAGAACAATATACTATTGTGGAGTGTTTTGACTACTGTCACATGTGATAATAATTATAGTGATAGTATTTTGACTACTTTGATACTATTGTGATAGTATTTTGTCTACCATGCTACTATTGTGATAGCAAGTTGACTACTGTCATGTATGATACTATAGTGATAGTATTTTGACTACCATGATACTATAGTGATAGTATTTTGACTATCATGATACTATTGTGATAGTGTTATTGGTGGCTATTTATCAGTCCTAGATTCTACTGGAAGTTTCAGCCAGATGAAACCAACAGTAGCTTTTTGTCTCACTAGGATACAAACAGCTGTGATATTTTAATAAAACATTAAAGAACTTTAAAGAGCAAGCTCACATACCCCACGCAGCCACATTGCCACGGAAAAAAAGTGGTTCCCCATGACAGATTCCTCTGAAAATTGAACTCATCCCAGCTTTTATTCATGACAATTCTTAAAGCAAATTTGATAAAAAATGGTCAAGAAATGAATTAGGATACACAGACGGACGGACTGACAGACTGGTCAAAAACTATATACCCTGTGCAACTATGTTGCACGGAGTATAATATGGAAAATTTCCTTTAACCTTTTACCCCATGAATATTCATGTAAAAAAATAATACACATGTATATGTATGAATATTAATTAGGTTAATTCTTACAGTGGCAGATAAACAAGAAAAGTAAAAACTATATAATCAGACCTATATAAACCCCTCTAATGAATAAGCAGGTGGTTGCTTAAATGCAGGACAAAAGTAATGCAGAAAGCTCCTAGAGGAGCTTTCTGCATTACTTTTATCCTGCATTAAGCTACCACCTGCCTATACCACCCGGAATTACACCTCTTTTAGGTAGTCGCATTACTGTATTTCCAATTGACATTTTTACAAAGCATTATTGTAGCAATAGGGATTACTTTTCTTACCTTCCTCTTTCTTGTCATCATCATCCCAGCTGTCCTGAGAAAAGAAGTGAGAATAATAATGTACATGCTAGCATCTACTGAAGTCCTTTTGTATGTACAGCAAAGCCTGTCTACAATGAACACCCAAAATAAGTCAAATTCTTAGGTAGTAGCTTAATGCAGGATAAAGTTACGCTCTTCTAGAATTACTTTTGTTCTGCATTAACCCTTTCCCTCATATAAACGTGTTTTAATGCATTTGCAAACAGAGTATACCCAGAGAGGAGCCGTCTGATCAGGGTCTGCTCTGTTTACTTATGGAATTTGATAGACGTCATGTTTCTTTAGTTTCTAAAATGGCTACAATGTTCCACCTTATATATTTTATTATAACTATTTTGTCCATGAGTATTCAATAGGTATTGAAATTTGGAATAAACCTAGAACAGGGAAAGGCTTAAGCAACTCCCTGCTCAAGTTATATTCATATAGTGGTTGTACTTTCTACTTTCTTCCGTTTGCCAATGTTGTTTGTATGTCAGAGGGAAAGTTAATACTATTTTCCATTTCAACCAGATAAACTCAGTCACCGAAATACCCTCCGAAATTCCCATAATTTTAACACAAGTAGCATTGACCTGTATGCCAAACCACACCAATAGATAATTAACGAAGTGTTAGTGATGGGAATCGGCTGGATTTTCATAATCGGTTCATGCCAACTGACTAAGCTTCGATTATAATCGAAATCGGTTACTGTGTAACAAGTGTACTACATGTATATAATACAGAAAAGTTTTGAGAAAATTGAAAAAGAATGGAAGTGTTTGAAGATTAATTACTTGTCTTGTTCTAATGTTGTTTCACATGCTGTTTTTATTTATAGTTTTGTTGGTGGAAGAAAAACTGTGTTACCGGCTGTTTATACCTGAATTAATGATTTTTGGTACAGCCTGCAGACAGCTTTGTATATCAAGATTAAAAATATTTATTAAATGGCAATCTATTTTTGTTTCTCCATCTGCCGATTTTCTTTTAAAGCCTTGGTTTGGTTTTACAAAAAAAATCACTTGTTTGTTTTGACATCTTCCTGTCTGGTTTCCATCAATTAAAATGGTGGCATACCGTTGCTAAGCGGTACTGATACCCCGTTTTGACATGCTATTTACATGTATGCAATGTAAACCGGGCAAAAGTAATGGGGCGCGTGCAGCTTCACCAGGGTTTTCCCACACGCATACTATAAATAGTAACGGTAGGATGGAGAAAAAGAAGGGGACAATTCTTCAGATATTTAAGGAATATATACAGCAGTTTCTATAGGTAACTGACTGACACCGTCAAAATCACTGTTTATGATACAAATCTTTAGATTTCAATAACATCGTGTTTTAATGTTTGAAAAAGCACTTACATTTTTAATAGCAAATGTAGATATTGTGATATAGTTTGCGTTGACAAATATCATGAAAATATTATTACGAACATGCCGCGCAATGCATTAGATTACAAAGAACTTCGGCTATTTCCATGATTTTCCTTATTCCGATTAATCGAAACACACAAGTGGCGCTCGAATGCTTGGTTTGTGGCTGAACTCAACTGATTTTCGATTATAAGTGATTATCTGGACACCACGGAACACCCATGTAACTGACATCAATGTTTGGAATTTCCTTTTGAAAGCCTAAATGATAACTCACATGTTGTGCCAGTTGTAAAGGTTCTGCCAAAATGTTCTTATAGTTTTTACTGCCGTCAGACATCAAATTTCATTGTGTACTGTATGCATGATGATATCATTCCATTGTAATTAGACACAGGCGTTTGGCTCATGAAATATGTCTAAAGTAAGTAATACCCCAAATTCATGTTTTGTAACATTTGGAGACAAAAAATAAAGTTTGAGGCGTTTTGAGACAAAGCTGAAATTTCGTATATTCTGTATTAGAGAAAGGCAAATAACTCTCGGGCCAGCCGATCCAAGGGTGCTCCGCTTCAACTGCAATTATTTTCGCCCGGAAGGGAATTTTTCCACTTGTAAAGCATTTAGTTTATAGAAAGAAAAATGTACCAAAAATCCCTAGTCTCAATAATGATTTGTAAGACAGCATGCTAATTTTGTGATGGTTGCCATCGTTAAAACCAAAAGTAGCTCAATATCACCATTTAGAGGAATTACAGTCAAACCGGCCCCAAGTCAAACCGACCCCTGGTCAAACCGGCCTCCAAAAAGTAAAACCGGCCTCACATGAATTATTTTTTTGGTCAAACCGGCCCCACATTTTTAAATCGAATTTTTATCCATATTAAATATTAATTACTTCTAGAAACCCAATGTAGATCTAGTTGCTTATCACATATATTTTGGTCAGTTGGAAATTCGGCAATGTATTAGCTATAAGTTTATACTTCGATTTTTTTTCAGAACCAGAATTAACCATTTCCTTCATATAAACGTACGTGTATTCCTTTTAAGTTCTTTTCAACCTTTTCTCTAGGATTTGATATTAATTAGTTTCATTTTTATCATTACTTAGGCAGAAAATATAGATTCAGATCTAATTAGTATACTGTAAGCAAACAGAGCAGACCCTGATCAGAAATCTCCTATAGAAAACATGTGATATGGGTCTACTCTGTTTGCAAAGGCGTAGACAGGCGTATTTATGGAGTAAATGGCTGACTACAATATGTATTATCATCAATGCAAACAAAGGAAACCCAGACCAGATGGCTCTGAGTCTTACATGGTATGTTCTGTTTGCTATAGGAAAATAATTTCCTTTTTTGTGTAATCCTTGGTTTCTAGTGTGCATTACATGGCTTTTTATATGTTGTCATAGTTATGTTTTGCCATGTTATGTACACTTTTTACCGAAATAAATCTATCTGTCTTGAATAGCGCTCTTCAAAAACGCCGAAAATTAATGTAGCCCGTTTATTGACGGAACCCAACACTGAAAACAAAGGGATTAACAGCTTAAATACATTTATGTGTTACCGCCACGTGCATCCTTTAGCAATTACTGTTCATCTTTAACAATAATAAATGGGATTAACACCTTTCCCTCATATAAACGTGTTTTCACGCATTTGCAAACGGGGCAAACAGGGTAGACCCAGATCAGACGGCTCCTTTGGAGCCGTCTGATCAGGCAGGGGTGGCGAAATCAAACGTCCGTATTGTCCGTGTTGTCCCAAAGCCACAACGGACAAGTGAAATTTTATAGGTTTTGTTATTAATTCATCATACGGACAAGTAGAAAATAGCTTTTGACGAAAACGGACAAGTCATCCAAAATAAGATTTCGCCACCCCTGTCAGGATGTGCTCTGTTTTCTAATGGAATTTGAAAGATCTTTTCCTTTAGTTTTAAAATGGCCTTCCATATTTAATTATAACTGTTTTGTCCTTGAATAATCGGTATGTATTGAAATAAGCATAGCACAGGGAAAGAGTTAAGTACCTTACATTTACCGCCACATGCATAACATACCAATTAGTATTTGTAGCAAAATAATAATGTGTTCATTGTTCGTTAGATTAAAGGCACACATACATTACTAATTAGCGTGTACACGTGTCTTAGAAAAGTGTTAATTGTTCGGTTACATTATATGCAGAAATGGAAATTTTCCTCATCACAGGTTTCTCGAACATTATATTTCGTGATAAATCCCATACTTTGTTTTTAGCGAGTACGAGGGGCAAATACCCTAAAAAAAACTGTGTTTTTTATTTAGTTAGAAACAATATAGTTGGCGACCAAGTGCTCGATTTCACCAACATCCATAATACGCGAGCGAAGCCGACGTTCCTTCCTGGTTGATTCTCATGAGCAGTAATGAAATGTAGGTACTTCGATGATACAATTTTACTTGATTGCACACACTAGGTGGCAAATCAAAATAAAATCAACATCAGGAGCCCGAAATGGGTTAATTCAGTTAATTCATGTTACTTTAAAATGGCCATTTGATTTATTAATTATGAATGATTCACCGACTTTATGATGAATCATCGATAATCCTCCTATTGGTGGATACAAGGGTAAAATTTAAATCCAATGAAAACGTTAAAAACGCTGAACATAAACTATCATGAGACCATAACATGAAACAACAGTATTCTGTCGCCGTATAGCATACTATCTTCTTTCGAACATATGCTGCGACACCAAAAACAACCGGCAATACCTTAATCTCATCGCCTTCGTCTTCTCCAATCCATTTATCTGTCGTTTTGGCAACCGGAGCTGTTGGTTCAAAGTCATCAGCATCTGAAAATGATAAATGTAATTCATTGGCGGAGAAATGTATGATTATTGATATACGTCAATACAACAAATTACGCGGCGCACATGCCTACCCCACTCGTCAGCCGACATCTTGCTTTTTTGTCAAATAATCTCTAAACCCTTGAATTATCGTAATATGTAATAGAGTTTAAATGTTAATTTTATGAAATTTTGTTACTAAATATTTATATGTTATATCAATTTCATTAAACATTATTGATTTATTCATCGGCTATAGTATTACAGAAATGGGCATTTAGAGATTATACATTATTTGTTTACAAATGGCCGCAGAATGTAAATGCAACCATTGAGATAGATCTAGAATGTAAGGGTAATCGATGTACATAATTGTCTTGAAAACATGAATTTGAAACAGAGAATTATCAAGTACTGAAACTGAATTGTAGCATGTTCTTAAAATGTATGTCGAATGGAAATAGGCAAAATCAAACTCTGTGTATTTTGATTGGTCCCGGTCGTTTCGGACCTAATCCCTTTCGGCCTTGGTCGTTTCGGCCATCATTTAGACCGAAACGACCAACGAATACGTGTGTCACAGTGTGTATGTTTATCATCACTTGTACAGTCTTGCTGTACAAGTGCGCTTTTTATGGCAACTTGGTAATTAAAGTGCATGACTGCAGAAACTCGGCTAACTATAGGTCATTCCAAAAAGAGTGTAAAACTAAAAGAAACCTCAGAAAAGCAGAATGGAAATATGTCAACACCAATATCATCGATGGACTCAACAACAACAACCCAAAACCATTCTGGAAATACGTTAAAAAAAAAACAAACAAGACTGGAGGGATTGCACCCCTCAAAAATGGATCAACCCTCATCACTGATAGCAATTAAAGGAAAGGCAGAACTTTTACATAAACAATCTAAATCAGTCTTCACAAAACCAACAAAAGAAGAAGCACCAAACACCAGGTTGAGGGCTTATAAAAATCTCTCTCCCATCACGATTCGAACAAAAGGCTTAGAAAAACAACTGAAAAAAGTCAACCCATCGAAATCTTCCGGTCCAGACAACATCCCAAACAGAATACTACAACAATGTCCAACACAACTGGCACCAATACTGCAAATAATACTTCAAAAGTCGTTGAATACTGGAGAACTCCCGAAAGACTGGAGGGACGCAAATATCTCAAGCATATACAAAAAGGGAGACAAACACCAACCCGAAAACTATCGCCCAGTATCTCTAATTTTAGAACACATAATCTGTAGGAACATGAAACATCTGGAGGAAAACAAAATACTGACAACTTTAAACCATGGCTTTAGATCAGGATATTCCTGTGAAACTCAACTATATATGTATACTGACAACTCTAAATGACTTACTACTGGAAAATGATAGGGGCAACCAAGTAGATGTAGCCATACTAGACTTTTCAAAGGCATTTGATACCGCCCCACATGACAAATTACTCCACAAAATCCATCAATATGGCATCCAGAGACCCATTCATAAATGGCTAATAAACTTCTTATATTATAACTAACTGAACAATGAAAACGATAGAACTTTGCATGAAGGAGAATCTAGTAGTGAAACGACTGTAGACTCTGGAGTACCTCAAGGCACAGTACTCAGACTAATCATGTTCCTCTGCCACATTAACGATCTCCCTGATGCAGTCACATCTACAGTCCGCCTCTTTGCTGACGATTGCCTATTATACAGACACATAAAAAAGACCATAACAGACTCCAAAAACACCTGGACAATTTAGAAACTTGAGCATCGAGCAGGTGGGGTATGCGGTTCAACGCCAAAAAATGTTACATATTATTCATCAACAAAAAGTCATCGAAATTCTATCAACTAAACAATCATATACAGTGAAACCTCGGAATTCCGGAGCTCCGGAATTCCGAAATCCGCGGAATTCCGAACGTTCCGTTTGGTCCCGATTTTTTTTCTTCTTATTTTAACTACGGGAAAGTTTCAGAAATCCGGAAACTCAGAATTCCGAATTCCGAACGATTTTTTCGTCCGAAATTGTTTAATTGCGCTTAAATGTAACCCGGAATTCCGAATGCTTACTGTACCTGAGAATGTTTGGGCTGGCATGCGCGTCTATTTTTAGCGGCTATGTTACCACAACTCTACACGGTACATACACACGATAAAGCGTGTGCGGTAGTCGTGTCAACTGGTGTTTGTTTAAGCCCCAATTATCTTCGAAGAATCATTAGGTGTTTGATGCAGCTGTTGATTTAAATGGATTAAAAGACGGGCTGTGGCGATCGACTGCAGTAAGACTTCTTTAATGTCCAAATTATGTCCTAATTTTGTGGAATAAAGAGCGGTCTCTTTTGTGCGGCGACTTTTGTTTTACACACGGTGGGCTGACTGACAAAAAAAATCTTTAATCTCGTTTGGTAATTTTGCAAACTAAGGTCGCGAGTAATCCCTAATTGTTCCAAATGTAATAAATGATACAGTTTCTCAAATTGTTCACCATTCTCGCTCATTCTAGGCTATATTCTACATCGTAAAGAAAAGTTCTAGTTAAGATCACGATCATGTCTGAACCGCCGAGTAAGCGTAGACGGGTTGACTTAACCCTTGACATTAAAGTTCAGTTCAACTATTATTTATATTGGTGTTGCTTCTTCAAAGTAGAAAGCTTTAAAGAAACAAGTCCATTGCAAATACTTTGTGAGCAAAATCTACCCTTTAATGTCATGCAATATCAGCAATCAACATTTTGATCACATCAACCTTACTTAGAGAGCATAATTGTGGTCGAAACATTTAACTATATGAGAAACCTCAGAAATCAGAAATCCTCAGAAATCCGAACTTTTCATTTGGTCCGGAAGGGGTTCGGATTTCCGAGGTTTCACTGTATTACAAGAAGTTCAAAATAACACTTATCTTGGTCTGCAGATCTCAAACGACCTGAAATGGAACATCCATATAAATAACACCTGTAAAAAAGCGAATGCAACCCCACTCGGCTTCCTCAGGCGAAACCTCAGAAACGTACCAGCAGATTGCAGAAAAACAGCCTACACATCATTAGTACGA
The DNA here is from genome assembly GCA_963576725.1 of Azorinus chamasolen. Classification (NCBI taxonomy): domain Eukaryota; kingdom Metazoa; phylum Mollusca; class Bivalvia; order Cardiida; family Solecurtidae; genus Azorinus; species Azorinus chamasolen. The sequence continues at coordinate 91,065,864 of OY755239.1, read as the reverse complement.
TCAATCCTTGAATATGGCGCAACCATCTGGAACCCATACATGAAAGGGAACTTTGACGAAATAGAGAAAATCCAAAACAGAGCACTTAGATTTATAACAAAAGACTATACAAAAGTAGACCACCAGGCACAATCAGCAATATGAGAACTGAGCTAGGACTAGAAATTCTGGAGGAACGCAGGATCAGCTTGCGCATAATCCTGATGTATAAAGTGGTTGAGGGGTTGGTCCCGTCACTACCACCTGATCAATTTGTAAAATTCTCTAAACCAAAAAGACAAATCAGATCACGATCATATAAAGACCATATAACAGATAACATAGTACATATAAACACTCTTGTAACAATAGCAGAGGTCTCATTATACCAACTGGTAAAACTAAACAGTATACCAACTCTTTCTTTGTGGATACTGTTATACATTGGAACCATCTACCCGACCCGGTCGCAAGCGCACAATCACTTGAGGCCTTCAAAACTGCACTCAAGCAGCATCAACAATAATAGTCTCTCCTCCGTCATATAAAAGCCAGGAATCGGCATCTACAACGTAACAGATACAGAACCTGGTGACCTGGGTCTGAGCGGGTATGTTTCTTTATAAGAACACCCGGTTGCATTTGGCGCCCAACGTAAATAACCGACAGTGTGATTTATATGAAGATTATATGAAGATAATTTGTAATAATAAGAAACTTGTGGAGTGGTCTTTGAGTAAGAATTCGGGACAAAAAGTGATCTGGGTCTACTCTGTTTTAAAAGCCTTTGCAATGACATACAATGCCTGTATATGGAGTAAAGAGTTTATATTCATCAAGTGATTATCTCGTCTTACTATGCTCATTAACTTTAAGTTAGTTTCAAATTATATAGATTCAGATTATGTATTCAAGTTTCTTTACGCAATTTATTTTAAGCCAAATTTCAATACCTACTGAATATTCATTAAGAAAATAGTTATAAAGAAATATGATAGGTGGAACATTTTAGACATTTTAGAAAGCAAAGAAACAGATCTATCAAATTCTATTAGCAAACAGAGTAGACCCTGAGGAGCCGTCTGGTCTGGGTCTACTCTGTTTGCAAATACGTGAAAACACGTTTATATGAGGGAAAGGGTTAAACCCTGTGTCAGCCTTTACCCAGGATTCAAATTAAAACTGGGATATTGGCAAATGATGATACAGTAAAAACTCAATACTACGAAATTTAAATAATGAAGAATTCATGTATTTGTAGGCAGGTGGCTGCATGCTTAATGCAGGGTGAAAGTCATGCAGAAAGCTCCTAGAGGAGCTTTCTGCATGACTTTCTACCTTGCGCCGTTTAGGAACTCCAATAATGTTCGGCCACTCTAAAATTGCCCTGCGTAGTTCTAGAATCTCGCAGGACACATTTACATTACACTGCAGTAGATGTGATTAAGATGTCAATCATACATTGCTGGGCAGTTATTATGACCTCATTATTTCTGATTAATTGTTGTTTTTATATACTTTTGTTTGTCAAGAAAAATAGTTGGATGCGGGTACACTTTGTTTTTGTTGGTGTAGTTGATGCAAAAAAAATGCTTCTGTTAACCCTTTCCCTCATATAAACGTGTTTTCACGCATTTGCAAACAGAGTAGACCCAGATTAAACGGCTCCTAGAGGAGCCGTCTGATCAGGGTCTGCTCTGTTTACTAATAAAATTTGATAGACCTGTTTCTTTACTTTCTAAAAAGTCTACAATGTTCCACCTTCCATATTTCTTTATAACTATTTTGTTAATGAGTATTCAGTAGGTATTGAAATTTGGTCTAAATACAGAACAGCGAAAGGGTTAAATATCAATCAGCATTATTTGTAATAAACACGAAATTGTAACAGATCGATAGTTCAATTTATTACGATGATAAATAGAATAGTATAGACTACAATTGATATATAAATCTATAAATGCATGTAAAATGGGAATTCCTAAAACGCGCAGATCGTACCATTCTAGAATTGTCCATATTCCAATAATGCGCAGAACATAATTATATCTGTTGAATTTTCTTTGGACATCTCCATGGATTGTCACTTTCATTCTTGTAGACACTTTGATATATAATTGTACATATACTTAACCCTTTCCTTCATATAAATGCCTTTCCACGCATTTGCAAACAGAGTAGGCCCAGATCAGACAATTCCTATAGGAGCTGTCTGATCAGGGTGTGCTCTGTTTGCTAATGGAAATTAATAAATCTGTTTCTTTAGTTTCAAAAATGGCTACAATGTTCTACTTTCCATATTTCATTATAACTAAATTGTATTTATTCATTAGTTATTGAAATTTGAAATAAATGTACATAGAACAAGGAAAGGGTTAAGAATGGAGAATGGACTAGTAAAACTGTCTACATATATTTACATTTCAGTTTTGTGCCAAAGAAAATCTGAAGAAAGCTACAAGTCATGAGTAAGAAACCATCTGGAGCCTCTGGGGCCAGACCAAAACAGGTAGCTTTAACCCATTCCCTCATATTGACGCCTTAATTTTGACGCCTCTGTAAAAGTCACTTTATGAAACCATTGTGATAAATAGAGTATTTGCTCCTATGGAGCAAATGCCCTATTTATCACAATGGTTTCGAAACTACACACATCTAAAATTTCTTATTTTGCTAGTAAATGCTCCTTTTCGGTAGATTTATCCGAAGAGGTTGGATCTAAAAATATCCTATGAGGTAATGGGTTAATTTAATAGCGAATAAGTATTCAACTGTAACCTGTTACTTCATGAACATTTTGTAAGAAATATTGACATTATTGATATTCATTAATCCTTTCCTTCATATAAACGTGTTTTCACGCATTTGCTAACAGAGTAGACCCAGATCAGACGGCTCCTATAGGAGCCGTCTGATCAGGGTCTACTCTGTTTGCTAATAGAATTTGATAGATCTGTTTCTTTAGTTTCTAAATTGGCTTTAATATTCCACCTTCCATATATTATTATTACTCTGTTTTCAATGAATATTCAGTAGGTATTGAAATTCGGTCTAAATATAGAACAGGGAAAGGGTTAACCCTTTCCTTCATATAAACACCTTTTCACTTGTTTGCAAACAGAGTGCTCTCAGATCAGACAGCTCGATCCTGTTGGAGCTATCTGATCAGGGTCTGATCTGTTTGCTTATGGCATAATAAAGATCCGATTCAACACTTTCTGTCACAGTCAAAAAAATCTTTGTCAATAATGCTGAAAAATTATTCTGACAGCTCAATTGTGTATTCATGATGTTATTATTTCTTACATGAATATTCAACAGGGAAATGGTTAACTGAATTTTTATAATGGCATTATGACTATGGGAATATTTTACTGTGGCAGAAGCTGTAGACATATATTATTTCATATGCAAACAGGGTAGACCCTGATAAGATAGCTCCTACAGGAGCCGTCTGATCTGGGTCTACTTTGTTTTGCAAAGAATAAAAGGTACTTCTCAAAGAGAACAAACAATCTTCAGCTATCGTGTAGACAATCTTTATTCAGACCAATGTGTTGGCTTTACAAAAGCCTTCATCAGGGGTTTTTTTGTTTGCAAAGGTGTGAAAAGGCTTTTATATTAGGGAAAGTTTTAACCATGCTGTAAGTATCCCTGATTAAATGCTAGGAGGTTGGATCCAGTTGAAAATGCAAGTAACATGACATCTTTATATCAGGGTCCATGCTTATAAAGCTTTTGATTGGTCAGATTTGAGTTCTCAAGCTTTTGATTGGTCAGATTTGAGCCTTTGGCTCAAATCTGACCAATCAAAAACTTGAGAACGAACTCAGACTCAACTAAACGTTTTATAAGCATGGACCCAGGATCCACACTTTAGAGAAATGTTATATAGCATTTACACTATAAATTAAAGCCAACAAAATATGCACAGAGATGACAATTTGCTATGGATGCTAAATAGAGAATAATAGGTTAGTGCCGTAGATGGGACGCTTTATCCGACGAGGGGAGAAAACATTGAGGCGAGGCTTGCCTAGCCTCAACTGTTTTCTCTCCGAGTCGGATAAAGGTGTCCCATCTACGGCACTAACCTATTATTCTATTCATCCAGTCAATTTAGTTATATCTTTTTTTCATAGACTCATAAAACATACGAATATGGAAATAATTTGCATTGAAAATGCGGTTTTTCGATCAACGGACCTCCCTTTTCATTTCCATTCTAGAGACGTAAATAATGAGCTACTGCAGAGGGAAATAGTTTTGATACTTACATTAGAAGAGGGGAAAACGTGGTTGCATTTGAAAAATAAGATCATTTGAATCGAGAGTCGATAGGTTAATTCAAACAGACATGATAATATTCTCCCGGAGGCTGTCTGGTCAAATTCGAGTTCCGTCGACTCGGTTTCTATTTTTAGATAGGGCTAACGTCACTCATAAATCGATGGAACTGATCAGGCTATATTTAGGTCTATGACAATCACCGCCCCTGTAAGAGCGTATCAAACAAATTATTATGAGAGTGAAAAGAAAGCATTTACTATTTATCTGTAAATATTTGCCCCCTGACTTGATTTTTATCAAAAACGCGTTTTGCCAGCGATGAATTAAATTAATAAAACTGATGAATCAACATCGCTTTGTATGTGGCCTCTGTGGCGTAATCGGTAAGCACGACGTTTCAAGAGAGATCAGATTTGGCTTTTGTAGAATCAGGCGCGGGTTCGAATCCAGCTATAGCCATTTATTTTTTCTTCTCTTTTTTTATTTGAATAATTATATTGGTGATTTTTCTGTTAGATCTATTCCGTCAACATGTTCATGCATATTTACAGAAAATTAAAATAGTTCCATGGTTATAGAATCATTCCGCCTATCTACTAACCTAATAAACCTTCTACTACCGGAAGTAACCTAATAAACCTAAGTTTATTTGCACCCCCTTTATTATGTCACTAGAGAAGCCTGGTGACTGGATAAAGTTTTATAAAGGTACCAGTAGTGAAACAGTATTTCAACATTTCTCATTCTGTACTTCAGCAAAGAATTTGTGCAGGAAAATATATAGTTTGTTGTTAGAAATGATTCACAGAAATTAGTATTTTCATGAAATATTGTACTGTGTGTTTTTGTATGTGTTAACCTTATCCCTGTTGAATATTCATGTTTGGAATTATGACACCATGAATATTTATTAGCTGAATTTTTATAATGGATTATGTACACATTATTATTTTGGATTGGTAGAAACTGTAGAGTCAAATCTATTTTAATTTCATAAGCAAACAGAGCCATCTGAGCCATCTACAGGAGCCATCTGATTTGGGTTTACTCCAAGTATACTAAGAGTTGAAATCTTTGTTGCATCAAATAATGAAGTCTGTTTCTTTAGACAGGTCATGCTTCATCTGGTAGTAAAGCAGTGGTCCCACGGGCAGGGAGGACTGTTGTACCCAAGAACATGCCAGGACCTGTGGCTATGAAAAAGCAGGATGGCATGCTGGTTCCAGAAGGTAAACACTAAGTTGTTTTTTAACCCTTTACTCCATAAATATGCCTTTCTACACCTTTGCAAACAGAGTAGACCCAGATCAGCTATATCATAAATATGATTCTATAGTTTCTGCCATGCCCAGGTTAACCCTTTACTCCATTGATATTTCTTTTAACACCCTTGCAAAGAGGGTAGACCCAGATCATGTGGCGCTTGAAGGTGCCATCTGATCAGGGATTGCTCTGTTTGCCTAAGAAATATTGATCTGGTTCTACAGTTTCTGCCATAGCTAAAAATTCCCGTGTTCATATGCCATTAAAAATATCAGGTAATTATTATTCATGCACACAATCATTATTCATTACATGCATATTTATGGTGTAAGGAGTTAATTCTCTGCAGATGTCTGGACCAAAATACTCACAGTTCATGTCTTACTTTAAATTGCTTAACCCTTTCCTCCATAGGCTATTTTTAGACCCAACCTCTTTGAATGAATCTACCCAAAAGGAGCGTATACTAGAGAAAAGATAAATTTTAGAATTTTGTAGTTTGAAACCATTGTGATAACTAGAGCATTTGCTCCTATAGGAGCAAATGCTCTATTTATCACAATGGTTTCAAGAAGTGGTTATTACAGAGGCGTAGAAATGCATATTTATGGAGGAAAGGGTTAAGGTCCTTCAGACCTAAAACTGAAAGATTACTTCTAATACTTTTTACCCCACCCACTGTACATGTCAGTGTATTTCGTTCAAACTAAGCTGTTTCTTTTAATTTTTTGAAGAACTTGAAGCGCTATCTAAATGTAAAGCATACTCACATGAATTTGTAAATCAAATTGCAAAGCATGAAAAAGAAGCTTTAACTTCTAAGTTCTGTATATTGACACTTAATTATTCAATCCAGCATTTGAATGTTTTCTGCTTTTGAATTTCCGAGTGACCATTAACTCGGTTATATTGGGTAGTGTAAATAAACGTCAGTAACAATTCATATGGTTTATAGAGCTGTAAATGGGACATGAAAGAATGATTTAATTCAGACAATGAGAAGATGTTCTGGGCCTTAACCCTTTCCCTCATATAAACATGTTTCCACGCATTTGCAAACAGAGTAGACCCAGATCAGACGGCTCCTATAGGAGCTGTCTGATCAGGGTCTACTCTTTTTGCTAGTGGAATTTGAAAGATCTGTTTCTTTAGTTTCTAAAATTTGCTACTATGTCAGGCTAATGTTAAGTTACAAAAATGGTCCCAAACTGACTTAATCAGTTGTACAAACTTAATGGAAGGGAAGAATGAGTGTCAGAATACTTAGGGTAATTAGCATATTTGTGTTTTGCAGGATACACAATGAGGAAAATCCAGCCTGCCAAGAACTACGATGTTGAATCTTTTGCCAGAGCAATGAATGATGATTTTGCTCCAAGATTGAAGAAACTGTTTGATCCGGAGACAGAGGCTGCTGTTTTGGCTCAACAGACAGGTCTGTAAACCATTGACTCCATATATACACCTTTTAACCCTTTCCTCCATAAATACGCCTTTCTATTCCTCTGTAAAAGTCCCCTGTTGAAACCATTGTGACAAATAGAGCATTATGCTCCTATAGGAGCAAATGCTCTATTTATCACAATGGTTTTAAACTACAAACTTCTAAAAATATTCCTTTTCTCTAGTTAATACTGCTTTTCGATAGATATATTCGAAGTGGTTGGATCTATAAATAGCCTATGAGGGAATGGGTTAATGTTTTGCAAATCAGATGGCTCTTGTAGGAGTTGTCTGAACAGAGTTTGCGTAATTGCTCATTTGCTCATTGAATTATATACATGTAGATCTGACACTACAACTTTTACTAGGGTCAGAATTTTCTTGCTCAAATAACAATATAAATATTAAGCATATTAACCCTTTCCCTGTTCTATATTTAGTCCAGATATCAATACCTACTGAATATTCATAGAAAAAATAGTTATAATGAACTGTGGAAGGTGGAGCATTGTAGCGATTTTAGAAAGTAAAGAAATTGATCTATCAAATTCGATTAGCAAATAGAGCAGACCCTGATTAGACGGCTCCTATCTATAGGAGCCGTCTGATCTGAATCTACTCTGTTTGCAAATGCATGAAAACATATTTATATGAGGGAAAGGGTTAACACTCATACATGTACATACAATATTTCTTATATGAATATATACATAGAGTAAACGGTTATTTTCTTTTGTTTCTAAACTTGTTTTAACTTCTAGCTAATAATGAGTTATTAATGACCTTTACAACCAATTCTTGATCAAATGACACCTTCAGAAACAGGACACACTAATCTTGGCTTTGAAAAAGAAAATGGATGCAACGTTAAACTGAAAATCGATGCACAGATCTGTTCAGTGTACTTAACCCTTTACTCCATGATTTTTTATGTAAGAAATAATGACTTCATGAATATTAATTAGTTTAAGTTTTTATAATGACACATGATCGCAGGAAATTTTGGTTTTGGCAGTAACAGTAGAGTCATATCTATATTATATCATAAGCAAACAGTTTGGTTTTATAGGGTTTTACATGGCTTTAACAGTATTTCAGTTATATGGCAACATCCAGCTAATTACAGGTGGAGGAAGACCCCAAAGGTTCTACTGTGCATAGAACAAATTGCATTGTTTCGTGCATAGAAGAACATCCAGGTAGAACCACCGACCTACCACAAGCCAGCTGAAAGGCCTCCTCACATGAAAAATCCAAATGCCAAGACTGGGATACGAACCACAGCGTTGACGGACTAAGCGATTGTCAGTGGAAGACCATATAACCACACGGCCACAGAGACCTTATATAAGCAAACGGAGCAGACCTTGATCAGACGGCTCCTGCAGCAGCTGCCTGATCTGGGTGTTCTCTGTTTGCAAAATCATAGATGGTTTGTTTATGGAGTAAAGGGTTAAAGGTTCTGATTGATGTTCCAATGTCAAAATAGACAGAAATGCCAATTTGAGTCTTTAACCCTTTCCCTTTTCAATATTCAATTAACCTTTTCCTCCATAAACACGCCTTTCTATGCCTCTGTAAAAGTCACATGCCTATAGGAGCAAATGCTTTATTTATAACAATGGTTTCAAATTACAAAATTCTAAAAAAAACACCTTTTCTTTAGTTAATGCTCCTTTTCCGTAGATTTATTCAAAGAGGTTGGATCTAAAATAGCCTTTAAAGTAATGGGTTAAGAAATAATGACACCATGAATATATCTTAGCTGAAATTTTATAATGGCATATGTACACAGAAATTTATGGTGTTGGTTGAAACTGTCCTGTCAGATCTATTGTAGAGTCAGATCTATTGTAGTTCCTTGAGCAAAAACAGCAGACCCTGATCTGATGTCTCCTATAGGAGTTGTCGGATCTGGGTCTACTCTGTTTGTAAATTCCTTAGGGAAAGGGTTAATATGTATAGACAGTTTCTTTGATATGGATTAATTTCATCCAAATACGTTTTGTTTTTATTACCGTAGACAGCATTTCCAAGCAAAGTTTGCTCAGTAGATTAAAAGTTTAATAATGACCCGAAATATTTAACTAGATACAGTAAAATCCCGCTATTACGACCACTTAATAAACAGCCACTGGTGTCATTTAACCCATTCCCTCATAGGCTATTTTAGATACAACCTCTTTGAATAAATCTACCGAAAAGGAGCATTAACTAGAGAAAAGGAAAGTTTTAGAATTTTGTAGTTTGAAACCATTGTGATAAATAGAGCATTTGCTCCTATAGGAGCAAATGCTCTATTTATCACAATGGTTTCACAAAGTGACATCTGCAGAGTCGTCAAAAGTCGTCAATATGAGGGAATGGGTTAAAGCAGGTGGTTGCTTTATGCAGGACAAAAGTTATAACTTTTGTCCTGCATTAAGCTACCACCTGCCTCTGCCACCCAGAATTATGCCCATTTTTAATGGTCGCATTAGAGGGGTTTTACTGTAAACTTAAGGAAATAGAGCAGACCCAGATCTTGAAGGAGCAGTTTCAATCAGAGTCTATACAATTTGCTTCTCAACTTTTTTCATTTGTATGTATTAAAACAGTGCATAATTGACTTGTTTAGCTTAGTCCATTCCCTCATATTGACGCCTTTTGACGCCTCTTCAAAAGTAACCTGGTGAAACCATTATGATAAATAGAGCATTTACTCCTATAGGAGCAAATGCTCTGTTTATCACAATGGTTTCAATCTACAAAATTCTAAAAGTTTCCTTTTCTCTAGTTAAATCTCCTTTTCGGTAGATTTATTCAAAGAGGTAGGATCTAAAAATATCCTATGTGGTAATGGGTTAACTGTTGGAAAAGAGTGATTTAGTTTTTGAATATTCAAGGTAAATACTATGTTGTCATTGTTTGTTAGGGGTCTACATTGGTTGGCGAGGTCCAGACTACAAGCACGACTGTCAGCGAGTGAATCAAATGTCAAAATGCTTTTGCGGCCACCTTCTAGGAGAACACGGCAAATACACAGGTAAATGTACATGTATCTGGTATCTCTTTCTCCATAGATATTGCTTTTGCTCTATTTATTGAAGTGGTTTCAAAAAGTGACTTTTACAGAGGCGTCAAAAGGCGTCGGTATGAAACAATGGGTTAACGGCTTTGGATCCAAATCAGATGGCTCCTGCAGGAACATGTGATCAGAGTCTGCTGTTTACTTATTGAATGATACAGGACAGATTGTACAGTTTCTGCCAGTTCCACGAGCTCCTATGTATTATACCATAAGCAAAGAGAGCAGACCCTGATCAGACAGTTCCTACAGGAGTCATTAGATCTGGGTATACTCTGTTTGCAAATGCATGAAAGGGAGTTTATATGAGGGAAGGGGTTAAGGTAGGTGGTAGCTTTATGCAAGATGAAAGTAAGGCAGAATCACCCAAAGGAGCTTTTTACATTACCTTTGTGCTGCTTTAACCATTTCCCAGTTCTATGTTTATTTCAAATTTCAATACCTACTGAATATTATAATGAAATATGGAGAGTGGAATATTGTGGCCATTATAGATCGTATTTAAATAAACAGATTTATCAAATTCTATTAACAAACAGAGCAGGCCCTGATCAGACAGCTCCTCTAGGAGCTGTCTGATCTTGGTCTACTGTTTGCAGATGCGGGAAAATGTGTTTATATGAAGGAAAGTGTTAAGCAACCATCTGCTTTTCATATGAATTTTTAACCTTTACTTCGTAAATATTTCTACAATAATTAATGACTTCATGGATATTCATTTATTTAATTTTTAGCTCCACTTTTTCAAAAAGTGGAGCTATTGTCATGACCCTCTCGTCGGCGTTGGCGTCGGCGTTGGTTAACCTTTTTGTTAAGATCCTTTTCTCAGAAACCATCAAAGATATTTGGTTCATATTTGGTATGTATGTTTACTATCACAAGGGGAACCCATTTCACAAGGGCAGGTAACCCTAAAATTAATTTTGCCATAGTTATGCCCCTTTTTTTGACTTAGAATTTTCATTGTTGGTTAAGTTTTATGTTCAGGTCCATGTCTCAGAAACTGTCAGAGATATTTGGTTCAACTTTGGTATACATGTTAACAATTACAAGGGGGACCCATTTCACAAGGGCAGGTAACCCTAAAATTAATTTTGCTGTTGTTATCTGCCCCTTTCTGACTTAGACTTCCACTATACTATCCAGCATTAAAGAAAGTGGAGCGCGCTGTCTGCGGACAGCTCTTGTTATAATGTCCAGTAGACAAGGGATGTGTTTTGCCATTTCAGAAACTGTAGAATGAAATATTTACCATTCCATAATCAAACAGAGTAGGGCCTAATCAGATGGCTCCATGGGATCCCTCTGATTTGGGTCTTCTCTTTTTGCAAAGGCATTGAGGTAAAGGTTTAACCCTCTACTCCATAAATATGCCTTTCTACACCTTTGTCAACAGAGTAGATCCAGATATAGATTTATTATTTTGATTCTAACACTTCAATTTAACTATAATTTGCACCGCCACAACGGCACTACGTTTCTTGTCGTATGAATTTTCGAAGCCATATTACATCACGTTAAGCCGTTACAGCGCGTGCGGTGTTTTATGGAGAATTCAAACATAGATACGTCCCTTCTTTGTTTATGTAGATATGTGCGCGAGGTATGTTAGAATGAATATTCAGTAGGTATCGAAATTTGGGTGAAGTACAGAACAGGGAAAGGGTTAAGAATGAATATAGATATGATTCTGCCATGGCCAAAACTTCTAGGTTCATGGGTCGATATAAAAAATAAACCGATGAATATTCATGATGTCATTATTTCTTACATTAATATTCATGGAATACAGGGTTAAACAGTGAGTGGTCACTTACTATTGTTTACTGTACCAGTTCAAGTGTTGCAGTTAATTCATAGCTGACCCAGGCCATGATTTGATTAACCTTTTCCATGTTCTATGTTTATTTCAAAATTTCAATACCTACTGAATATTCATGGACAAAATACATGTAGTTATAATGAAATATGGAAGTTGGAACATGCTAGCCATTTTAGAAATTAAAGAAACAGATCTTTCAAATTCCATTAGCAAACAGAGCAGGCCATGTTCAGATGGCTCCTATAAGAGTCGTCTGATCTGCAAATGCGTGAAAAAGCGTTTATATGAAAGAGAGGGTTAAAGGAGCTCCACTTTACGAAAAACTTTACGAAAAATAATCTTTATGCAAATCGTGCAGATCAAGATCAGTTGCAGTATTTTAAATGCAGCAACTGATCAGGTTCTACATAGTTTGAAATCCATCAAAATCTGTTCCGTTTTCTTGACTTGTGTTACAAACAGTGTATAACTTGATCTGATGCCTTATTTTAAATACATGTAGATTTTATTACTGTATTCAAAGTCTAAAGAATGATTTTTGTAGGGCTCTATTTCTAGAGCTCTGTTCTTGGAGTCCTCTGGTCTGGGTCTACTCTGTTTGCAAATGATAGTACATCCGCTTCTGGCAGTTTAAGAGCTAAATGTGTATGAAGATGCAAAACTACAAAGAGATATCAGTTAAACCTGAGGATAGAAGAACTGGGTAGTATTAAAACAAACCTATAGACTCAGTTACATATGATATTGTTTTCAGGAAGAAGTGTGTTAGTTCCCTGTAAGCAGTGTAAGTGTAAGGGTTTTGCATGGATCCCATCTCGGCCTGAGGATGTGGGAGAGTTTTGGATGCAGAGACGTCGAGACTTTGACCCCAGTACATGGAGGGCCAAGTGTCGATGTAAGCATACGCATGAGGAACATGATCCAGCCGGGAGCAAAAGATGTAGAACTGGTAAGTAAAATACCTCGTACAAGTGAAAGTGTCGTACATTCTAACATATGACACCCTCAACTGCTAGTTGCAGTCATTGTGTAACATATGACACTCTCAATTGCTACTAGCAGTCATTGTGTAACATATGACACTCTCAATTGCTACTAGCAATCATTGTGTAACATATGACACTCTCGACTGCTAGTTGCAGTCATTGTGTGCTAGAACTTACAGTGATTTCTGTCTAAATTGTTCTATGCTAGTGTGTGTGATAATTTTGGCTATGTGAATACATTGTAGTAGTGATTGTCCTTAATTCGGACTTATGATGATTTGGTTGTAAGATCTTGTATTAAGTGTCAAACAAAGAACTAAGGTCCAAGGATCTAGGCTTGTAACTTACATATCCAAGGACCAATCCATCTAGCTAATCAGATGTAATATTAACCTTTAGCCTGCTAAGCATGACCTAACTAACATTTGCAAACGGCTTGGATCCAGATGAGACACTGAGTAACTCGGGGTCTCATCAAGATCCAAGCTGTTTGACACTCTGTCCATTGTATCTCAGAAGCTTGAATGAATCTGAAGTAAGTGGCAATGGCAACAGATACGGAGCTTAAGCAGACCTCATTTTCATAGCAGGCTAAGGGTTAAGTAAAAAAAAACAAGCTTAGGATAGACTGCATTTTAACCCTTTCCCTCATATAAACGTGTTTTCACACATCTGCAAACAGAGTAGACCCAGATCAGATGGCTCCTATAGGAGCCATCTGATCAGGGTCTGCTCTGTTTGCTAATGGAATTTGATAGCTATGTTTCTTGACTTTCTAAATTGGCTACAATATTCCACCTTCAATATTTGATTATAATTATTTTTCCATGAATATTCAGTAGGTATTGAAATTTGGACTAAATATAGAACAGGGAAAGGGTTAAGGCAAACACACCTTATTTAGACTAATAAAGGCAAATTGTCCAAGTGCTAAGGTGTACCAAGAATCAGACCTTAGTCTGCTTTTGGAAAAGACAAAAGTATGTCAATGTTTTGCTGAGCACACTTATGGTGAGCTTGTTAAAGTTACCACTCTTCCTGTGTGGTGTTTAGGCCAGCATTGGTTTAAACAATCCTCCTATCTTGTAAAAAAAATGATGTTTGCAACGCATTGGAAGCCTTGTTTGTTGCGCTGTGTGTAAAAACTAAGTATCTAGGTCAAATATTGAGGTCATTTTTATGTTTTAGGAATTCAATCCTTTACATGTTATGGGATTGACTTAGTTGCCAGATAACTACCTTTAGAGCAGAAATCACCCCATACTTCATTCTCAATGTTGTTATGTTTTCTGGTCCGGGATTATGATTTCAATGCTTTTAGTTATTAGAATGGAATACAATGTATAACTTAAACTAAAGCCAGGCTAGGGGACATGAGTAGTGTTGCACTTTAACCCTTTCCCTGTTCTATAATAATGTACGAAATAATGACGTCATGAATATTTAATAGCTGAATTTTTTTATAATGTAAAATTTTAAAGGTACTTATTTGCTTTGACAAAAACTGTAGAATCATATCTTTATCGTGTCAGAAGCAAACAGACCAGACCTTGATCAGACGGTTCCTATAGGAGCCGTATGATCTGGGTTTGCTCTGTTACAAATGCGTGAAAACACGTTTATATGAGGGAAAGGGTTACATGACTGCCCATGAATCGACTCAATAAAACGGAGCCTGCAATTTTCTCTTTTTGTATTGCTGCTGTTGCTTTGGAAGGATCTCCTTCTTTCAGAATTTAACTCTCTCCCACATGAATATTAATTTAAGAATTTATAACTACATGAATATTTATGGACTGATTAACATGGACATTTTTGGCAGAAAGTTCAGAATCAGATGTTTACCATTGCATAAGCAAACAGAGCAGGCCCTGATCAGACACTGTCACAGCTCCTACTGTAGCTGTCTGGTCTGGATCTACTCTGTTCGCAATGATACCATCAGTCTATATGAAGGAAAGGGTTAATATTTGGTCTATTTATTTAGTAAAAATCAATGTATATGGTATACATTTTTACATGAAGAGAAGTGAAAAACAGTGAAAAAAAAATGTTTTGGTATTATTGTCCAAGGGAATTAATATCTGTCATGTTGTTTCTCATAGTTCACTCAGAGTTATTTCCCATGCTATATAAATTTAAATTGTCATACATAACCCATTACCTCATATTGACACCTTTTGACGCCTCTACAAAAGTCACCTAATGAAACCATTGTGATAAATAGAGCATTTGCTCCTATAGGAATAAAAATTTTCCTTTTCTGTAGTTAATGATCCTTTTTGGTAGATTTATTCAAAGTGGTTAGATCTAAAAATAGCCTATGAGGTAATGGGTTAGAAGTTGCATTTAATCCTTTACTCAGTAGAATGCTTTTGTAAACAGAGTAGACCTAGATCAGGTGGTTTCTGACCAGTGTCTATTCTGTCTGCTAATAGAATAATGTACATCTGATTCTACCATTTCTGCCTTGGGCAAAAATCATGTACCGGTATTCATATTCCATTATACAAAATAATCTAATTTATATTCCTGATGTCAATTTTATTCTTACATGAATATTCATGGTGTAAATGGTTAAGATTACTTGAAGAAAATGTAAGCGAGATAATGTAATGTTATATTAAGATTAAGATTGTTTGACATGACATACACATTCATCTTGAAGTTTGGGAGCCTCAATGGCCAAGTGGTTATAGTCAATATTTCATTATCAATGCCTCCATGAATTATTGAGTATTAACCCTTTCCTTCATAACCCTTTCCTTCATTAACACTTTTTCATGCATGTGCAAACAGATTAGACCCAGACCAGATGGCTACTAAAGGTAAGCTCCCACTGCCAATCAGATCAACTTGATCATCCCTATCACCCAAATTCGCTGACCAAGCTCGACCGAAGGCATGTACACAAGTTCTTCTCTACCTCTACTCGATCATACACGAGCCCCTTGTGATCATTCATGACTCCTCCATGTTTTCCACTCAACAAGCACTCCGATCTCTGCTCGATTATCTCGACCCAGATACGATCCCTACACGATCTCTACCCGACCAACTGGACCTCTGCTCGATCTCTACCTGACCAGATCGTCCTGGTCATACTTGGATTGATCCGGTATTACTGGAGTAGAGGTTGAGATGATTGGGTACAGATCGGGTAAATAACTTCATCCAGACTGCACTAGATCTCTATACGATATCAAAAATATTCGGGTAGGGAGTCAGAGCAATGCTGACGAAGGTAGACTTCCCTGATCACTCCTGCCAAGCGAGCCAGGCCAGTCCCCGATCATTTGATAGGTCTTGATCAAGTTGATCTGATCGGCAGTGACCTAGCTTAACCCTTTCCCACATATTGACAACTTTTGATGACTCTGTAAAAGTCACTTTTTGAAACCATCGTGATAAATAGAGCATTTGCTCCTATAGGAGCAAATACTTTATTTATCACAATGGTTTCAAACTACCAAATTTTAAAATGTTCCTTTTCTCTAGTTAATGCTCCTTTTCGGTAGATTTATTCAACGAGGTTGTAGCTAAAAATAGTCTATGAGGTAATGGGTCAAAGGACCTGGGGTCTGTCTTACTAAAGATTATCTTAAGTTCAATTATAGTTTAGAACTTACGGTAATGTCTGTCATATGAAATTAGCCCAGATTGATGCTTTAATACTAGACTTTGCTATAAAATTTTAGCTAATCAAGTAGCATCCATTGTAGTGATATTGGTCATGTTATCTTTAGTAAGTAGATCTTCTAGTATTTGTTATGTTTTCATGTGTTTTTACAGGATGTGGGTGTGGTCACTTTGTGTCAAACTTCCTGTGTGCAGCTTGTGACAAACACTGGGAGGACCATGAAACTTTCTTTGAGACAGAGGATGACAGGGTAGCCAAGGGTCTTCCTGTTGGTGAGTCATCATTCAGCGCGACCTGTAAATCCTTGAGCAACTTTACTCTGTAAAAGCAGTTATTTGTTTCATTTTTTCACCACCCCTGTGGCTCAGTGGTAGAGCGTCCGCTTGCGGTACGGAAGTTCGTGGGTTCGATCCCCAGCCACGACAGACCAAAAGTCGTTAAAAGTTGGTACTAGTAGCTCCCTTGTCCACGCTGGACATTAAAAGGGTAGTTCTAGGACTGGTCAGCCTGGTCATGGTTGCCACGCGTCAGGGAAATTAAAGATTTTTCAAGGTTAGGGAAATATCAGGGAAATTTGAGATCTGTCAGGGAAATTTTAAAATGTAGGCAAACGTCAGGAAATTGTCTTGGAATTTAGAAAAAAATGAGATTCAGTGTTACATATTCTGTACTTCCTCAAAAACTTTACAGAAATCATGACAGAAAGACCAAACATTGCAATGTAACATGTCAGGGAAATTAGAAATTATTCAGGGAAATGTCAGGGAATTTTGTTTCCTCTGGTTTGTGGCAAGTGCCAACCCTGCTGGTGTCAGGATAATGTGACTGGGTGGGGTGTCCTTGCCATGCCTCCTCGGCAGGGGCATTCCAGTGAGGCAGCACTATAACTTGTCTCAAGCGGGTGCCGTCTGCAAATAACTGAAATACTGTTGGTCGGACGTAAAACCCAACTCACTCACTCATTTTTAGCTCGTCTGTTTCGAAGAAAAGTTGAGCTATTGTGATCAATGGGTCATAGTCGGCAAAAACTTTAATGTAGCTCATTACTGGAAAAGTATAAGAGGTATCAACATGAAACTTCTAGGTAGGTAGATCTTAGTGAGGAGAATAACCCAATATAAGAACCATAACTCTTGTTTTTTTTAAAAAAAATAGAGTTATGGCCCTATATTTTTTTCAAAAGGTTTTAAATTAGCTGGACAAGCACCGAATCAGACGAGCATTGGTGCCACACGCGGCTCTTGTTTAAAGTGCAATGAGAGGACAATTCTTTAACACTTTACATTATTGAGACGCCTTTTCATGCCATATCAGATTGCTTCTGTAGGAGCCCTCTGATCAGGCTCTGCTCTGTTTGCTTATGGTCTAAAATATGGATTAATATAGATCTGATTCTTCAATTTCTGCCATGGCCAAAGTTTCCTGTGTTTATATGCCATTATAAAACTGCATCTACTTAACCGTTTACCTGTTCCATATTTATTCCAAATTTCAATACCTACTGAATATTAATGGTCAAAATAGTTACAGTAAAATATGGAAGTCAGAATATTGTAGCCATCGTAGAAACTAAAGAAACAGATCTATCAAATTCTGTTTGCAAACAGAGCAGACTCTGATCAGACGGCTCCTATAGGAGCCGTCTGATCTGGGTCTACTCTGTTTGCAAATGCATGAAAACACGTTTATATGAAGAGAATGGTTAATATTCATGATGTCATTATTTCTTATATGATGTCATAATTTTTTATATGAATATTCATCAGGTTAAGGGTTAAGCTGATGCTCTACACACTTTAGGATGTTCTAACTAGGCCTTTGGTTGATCCACTGTATTTCCAGTAGTGATCAGTTGAGCTTGAAAACAGTTTGAAAAGTCTACCAATGGTATCAGTTCCATAGAATATTCAATAATTGATCCTTTTCTCCATGAATATTAATGTAAGAAATAATGACATCATGAATATTATAGCCTGCTCTGTTTGCTATGAAATTAAATAGATGTGATTGTACCGTTTCTTCCAACACCATGTTCATATCCCATTATAAACAATAGTTAATAAATATTCATGGTGTCATTATGTCTGACATGAATATTCATGGTGTCATTATGTCTTTCATGAATATTCAACAGACAAAGGGTTAACCATAGAAGCGGTAGATTGTAAACTGTTCTAATGTATTGGGTTATAATCCATCATAGGGAAAATAATTTAAGATATATGACAAGACTTGCCTACCATTTGTGTCCCATTTAAATTAGATTTATATTTTTTAACCTCTTTCTTTGATCAATATTTATGTAGGAATACATGACATAATCATGATAATGAAAATCTAGAAGCTGAATTTTTGTATCGGCTTATGTATATGGGATTGTTTGGTATAGACAGAAAATGTAGTAAGATATATAATTTTACAAGCAAAGAAATCAGACCCAAATCAGACGGCTTCTACAGGAGTGGTCTGATCTGGGTCTGCCCTGTTTGCATAAGCATGAAAAAATGGTTATGAGGGAAAGGGTTAACTATATTTATATCTATCTTTATGTCTTATGTCTTTCTATATGTCTTATGCCTTGCATTTTGTATCTGCTCCACAATCTACCAATACTGAAATATGCCAAGCAGTCTAGTCTAGTAGACAGCTATTATTATATAAGATAGTTGGATGAAAAGGTGTATATTTAACCCTTTGCCAGTTGAATATTCATGTGAGAAATAATGGCATCATGAATATTTATTAGCTGATTTTTTTTTTTATATGAAGGCATATGTACATAGGAGATTTGGGTATTGACAGAAACTGTAGATTCAGATTTTTTTTTTAATTTCATAAGGAAACAGAGCAGATCCTGACTAGAGATCTGATCCTGATTATAGGATCTGGGTCTATTCTGTTTGCAAATGCGTGAAACACCATAGAGTGTCGTTACTTTTTACAGAATTTTCGTGAGGTATAAGGGTTTAGATAGTCATATGGCTTCTATATACAGTAACCCCCCTCTGTTAATGGATAAAAATGGGTGTCCTGATAAGCAGGTGGTAGCTTAATGCAGGACAAAAGTAATGCAGAAAGCTCCTCTAGGAGCTTTCTGCATTACTTTTGCCCTGTATTAAGCTACCACCTGCATCTAGCACCCAGAATTATACCCCTTTATTAGCGAGGTTTTACTGTATTTACAAGTTTACTTAATTCTCATCAGAATCACACCAAGAGATGAACTTCATTTCCTGATTTCAAATTATACAGAAACTTTTAATGTGACTAGAAACTGTTGTCTGAAACTTTCAACCCCTTTTCAGTTTCAGAATATTCTACTGAAATAATAAAAAGACAGGTTAGATTGTTGTTATTGTTTTCCTCAATGGATATTTATATAAGTAATAATATAAGTAAATTTATATCGAGGCACATTAACCCTTTCCTCCATAAATACGCCTTTATACGCCTCTGTAAAAGTCACCTGTTGAAACCATTGTGATAATAGAGTATTTGCTCCTATAGGAGCAAATGCTCTATTTATCACAATGGTTTCAAATTACAAAATTCTAAAAATTTCCTTTTCTCTAGTTAATGCTCCTTTTCGGTAGATTTATTCAAAGAGGTTGGATCTAAAAATAGCCTATGAGGGAAAGGGTTAACACATAAAATGATAGCCATAGCAGGAACATTAGAATAAAATCTATACTATTCTGTAAGGCAAAGGAGCAGGCTCTGATGTCTGTTCTAGGTCTACTCTGTTTGCAAAGGAGTAAAAAAGCATTTATATTGAGCAAAGGGTTATAATCATATCTGGTTAGACTGAATCTATATTGTTTGCAAGTTTTGTTATAAATTCTGATAATTGATAAACGTTTTAATAAATCTAGCTTTGCAAGTATAGTTTTATTCATATACAGTAACCCCCCTCCAATGCGATCACCTAAAAGATGTATAATACTGGGTTTTAGAGGCAGGTGATAGCTTAATGCAGGACAAAAGTAATACAGAAAGCTCCTCTAGGAGCTTTCTGCATTACTTTTGTCCTGCATTAAGCAGCTGCCTGCTTATAAAGACAGATATGTTTATTCATTAAGTGGGCGCATAAGAGGGTTTCTACTGTATAAAGGAAAATAACAGTTTTATGATATGTATGATATGTCTGTCATTTTAGGAGAAATGTACTTACCATTTGCTGAAATGCCACATCTTAGAAACATTACCCTAACTGGTGATGAGACAGATGATTCAAGATATCAGGCTCTTGTACAAGGGGAAGGCTCAATCCCTCGGCAAAAACAGATTACTGCAGGAAATGACGCACCTTTCCCAGGAGGAGGAGCAAATAAAAGTGGCTTTAAGCCAGTCTATGACTGAAAAGTGTTCAAACAGTTATTGCACTGGGTCAGGAAATGTTTTACAATGATCTGTGATACTTTAGTGTTTCAGTTATTTATTTTACAAGCATATATTTGTTCATAATCTGTGATAGATAAAGGTATTTTTTTAAAGATTTTTTGTTCTCATATTTTATATTCCTTCACTTTAAATGAACACAAAGCATACATTGTTTAGAACCCTCAATCTAATTAATATTCAAGATGTCATTATTTCTTACATGAATATTCATGGTATATAGTGTTAAACGGATGTCTATGAGGTTAAATGGTTTTCAGATTTGAAATAATTGAAGAACCTCTTTATGATGACTATTTACTGAACAATATGGAAAAATAGTCAAACAGGGAGAGCCACACACGAAATGACACCGCACCAAACACCATCTAACAAGAAACGGTAAAGCCACAAGACAAAACATAACAGGACGCATATCAAGACGAAACACATTAAACATTAAGCATATTAAACAACAAAATTGACCGTAGGCTGAAAGCAGGAGTGCCGCCTTGGAACGGCCAGCAGCCCAAAAAAAGGCTACTGGGGGACTTAAACCTGGTTTACGGGTACCCAACCTCGTCCTTATCCCACTTTCACCAAAGTCAAAATGTAAATAAAATTCCCCCTCCAGACAACTCCACAACATGCATAACGATGTCTGCCAAAATGAAAATGATTTGAAAATAAACGTAAGAGGTAAACAAGCGACTTCATCATGTAAATGACGTCATAATTTAAAAGTACGGGAAAACTATTTGAAACACTTATACACCGACATTTAATAAAAGAAACATGGATGCTTTTTATTATGGCTGGGTGTTTTTTTAAACCCTTAACACTATGAATATTCATGAAAGAAATAATGACATTTTGAATATTAATTAGATTTTTTTTTTATAATAGCACATGAACATATGAAAATATAGGTTTGGCCATAGCAGAAAATATACAATCAGATCTATGTATAGGTTGGACCATGGTTGAATGCGACTAAACGATATAGTTCGAAGGGGCTTTGCCCCCTCGACCTATATCATTTAGTTGCGCTCAGCCATTGGCTAACCTATTTAGCACTGGCTTGGGCTTGAGGAAAAACAAGAAATAAACTTCATCAAACTTGCAATTTGACGTCATCAAGCATGTGCTGATTTTCCCTCCTTTCTCTTCGCGAAAGATTTACTCATGTTTTGATAATCATTGTGCCTGAATCCATTAATATTTTGGGAAAATTGCATTATGATAATTGGTCGACAGGAACCATTGATTAAATAAACAGTCCATGGTTCTTTCAAAAGCGTCGAACTAAACGATATACCCTTAGTCGACACTTTTTAAGTCAGCTGATTGGCTGAGAGCTCCAAACCATGTGCTAAATTATTTCATAAGCGAACAGAGCAGACCTTAATTAGAGGGCTCCTATAGGAGCTCTCTGATCTTGATCAAAGGCAGTTACCACAGGTGCTGCCTGATTTGGGTTTTCTCTTTTTGTAAAAGGCTGTGTATGCGTGAGGTAACTGGTTAAAACTTTAATTTTTGTCACAACAGAAGATCCTTTAGGAGCCATCTGATCTGGGTCTACTCTGTTTTCAAAGCCATAAAAAGGCATATTTATGGAGTAAAGGGTTATCTGGAGTTAAATTGTTTTCGAATATTGTCTGAGTATTATGGTTTGGTTTGGTATTTATCGGCTTTTACATCGTTTTAACATTATTTTAGTCATATCACGACGTCCAGCTTATTACAGGTGGAGGAAGACCCCAGATGTTCTTCTGTGCATGGAACAAATTGCATTGTTTCATGCACAGAAGAACATCCAGGTAGAACCACCGACCTACCGCAAGCCATTTGGAAGGCTTCGTCACATAAAAAATCCAAATGCCCAGACCGGGAATTCAGGGCTAAGCGACTGTCAGTCGAAGACCATAACCACTGTTATGGAATCTGCAATTGCTTTTGTGACAAAGGTGGAAGACGGGGTCACCCTAGTGATAGGGAGACCATTCTAGTTTTCCTTATAATCCAATGGAAAGTATTGGGAGTTATTTTTCTGTTTGGGTATCAAGATGAGAGGGATGATTGAAGGCTACAGTTCTAGTTTTTAATTTCACTACTTGCAAAACAATTAAATTTTAATTAATTCTGTCCTGTCAAAATGGTTCTCAGAAAGTTCAAATTAGTAGTGTTAGTTTAATTTGTTTGGAGAAATAGGTCACAGTGTCAGATATAACAGGAAGCAGGTTCGATATTAGTTACCATATGCAATGTCATGTGTGTGTAGTTATACGAGATTACATACAGCTGACATTGGGAAACTTCATTAACTCTTTCAATATTATGGTCAACCCTTTCTCTTATTCAAATGTTTTTTCAACAGAGAAGACTCAGGTTGGACAGCTCCTTCGGGAGCTTTCTTATCCAGGTCAGCTGTGTTATGAAATCATAATACAGTAAAAACCCTCTAATGCGACCACTTAATGAACAAACATGGCTGTCTTCATAAGCAGGTGGCTGCTTAATGCAGGACGAAAGTTATGCAGAAAGCTGCTATAGGAGCTTTCTGTATAACTTTCGTCCTGCATTAAGCTACCGCCTGGATTTTCCACTGTGAATTATGCCCCTTTTTGGTGGTCTGACAGGTCACATTAGAGGGGTTTTACTGTAGATCTGACTACTGTTTCTACCCATACCAAACATCCTGTGTACATATGCCATTACAGTATTTAGCAAATGAATATTCATTATGTCATTATTGTGTACATCTAAAAAGGTTGTATCTAAAAATAGCCTATGAGGTAATGGGTTAAAGAGGCAGATACATATATATATTCAGCATTATAAGCACAATTAACCAGTGATTGACTTGATACATCGTGTTTCATACTGATGGTTACATCGTATCCCATAATGATGACTGGAAATCCTTTCTATGATAAAGGCTATTGTATGCCCTCTAGACATCTGTGTGCCTTACTCCAGTGTTGTAAGGCTACTGTATACCCTCTAGACATCTATGTGCCTTACACCAGTGATGTAAGGCTATTGTATACCCTCTAGACATATGTGCGCCTTACACCAGTGTTGTAAGGCTATTGTATACCCTCTAGACATCTGTGTGCCTTACTACAGTGATGTAAGGCTATTGTATACCCTCTAGACATCTATGTGCCTTACACCAGTGATGTAAGGCTATTGTATACCCTCTAGACATATGTGCGCCTTACACCAGTGTTGTAAGGCTATTGTATACCCTCTAGACATATGTGTGCCTTACACCAGTGTTGTAAGGCTATTGTATACCCTCTAGACATCTGTGTGCCTTACACCAGTGTTGTAAGGCTATTGTATACCCTCTAGACATCTGTGTGCCTTACACCAGTGATGTAAGGCTATTGTATACCCTCTAGACATCTGTGTGCCTTACACCAGTGATGTAAGGCTATTGTATACCCACTAGACACCTGTGTGCCTTACTCCAGTGTTGTAAGGCTATTTATGCCCTCTAGACATCTGTGTGCCTTACACCAGTGTTGTAAGGCTATTGTATACCCTCTAGACATCTATGTGCCTTACACCAGTGTTGTAAGGCTATTGTATACCCTCTAGACATCTGTGTGCCTTACACCAGTGTTGTAAGGCTATTGTATACCCTCTAGACATCTATGTGCCTTACTCCAGTGCTGTAAGGCTATTTATGCCCTCTAGACATCTGTGTGCCTTACACCAGTGTTGTAAGGCTATTGTATGCCCTCTAGACACCTGTGTGCCTTACTCCAGTGATGTAAGGCTATTGTATGCCCTCTAGACATCTGTGTGCCTTACTCCAGTGATGTAAGGCTATTGTATGCCCTCTAGACACCTGTGTGCCTTACTCCAGTGATGTAAGGCTATTGTATGCCCTCTAGACATCCGTGTGCTTACTATCCTTCTGAATCAACCGTTCTATTCTAACGTGACTCTTGATATAGTCTATCTAACCATTTACTCCATAAATACGCCTGTCTGCATCTTTACAAACACAGTAGACCTAGATCAGACTGCTCCTATAGGAGCCATCTGATCAGGAGGGTCTGATCTGTTTGCCTAGGAAATAAGATACATGTACATCTGAATTTGATTCTACAGCTTCTGTCTTGGCCAAAAATCCTGCTTTCATATGTCATATAAAATCAGCATATAGATATTCATCATGTTATTATTTCGTTCATGAATATTCATGGAGTGAAGGGTTAGCCATTCTCTTGCTGTTCACGTCAATATACCTACCTGTAAATAGTGAAGACCCTGATGAGACAGCTCCTGCAGGAGCTGTCTCATCAGGGTCTGCACCATTTACAAGTTGATTGTGTAACTCCAGTGCACTCCACAGCTGTATTGCAAAGAGAAATATTTGTAGACAGTGAAGATACATGTACAGCAAAACCTCTCTATAACGGCCACTAAATTGTGTTAATTAGTTGGTATTAAGGGCAGGTGGCTGCTTAAAGCAAGGTGGAAGTAAACCAGAACGCTCCTAAAGGAGTGTTCTGTTTTACTTTCACCTTGCTTTAAGCACCCACCTGCATTTAACACAGAATACTTAATGTAATTTAGTGTCCGTTATAGAGAGGTTTTACTGTATATGTAATTATACAACAGGACATGGTTAACGAAAGAGAAATGTATTTTAAAATTCAGCAAGAGAAGGGTTAACATAAGAACAAACTTACTATTGTTTATTAGCTCATGAACAACAGTAGGTGGTGGTCTGTATAGGTTGGTGTGGCGTATCATCCCTGAATATTTATGGAGTAAAGTGTTAAACAAAGAATAAACTTATTATTGTTTTTTAACGCTTTCCCTCATAGAAACGTGTTTTCACGCATTTGCAAACAGAGTAGACCCAGATCAGACGGCTCCTAGAGGAGCCGTCTGATCAGGGTCTGCTCTGTTTGCTTATTGACTTTGATAGATATGTTTCTTTACTTTCTAAAATGGCTACACTGTTCTACCTTCCATATTTCATTATAACTACTTTGTCAATGATTATTCAGTAGGTATTAAAACTCGAAATAAACATAGAACAGGGAAAGGGTTAACTCATAAACATCAGTAGGTGGTGATTTGTATAGTTGGGTGTGGCATGTCATCACTGACAGGTGTATATTGTCACAAAAACTGACCTGATACTTTCATTAACCCTTTACTCCTTGAATATTCATGTAAGAAATAATGACATTATGAATTTCAGTGAGATACAGTGAATACAGAATTGTTTTGCCATTGCAGAAACTGTAGACTCATATATTATATTATTTCATAAGCAAACAGAGCAGACGTTGATCAGACGGCTCCTACAGGAGCCTCTGAGCGGAGTCTTTTTTGGGTTAATAATTTAGTCATGTTATATCTGTGTGCCTTTGTGGCTGAAAAACTGCTCCCCAGAACCTCAAACGGTGGTTTATCAGCTGATAGTAAATATGTGCACGAAGATTTAGGTCACAGTTGTTTTGCACTGCACAGTGAGTTTGTCATATCATAACATACTCAACTGCTTAATTGGGTGTGAATTCTTATGTTAATATTTTAATATATTTACATCGGGTGCCTACAAAAGTGCATATAGGCAAAACATGTAGACCCATGCCAGTGATCTATTACTTGTTAGCAGTAATACTTATTGTAAAATAGTATAATGACGATTCAAAAGATTCTGTTTAGGTAAGTGATAGTTTCACCATTTCCTTGTTGAATATTCATATCAGAAATAATGACATAATGGCAATTTATTATTTTATTATGGCGTATACTTACAGGAATTTATGGTACAGTAAAACTCCTCTAATGCGACCACCAAATAGAGGTATAATTCCAGGCCTTGAATGCAAGTGGTAGCTTAATGCAGGACGAATGTTATGCAGAAAGCTCCTGCAGGAGCTTTCTGCATAACATTCGTCCTGCATTAAGCAACCACCTGCTTTTAAAATATTTTCATTCATAAAGTGGTCTCATTATAGGGGTTTTACTGTATTTGTAGAAACAAACTATTGTTATCTCACAAGTAAACAGAGCAGACCCTGGTCAGACAACAGCTGTGGGAAAGGGTAAAATCAGGACCAGATCTATGCAGAAATCGTTCTGTATTACTGTTAGTATGCCGACGTTGACGATAGTCAGGGGGCATTATGTTTTGCACATGTCCGTCCGTCTGTCCGTCCGTCTGTCTGTCTGTCCGTGTGTCACGCTTTTAGGTGCAGTTGGTTGTCACAGTTTTTTTCAAGTGTTATAAGTCAGTAATTTCTACACTTATACACATGAAACTTCACTTACACATCAATTACCATCTGTGTTATCATTTGGCACCACACCCATACTGCCCGCAAACCCAAGGTCGAGGTCAAATGACTTGGAATTTTTACGTGCAGTTGGTTGTCACATTTACGTGCAGTTGGTTGTCACAGTTTTTTCAATGTCTTATATCTCCATAACCACTGTAGCTATTGCCATGGGATTGCATATACACATTAAACACCATTCATACTTTCTTGCGCACACAGCCCATGCTGCCTGCAAGCCCAAGGTCAAGGTCAAATGACTTGGAAATTTTACGTATAGTTGGCTGTCTTATATCTCCCTAACTACTATAGCTATTCGCATGGAATTGCATATACACATTAAATACCATCTATACCTTCGTTGCACACCTATCCCATGCTGCCCGCAGGCCCAATGTCAATGTCAAATGACTTAGGAATTACTTGGAAATTTTACGTGCAGTTGGTTGTCACATTTAAGTGCAATTGGTTGTCACAGTTTTTCATCGTCTTATATCTCCTTAACCACTGTAGCTATTCACATGGAATTTCATATACACATTAAATACCATCTATACTTTCATTGCACACCCAACCCATGCTGCCCAAAAGCCCAATGTCAAGGTCAAACGACTTAGGAATTTTACGTGAAGTTGGTTGTCACAGTTTTTTGTCTTATATCTCCCTAACCACTGTAGCTATTCGCATGGAATTGCATATACACATTAAATACCATCTATACTTTCATTGCACACCCACCCATGCTGCCCAAAAGCCCAATGTCAAGGTCAAATGACTTAGGAATTTATGTGCAGTTGGTGGCACAGTTTTTTCATCGTCTTATATCTCACTAACCGCCATAGCTATTGGCATGGAATAGCATATACACATTAAACACCATCCATACATTCATTATGCACCAGGCCCATGCTGCCGGCAAGCCCAAGGTCAAGGTCAAATGACTTAGGAATTTATGTGCAGTTGGTGGCACAGTTTTTTCATCGTCTTATATCGCACTAACCGTTATAGCTATTGGCATGGTATTGCATATACACATTAAACACCATCTATACTTTCATTATGCACCGGCCCATGCTGTCCACAAGCCCAAGGTCAAGGTCAAATGACTTAGGAATTTTACGTGCAGCTAGGCAAGCACCACCACGGGGGCATCGCTGTGTCTTACAGATACAATTTTCTAGTTCTGTATTGAGTAATTGTTCATTGTTAGCTCGTCTGTTTCGAAGAAAAGTCGAGCTCTTGTGATCACTGGGTCTTGGCGTTGTTGTTAAAAGATTCTTATGCATTTTACCAATACTTAATTTTTCTGATTTTAATTGTATAATGTGTATTACTCATGCTTTGAAAACATATCTTTTAACTGAACAGGTTGGCAAGTTATGTTAAACTGTTATTATCTTTGTTTTATAGTCGGTAAATAGCTTATTGTAGCTAATGTTATCTGTTGTACAACCGACTCAAAATAAAGATTCTTGTATCTTGTTGTCGTCATTGTCGTTTTCGTCGTCGTTGTCGTCGTGGGCGTGCAAAAACTTTAATGTAGATCTACATTACTCGAAAAGTATAAGAGGTATCAACATGAAACATGATAGGTGGGTAGATATCATTAAGGAGAGGGTCCCTACATAAGAAACTTGATTTCAAAATTTTGGAGTTATGGCCCTTTAATTTTTCTTTTTTTAATTTAGCTGGACAAGCACCAAATCAGACGCTCGTTTTCCTTTTCTCTAGTAAATCCTCCTTTTCGGTAGATTTATTCAAAGAGGATGGATATAAAAATAGCTTATTCGGGAATGGGTTAAAGGGTTTTTTACTGTATATTAATTTGCCAAGAGTTTATGTAGGGAGATTATACTTGGGTAGATGAATCGTGTTTTATTAAACTTGTTGCATCTTTGTTTTAATTTCTATTTTATTGTTACGGTCATGATGGTGTTCTGATCTGTTTATTTATGCTGTGATATCAGTTTTCCTATTTTAGAAAACCGTTATAGCTGCTGATGTTTTTGCTTGATACATTTAGGCATACATGTATATCAATAAAAATGTTACTGCAAATTGTGTTGATTTTCTTTAATATCTGGATCCCACTGCGATCAGCTCATGTCAGTGACACACCCCAATCTAAGAATAACGAGCAGTAGTGAGAAGATATCAGCTTGTCAGACTGTCAGTCTGTCTGTCTGTAGACACACTTTTGTATATGCAATATCTCCAAGACCTCTGGCTGGAATTGGATAAAACTTCACAGGAGTGATTAATAGCAAGCCTGATTGTGTATGTTGTCTGCAGGTCTTTTTCAGTCACTAACCTTTCGTTGTACAATATAGTGCACCTATACATTCTTCTGGCGCAATACCTAAAAAACATCTGTGTGGAAAAAAAGAGTGATTAATGACAAACCTAGATGTGCACGCTGTCGGCAAGTATTATCCAGCCTTTCGTTCACTTATTTTTTACAATAAAGTAAAACTTTATAATAAAATACGCTTACATATTCTTGTCTGTGTATCATCTCCGAATCTTTTGACTATAACTGGATGAAACTATGGCAGGTGGTAGCTTAACCCTTTCGGCGCTAAAAATTCTGATTATCGTCTGCAAACAAATTTTGTTAAATCATTTGGTAAACTAAGGAATGAGATAAATAACTACAAATTCCAAAGGAATAAAGCACATACATAGAAATAGAGTTTGAGACAAAAAGTGAAGTTCCTGATCAGACGCCGCCTTTTCAAGGTGGCGTCTGATCTGGGACTGCACTATTTGTCGTGGTGTATTTTTGCGACATTGGCGGTGAATGGGTTAATGGAGGTCAAACGTAATACAGAAAACTCATATGGGAAGCTACCTTTTGTCCCGTATTAAGCAACCACTTGCTCTTTAGCACTTCTATGTTCAATAAATGAATGATGGCTTAGGACAGGTTCTGTATTCCAGTGCGGAACTAGTTTAGATGTTACAGTGAACCCTCATTACAACGGAGGTGTTTGTTTCCAGACATTTTGCTGGTATAACGAGGTTGTCGTTATAACGAGTTTAAATATGAAAGGAACCATATGGCCAGTTTTAAACTAGCACCAACAGCTGAACGCTTAATGCAGAACAAAAGAAGTGCAAAAATCTCCCTTTGGGAGATTTTTGCACTTCTTGTGTTCTGCATTAAGCGGTCACCTGTCTTATTGGCATTGCACCTATTCATTCATTGGTTGTTTCAAAGAAAGACTTAACGGTACTTTTGTTTCAATACATACCTCCGGTATAACGAGGAAGCCATTGTAACGAATGCCGGTATAACGAGGATGCCATTGTAACGAATGCCGGTATAACGAGGATGCCATTGTAACGAATGCCGGTATAACGAGGATGCCATTGTAACGAATGCCGGTATAACGAGGATGCCATTGTAACGAATGCCGGTATAACGAGGATGCCATTGTAACGAATGCCGGTATAATGAGGGTTCACTGTATATAATTAACTTTTTCTATAATTAACTATGAATATTTATGTAAGATTATAATGAATATAATTACGCATATTTATTAGATGAAGTCCATAATTATACACGTCCATAAGCAGACAGAGCAGACTCAGACAGAGCAGACCCGAATCAGACGGCTTCTACAGATACTGTCTGATATGAGTCTATTATGTTTGTAAAGACATGAAACGGCTTGGTGGTCAGGAAAGATGAAAGATAAAAAACAAGTCTAGGCTTTGGCTAACTGTTGATACAGCCCCCTTCAGTTTTCTGTACATATATGGCATATAAAGTATATATTTTTACCAAGCTTTATGTGTTGTCGGAATTAATTTTAATGCATGTAAATTACTGTGTCAAGAATAGCTTCTTATCTGAACGCATGTACAGTGATATTGTTTGACACATTCCATCCTAGTGACGCATTTTGGCGCCTCTGTAAAAGTCACATTCAGAAACCATTGTGATAAATAGAGCATTTGCTCCTATAGGAGCACATGCTCTATTTATCACAATGGTTTCAAACTACACAATTCTAAAATGTTCCTTTTCTCTAGTTAATGCTCCTTTTCGGTAGATTAATTCAAAAAGGTTGGGTCTAAAAATAGCCTAGGAGAGAATGAGTTAATGTGTCAAGAATAGCTCCTTATCTGAACGCATGTACAGTATTATTATTATTATTATTATTATTATTATACCACATTTATATAGCGCTCTTTTCACACGGGATATGTGCGTTCAAAAGCGCTGTACATGGATGAAATCAATAATCGGAACGAACCGCATGATTATCTATCCAGACAATGAAAGATTTACAATAGATATGCAATAAATATAAAAATCACTAGCCGGACGGTCAGTGAAGGATATACAAAAGATATACAATATATATGAAATCATAAACCGGAAGGAACGGCATGATCGTCCATCCAGTCAATGAAATGTATGCAAAATATATACAATAAATATAAAATCACTAACCGGTAGGAACCACATGATTATCCACCCGGTCAATGAAAGATGTGGAATAGATATACAATAAATGTATAACCACTAACCGGTAGGAACCACATGATTATCCACCCAGTCAATAAAAGATATGCAATAAATATACAATAAGTATAAAATCACCAACTGGTAGGAACCACATGATTATTTATACCAAGTCGGTGAATTATAAGCAATATATATACAATAAATATGATATACAATAAATATGAAATCACTAACCGGTAGGAACCACATGATTACCTATTCGGTCAATGAGAGATTGATTCCTACAGCATATCCCAAGGGCTGCAATGGCAAAGGAATCGTAAGGTATGAGAATTGATGATTATAAGCTACTTTTCCTAAACTGTCCTAGTAGTATATGTTGAAGAAATGTGTTTTCAGAGATCTTTTGAAACATGCCAGTGAGCTTGCATCTCTAATGCCTGATGGCAGAGCATTCCAGAGTTTTGGAGCTGCATTCATGAAACTTCTCTCACCGTATTTTACCTTACGACTTTTTGGTACAACCAACGACAAGGAGCTACTTGCTGACCTTAATTCTCTGCGGGGCCGATACACGTCAAGCATGTCGACAATGTACTTGGCGGATTCATTGTGCATGGCTTTATACGTAAGTGTCAGAATTTTGAATTCAATGCGATGTTGAACCGGAAGCCAATGAAGTTCTTTCAAAACAGGCGTGATATGATCATATCGAGGAGTCCTGGTTATGATGCGGGCTGCTGTGTTTTGAACTCTTTGAAGTTTCTGCAGTGTGTTTTTTGAAATTCCATGCAGCAATGAGTTGCAGTAGTCTATTTTTGATGTAACCAGAGAGTTCACCAAAGTCTTGGTAGCATCAGGTGAGAGGTACTTTCTTATATGACCTATTCGTCGGAGCTGCGCATAACTAGACCTACACACCGAATTGATGTGTGATGCCATATCCATTTGTGAATCGAGCCATGTACCGAGATTCTTTATACACAAAGACGGTTTGATCTTAGAGGGGCCTACTTGCACATGAATGTCTTCAGGTACTACTGTGTTTTTTGCATGAAACAGGATGACCTCAGTTTTGTCAGTATTGAGCTTCAGCATGTTCTGGTGCATCCAAGAGACAGTAACCCTGCACACCACAAATACGCTTTTCTACGCCTTTGCAAATAGAGCAGACCCTGATCAGATGAAAAATGAAAGGCCCGTCTGATAAGGGTCCGCTCTCTTTGCTTATGGAATTATATATATACAGTAAAACCTCTCTATAACGGCCACTAAATTACATCATATATTTTGTGTTAAAGGCAGGTGGCTACTTACAGCAAGGTGAAAGTTAAACAGAACGCTCCTACAGGAGCGTTCTGTTTTACTTTCACCTTGCTGTAAGTAGCCACCTGCCCTAAATACCAACTAATTAACACAATTTAGTGGCCGTTATAGAGCGGTTGTATATATGATATTACAGGTTCTGCCAAGGCCAAAATTGTCTTGCTAATACAATGCATGTATAATAAAATGTAACACTTTCATACTGAATGGATTCTATCGTTCAACTCCACATTGAATTTGCAGCATCCAAAGCTTTGAGTCACGTATATCTCATTAACCTGGTGCACTTTTCTCGTAAGCACATTTTAACCCTTCCCCTGATAAATATTCATGCAGGAAATAATGACGTCATGAATATTAATGAGATTACTTTCTATAATGGCATATTAACATAGGACATTTTGCCTCAGGTAGAAGCTGTAGAACCAGATCTATATTACACCATAAGCAAAAAGAGCAGACCCTGATCAGACGGGTCTCCTATAGGAGCCGTCTGATCTGGGGAGATCTACTCTGTTTACAGATGCGTCAAAATGCGCTTACATACGGGAAAGGGCATAAGGGAAGTAGCACGCAGGCCGATATTAAACACACCGTTTACCTACCCAGTACGTTAGGTTTACTTAATGACCTAATTAAAACCATCGCAGCAGGGTTTCTCACATCTAAATTTGCTGTAACTAAAGGAAGTCACAATGTGCTGTAAATGAAGTCATGATTCGTTACTAAAGGAAGTCACAATTTGTTCCGTCACAATTTGCATTTATATTTTATAGCTAACGGAAATCACAATGTATATTGTCACAATTTGCGTTCATACTCTTTGTAGCTAAAGAAAGTCATAATTTATGTTATCACTACTCGTATATGCGTTTACACTAAAGGGCTTGTGGCGAATGTATGGCCCAGTTTGCTAACAGTTTGGATCAAGATGAAACGCCGAGAAACTAGATGCCTCTTCACAATCCAAATGTTTTGACGTTGTGATTATATTTGTAAAGTGCAAATACAGATATTTCAAAAATGGAATTTGAAGAAAAAGACAAACCGTGGCTTGGACACGAAGTAGTTAAACAAAATGACCAGACCGTAATAAAGAAACGGGATTGTACACTATCCTGTTACATACATCATTAATCATTAGCCTGCTGTGACCGGATGAGTGAATACCTATGCAAACAGTTTGGATCCAGATGAGACGCCGAGTAACTCGGCGTCTCATCAGGATCCAACCTGTTTGACACTATGGTTGCATTTTGGTAGACAAATCGATTATAGCTTAAATATTGAAAATGTAGTAGATGAAACAGTCTGTAAAAATAATTTGCTCAGCAGGCTAAAGGTTAATATACTGTGAGCAATAATGACTGTACGAATATTACTTATATAATTTTCAAAATTGCATTATGAACAAGGTCAAATTTTGACCATAGCAGAAATTATAGAATCATATTTATATGATTTCATAAGCAAATAAAGGAGACCGTCGTACTGGAGCTGTCTGATTTAGGTCTACTATGATTGCAAATAATAGACCTGAAAACGTGTTGCTGAGACATTTTCATATATGTGCATAATCAGTATAACATAATTTACTATAGAAGAACCTGTCCTAAAGTGGCCATTCATTTATATTTTTATATATTTATCCATTTATTGAACATAGGAGAGTTAAAAAGCAGGTGGTTGCTTAATTCATAGCAAAAGTAATACAGAAAGATCCTATATAAGTTTTTACCATAACTTACCTGACTTACAGACCCACAATTAGACCTTTTGTTCCGCTAAGGGAATACTCTGCTGTTTATTAGTATATATACTTTAATATTTAGTTACTCTTAAAGGTTGCTAGGACATGTCAATATTAAAGTTATTTTCGGACACTGGTTTCAAGCGCATATCAGTATTAAGCTTTTCAAGAGCATATTAATTCATATCAGATAAAATATCAAAAGCTATTTTCACCATAACTTTGGAGTTTAACAACTATTTGAATGAAAAAAATAGTGCTTTAACCTTTTCACCGTCAATGTCGCATAAATGCACCGCAACAGATATTGCAGTCCCAGATCAGACGCCACCTTTTCAAGGCGGCGTCTGATCAGGGACTTCACTTTTTGTCTCATTCTCTAGTTCTATATCTGTGCTTTATTCCTTTGAAAATTGCATTTATTTATCCCATTTTCTTGTTGCATCGAATGATTTAACAAAAACTTGATTGCAGACGACAATTAGAAAGTTGTTAACCCGAAAGGGTTAATTGTCGAATTCATGATTATGTTGCAAACATTTTGGACCCAGATGAAACTCAGAGTATCTGAACTATTCATTGGGATTCAGACTGATTGATACTGTTATTATGTATTTGAAACATTCAGCAAGAAAGACGAAGCACGCGACACATGTTGGAGATGACAAATGTTGCATACGATAATACGTGCCAGTCAAATAGTAAATACAAATAAAGTAATTTGAGGCAACATACGTCACAGTCACGTGTTTATGTTTGTTGCCCCCTGTCTTCAAAATCACCGCACTTACGTGTTGTGTAAGTGATGGTAAACACATTATTAACCAATTTGCTCCCAGTGGATTCTTCCATGCTTATATATTGGATTAGTCTATTTTGTTTTATCTCAGGGATGTCTGGACTAAATTTTAATTTTTGTTTTGTTTTTTATTGAATTTCCGAACAGCAAACAGTGTAGACTCTGATCAGACGCCGCATTATGCGGCGTCTGATCAGAGTCTACACTGTTTGCCTACGTCCAATATATGGGATGGTGGGAACAAATGGGTTAATAGATGCTTCATTTTAATTGGGATAATGCTGCTCAGGGAGGTTTAAAAATAGCTGGTTCTGGTTATGGTACTGGAATAGTAAAGTGCTGAATTTACACATTAACGGTTGTTACATGTGGGGAACCAGTAATTCTAATTTTTTGAATACGAGAACTAAGTGTTCTGGCAGTTACAAACGGGGTTGACCCAACTCAGAGGACCTCTGACCAGGGTCTGCACTGCTTTTTATTCACAATCCTCCAGCAAATTTAACATTTCTTTCCCAGTGAACACAGTCTTAAACTTTTTACGATGATGTAATACTCCGCTTTGAAAATAAATTCTGCCTTACAAAGGTTAACATTTATAATTAATTAAGGTTCACAATTATCAACAGTTTACATTGCCTCTGGTTACGTTATTTCTAGGAAATTGTTTTACTGTTGTACTAAAAATCTTTTAACATTGCACTAACTACTTGGTAATCCATGATTTCCGTCAAAATCAGCGTATAACCAGGTAATATACCAAGTGATCTATACTACATGTATTTTCCCTCGTGATTTTATCGGTGTCGTACATGTACAAACAAGTTTTCTTCGAATTCTTGAAGAAACACCATTTGAAATAAGATGTATTTGAAACAATATGCCCCTGATGTATGACCTTGACCTTAATAAGTCACCCCTAAACATGTTCGCCTCCATAATTTGCACATGCATGCCAAGTTTGAAGTATACATGTGCAATGGCGACAGAATTAGCGTCAACGTTAACGCCAAACAGACAAATCAACCAACCAAACAAAAAATAGTTTTCTGCATGACTTCCATGCTGCATTAACCCTTTCACCGCCGCAGTCGCATAAGTGCACCACGACAAATAGTGCAGTCCCAGTTCCGACGCCGCCTTTTCAAGGCGGCGTCTGATCAGGGACTTCACTATTTGTCACAATCTCTATTTCTATATATGTGCTTTATTCCTTTGAAATTTGTATTTATTTATCTCATTTTCTTATTTTACTGAATGATTTAACCAACTTGGAGTTTAGACGACAATTAGAAATTTGGCACCGAAAGGGTTAAGAAGCCACCTGCCTAAGAAGAACTAAAATCTTATTTACTAAAATTCCGGTTTTACTGTATTCGCCTTTTAATACCGTAGCAAACAGATTGGACCCAGATCAGACGGTTCCCGTAGGGATATAACCAGAGTCTGCTTTCTTTGCGTATGGAACAATATACAGTGAACCCTCGTTATAACGGAGGTGTTTGTTTCCAGACATTTTGCTGGTATAACGAGGTTGCCGTTATAACAAGTTTAAATATGAAATGAATCATATGGCCAGTTTTAAACTAACTAGTACCAACATGTGATCGCTTAATGCAGAGACAAGAAGTGCAAAAAGCTCCCTTTGGGAGCTTTTTGCACTTCTTGTGTTCTGCATTAAGCGATCACATGTGTTATTGGCATTGCACCTATTTATTCAGTGGTTGTTTCAAAGAATTAACGATAATTTTGTTTCAATGCATACTGCCGGTATAACGAAGGTGCCATTGTAACGAATGCCGGTATAATGAGGGTTCACTGTAGCTGTGATTCAAATGTTTCTGGCATGGCCATTAACATACATGCAATTGATATTGATAATGTCGTTATTTCTTTCATGATTATGCATGACGTTAACCTTAAATACGACACAGTTAGTCAACTACATGTATTTATTTCAATTCGTGTGTTGGAACTGTTTGTTGGCTCTTTTGCTTTCAATGCCGTTTCATGTATCCTCGAATACCTGTACAGTAAGTCCCTCTAAACCGGACGTTAAGTTTAATGTAAATAATTAAATATCCGTCTTGGAGACAGATGGCAGCTTAATGCAGGATGAAAGTCATACATAAACTCATCTAAGAGGTTGTTGGACGACTTTCACCCATGCACCAAGCTGCCACCTGCCTAAAGGTATCTCAATTCTTCTCTACTAGAATTCGGTTAAATAGAGGGATTTTACCGTACATGTATATAGCAGACATATTACACGAGGTCTCTCCTACTGACGCCCTTTTTGCTGCGCCTCTGTAAAACTTATTTTATGAAACCATTGTGATAAATAGAGCATTTGCTCCATATTTATCACAATGGTTTCAAAACTACACACTTCTAAAATTCTCTTTTTCTATAGTTAACCCTTTCGCTGCCAAACCCTGTCGTCTGCTAACTTTGTCGTCTGCTACAAATTTTCATTCTTTTGATTTTCTTCATTTTTGTTTCAAAAACATAGTAACAGTAACAAACAGTTTGGATCCTGATGAGATGCCGAGTTACTCGGCGTCTCATCTGGATCCAAACTGTTTGCATAGGTAATTACAGATCCAGCATTGGCAGCGAAATGGTCTAGGAGGAAATGAGTTAAGTGCAGTATAATCCTTGTCCACTCAACATATATCAAACTGTAGGTGGGCTGCCCTTTGTTTGGATTGTATACACTTATTTCTGTCAATCAGTTGTAGACACAGGCATACCATAACTGTAATTAGCTTTTTTTTCAAGCAGCTCATATCCAGATGATATACAGAATAACTCGGCTTACCACCAGACACCAAACTGTATGAGTATTGGATTTTCTTAACCCTTTTACCGCCAGTGTCGCATAAATACATCACGACAAATAGTGCAGTCCCAGATCAGACGCCGCCTATTCAAGGCGGCGTCTGATCAGGTACTTCACTTGTTGTCTGAATCTGTATTTCTATATCGTTGGTTTATTCCTTTGAAATTTGCATTTATTTATCTCATTTCCTTATCGTACCGAATGGTTTAACAAAAATTTGATTGCAGACGACAATTAGAAAGTTGGCGTCGAAAGGGCCCAAAACAAAAGAATGGTTTTACCATTTTACACCTTTGTAAACATAGTAGATATACATGTATATGAGAGAAGACCTGTAGCTTTCTGATCAGTGTGATATAGATGAGGTTGATCAGGGGTTTATGTTACAAATCTCTACTATTTGCAATGATAATAAATTATCGTATTCAATATTTTATGAGAAAACCGGTATTCATAATGGGCGGAGTTTTGCAAGAACGTTCCATGGGCAAAGGGTTAACATATTATATACCTGAACTACGATATAATCTCTAAGATGGACTGGTGCTCTAACCGTACTGATGCTCTAAGATTGACAGATGCTCTTAGATGGACTAGTTCTCTAAGATGTACTGATGCTTTTAAGATTGACTGATGCTCTAAGATGGATTAATGCTCAAAGATGGACTGATGCTCAAAGATGGACTGATGCTTTCATGATGGACTGATGCTTTAAGATGGACATATGCTCTAAGATGGACAGATGCTTTAAGATGGACTGATGCTAAAAGATGGACTGATACTCTAAGATGGACTGATGCCTTAAGATGGAGTCATGCTCTAAGACGAACAGATGCTCTAGGACCGATGCTCTAAGATGGACTGTTGCTCTAAGATAGACTGATGCTTAAAATGGACAGGTGCTTTAAGATGGACTGATGCTTTTAAGATAGACTGATGCTATAAGAAGGACTGATGCTGTAAGATGGACTGATGCTCTTCAGATGGATATATGCTCTGAGACGGACTGGTGCCTTAAGATGGACTGACGCAGTAAATGGATTAATGCTTTAACCCTTTCCCTGTTCTATGTTTATTTCAATTTCCAATACCTAATGAATATTCATTAACAAAATAGTTATAAAGAAATATGCAAGATGGATCATTGTAGACATTTTAGAAAGCAAAGAAACATATCTATCAAATTATATTAGCAAACAGAGTAGACCCTGATCAGACGGCTCCTCTAGGAGCCGTCTGATCTGGGTCTACTCTCTTTGCAAACGCGTCAAAACACGTTTATATGAGGGAAAGGGTTAATATGGACTGACGTTCAAAGATGGTTTGGTGTGAAAGGCGTTTACAGTAAAACCTGATAGAATAAGCAGCGATTGGAACAAAGGCATGGCGAATTATGATCATACATTTACGGTAAAGGAAAACATGACATTCAACATGACGGCAAATCAAACCAGACCGAATTTGTATTCGTGTTAGATCGAAAATGTAAAGGCAAAATCTCATATGTACTTTGGAGTACCTTTGACCTAATAAATTATGATTGAAGAGCATATAGCAGACTTTCATGACCATGAGAGAAGTGCACAGGATTGGCCCCTTCTGAATTGATCCCTTCTGAATCAGTATGTTGCCTTGGTTTGGAGGTAACATACCTATCTTGTGAAGACTACCACGGAGACTAACGTTTCCGTCAGCCATATGTCTTGCTTATTTGAGTTGTACTACGTAAGAAATACCGGAGCTATCAAGGATACACACGGAACCTCCTCAAGTATTATTTCAAGAATGTGAAACACTCAGACCTACAGATCTGAGAGGGAATGTCAACAAATAGGCCACAATGGTTATGTAAGTGCTTTTAAAACAGATGAATTTAAAACACTTTCTCAGCACAAAAGCTTTATGGTAAAATAGTAGCGGCAATTGGGCATTCCAGACAATTAAAGGTTCGTAAAATTATTCCATGTCCAACAACATTTTTAAAACTAGGACAGCAATTAATCAAATCCGAAATTGAAAGATTTAGACACTGCAATATAATTGAAACTGATTCTAGCAAGGATGAAAGTATTTCTACTATATTTATTACAGTAAATCCCCCGAGGTTTCCCTGGCATATTAAATTTCAAGAATTTAATAAACATATTAAGAAAATTTATATTCAAATTGAAGCTTTAGATAATACAATGGGTCTAGTTTATCGATGGTGCTATTCCTGATATGTAGATTATTCTGAAGCATATTACTCACCCCAATGGCAAAACAAGTTTGGAGATATTTTCGGTGTATCTTCAAGGGCATAAACTAGCCATTTACTATTCTTGTCATGGGTCAGGCAACAGTGCCCAGGGGTGTAACGAAGTTTTCGAAACCTGTGTTTACTACGCTCAGGGCTCTGGGTCACATGAATACAGCATACATTTATTATTCTTATTGACAGAACCGGTCATTTGGTACATGCCTGTAAAATATTAGGGAGACGGTCAAACTAATGGATTCTCTGGGGCTACGTTACAGCTTGACAAATAAGTTCTCACCGCATCCCAGCAAATAACATTTGCAGGGATCGTCATATGATAGGATACCATGATAGTGGGATCAACATCAGATAAAACTGATTCCATAATTCAAACACGTGTGCAGAAT
Source organism: Azorinus chamasolen (assembly GCA_963576725.1). NCBI lineage: Eukaryota > Metazoa > Mollusca > Bivalvia > Cardiida > Solecurtidae > Azorinus > Azorinus chamasolen. The sequence continues at coordinate 91,024,840 of OY755239.1, read as the reverse complement.
TAATTGGTAAATGTGTTGCTTCAAGCATAGGAGAAGGGCATAACCGCTCTTTCAGAAAGCCTCTTGAGAAAGAAAAGAAGACAAAATGAAATTAACCCTTTCGCTGCCAATTTGAGTCCTCTGCAAACATTGTCCTCTGCTTCAATTTTCATTTTATATTTATTTTTATTTCAAATACACTATCATAGTAACAAACCATATTGATGAGACGCAAAATTACTCATCGTCTCATTTGGATCAAACGGTTTGCGTAGGCAACTACAGGCGCGACGATAGCGGAAAAAGAGTTAACCTTTTCCTCCATAGGCTATTTTTAGACCCAACCTCTTTGAATGAATCTACCCAAAAGGAGCATTAACTAGAGGAAATGAAAATGTTAGAATTACATGTATGTAGTTATGAAACTATTGTGATAAATAGAGCATTTGCTCCTATGGAGCAAATGCTCTATTTATCACAATGGTTTCAAGAAGTGACTACAACAGAGGCGTAGACAGGCGTATTTATGGAGGAATGGGTTAAACTTACAAATCTTATAACCGCATTCCCAGATCTAGAAATAGTTTTGATGATTCTCTCTCTGATTATGGAGCAATAATATTATAATCAAATTGAAGAATTGTGTTGTGGAGCCTGGTCACCAGATCAGTGTCTGTTAGCATTTTACAAATATAAACATGGCATCTATATGAAAAGGTCACACTTTGCTAAACTTTGAACAAAAAAAAATCAATAGCCTTAAAATTGATTTGTTTGCTTCTAGAGGTGATAAACTGTGTGTCATGCAATCTGGAAATATAGATGCGATTTTTTAAATGGAACCTACACATTTATGTGTTTATTCCCCTCCCCCCCCTGTCCCTAACAAGGATTCTTAAACAAATACAGGAAGACGAAGGGGTAACAGTATTGTAATTTCTCCAATCTGGACAACTCTCACTGATGGCCCAATTTGCCTAGTCTCATATGCTAGGACAGCGTCATTGTGCCTCCATCACAGAAACTTCTAAATCTTGAAAACAAGCTAGGAATTCGTCACAAATAAATCAAAATGAAACTATGTTTTCGCTTGCTCGAAAGAAAACAAAAAAGTATTATCACAGGACAATGTCCTGCAGTTAATGGAGACAGCCCATAACACCGCAATATGAAGTGAACTGAAACAAGTGGACACAGTTTGTCAAAACAAACAACTGATCCAGTTAAAGCAGATTTGACATGAGATTTACGGTTATTTGAAAATGATAATATCAGAAAAAGTAAATAAAGTGCCCTAAATAGCATGTGTTACTTTCTACATATATGTAATGAGTTTTTAACGGGAGGCCAATTTTGATACTACCTGGGATTTCATTGTAGTATTGAAATATACCGCAACTATGTCATATTGTTCTTCGCTCATGCTGTTGGGAGGAAACTTATGTATTTTATTTCTGCTTATTACTGCTCAGGGATGTCATACTTTACTTTTATTATGCATATCAGATATTTGCTTTTATAATGCCCAAGTCACAATCAAACGCCTCATTTATTAACGAGACCAGGGCATAGGTTAATGCAATATCGTGTGAAGGGCTTACAGTAAATCCTCTCTATAACGGCCACTTAATTACATCAATTATTTTGTGTTAAAGGTGGGTGGCTGCTTAAAGCAAGGTGAAAGTAAAACAGAACGCTCCTATAGGAGCGTTCTGTTTTACTTTCACCTTGCTTTAAGCAGCCTCCTGCCCTATATACCATCTAATTAAGACAATTTAGTGGCCGTTATATAGAGAGGTTTTACTATACTTTCATAACAAGTAGATGTCCAAATAACATAGGGTGTGGTGGGGCAATGGCGATTTTAATATTTGAGTACGCACCTTTATCTGTTACTCTGTAACAAGGCTCTTTGTATTGTACGTGCGCTCAAGGAATACATTGCAAAGCGCACTAACGCTGAAAGGAAATGTAAATCGGTTACTTATTGGAGTTCAAAAACCGCATTAAGCAGTTTCATACATAGGCTCATAACACACACACACACACACACACACACACACACACACACACACACACACACACACACACACACACACACACACACACACACACACACACACACACACACACACACACACACACACACACACACACACACACACACACACACACACACACACACACACACACACACACACACACACACACACACACACACACACACACACACACACACACACACACACACACACACACACACACACACACACACACGTGCTGTAGTCCGTTTGTATGTTATTGTAAACACACCATGATGATAAAGTACAGTAGAACCCCTCTAGTGCGACCACTTAAAGAATAGCTTTAGCAGTCTTTATAAGCAGGCGGTTGCTTAATGCAGGACGAAATTAATGCAGAAAGCTCCAGGAGCTTTCTGCATAAATTTTGTCCTGCATTAAGCTACTAGCTGCCTCTGTCAGGCAGAACTATGCCCACTTTTGATGGTCGCATTAGAGGGATTTTACTGTATATAAGCTTTTGGTTGAGTTTTACGATAAAACCATTTGTAAATGTAACCCTGGTTTAGTTCCCTGTTCCCCGCGCCGCGCCGCGCCGCGCCGCGCCTCCTGCGATATTTGTAGTTTATTTATGGCTTCGGTGGATACATGTACACATGTCAGAGTGAATGAGTGAGTTGAGTATGAGATCGTGATGTGCGTGCGAGAGTCGATATTTATCACGTGACACGCAACTAACTTTGCGCTCTTCGTTTAACCGTCCTTTTCAATTTGTCTCTGTACTTAGTCTAGCTCACGTCGTGAACTCTTGAAAACTCTATCTGCTACGATAACCTTGCTCGACCAGCTGGTAAGATTATTTGTTTGTTTTGACTAATCTATCTTTCTAAAAGTAATTGTTTTGATAATTCATATTCAATGCATTGTGTTAGTCTACTTTAATCAGCCTTTATAATAGTTATATTTGTCGCTAACGTTTGTATGAGTTGTACTGTACTTGAAAGCCTAGACTGTATATAGTTTGTATAATTATATTTGCAGGCCAATTTTACAGTGGGAGAGTACATTACTGAACTCTACAATTGGTTTTGACAAATCCTCATGGCTGGTTACACAAACGTACTAATGGGACATATTGAAATAAATGAACAATTATTGTATAATAGCTATTGGTTGAGCGTTTAATTGAGAAAAAAAATCAATGATTTCAACAACACGTAAAACTCTCCGTGACGTCCCATGGGAGAGTTATGTGGTTTCAGCAAATGTCTCTTTTTTAACAAGATCAAGTTTGAAGTGCACAATGTAAGTCTAAATAGCAGTCTAAAATGTGAGTTGATTACGAGATCGACAGTGTGTTACATTATCTATAGTAAAACCCCGCTAATGCGACCACTTAATGAACAAACATGGCTGTCTTCATAAGCATGTGGTTGCTTAATGCAGGACGAAAGTTATGCAGAAAGCTCCTATGGGAGCTTTCTGCATAACTTTCGTCCTGCATTACATTCTTTGCCACTGTGAAATATGCCCCTTTTTGGTGGTCGCATTAGAGGGATTTTACTTTATATCTTTCGATTACGTCACAAGCACATGCTATACACGTGCAACAGGGGAGTTGTGCAACGTAACGTAATCTATTTTCGATGGCACCTAGGTGTTTCAATGTGTAACCATGTGTTACAATGTGGCGATTATACCACGGTACATACCGTAGTAACTAACCCTGTACTCCATTTAAACACCTTTTGAACGTTTTAGCAAATGTAGTAGATCCAGATCAATGTCTGCTCTGCTTTCTAATGGCATAGTATACGATCAGATTACATAGTGTGTATGATAAAACATATGATGCGTTAAGATGCCACTTTATCAATTAATCTAATTAATATCCATGATCTCATTATTATTTTTACAGAAATAGTCATAGAGCAATGGATTCGTAAACACACGGTGTACCACGGTATTGTTTCCCTGTGGAACAAAGGCCTAGTTTAACCCTTTCCTCCATAAATACGCCTTTCTACGCCTCTGTAAAAGTCACTTTTTAAAACCATTGTGATAAATAGAGCATTTGCTCCTGAGGAGCAAATGCTCTATTTATCACAATGGTTTCAATACTACACAGTTCTAACATTTTCCTTTTCTCTAGTAAATGTTCCTTTTGGGTAGATTTATTCAAAGAGGTTGGGTCTAAAAATAGCCTATGGAGGAACGAGTTAAATAGATATTTACATCTTCGCTCATGTCAGTGTGACTTTGTAATCAGTTTTAAAGCACTACCAGCAGACATAATAAATATTTGACAGTAACAAGGTGTATTGTCTTGAGATAGAACTACTATTAAACACAGCGAAATTAGTCTCTCCGTAACTTAAATAGCAGTCCCGAAGTATCTGTATGCCAAAGGCTATCTGAAAATGAATTGGACCATATCTTTCACATCCATTTTCGTGTCGTTTGCGTCGTGGAGTGGTGCTAAAAGACCTCTCATCATCTTCTTGTTATCTATCATCCATTTAACCCATTCCCTCATATTGACGACTTTAGACGACTCTGTAAAAGTCACGTTGTGGAAATATTGTGATAAATAGAGCATTTGCTCCTGTAGGAGCAAATGCTCTATTTATCACAATGGTTTCAAACTACAAAATTCTAAAATATATTTTCCTTTTCTCTAGTTAATGCTCCTTTTCGGTAGATTTATTCAAAGAGGTTTGTATCTAAAAATAGCCTATGAGGTAATGGGTTAAAATTTTTCTCCATAATTACACCTTTCTATGCCTTTGCAAACAGATTAGATCCAGATCACAATGCTTCTGTAGGAGTCGTTTGACCAGGGTCTGTTCTGTTTGTTTATGGTATTATATAGATCTATTTCTACAGGGGTTTTTGTCTGTGTCAAAATATGTTAATATGCCATTGTAAAAATAAATCTAATTAATATTCATGATGCCACAAATTCTCACATTAATAAAGAGTTAACTCTTTCATATAAGAAATAATGACATAATGAATATTTATAAGCTGAATTTTTTTATTGGCATTTGTAGACATGATGTTTTGCCATTGGTAGAATACTATAGAATCGGGTCTGTTATAATTTCATAAGCAAACAGGGAAGACCCTGATCAAACGGCACCTATAGGATTCGTCTGATCTGGATCTACTCTGTCTGCGAGAATACGTTTATATGGAAAGGGTCAAACATTATCAAGCTGTTAACTCATTCTCTCCTACTGACACCAGTCACTTCTTGAAACCATTGTGATAAATAGAGCATTTGCTCCATAGGAGCAAATGCTCTATTTATCACAATGGTTGCAATACTACACAGTTCTAAAAGTTTCCTTTTCGTTAGTAAATGCTCCTTTTCGGTTGATTTATTCAAAGAGTTTGGGTCTAAATATAGTATAGGAGAGAATGAGTTAAAAAAAAGTAAATGTCTGCTCAAATTTGAATCTGCTGAAAACATGACTACTTCCGAATCGATCAATCTTTTGAGAAACTGCTGGTCGAGTGTCATACAGTTTGGACCATAGAAACTCCGAATCTCATATGAATCCGAGCTGTTTGTACATTGGAGACAACTCGCGGTTAGCTGGTTAAAAGTTTGTTTGTTTGTTTTGTACCATTTATCGTAGTCGTGGCTTTTTGAAACACTCCTGCTCAATTTTCTTGCCCTGCTTTCTGAACTAATTTCTTCTGTTATTACACAGTGTTTGTTTTACTGAATTACGATTCATTCAAGCTTTTGAGCAATCCTCGAATGAGAATTAGAAACAGTTTTGGTTCTTATCAGACTTTCCTATTTTGTTACGGGCTTCAGTAAAGCGAAATATATTCCACATGAATGTACATGTATTCTAAACTATTCGTGTACTAATTATTTAACCGTTTCTCTCTTAGAAATGAGTTTTCACACATTTGTAAACAGTGTAGATCCAGATAAGACGGCTCGTATAATTATGAGCCGTCCGACCAGCGCCTGCTCTGTTTGCTTTTAACACGATGTCAATCTAGTTTTACAGGTTTTGTTAAAGCAAAAATAATCCTTTAAAGGTTACGTTATAAAAAGTTCAGCCAATAAATATTCATGATGTCATAATGTCTTACATGAACATTGAACAGAGAAAGGGTTAAGATGCATTTGGAAAAAAAGAAAATAATAATGTGTAACCGACTTCCCGAATATAGCAGCAGGTCTTTATATAACAAGTGTATTTAGAAAATCTAAATAAATATACTTTAAATATTTCTTAACCCTTCTCTTGCTGAATTTTAAAATACATTTCTCCTTCTTTACCCATGCCCTGTTGTATAATTACATATATCTTCACTGTGTACAAGTATTTCGCTGTGCAATCACTGTTGTGGAGTGCACTGGTTGCACAATCAACTTGTAAATAGTGCAGACCCTGATGAGACAGGTAGGTATATTGACGCGAATAGCAAGCGAAGTGTTAAGTAATACCTGTCTTGATGCAATACAAGGTTTGGCTAAAGCTAAGAGATGCTGATACATTTTGTATATCAGTATGCATCTTATTTACAGCCCTGTCTGGGCATATAGCCTGTATTAATAATGGGTTGAACAGGAATTAAAGTCTAGCCCGACACGTAATTCAACCCCTTCGGCTCCAAATTTATAATTGTTGTCTGCAAACCAATTTCTAAAAGTCTCCTTTTCTATAGTTAATGCTCCTTTTCGGTAGATTAATTCAAAGAGGTTTGGTCTAAAACAGTCTAGGATGGAATGAGTCAAATATAACTAAATATCTAGTGGCACATTCTTACGCTAAGCAACGTATCATGTTTTCGTGAAAGTGTTTCCCATCTTATACATTTATGGCAAACGCGCGCCATTATTAATACGACACTGTTTGCGACAAGGAAGTGGTGGCAGAAATATGTTACCATAGATGGATAAAAGAGCTGTTAATCATGGTACATAGTCATCCGCCTACTTAGACTAAATTTTGCTATGTGGGAGACACTTTGTATACAAAACACGATCTTTTTGGTATTTGCAAACGGTTTGGATCCAGATGAGACATATGGTACGTCGTTATTTCATCAGTATTGGAATTATTTGACATTCGGTTATTAGTCGTTGTTTCATCAGTATTAGAAGTATTTGACACCCGGTCATTAGTCGTTGTTTCATCAGTATTGGAGGTATTCGACACTCCGTTATTTATCGTTGTTTCATCAGTATTAGAAGTATTTGACACCCGGTCATTAGTCGTTGTTTCATCAGTATTGGAGGTATTCGACACTCGGTTATTCGTTTCTAAAATTCTTGAACAAGTCAAAGGTGAGAAATTCAAACAATACAGCATATCGGCATATTAGCAGGCATCATTTGCTCAGCAGATTTTAGACCATTCCCTCATATGCTATTTTTAGAGCCAACCTATTTGAATAAATCTACTGAATAGGAGCATTTACTGGCGGAAGGCATGCAGTAAAACCTCTCTATAACGGCAACTAAATTACATCAAGTATTTTGTGTTAACGACAGGCGGTTGCTTAAAGCAGGGTAAAAGTAAAACAGAACGCTCTTATAGGAGCGTTCTGTTTTACTTTCACCTTGCTTTAAGCAGCCACCTGCCCTAATATACCAACTAATAAACAAAATTTAGTGGCCGTTATAGAGAGGTTTTACTGTATTTTAGAATTGTGTAGTTCTAGGGACCAAATGCTCAATGGTTGCAAAAACAGATTTATACAGAGGCGTCCAAAGGTGTCAGTATTAGGAAATGGGTGAAACAACATAAATTTTGCTGACATTGTACATTGGTTTGTTGTGAACACCTCTACAATACAAAACAACAAAGGCCATCCCTTTACTCCGATAGGAGGTGATGCACTCGGATAGGAATAAGTTGGGTGCATTTGTACTACGCTTCCCCACGCACCCACCCACTCACTTAATGAAAACATGAAATCATATTTCGAAATAACTGCAGTTTTCTAGTTGCCATTGATGTAATTGTTTCATTTATTTGAATTAACCCGTAGTGATATATTTGCATGTGTTAAAAATTACCCATATCACTACATTTGTACGTATTTGGGAGAATAAAAGAATTTTTATTTTATTTTATTTGTAATAACTTTGAAGGCGACACTCTTGTGTAGCAATAAAAATACATGTATGAGTCATGCAGGAAACACCATAACACAAAACACACAGCCCTCCGAGCGATAAACAGTAAATGTACATGCAGATAAAAGACGCAAAGAGCCGCACAAAGAGATAACAAAAAGGGGGGGGGGGGGGTGGAAATGCCGCCTTGGAACGGTTAGTGACAATTGTCACTTGGGGTTTAAATCAATTTAGGGGCGTCCAGGATCACACCTACAGTAAAACCTCTCTATAACGGTCACTAAATTACATCATGTATTTTGTGTTAAAGGTCTTAAATACCAACTAATTAACACAATTTAGTTGTCGTTATAGAGAGGTTTTACTGTATTGTTATAAGTTGATCGAATAAATAGAGTAGAAGATAGGCATGAACTTTTGGAAATGACACGTGAAAGTGCACAGCAATACAAGAAGCATAAATGAAATACGTGCTCACATATACAGTAGAACCCCTCTAATGTGACCACTTAATGAATAAACATAGCTGTCTTTATAAGCAGATGGTTGCTTAATGCAGGACAAAATTAATGCAGAAAGCTCCTAGGAACGTTCTGCATTACTTTTGTCCTGCATTAAGCTACCACCTGCATCTAGCAGCCAGAATTATACCTCTTTTGGTTGGTCGCATTAGCGGGGTTTTAGAAAAGATAGAGTAGAAGTCGGGCAGGAGCTTTTGGAAATGACACACCAAATAGCACACCGACACCAGCAGCACAACTGAAATATGAATGCAACCCCCATCATATTAGCAGTGCAGTAAAACCAAACCTCAACCACCTCAATCAAACTCATCAAAAAAACAAAAGACAAGATGTGTTTCAACAACTTATTGAAGAGTATGATAAACATAACGCCACACATCGCGTTATTGAAAAGTAAATATCGGTTGGGCTGTGTCTACGGCACTGCAACACTAAACAAGATAGCTTGGAGTGTAGTGCACTGCGACACTGAACAGGTCCCGTAGCGCCAAAGGGTGTTGAATATAAAGCACATTATATACTGGTGTTACCGGCAGCAACTAATATCGCCAAAGCAACCTTTTGCTGTTGTTTTTGTTGGTTTTCTCTGATTTTGGAAGATTTCATTAGAATTTCATATTTGTTTTCCTGTTATATTGCATTAATATCACCCGCACAAGTTTGAATTAATGTTACGCAGTGGTATGGTGTGTACGAGTACATTAACTTTTATTCCACTATTCTTAATCTGGCTCTTGGATTCAGATGAAACCCAGAATAACTTGGCATCTAATCAGCTATTTGACACTCGATTGATGATTTGTCAAGCTATTTGACACTCGATTGATGATTTGTCAAAAGTTTGATCGAATCGGCAGTAGTACAATTTTCACCAGATTCGAAATTGAACACAGGACATGTTTAACAGTGGGGTAAACTTTGACGCATTTTCGCATTTCCCCATGAATATCTTGAAATGCCACTTGTTTTTTTTAACCCTTCTCTTGCTGAATTTTAAAATACATTTCTCCTTCTTTACCCATGCCCTGTTGTATAATTACATATATCTTCACTATGTACAAGTATTTCGCTGTGCCCATCCCTGCTGTGGGGTGGACTGGTTGCACAATCAACTTGTAAATAGTGCAGACCCTGATGAGACAGCTCCTGCAGGAGCTGTCTCATCTGGGTCTTCACTATTTACAGGTAGGTATATTGACGTGAATAGCAAGCGAAGGATTAATTACGCCATTGTAACAACATGAGATGACATAAAGAATGCAGAATTCAGTTTATATAATGACATTAACCTTCAGTCTGCTATCTAGTCATTGTCGATGGAAACCATATTTTCCGACATCGCTGCAGACTTTCTTGTAATAGTTAACCATTTGCTGCATATAAACGCATTTAAGGGCATTGTCAAATAAGGTAGTTCCATATCAGACAGATACTGTAGGAGGTATGCTCAATCTGCTTATGAAACAATACATATCTGATTCAGTGGCATGGTCCCTTGTTCATAATGCCGTCCTAAAATAATAAATATTCATTATTTCATTATTTTGCACATGCATATCCATGTGGAAAGAGTTAATGAAGTGACTAGACTGTCAGCCCTGTAGAGACACTGAGTTGGCGTCTCATCTGAAACCAAACTGTTTGAAAAAGCAATAAAATACGCGTCCGGACCATGATAAAGGGCATTGCTGACAAAACATAATGTTAACAGATTCTTTTCCTCCAGTTTGACTTTTGTTAACCCTTTAAATGCTGAAAAGGCAAGTTGGAATGGCCAATCGATGTTTATCGACATAGTCCAGACAATTGGAAGGGGTTAAATTTGCTAAATATGTTTGATTGGCAAACGGTGCAGACCCTGGACAGAGAGCTCCTGTAGCCCTCTGTTCGTTGTCTACACTGTTTGAAAATGACAATGCATTGGTTTCCCGCATCCGAAGGGTTAATATCTGCCAATGCAATAATTAGTTTACCCACGCGCTTCTGCTATAAGGGCCGATGATAAATCTCATATTAGTGTAGTAAAATTAAACTTGTAAACAAATGAAATCAATTAACAGCCAAATGAAGTTTCTTCATAAAGCGTGTTCCAATGCGTATCGATGTACTTTGAAACACAAAAAGTCAACGAAACAGTTTCTGAAATTACTGTGTTCATTGTTTCAGTGTAGGTGGTCTTAAACCAAAAACAACTGGTAACCCTTAGCTCGCTATCCGCGGGACTTCACTCGCACTCACAAACAGCTTGGGTCCACATGATATGCCGAGTAACACGGCGTCTCATCCGGATCCAAGCTGTTAGATATTTATTCAATAAGTTCTCAAAAGCTTAATCGAATAGGACGTAGTCAAATTTAAACAAATCCAGATTTGAACAGCGTTTTATTACTGCGAAGTAAGGGCTAAACACTATCACATATAATTGTCAGGCAATCAAAGTAAGTACAGAACAGGCAACTACCTGAAACCCGCATTCTGTGGAAAACTTCTCCGTTGTGAGGTATGCTTACTTCCTATTCGCCCAAGCCTTAGGAAAACAATTGACACATATTGCAGACATCTTGGATCAAGATGAGACGTCCAATTACACGTACTTGACGTCTCATATGAGTTCCAGTTGTTTGTAAATGTCAGTCAGTTCGCTCGTTGTAGGATAAAGGATAATGTCCTGACGTCAAGTGCGCCTGTCCTACCGTTGCATGTAAAGTTGGGAACACTACGGATTTAAAACTCAACTCCTAATTAGCGAGGGAAACATTAAAAAGGAAATGACTTAACTCTTTTAGCTGCCAGTCAATGTCACATTACCGATGCAAACAGTTTGGATCCAGATGAGACGCCGAGTAACTCGGCGTCTCATCAGGATCCAAACTGTTTGACACTTGGCGTCTTATCAGGATCCAAATTGTTTGTTACTGTGACTGGTTTTGTGAAACAAAAATGAGAAATCCAAAAAGGTTGCATATTGTAGCAGATGGAAAGAGTTTATGATACAAAGCGCAACCTTTTAGGCACTAATACGGTATTTAGGATTATCGTTATATTGTATCACTTCATAGAACACTTCTGGAAGGCAATGTTCTCTTTGATTTACATTTTACACGGAATAATTACACAAGTCGCTGAAAAGCTCATTTTTGCAAAATATTCTGTTCCAGGGTATGCCTGCAAATCAAAATTATATCTGGAAATAAATGTTGGATTTTCCCTATATTTTAAATCCAAAAATAATAAGGTAGCCATAGATACTGCTGTAATTTAATGTTTCTAAACCCTGTCATTTCTACTATTCTGTGTGTCCTTGATTATTTGTTTAAAGAGTTGGCTTTTGGCTACATTAAACAGATTGAATTTCTGCGATGATTTGTAATTAAGCCTGTTATGAACCTCTTTTAAATTGTATTGTGGATAAAATATTTAAAGTTATGTTTTCACTGTAACAATTCAGTAATGAGTCCAAAAAATAATTGATCCCTTCAGACCTTTCCAGGCAATAAACCTCTATTTTGAAGAGCCGTTATTATGTTTCAGTGAAGCGCAGTGAGTAAAGAGAGATTGATCAAGGAATATCTTCACAATTATGTGTAGGTAAGTGGACTAGCAATTGTATTTTTGTCTTAAATGTAACAGGGATATTTAGAACTCAGTGGTAATACACAATCCTTGTCCTATAGTAACGAAACTGTCTTTGTTTTCTTTTCCCATAGACAGCCCGTGTTTTCGCAGCTAGAAGGGAGTCATCAGTATTTTCGTCCCGTTAACCCTTTCGCTGCAAAATTATGTCGTCTGCTAACTTTGTCGTCTGCTACAAATTTTCATTTTTTTTTATTTTCTTCATTTTTGTTTCAAAAACATAGTAACAGTAACAAACAGTTTGGATCCTGATGAGTCGCCGAGTTACTCGGCGTCTCATCTGGATCCAAACTGTTTGCATAGGTAATCACAGATCCGGCATTGACAGCGAAATGGTTAATATAAAATGCATCTATAGTGTAACTGGATGTTTTGTTACAGAAAAGATCGAAAATGCTACAGATGAGACAAATTGCAGACATTGCTATGAAATACCATGACTTTAAACATGGCGGTAAATGCAATTTGTTGAAATTGCTAAGCTGAATGTTTCAAATCTTACCGTATCTATAGTGATACTATTTAAACACATTATCACAATATATGATACATTTATAATGTTGACGTTGCACTGGAGACCGAATACGTAACATGCTGGATAAGTTGCTTTACTATTGATAATAATACATCTCGGTACCACCCGCCACATGTAAAGTTTCAATCATGGCATCACAGATTTTAACCTCCAGGGTAATTAAGAGAAATAGTTGTATCCCTTTCAAGATCAACTACTATTAAGCAACTCTATCATCATATTGAGTTACATGATGGACAAAAATGTTACAAATGAGACCATCTATATGACATGTCATTACACGCTGCCAATTAGGTATTAGTAATAAGTTAACTTTTAATGAAATTACTAATTTGGATATTTCCAATTTTATTATATTATTTTTCACAGTAATAAAACGTCCATTACAGTTATTTGTCAAAGTCACGGTGTTACATTGAATATCAGATCTGTAACATCCTGGACAGTTTGTTTTTACTGTTGATGAAAATACATCTCAATACCACATACTGACACTTGTATGATTATATCACATACTTTACATGTTTTTGCCATTAATAGAAATAGCTATATATATACTGCTAAATAACTGTATAACCTTAACAAATAAACTTGCAGTGATCGCTGCTTTATGCCTAGGTCATACATTCACGGATTTGACGCCGGGTTAGCAACGGATACGATCCGGCATCATTCGTAGCAATCTGTACTGATCCGTACCTTTCTGTATTTTAGCCGTAGTCATACGTAGTAGTAGTTGTATATCCGTGACAATTTTTAACATGTTCAAAATTTGACCACGGATCAAACAGCCGTAGTACATCCGTGCTATTGCGTATTAGACCGTTCTTATTCGTACTAACTCTTCTTACAATACCGTAGCAAACCGTTGTTCATCCGCAGTTCACAATCTCTGACACGTGTCGTTCCGTATGAAACCGTGTCAGTTCCGTATTAATGCCTAGGTCACACATTCACGTGTCACCTCGCTGGCTCCACTACGGCAAAAGACATGGTCCCAAGAGAATTGAGACATGTTCAAAGGCGCTTGAGAGAGAAGATAAGGCAGTTGAGATAAAAGAAAAAGCAGCTTCAGCAAAACATGATGACACCACTATGATCGTCAGAAAGCAATAAAACAAACAGTTCTGTCAGCAGGCAAAAACAATATAAGATAAAAAGGGAGCACACAAAGCAAGGACAGAGAAATAAAAACACACAGAGACAAAAACGATTGATTCGCAAAGAACAAAGACAAACAAATTTTCAAGACACTTCTCGAAAGCGAATGTACGGAAAACACATTTCAGTAATTGTTCCAACCATTGAAAAAGAGGTATGAAGTAGCTTTCTGCATGACTTGCTTCCGCCATTAAGCAGCCACCTGCCTAAAGTACAGTGACCCCAACCGGAATTCTAGTAGAGAAGAGTTTAAAAACTTTTTGACAGGTGACTGCTTAATGCAGGGTGAAAGTCATGCAGAAAGCTCCAAGAGGAGCTTTCTGCACGACTTTTCACCTTGCATTAAGCTGCCAGCTGTCTCCATGACCGATATTCACACTAAATTTAACGCCCGGTTTAGAGGGGTTTAGTGTATACAAATTCTTCTCTAATAGAATTCCAGTTTAGAGGAGATTTAGTGTATTCTATAAGTGTTCGTTACTAACTCTAGTTTCTAATATGTTTCAGCTGAATTCTTAAGCAGTCATTCAACGTAAAAGTACATATCCAGGGCCTAGTTCAAAATTGATGTAACTGATATATGTGGGGCAAACTCGTCTGACATACGCAAGTATGGATTCAGATGAGACCGAGTATCTCGACATCTCATCAGGATCCAAACTATTTCACACTCTGATCGAGTGTTTCCATATCAATGAAAGAAAAATAACATTTGACAATTTTCTGAAAGCACTTACTTTAAATGATTTTAACCCTTTCGCTGCCAATGCCGGATCTGTGATTACCTATGCAAACAGTTTGGATCCAGATGAGACGCCGAGTAACTCGGCGTCTCATCAGGATCCAAACTGTTTGTTACTGTTACTATGTTTTTGAAACAAAAATGAAGAAAATCAAAATAATGAAAATTTGTAGCAGACGACAAAGTTAGCAGACGACAGAGTTAAATGTTGCCTACTGCAGTTGCTGCTGTTTTAAACTCATCCCTCGGCCTGCTGTCAGACATGCATGTTGATGACGTGTTAGGCTATGCTAGTCATTAGTAATTAAAGCAGGTCCAGACACCACTTCATAAGAAATTCAACAAGACGTCACTTCTGAAACGTCACGCAGACCATCTAGCGATAGTTTGGTGCAGTTAAATACTCTTCAAAATACTGGATGCTCCTGGGGGCAATAGCAAGTACTTCCTGAATGTAAGATTGTCGTTTCATTTCCTTTAAGTTAGATTTAAAACATTTCCAAAACGTTTTATCACTACATGTAGTATACTGAAACGTGTGGCTTTTTCAAACGTATCCTATATCTGCTTCAAGTTATGGAGCGGTTATTGCTCCGATTCCTTTATAAGAATGTAAACATAATTGTCAAACAGCTTGGATCCTGTGTGATAGGCCGAGTTACTCGGCGTTTCAGTTGTATCCAAATTATACTTGTTTTCACAGACACATCTTCATGGCAGCCAATGGTTAAAATGTCCAGTTTAATTGAATTTAAAGTTTATATACAGTAAAACCTCTCTATAACGGCCACTAAATTACACCAAGTATTTTGTGTTAAAAGCAGGTGACTGCTTAAAGTAAGGTGAAAGTAAAACAGAACGCTCCTATAGGAGCGTTCTGTGTTACTTTCACCTTGCTTTAAGTATCTACTTACCCTAAATACCAACTAATTAAAACAATTTAGTAGCCGTTATAGAGAGGTTTTACTGTACATCATTAATACATGGAATATGGTTCAATCGACCGTAGTGTTAGCAGTTAGATACTGTTTTGCTGTGAACTGTAGAACAGTGCAAGAAGACCATTAACACATTTGCTCCCACGATTCCTTATATGGGACGTAGGCAAACAGTGTAGACTCTGATCAGACGCCGCATGATGCGGCGTCTGATCAGGGTCTACACTGTTTGCTGATAAGAAATTCAATATAAACCAAAACAAAAATGAAAATTTAGACCAGACATTCCTTAGATAAAAATAGACTAATCCAATATATAATCATAGAAGAATCTACTGGGAGCAAATGGGATAAGACCCTAAACGCTGGTTATCAAGATAAGCAAGGTGTATGCAATATATTGTGAATCAGTTAACAGTGTAGATCTAATCGTTAAACCCTTCCCCGTTATCCGCTACTAGATTCGTATCTGCAAACAGCTTGGATCCAGATGATAAGCCAAGTAACTTGATGTCTCATCATGGTCCAACCTGTTGACCAACAAGAGCAATAGTTTCTAAAAAAAGCTTGAACGAATGGGAAACATTGAATTGATCATCACTAACCCTTTGCACGCTAGCGGCGAAACTGTGATCACTTATGCAAACAGTTTGGATCAAGATGAAACGCCGCATAATGCGGCGTCTCATCAGGATCCAAACTGTTTGTCAATTTGGCCATATTTTTGCAAAGAAATGAGAGGAATTTTAATTTTAGAATTGAAGCAGACGGCAATTGTTGCAAACGAAATTTTACTTAGTGTGCAAAGAGTTAATATTTCACAGTAGGATTAGGGTAAATTCACTGCTATTGGATCGAATTATATCAACAATAAATCCTTAATCCGCTTTGCGGAAAATTAACTCTAAACATACATCGGCGTCAATTAACCCTTATCCCGCTATCATGTCAATTAACCCTTTACCCGCTGTGGCTGCAATTAACTCGTAACCTGCTATGGCGTCAATAAACCCATAACCCGTTATGGCGTGAATTAACCTTTAACCCACTGTCACGTCGATTAACCCTTAACCCACTATGGTGACAATTGACTCTGACCCAAATTGGCGACAATCAATTTTAACCCACTTTGGCGACAATAAACTCTTAACCGACGTTGGCGACTATGAACGCTTAACCCCTTCCTTGCCACAATGACGGGTCTATGATATCACTTGCAAACAGTTGGATCCAGATGAGATGCCGAGCAACTCGGCGTCTCATCAGGATCCAAACTGTTTGTTACTGTTACTATGTTTTTGAAACAAAAATGAAGAAAATAAAACAAATGAAAATTTATAGCAGACGACAAAGTTAGCAGACGACAGAGTTTGGCAGCGAAAGGGTTACCCACGTTGGGCGACAATTAATCCTTAACGCAATTTGGCGACAATTAATTTAACCCAATTTGACGACAATTAACTCTTAACCCGTTTTGGCCACAATTAATTCTAATCTACTTTAGCTACAGTTAACTCCTAAACCGGTTTGGCGACAATAAACTCTTGACCCACTTTGTCCAGAATTAATCATTAACCAGATATGGGGTCAATTAACTCTTTAAACCGCAATGTTGTCAATTAAACTTTCACCAAGTTTGGTGACCGTTTTAGTGACAATTAATACTTAACTTGCATTAGCGGCAGTTAACATTTTAAACAACATGGCGACAATAAACCTGATCCGATTGCGCCACAAATCACTGTTAACCAATTTGGCGACACTTATCCCCTGTATCCCCTTTAGCGGTAATTACCTCTAACCCGCTTTGACCACAATCACCTTTAATCCGCTTTAGCGACAATTAACTCTTACCCGCTTTGGCCAAATTAACCTTTACTCGATTTAGCGGCATCATTGTTTTCAAACCGTTTGCCCTATAATTAACTCTTAACCCATTCAACGACAATTAACAAACTTTGGCGACAAATAACCACTTAACCGCTTTAATAGCGACATTTAACCCTTTTAGTGACTAATAATGGAAAAGTAGTAAAGTCAAGCAGGCAAAGCCACATACAAGACGCGACCACCACCAAAACACCGATAGACAGCATGACACACACATACACATACACAACCACACACCCAAACGCACACAGAAAGCATCAACAGACACACAAGAACTAGAGACAAACACTCCACACATGAACAAAATCACAAGCACAAAGACGTAAGGCAAACAAAAGGAAGGATGACAAAGAGAGTACCGCCTTGGCACGGTCAGTAGCAAAAACACCACTGGGGGTTTAAACCGGTTTACGGACGTCCTAACCTCACACTTCTCTCAAAGTCACCCTAGCTTTACAAATAGTGTAAATAAAGGTATCCCCGCCGGACTTACCCACAACATAGACGACGGTAAACACAGGGCAACATGTAAAATATAGCATAATAACTGTGACAATCTGTCAAATATGTACTCAATGACTTTGCTGAAGTCAGAGCACCTGCAGGTAAGCCGTTAAGGGCACGACACGGAAAAAGTAACACATGAGTCTGGTAAGCTCATCCCGTATCCGAGTTTAAGAGTATACCATCATAGAGTACTACCCTCGGCCTGTCATCGCGCAAGCAAAGACGGAAGCGTAGCTACCGACTGTAAAACCATAATTCGATTTGGCCAAAAGTAATTTTAACCCGCTTTCGCAACAATTAACTCTTGACATGTTTGGCGACAATGAACATGCTTTGGTAACATTTACTTTTAACCCGCTTTGGCGACATTTAACACTTAGCCTGCTATGGAAAAACAATATCTGCACAAATTTGGATCTAGCGTTACTTTGACTTCGCCTGTTTCGATTAAGGAAACTATTGATCGAATGTCAAACAACATGTATCCGTGTGCAATGCTTCTTATCTGGATCAAAACCGATTGCAAATATAACTCAAGTCACAGATAGCGGATAAGGGTTATTTTCTTGAGCAAAGGAACGCATTTTTGTTCTTAACCCGTCTCATGCTGACATCGATCATATCTGCATTTGCAAAATAGTGTGTCCGCTATGTGGCGTCATTTATCATACATCGTGCAGTTTCTGTCGTATTACGTTATATATCGTGAGTCGTGCAATGTGCGTTGTGTGACATTATGTATCGTGCATCGTGCGGTGTCAGTTGTGTGACATCATGTTCGTAGAGCGCCATGCATCGTACGTTGCACGGTGTCCGTCGTGTGGCGTCATAATGATATCGTTCATCGTGTGGTGTCCGTCGTTTGATATGTATCGTGCATCGTGTGATACCCGTTGGGCGTCCTCATATATCGGGTTGCCATGTATGGTGTGGTGTCCGTCGTGTGGTGTCATATATCGTTCGTCATGTGGTGTCCGCCATGTTTCGCCATGTATCGTTCTTCGTTCTGTGCCCATCGTATTGCGTCATGTATCGTGTGTAGTGCGTTGTCCTTTGTATGGCGTCATATACTTTGTACCGTGTGGTGTCTGTCGTATGGCGTCATATATGTTGAGTCGTGCGGTGTCCGTCCTATGGCGTCATGGATCGTGTGTCTTGTGGTGTCCGTCGTGTGACATCATGTATCGTAAGTCATGCGGTGCTAGTCGTATGGCGTCATGTTTTGTGTGTGATACGGTGTCCGTCGTATGGCGTCATCTATCATGTGTTGTGCCGTGTTCGTTGTAAAAATGGGCCATATATCGCGGCTCTTGCGGTGTCTGTCGTGTGACTTGTTTATTTTACAGCATTTTTAGAGCTTACAACTATCACGGTTGTTATGCTAAAATATAATTGCTGGTCACGAATATCTTTTCTCAATACGTTTATAATAAAACATGTTTACAGCTTACAGCCCAAAACGTACTCGGTGGTTATAGCAAGTTGTAATTAATTTGCTATGGTGGCATATATTGGACACCACTCACCACTTAGGTTTCGTGAAAAGCTTCCAGTTAATATCCCATATAATTATCTAATAAGTGGAAAGTGGGATCTTTTCTTGAAAACTTTTCATCTTTTAAAACTGTGATCTTTTCATGATAAATATCTTATCGCGCTAAAATCATCTGTTAGTGTCATATACTGCTACCACATAATGTAAATAACGCGAAACTTTCTCGATACGTTCCTTGTTAACCGTATATCTAAAATATATATGTTATATGCCCTTGCACAATAATGGGCCACTTCTGCAGTCATCTAAATACTATAAGATACATGGAAATTTAGCATGTTTTACGGGCTAGTATGGCCGGGTTAGCTCGGGTTAAATACATACGGGATCTAACCCGGTCAAACCAGCCCGCACACCCTGCCAAATTTCCGTGTAACGAATTTATTACTCGTCAGAGATCAAATTTACCTAATCTAGAAACGAACAGCTCTTATTTTTGCTGACATTAGATCTCTAATTATATGACGACATGACAAGGAAAACATGACGTCATCACAGAGCAAATATGACGTCGTTTCAGAGCAATTCCGAAAGATGAATTCAAACTTCACTGGTAAAACATTTGACGGGTTGTACCAAAGGCGTTGGGCTCATGAAATATGTCTAAAATAAGTTAAAATGTCCCTAAATTGACGTTTTGTAACATTTGGGGTCGAAAAATAAAGCCTGGGGCGTTTTGAGACAAAGCTGAAATTTCGTATATTCTATATAAGAGAAAGGCAAATAACTCTCGGGCCATCCGATCCACGGGTGCTCCGCTTCAACTGCAATTATTTTCGACCGGAGGGGAATTTTCCTACAAAACAGTACGAGGGGCAAATATCTTCAGAAAACCGTGTTTTTTATTTACTCGGAAACGATATATAGTTGGCGACAAAGTGCTCGATTTCACTAAAATCCCTATTCGGGAGCGAATCTGACGCTCTTTTTTGGTAGATCCTGATGAGAAATGATGAAACATGTTCAAAAAGAATTTCACATACCGGTGACAATGCATTCTACTGCAACAGATCCGATTATATCTTTTCAAACACTTCAACGCTAACAGACTCCACCATTTTGCCCAGCAAGCGTCTATTCGAATTGATTTAGTTAACTGACTTGTCAATTATGTAACCATTCAAATTATGGAACCCTGCTTTCTTCGTGATGGTGCACGGCGAAGTGGGGAACCAGTATATATTCCTCTGAGCGCTTGACACGTTAAAAATGAAAGTAGCCGTTTCTTGTCCTCGGAATTGTCCGAAAAGATTTAATCGGAGCTGTGGCAATAAAATGCGATGTCACCGGTATGTAAGATTCCCTTTGAAAATGTTTCATCATTTCTCATTAGTATCTACCAGAAAGAAGCGTCAGATTCACTTCCGAATAGGGATTTTAGTGAAATCGAGCACTTGTTCGCCAACTATATCGTTTCCGAGAAAATAAAAAACACGGTTTTCTGAAGGTATTTGCCCCTCGTACTCGCTAAAACGGAGACAGAATATGGGGTATTTGGTACCAGCGTGAAGATAAAACATTTTTCTTTCTATATAATCTTTGTTTTGTGGGGAAAATTCCCCTCCGGTCGAAAACAATCGCAGTTGAAGCGGAGCACCCGTGGATCGGATGGCCCGAGAGTTATTTGCCTTTCTCTTATATAGAATATACGAAATTTCAGCTTTGTCTCAAAACGCCCCAGGCTTTATTTTTTCGGCCCGAATGTTACAAAACGTCAATTTAGGGACATTTTAACTTATTTTAGACACATTTCATGAGCCCAACGCCTGTGGGTTGTACACGTTGTACTGAGACGTTAATAGTGTCGAATTGAGGAACATATAAGGTACAGTTTTTTTACGTTTATTATCAATTATTTGGTCGTAATCCGTCCAGAATTAATGGAGGAAGGACGATATGAAATTTCGAATCGACGCTTAAAAACAAAACCAAAACGAATGACGTCAAATTTGAATTCTGTATTCACCGTGGAAACCGCCGAATACGGCCATGTACACCCCCGGCAGATTTTGTCAAACCGACCAATCAAATCCCAAGGATTTACTCTGACGGGTAATAAAATATTCTATTTATAGTGGTAACATGAACATTTTCAAGTTAATTAATAATTATCTGTTTTCGTGATAAATAACTACTTAAGATAAATTGTGGTGGCGGTTTAAAGCAGTATTGTGACAACATCGTGTTATGATCTTTATCTGGTTAACATGAAATGTTTCCAGGTTCTATTTTTTCAGATAATTATCTGAAAAATAACGCGAAATGTTCAAGATAATTATCAGAAAAATGACGCGAAATTTTCGAGAAAACTGACTAGTTAAGTATTTATGTGAGATATTAACAGGAAACAGGCATGTTAATAAAGTGGTAAAGTGGTGTGAGAAATATGCCACCATATTTTGCCGAATAAGATCTGAGATAAAAATTTACCTCCCACTGCATTGTGTGACAACAACATAGGAAAATTCAATTTAATAATAGATGGATCATGCGAGTGTATGCCAAATATATTTCTGCTGAAACTGCGTTAACTCTTTACCAGTAACTGCCGTCTGATACAACTTGTCGACTGGTACAAATTGTCGTCTGGTATCGTCTGGTACAACTTGTAGTCTGGTACAACTTGTCGTCTGATACAACTTGTCGTCTGGTAAAACTTGTCTTACCTCCCACAGCATTGTTCGACAACAGCATATAGGAAAAATTCAATTTAGTAATAGATGAGTGTGTATGCCAGATATATTTCTGCTGAAACTGCGTTAACTCTTTACCAGTAACTGCCGTCTGGTACAACTTGTCGTCTGGTACAACCTGTCGTAAGATACAACTTGTCGTCGGGTAAACCACTCCTGTCCTATATAGTCAAATTTCGGGTACACTAACGGCGGATTGACTACAATCGCCAACACAATAATCTTTATCCCTTTCCCAGATCTATGTTTATTCCAAAATTTCATCGACAAAATAACTATAATGAAATATGGAAGGTGGAAAATTGTAGCCATTTTAGAAGGTAAAGAAACACTCAAATCCCATTAGCAGAAAGAGTAGACCCTGGTCAGACGGCTCCTATAGGATCCGTCTGATCTGGGTCTACTCTGTTTGCAAATGCGTGACACGGATATACTGTAAACGGTGTAGATCCAAATCAGCGGGCTATTAGAGGAATCCTCTGAATAGGGTCTACACTATTGGTCATTCAAAAACATCTTGCAAATTTAAGCTTCTATAGGAGCTTTCTGTTTATCTTTCGTCCTGTTTTTAGCTATCACCCGCCAATGAAACCCTCATTGGTGGTTGCTTCAATGACGTCTCGCTGTTTGTATGAAGATACCGACAACAGCTTTATCACACAATGCTGACGCATTTTGAAACTGTTAATTATGCTAATGCGCTAATTATGCGTAGGTTTGTTTTCTTCTTCTTCTTCTATGATAATGGCAAGCATTCTTTCCAGAATATGGCCATGCGTGGGGGGGTAGTAAAGCGATAGAAGTGCTAGGTCTCTCAGGCTGCTCAATCCACCTAGGAGAACCACAGCAACGTGAAGTAGTGCAAAACCTAACACTTTAAGACTTAGATGCCTAATAATCTACAATATGTACAAGTATGGTTTTGGTGCAGGAAAATAGGTATTAGTTATGTTAAAAAAATAAAAGCAGATAGACACAAGTTACGCTGTCCAAGCACTTGCAGCCAGCGCCGACTTAAATCCGGAGACAGAGTCGGAGCTGACTACATACTGTGGCAGAGTGTTCCACAGGCAGACAGTACGTGGAAAATACGAGAACTTGTAGGTGTCATTTATGGGCTGAACAAGATGATGTGCCTGGTTGTGATAATGCCTAGATTGTCTGTTATGTGGCTGTAAGTATTGATTCATGTTTAGATCCACTATGTTGTTAACAATTTTATAGAATAGGATAAGTCTGCTGGTAACACGCCTACATTCTAGGGATAGCCATTTTAATGAGGAGAGGATGGTTGTCATAGAACCAGGTGCTTTTGAATAGTTATTTGTAACAAATCTAGCAGCACGTTTTTGAACGGATGTAACTCTTTCCACATCCTTCTTCAGATAAGGGTCCCAGGTAGAGGATGAATATTCTAAAGTAGGACGCACCAAAGAGTTGTATGCTGCTATTTTTGTCTCTTTGGAGGAAGAGTGAATGTTATGCTTGAGGAACCCAAAGTTTGACTGGCTTTAGATGTTACTTTATTAACATGAGCGTTCCATGAAAAATCTGAAGTTAGTTCAATCCCTAAATAAGTGGGTAACAGTCTGAAGAGGTTGACTGTGTAACGTGTACTGTGTCTTTTTGACTTTCTTGGCACGGCCTTTAATGTGCATTATATGGCACTTGTCGATGTTAAAAGGACATCTTCCATTTCTGCTCCCAATCTGCTAAGCTATTCAAATCAATTTGTAAAGCTAGGAAGTCAGCAGCAGAATTTATAACCCTATAAATAACACAATCATCTGCAAAGAGACGGCATTGAGATTTGACAGCACTTGGGAGATCATTTATATATAGCAGAAACAGAAGTGGCCCTAAAACAGATCCCTGTGGCACACCTGACAAGACTGCCGTCCAGCACGACTTGCTGGTTTCTATAACCAGAACTATCATGGCCTAGAAAGTCACCTATCCAGTCCAAGGTATTGCCTTGGATTCCATAATGTGCTAACTTGTGCACGAGTCTACCATGGTGAACAACATCGAAGGCCTTACTAAAATCCATAATGGCAACATCTATTTGACACTTCTGTGATGCCGTAGCAAGGTCATTAATGAATCTAACTCTTTTGTTCTTTTTTGTTCCATTGTTTATGAAGTTTAATACTGACATTATTTTGCTGAAAGTTATATAGCTACACTCCCACTACACTCCTACGATTGGAACCTGGTGATTTTACATATCATGGTATGTCACGTAACAGACGTGCAACTAGTCTGGGTTTCATTGTACTTGCACTGCTTTCTTACGTAGGTAAACAGTGGTCGCTCGCTACACATAATGACGTAACCCTCTATCCAAATAGGTAATGATTTAATCTCGTGGAGAGCGGCCATCGGATTACATAACAGCAGGGGTCAAATGTGTTGTAAAATGTGCAAGTATTGCTTTAAAATATCAGCAGTTGTGCTCGATTACGCTGGGGTCGTGCTATATTGGTTTCGTTCAGTAGTTAGGTAATCTTTGAACGATGTGTACAAGCATTCCAACCATATGAATCTTAGTTTAACTACCATGATAGTGACTGCTCACTTTATGATTTTATTGAAACATTTAACTGAGAGTCGAACAGTTACTTACGTTAGCGCAAAGGAATTTGAAGCGAATTTTATTATAATTTGTCTAAATTTACTTAGCACGTTGATAATTGAAAAGATCTTATTACTAATAGCAGGGGACATTGAACCCAATCCAGGATCCGATATCGATAAGCTTAATACTTGTTTCTCCGTTTTACATTTAAATATAAGAAGCATTAGGAACAAGTTTGAATACATTAAGGATAATTTGATTGATTTTGACGTTCTTTGTTTTACAGAAAAACATTTAGCAGCAGACATTTCAGACGAAACTTTACAACTTGATACATTTGACTGTATGTTTCTTAAAGATAATTCACAATATTCAGGTGGTTTCCTCGTGTATACATCGAATAAAGTGTCACCTAAACGTTTGATAGAATTTGAACAATATTTGCCTGAATCTTTGTGTATTGAAATTAAAGATCGCACGCAAAGTTTCGACATTTGTACAATCTATAAACCTCCAGTATATAAAGTAGAATTCTGGAATAGATTAAATATTTTCATTGAAAAAGCATTGGACACTTTCACAAACTTAGTTCTTGTTGGCGATATCAATGAAGATCAGCTTAATATTTCAAATAATAAATTTAGAGAGATCCTGCAAATCAACAATATGATATATTTGATAACAGACCCAACTCATGTAACTGATTCTAGCAGAACTCTGTTGGATCCAATAGCCATATCAAGAAACGTACAATCTTTTAAATCAGGCATACGTGATACTCCACGTTACATCAGGGACCATTTCGGTACTTTCGCTTATATTAAAAGTGACATCAGTAACAATGTTTCATTGAAAAGGCAGGTTTGGAAGTACAAGCGTGCCGACCTTGATCTTTTAAATCACTTGATTTTAACGAATGATTGGTCATTTATATATAACAATAATGTTGATATTATCACCGAATTCTTTACATTCATATTCATTGATATAGCAAAACAATGTATCCCGACAAATTATGTAACAATTCCCCAAATGATAAACCCTGGTACAATTCAGATATTCGTAGAATTTCCGGACAAAGGGATGGACAGAAGCGTTCAGCAATAAAAAGTATGAAAGTCTCAGATTGGCAAAAATATAGATCACTTAGAAATAATGTCAACAACATGAAAATAAATTGCTTTAGATTTGTTCTTCAATACTCTGGAGTAT
Source organism: Azorinus chamasolen (assembly GCA_963576725.1). Lineage (NCBI taxonomy): Eukaryota > Metazoa > Mollusca > Bivalvia > Cardiida > Solecurtidae > Azorinus > Azorinus chamasolen. The sequence continues at coordinate 90,998,760 of OY755239.1, read as the reverse complement.
AATTTGAAAGATATAAACGTAAATAATACGCGGCTATATTGGAAAACTGTTGAAATGCTAGTTAAAGGAAATTACGCAAACGGTGATATTATTTCAGTTATACAAGATCCCAATAATGCTGATATATTCTTTTCATCAGATGAAGATAAAGCCAATATGGAAAAATGGTCTCAAACAGGGAGAGCCACACACGAAATGACACCGCACCAAACACCATCAAACAAGAAACGGTATAGCCACAAGACAAAACATAACAGGGCGCATATCAAGACGAAAAACATTAAACATTAAGCATATTAAACAACAAAATTGACCATAGGCTGAAAGCAGGAGTACCGCCTTGGAACGGTCAGTAACCAAAATAAGCTACTGGGGGACATAAACCTGGTTTACGGGTACCCAACCTCGTCCTTATCCCACTTTCACCAAAGTCAAAATGTAAATAAAATTCCCCCTCCAGACAACTTCACAACATGAATAACGATGTCTGCCAAACTGAAATGACTTGAAAATGAACGTTAGAGGTAAACAAGCGACGTCATCATTTAAATGACGTCATAATTTAAAGGTACGGGAAAACTATATGAAACCCTTCTAACACTTTGAACTCTTATTTTGCTTCAGTATCTACAATTAATGACCTAAATTCACAACTTCCTGATTTTACCTTAAAAACACAGTCATCGCTTACCAATTTGGTTATTTCTGAACAAGATATACTGGATGTCTTGTCAAATTTAATAGTTAATAAAGCAAGCGGTCCGGATAAAATCAGTCATAGGATGCTAAAAGAAACAAGCAAAACAATAAGCAAACCGCTATGTGTAATATTTAATAGATCGATTCAAGAATGTAAATATCCTGAAATTTGGAAATCTGCAAATGTTATGCCCTTATTCAAGAAAGGAAACAGACACTTAGTATCTAACTATATACCAATTTCATTGATAAGCCGCGTAGGCAAAGTGATGGAACGTGTTGTTTTTAAACATTTGCATACCTATTTCCATGATAATCAACTTATATAGAAATATCAGTCAGGCTTTCTGCCAGGACACTCAACTGTATACCAACTTATAGACATTTATAACCAAATTTGTAAGGCTTATGATGATCGTAAATGAACGTGCATGGTTTTCTGTGATATATCAAAAGCTTTTGATAGAGTCTGGCATAAAGGCATACTTTTTAAACTTAAACAAAACGGAATATCTGGAACAGTTTTAGACTGGATAAACGACTATTTGACAGGACGAACTCAGCGGGTATTCGTTAACTCATCGTTCTCTAATATAGCAAAGATAAATGCTGGCGTTCCACAGGGCTCTGTTCTGGGTCCTCTGTTGTTCTTAGTTTATGTGAATAGTTTATGTGAATGGTATCGCAGACTCTCTTATGTCTACCACAAGGTTTTTTGCGGATGATAGTTCTTTAGCGGTATCGTCAGCAAGCACATATGAGATTCAACTAAACTAAATCATGATTTAGAGAAGATATCCTTATGGTCTGCACAATGACTAGTGCATTTTAATCCAAACAAGACAGAAGTTGTATATTTTACCTTGACTAATACTACACCCCTATATTATCTTTCGAAGGTACGCAATTACAACTTGTTGAACATCACAAACATCTAGGTATAACACTAAGCAAAAATGGATCCTGGCACGAACACATGTTAAATATAGTTTCTTCTGCATCTAAAATCTTACGTTCAGTGAAATCATTAAAATATAATATTAAACGAGAAACTCTTAATCAAATATACAATGCGTATTTAATACCACTTTTGGAATACGCGTCTGTTGTTTGGGACAATTGTACTGTATATGAAAAAGAACATTTAGAAAAAAATCAGTACGAAGCAGCAAGGACTGTTACAGGTTTGACGCGTTCTGTTTCAATTGAAAATTTACGTAAAGAAATAGGATGGACATCTCTTTCAGACAGGCGTAAATTGCAAAAATACATTTTTGGTTTTAAAGTGAAATCTCAGTCGACTCCATATTATATCGATGAACTCTTTCCCGGAACAGTTGATACCTCAACTCAATATGCTCTCCGAAATAGTGATGATTTTGTAATTCCTAATAGAAGAACAGAAATATAATTCCTAATAGAAGAACAGAAATATACTCTAATTCAACAATTCCCTCAACAATAAAACTTTAGAACGATCTAGACATAACCATTCGTTTGCAATTTGCAATTTGTATCTGTAACATTGACACGGAAGATGCAGAACACTTCTTTTTCAAATGCACACTATTTTCAACCCAAAGACTCCAACTGTTCCAGAATACCCGCGATGTTCACCCACTCAAAACTTATTGTATGGTATTCCAACTTTGTCAAATGATGAAAACGAACGTCTATTGAGAACTTTTCTCAATACATTAAAAATACAAAAAAGGTTTGGCTAATTACAAGCAAGACAGCATCATCTACTCGTTCAGAAACAATATTTAAGTTGCCCTGCGTCGATAGTTATAATTAAATTGGCTGTGCGAGTTTTTCTGGGGGGACCCCGATTTGTCGCAGCGGGTGGAGATGTGGAATAAAAACGGATTAGTCTTTTCATTTATTTGTTTATTCATTATGTCTCCCCCCATATTTATATGGGGGAGACATATTGTTTTCGTGAGAGTTGTCTGTCTGTCCGTCCGTCCGTCCGTCTGTCCGTCTGTCTGTCACACTTTTTGTCCGGACGATAACTTCAATATGCCTGATGCCAGTTGATTGAAACTTCATATATGGAAAGAGCATAATGAGAGGAAGTGTCATGCACAAGGTCCATAACTCTGGCTTCACTAATATTGGAGTTATTGCCCTTTGTAAAAAAATCACACTTTTTTGTCCGGACGATAACTCCTATATGGCTCATGCCATTGGATTGAAACTTCATATATGGAAAGATCATGACGAGAGGAAGTGTCATGCACAAGGTCCATAACTCTGGCTTCACTAATATTGGAGTTATTGCCCTTTGTAAAAAATATCATAATTTTTTGTCCGGACAATAACTTCAATATGCCTGATGCCAGTTGATTGAAACTTCATATATGGAAAGAGCATAATGAGAGGAAGTGTCATGCACAAGGTCCATAACTCTGGCTTCACTAATATTGGAGTTATTGCCCTTTGTAAAAAATATCATAATTTTTTGTCCGGACGATAACTTCAATATGCCTGATGCCATTGGATTGAAACTTCATATATGGAAAGATCATAACGAGAGGAAGTGTCATGCAGAAGGTACATAACTCTGGCTTCACTAATATAGGAGTTATTGCCCTTTGTAAAAAAATCACTTTTTTGTCCGGACGATAACTTCTATATGGCTCATGCCATTGGATTGAAACTTCATATATGGAAAGATCATAACGAGAGGAAGTGTCATGCACAAGGTCCATAACTCTGGCTTCACTAATATTGGAGTTATTGCCCTTCGTAAAAATAATCACACTTTTTTGTCCGGACGATAACTTCTATATGGCTCATGCCATTGGATTGAAACTTCATATATGGAAAGATCATAACGAGAGGAAGTGTCATGCACAAGGTCCATAACTCTGGCTTCACTAATATTGGAGTTATTGCCCTTTGTAAAAACAATCACAATTTTTTGTCCAGATGATTACTCCTATGTGACACATGCCATTGGAGTGAAACTTCATACATGGAACGATCATAATAAGAGAAAGTGTCATGCATAAGATCCTTAACTCGAGCTTCAATAAATTTAGAGTTATTGCCCCTTGTACATTTGTTTAATTCTTTCTTGTCCGGACGATAACTCCTACATGGCTCTTGCCATCGTATTGAAACTTCATACATGGAAAGAGCATGATGAGAGAAAGTGTCATGAACAAGGGCCATAATTCTGGCTTCAATACTTTTGGAGTTATTGCCCTTTGTTACATTTTTTGGCCGATCAATAACTCCTGTTCGACTGATGCTATTGGAATGACATTTTATTTTTGGAAAGAGCATGATGAAAGTAAGTGTCATGCACAAGGGCCATAAATCTGGTATCAGTATTTTTGGAGTTATTAGCTGTTATCATTTTCGTCTTGAAAAATGTAGTGTGGAAAACGCATAATGAGGGGAAGTATCATTCATCAAGACCATAACATTTTTAGTGATTTCCCTTTACATATTGTTTTTATTAGAGGGGAGACATCCGTTTTTGACAAAAACCTCTAGTTTTTATTTTTTTTGGTGTGTGTGTGTGTTTTTTTTTATTTTGCTTTGTTGTTGTTAGTTGTAATGTCTTTCTATTTAGAAATATTGTACTATGTTTTTTTTTTTAGCTCATTCATTGTTTATATGTTTACATATGAATATCTGCTTTCAATGGGAAGGACCGTTTCTAATGAGAGGGATACTGACACTGATATATTGATAAATTCTCTAAATGAAAATCAGTATCTGTTTAATGAGATAACACAACAGTTTTTATCTGATGAAACTGATATTAATTCCTGTATAAACAAGTTAAGTGATTTAATATATGGCATCTCTTTTCGGGCACATGGGAGGACGTTTAATGTACGCCCAAATCAGACTAAAAAGATTAAATCACACTGGTTTAACAATGCCTGCAGACAGGCGAAAACTGTTTTTTTTTTTTTATAGAATTAAAAGAGATTTTAAATCCAATCCAACTGAAGAAAACAGGTTAAACTTTTTGAACAGCAGAAAAGCGTTTAATGAAGCTAAGCGTAAAGCAAAAAGATCGTACAATTTTAAAGAAAAACAAAAAATTGACATGCCTAAGTAAAAGCAGTCCTCGCAAATTTTGGAAGTATATAGATAAGTATAAAAACAAGTAGAAAAACTGTTATTCTGACGTAACTTTAACTGAGTTTGCTGAACATTTCAAATCACTCTAAAATATCTCATTCGGCGACATTCGAAACGATGAGAATAATATAAACACTGATCACACAGATAATCACATTGAGGAACTTGGCTGTCCTTTTACTATAGAAGAAGAAGAAATTTTAAATAGTATAAGTACGCTTAAAAGAAATAAGAGTAGCGATTATAACGGTAATGTCGCGGATTTCTTTATCGATTGTAAGGATTTCATTAGTCCATATATACTTCCGATATTCAATAAAATATATTCATGACTCTGGGATATATCCCGATAGCTGGTGTAACGGTGTCATTGTACCGATATTTAAGAAAGGAGACAGTGGAGACCCGGGTAACTACAGAGGGGTTACACTTGTGAATATATTACCTAAACTGTTTTCTTTGATAATCAGAAATAAATTAAACAGTTGGCGTGAGTCTGAAAGTGTTTTTAATGAAACTCAATTTGGCTTAGAAAATCACAGTACAGTTGATTGCATTTTTATTTTACATTCCATTATTCAGAAAGTGATACAAAATAAATCTAAATATATTGTGATTTCATTGATTTCGAGAAAGCTTTCGATACAGTTAATATGGACGCATTGTGGATGAAACTTTTTAATTCTGATGTAAGATGCTTAAGTCTATGTATAAAAATGTTAAATCATGTGTTAAATTGTATCCTAACATCAAGTCTTGCAAAAAACGTGTTGTTATAGTCCCGCTAGACCATGTATTAACAAGGCGATTCTCGTGCTCACGCGCTGTTGTTGACCGGTTTTAATTATACCTATTCGGGGCCTAAGGTAAACAATGGACGCGAATGCTATATAGCGTTTTGGTCTAAACTAGGTGAAAGCCGGGTGTGAGTATTTCCAGGAGCACCGACAATGAACTGTTTTTAGTGATAAACATATTGAATGAAATTCCGTGTAAACAGTATTTGATACAATCATGAATTGACGTCGAAAAGAAAAAAGTGGCTCGGAAACAGCATAAATCGACGAAGTGTCAAAAAAGTGTATAGTTCTGCTGCCGTAGGTTTGCTTGTATTTTGAAGAATTAAATTGATGCAGGAAAGCTGAAATTTGGTTTTATACAAGAATAGCGTTAATACACGTTTGTTTTCGGGCAATAACATCTGCAGTGTCCCTCGGGAATGTTGTTGCTCTCGCCCTTCGGGCTCGCGCCAACAACAGTCCCTCGGGACATTGCAGATGTTATTGCCCGAAAAAACGTGTATTAACCCTCTATTATTCAGAGTTTTTGGATGTAACGCTTGGATTGAAGCAAGGGGAACCACTCTCGCCGATATTATTTATCCTCTTTATTAATGATGTTAGCAATAACCTAGACTTGAACAGTCTTACTGAAAATAATCTGAATTACTTGTCTTTGTATATGCTTTTGTATGCGGGTGATATTGCCTTATTTATGACTGAACCAGTTAGTTTACAGACACAACTTGACTGTATCCATAGATTCTCAACAAAATGGGCATTGAAAATTAATACCAATAAGATAACAATTTGGATTTTTCAAGCTCGTAAGCAACATATTGACAACGAATGGTTTATAGATGGCGAAAAACTAGAAATTGTTGACTCATTTACTTAGGTATAAAATTTCACTACACTGGTAATATGAAAGAAGCTGTAACATCTCTTTGTGACCAAGCTCTTATTGCATACAACATATTGTTATCAATTTTTGACAGAGTTCAATTAGACATCGAAACAAAATTATCAATGTTTGATTCACTTGTAATACCTATACTTTTATATGGTTCGGAAGTCTGGAGAGTTTATGAAATAAAAGAGATAGATAAACTGCATTTAAAATTTTGTAAACGGATACTAGGAGTAAGACAACAAACTCCAAACGTAGCTGTATATGGGGAATTAGGAAGACTTCCGTTTACGGGATTGGCAAAGGAGCGTGCACTTAAAATTATCGGAAACCAGACTTTGCCGATCTTTAGAATTTTTAACGAACAAGTCAGTGACATGAACTCAAAATCCTGAACAAAACATGTAAAAGCCATTCTAGATCGACTTGGTTTCGGATACGTATGGGACAATATGAATGTTATGACACCATCACCATTAGAATTTAAATCTAGGATCCACGATCAGTATACCCAAACATGGAACATGTTACTAAGTAATACATCTAAGCTCGATTACTACAAAAATATAAAACAACTTTTTTGTTTTGAGAACTACTTAACCTATATTAAAGATGATGTTTTACGTAGACAATTGACATCCTTTAGATTGACATTACACAATCTAGAAATAGAGTCTGGAAGATTTACCGGTGTCACGAGACATGAACGCATATGTAAAGTTTGTACTTGTAATGTAGTTGAATCAGAATATCATTTTCTACTTTGCTGCCCAAAATATTCTGCCCTTCGTTCTTCTTTCTTAGGAAATTATTATACATCATGACCGTCAATCAACAAATTCTGTAGAATTATGTCTTCTGAAAATAAAATGATAATTTTCAAAATAGTTAAATATGTCAACGAAGCATTTAAAGTACGCACATACTCCCTTGAAATGCTCCATAAAACTTAACGTGAGCGTAAAGAATATGTATATTATATGTGTGCGATATTTTGTCATTTCTTTGGTTGAGTTGTGAATATTGAAATTGATAATTTATTGTGTAAATCGCCAAAGGCATTATTGAATGCTGACTGCCAGTAATACAACTGAAACTGTTCAGTGTCTTTCTATTCTCACTGTGTTTGTTTAACCCAAACAGTCTGCTAACAACAGCACGACTGGCATGTGAATGCAACTTGATCAACAATGAGAGGCCAAGTACATGTAATTGAAGTGTATTAGATAAGAGTTGTAGCAGACATATTGTACTGTAGGATAAGGACACCCATGTTTATCACTGTTCTCGGCAATACAGTAAAACCCTTCTAATGCGACCACCAAAAACAGGTCTAATTCTGTGTGTTAAAGGCAGGTGGTAGCTTAATGCAGGACAAAGTTATGCAGAAAGCTCCTATAGGAGCTTTCTGCATAACTTTCGTCCTGTATTAAGCAACCACCTGCTTATGAAGACAGTCATGTTTGTTCATTAAGTGGTCGCATTAGAGGGGTTTTACTGTACTGTAAAACTCCTCTACAATGGCAGTTAAAATAAATATCAGCATCGGTCTTTCAGACAGGTGGCATCTTAATGCAGGTTGAACGTCATGCAGAAAGCTCCTTTGTTCTTTACTAAAAATCCGGTTTAGAAGGGTTTTACTTTATAAAAACAACACTACCGGCTTGGGTTTATCTTAGCTACCATGCAGCTCGGGTAGGGGTTATCTTAGCTACATTGTTGCCCGGGTGGGGTTATCTTAGCTACAGTGTAGCCCGGGATGGGATTATCTTAGCTACCATGTAGCCCGGGTGGGGTTTATCTTGGCTACCATGTAACCCGGGTTGGGTTTATCTTAGCTACCATGTAGCCCGGGTGGGGTTTATCTTGGCTACCATGTAACCCGTGTTGGGTTTATCTTAGCTACCATGTAGCTCGGTGGGGTTTATCTTGGCTGCCATGTAGCCCGGGTGGGGTTTATCTTAGCTACCATGTAGCTCGGGTGGGGTTTATCTAAGCTAACATATAGCTCATGTCGGGGTTATCTTAGCTACCATGTAGTCCGGACGGGGTTTATGTTAGCTACCATGTAGCCCGGGATGGGATTATCTTAGCTACTATGTAGTCTGGTTGGGGGTTATCTTGGTTTATCTTAGCTACCATGTAGCCCAGGTGGAAGTTTATCTTAGCTACCATGTAGCTAGGGTTGGGGTTTATTTTAGCTACCATGTATCCCGGGTGGGATTTGTCTAAGCTACCATGTAGCCCGGGTGGGGGTTATCTTAGCTATCATGAAACCCTGGTGGGATTTATCTTAGCTACCATGTAGCCCGGGTGGGGTTTATCTTGGTTTATCTAAGCTACAATGAAGCCCGGGTGGGGGTTTATCTGAGCTATCATGTAGCCCTTGTGGGGTTTATCTTAGCTACCATTTAGCCGGGTGGGGATTTATCTTGGTTTATCTTAGCAACCATGTGATCCGGGTGGGGTTTATCTTAACTACAATGTAGCCCAGTAGGGTTTATCTTAGCTACCATGTTGCCCGGGTGGGGTTTATCGTAGCTACCATGTAGCCCGGGTTGGGTTTATCTTAGCTACAATGTAGCGCGGGTTGGGTTATTTTGGTTTATCTTTGATACCATATAGCCCGGATGGGGTTTATCTTAGCTACCATGTAGCCCGGATGGGGTTTATCTTAGCTACCATGTAGCCCGGTGGGGTTCATCTTAGCTGTTATGTAGCCCGGGTGTGGTTTATATTAGCTACCATGTAGCACGGGTTGGGTTTATCTTAGATACCATGTAGCCCAGATGGGGTTTACCATGTATATCGGGTGGGGTTTATCTTGGTTTATCTTGGCTACCATGTAGCCCGGGTGGGGTTTATCTTGGTTTATCTTAGATACCATGTAACCCGGGTGGGGTTTATCCTGGTTTTATCTTAGCTAACCTGTAGCCCGGGTGGGGCTTCTCTTAGCTACTATGTAGCCCGGGTGGGGTTTATCTTAGCTACCATATAGCCCGGTAGGGGGGGGGGGGTTTATCTTGGCTACTATGTAGCCTGGGTGGGGTTTATCTTGGTTAACCTTAGCTGCCGTGTAGCCCACCATGTAGCCCGGGTGGGGGTTATCCTGGTTTATCTTAGCTTCCATGTAGCCCGGGTGGGGTTTATCATGGCTACCATGTAGCCCGGTGGGGTTTCTTTTGGTTTATCTTAGCTACAGTGTAGCCCGGGGTTATCTTAACTACCTTGTTGCCCGGGTGGGGTTTATCTTGGATACCGTATAGCCCGAGTCGGGTTTATCTTGGTTGATCTTGGCTACCATGTAGCCCGGGTGGGGTTTAGTTTGCCTTATCTTAGCTACCATGTAGCCCAGGTGGGGTTTATCTTAGCTACCTTGTTGCCCGGTTGGGGTTTGTCTTGGGTACCATGTAGCTCGGGTCGGATTTATCTTGGCTACCATGTAACATGGACGTGGTTTATCTTAGCTACCATGTAGCCCGGTGGGTTTATCTTAGCTACCAAGTTGCCCGGTGGGGGTTATCTTGGCTTCCATGTTGCCCGGGTCGGGGTTCATCTTGGTTTATCTTAGCTACCACGTAGCCCTTGTGGGGTTTATCTCAGCTACCATGTAGCCCGGAAGGGGATCATCTTAGCTACCATGTAGCCCGGATGGGGTTTATCTTAGCTACCATGTAGCCCGGGTAGTGTTTATATTAGCTACCATGTAGCCCCGATGGGGGTTTATCTTAGCTACCATGTAGCCCGGATGGGGTTTATCTTAGCTACCATGTAGCCCGGGTGTGGGTTTATCTTAGCTACCATGTAGCCCGGATGGGGTTTATCTTAGCTACCATGTAGCCCGGATGGGGTTTATCTTAGCTACCATGTAGCCCGGATGTGGTTTTATCTTAGCTACCATGTAGCCCGGATGGGGGTTTATCTTAGCTACCATGTAGCCCGGCTAGGGGTTTATCTTAGCTACCATGTAGCCCGGGTGGGGGTTTATATTAGCTACCATGTAGCCCGGTGGGGTTTATCTCGGCTACCATGTAGCCTTCTACCCTTACCATGTTAAAAAATGTCTGTTCAGACTCAATTATTCAAGATTTCTTCAATTATTCAAGATTTCTTCACCTCATGAATATTCATGAACAGAATCTATAGCATGGAACAGGGAAAATAGAATGTATTCGCTGTTGTGGAAACTATTTCATCAGATCTATATATTTCCATAGGCAAACAGAGCAGATCCTCATCAGACGGCTCCTATAGGAGCCGTCTGATTTGGGTCTACTCTGTTTGCAAATGCGCGAAGGGCATTTATATGAAGGAAATCGTTAAGAGAAGTTATGGACCAAAACTATTTAAGAACTAAGTGGACTATGGACTGAGTGTCGAACAACTGGGATCCTGGCGTGTTATCTGGATCTGGATCCAAAAGAATGTTTGCAGTTGTTAGTTAGGTAGATCTTGGTATGATAATAGTAAATACCAGCGTGATAAACATACGTGATTATATAACCCACGTCATACCCTGTAAGCTGCCTACTGGAATTACCATTCAGACAGTCGCAATTCAGTAGAACCTGCCTCAAGCGGCTATAAAAAAGGGGTCTAACTATGGGTCTGTAAAGCAGGTGGTAGCTTAATGCAGGTCAAAAGCAATGCAGAAAGCCCCTATAGGAGCTTTCTGTATTACGCTTGTCCTGCATTATGCACTCACCCGGTTTTAAATATTTCTATGTTCAATAAATGAATAGCTGTTTAAGCGAGTCTCTACTGTGCAGGTGTTTTGTATTTAACCCTTCGCTTGCTGAATTTTAAAATACGCATCCCCTTCTTTACCCATGCCATGTTGTATAACTACATATATCTTCACTGTGTACAAGTATTTCGCTTTGCATTGACAGCTGCGGGTGCACTGGTTGTACAATCAGTTTGTAAATAGTGCAGACCCTGATGAGACAGCTCCTGCAGGAGCTGTCTCATCTGGGTTTTCACTATTTACAGGCACGTATATTGACGTGAATAGCAAGCGAAGGGTTAACCTATACATAATTATACTGTTTTTACAATGTACAAGAACAGATTCTAGGTAAAGCCTATATATTATCTCCCTCTCCCCTCTTTGTCTTTGACATAGTTTTCCAATCCTGTCTTCCTTTTTCATCCCCTTATTTATTCATAACATCCGTCTTAATGTTATTCTGTGTGTTAGCCATTCCTTTGCCTAACCTTACATTCTTTTGAGCGTCATATCTGTCTCGATACGAGTACGAGTATATTAATTTTCTTACCCTAATCCTAGCTGCTTAACGCACTTTCATATGCGAACAGCTTGGATCCAAATGAAACACCGAGTAACTCACCAGGCTATAGACTGTTTGACACTCAGTCAAAAGTTTCTCAAACTTGAACGAATCGAAAGTAAAAAAATGCTCCGGATCAGAATGCGAGCAGAAATCGAGCAGATATCGAAAAGACATCGACCAAATATCGAACATACATTGCACAGCTATCGAACAGTCATGGAGAAGACATCAAACAAACATTGAACAGAAATCGTACAGACATCGAACAAATATCGAGAAGACATCGAGCAGACAAACATCGAACGAACATCGAGCATACATCGAGCAGATATCGATATTTTGCTTCAGATCACAGTTCGAGCAGATATGGATCTTTTGCTCCAGATCACACTTCGACCAGATATTTCTTCAGATCAAATTTCGAGAAGATATAGATCTTTTACTCCATATCGCACTTCGAGCAGATATTGATTTTCGCTCCAGATCACACTTCGAGCAGTTATTGATCTTAAGTAGCTCCAGACCGGAGTTCAAGCAGGTATCGATATTTTGCTCCAGACACAGTTAGAGGCTGAGCAGATATCGATATTTTGCTCCAGAACACAGTTCGAGCAGACATTGATCTTCCTTTCTGTTTCCGTCTAAACAAAACTACCCAATCTATTGTAATCACCATGATTTATGTTCACATAACAGCCAGTATGTAAATAGTTAAACAATATTTTAACAGAATAATTCGGGATGGAATGAAAAGGATTTGCTATTAATTACTTTTACTGATAGACACCTTTTCATGCTTAACCCTTTCCCTATGTAAGCGCATTTTGACGCATCTGCAAACAGAGGAGACCCAGATCAGACGGCTCCTATAGGAGCCGTCTGATCTTGGTCTACTCTGTTTGCTTATTGTGTACAATAGATCTGATTCTACTGCGTCTGCCTGAGCCAAAATGTCATGTGTTCATATGCCATTATAAAAATAATCTTATTAATATTCATGACGTCATTATTTCCTACATGAATATTCATCAGGGAAAGGGTTAACCCAAGATCAGACGGCCCTTGCAGTAGCTGACTGATCTGATCACGGTCTGCAATGTTTGCTTGTGGAATGATATAAATCGGATTTTTACAGTTTCTGTCATGGCCAGAACGTTTTACAGTAAAACCTCTCTATAACGGTCACTAAATTGTGTTCATTAGATGGTATTTAGGGCAGGGGGCTGCTTAAAGCAAGGTGAAAGTAAAACAGAACGCTCCTATAGGAGCGTTCTGTTTTACTTTCACCTTGCTTTAAGCAGCCACCTGCCTTTAACACAAAACACTTTACAGAGAGGTTTTAATGTATATTCTTACATGAATATTGTATCGATAGGTAGCTTTAACCCTTTCCTTGTCGCATATATTCATGTATAATGACTATTTTACTGAATGTTATGATGGCATAAATACACAGGATGTGTTGGTATCGGTAGAAACAGTAGAATCAGATATATCCTGATTTCATAAACAAACAGAGCAGACCCTGATTAGACGGATCCTACAGGAGCCGTCTTATCTGAGTCTACCCTGTTTGCAAAGGCGTGAAAACCCGTTTGTATAAAGGATTCTAACCACAAAACGCATGACATGGCAAACGTCCACAAAACGCATGACATGGTAAACTACGACAAAACGCATGACATGTTAAACTACCACAAAACGCATGACATAGTAAACTTTCGTGGCAAATAAAAATACATTTGTTCGTGTGCCTAAGATATACGACACATTGTGTTATGTTATAAGCTAATGTATTATTAAGAGATAAAGCACGCTTCCTCGTTATTATCATAGGGGCTCATTACATTATATAATTGGATTTGCATGAAATCTAAAACTAATGCAGACAGCAATGCAATTTGCAGACCTCGAGAGCATTTTGATTGCTGAGTCTGACGCAGACAGACTTTTTGGCGGTTAGCTCTGCAGCGTTATTCAGATTAATCATCTCAACACCAAAAACCAAATTGTGAAGATATTTGCAGTCAGTTTGGATCCAAACAAGACGCCGGGTAACTCGCCGTCTTAATCCTTCGCTTGCTATTCGCGTCAATATACCTACCTGTAAATAGTGAAGACCCAGATGAGACAGCTCCTGCAGGAGCTGTCTCATCAGGGTCTGCTCTATTTACAAGTTGATTGTGCAACCAGTGCACTCCACAGCAGTGATTGCACAGCGAAATAATTGTACACAGTGAAGATATATGTAATTATACAACAAGGCATGGGTAAAGAAGGAGAAATGTATTTTAAAATTCAGCAAGAGAAGGGTTAACAGGAGTCACCCTGTGTGTCACATAGACACTCCGTTATAAAAAAAGAGGAATGGAATAAAATTACTTACGAAAGTTGCTTTGTGCCTTACCCTACTGTACAAAAACAGAAAAGAAGTCAGACAGGATATTTGGGATTGACACATGATGTGTAGATGTCCATAGCATCTACAAAAGCAGAAATGAAATCCATTCTCACACTTTCACAACATTTGTCGCCGTAAATACAGTAAAACCTCTCTATAACGGCCACTAAATAACACCCAAGTATTTTGTGTTAAAGGCATGTGGTTGCTTAAAGCAAGGTGAAAGTAAAACAGAACGCTCCTGTAGGAGCGTTCTGTTTTACTTTCACTTTGCTTTAAGCAGCCACCTGCCCTAAATACCAACTAATTAACACAATTTAGTGGCCGTTATAGAGAGGCTTTACTGTACATTCTCACACTTTCACAACAATTGTCGTCGTAAATATGGATCTTTGTTTTGCAAATTTGACTACCACTGGCCGAGTGTCAAACAGTTTAGAATCTGATGAGAGGCCGAGTTACCCTAAGAGATATTTGCATATGTGTGTCATGTCGCTGTTATTGGGAGAGGGTATGTCGATATTGTATAAATGCAGGTCTAAATTGTCATAGAAAAATGTTTTGTAATCAGCTTGGTAACCCACGATATTTAATACAGACACAACGTATTTGGCATCACATCAGTGTCCCAACTGTTGGCTAATATGCCACTAATGCCAAAACGATTTATGGGTATCACCTGCAGACGATTCCAGTAAGATTTGGTGATAATTAAGTCAGTAGTTAAGGAGATGTTTTATGAAATTGTTAACGACGAACAACGCATGATGGACGACGGACACAGGGCGGTCCCAATAACTCACCTTGGCACCCTGTGCAAGGTGAGCTAAAATGTTAACATGTGTAAGAAACTATGAAGTAAAGGTTTAACCTGTAAAAGATGAATGGCAATCGACATCCGACATCCATCAACATAACAAGGATATTGAAGATATAAACTAACAATTACAGTTAATAAAATGAACGTTTATTTTCTAAACTAAATACAACGAGGAAAGTAAAAATGAACAAAACCTGATTGGAAAATGAAGTCGTGACGTTAAGTCGTGTATGTTATCGTTAACCAACAAATTGTTTGCTTAACCCTTTCCCTCATATAAACGTGTGTTCACGTATATGCACACAGAGTAGACCCAGATCAGACGGTTCCTATAGGAGTCGTCTGATCAGGGTCTGCTCTGTTTGCTAATGAAATTTGAAAGATCTGTTTCTTTACTTTATTAAATGTTTACAATGTTCCACCCTTCATATTTCAGTATTACTATTTTGTTCATGAATATTCAGTAGGTATTGGAATTTGGAATAAACATAGAACAAGGAAAGGGTTAAACCACTGCCCATTAGTGCCAAATGTCCCTTACACAGGACATAGACAAACAATGAAGACTCAGATCAGAGGGTTCCTTCAAAATCCCTCTGATCAGGGTCTACACTGTTTGCTGGACCCATCAATACCAATGACTTTTAACAGTATTATTTTTGTTTGATGTGCACCCTCAACATGAAAAATAGACAGGTTCCAAAATAAGAATGGACTGAATTTCCGTAAATAATATGGTAATAGATGGGTTAAAATAGAATCGGAAAAGTTTGGATGCTCTTGAAATGCATAGTTAACCCATTACCTCATATGCTATTTTAGATACAACCACTTTGAATAAATCTACCGAAAAGGAGCATAAATTAGAGAAAAGTTTTTTTTTTAGATTTTTGTAGTTTGAAACCATTGTGATAAATAGAGCATTTGCTCCTATAGGAGCAAATGCTCTATTTATCACAATGGTTTCACAAAGTGACTTTTACAGAGTCCTCAGAAGTCGTCAATATGAGGGAATGGGTTAAACAGCAGTACAGCAGGACCAGGTGAGCACAGAACGTCTCATTCAGTGCTACAGGTTATACTGACTAATAGATACTCCTACAGCAGTCCTCTGATCCGGGTCTACACTGTTTGTTTGTGTCCTGTTAAAGGGAAACTGGGTACTTGTGGGTTAATAAAGGGCACATAACTCTGTATCTACTTGTCACAATATGTCCATGGTCTAACGCCGTACAGATTGTATGGTCGTTTTAAGTTACTAGAGTGCTAAAATGATAAAATAATTCAAAATTTCAATAAGTCAAGGACACACAACTCTATACCTACTTATCCGATGTCGCGTATAATTGAATATGGTCAATACCTAATAACAATAACCATGATTTGCAAATATGATAAAGATCCATGCAGAAAAAATAGGTATTTGAGTGTAAACATGGCGAACTACTTTGTAACAAGTCAATGACACGTAATTCTAGACTACTTATCCGCTGGCTTTGTCAATCATC
The DNA here is from genome assembly GCA_963576725.1 of Azorinus chamasolen. Classification (NCBI taxonomy): domain Eukaryota; kingdom Metazoa; phylum Mollusca; class Bivalvia; order Cardiida; family Solecurtidae; genus Azorinus; species Azorinus chamasolen. The sequence goes on along the minus strand of OY755239.1, from coordinate 90,982,242 downwards.
AAACTATGGTCATACAAATCATATAACCCTTTACTCCATAAATAATGCCTTTGTAAACAGCGAAGATCAAGATCAGACGGTTCATGTAGCAGCCATCTGATCAGGGTGTGCACTGCTTACTTATGAAATGAATTATTTATATCTAATTGTTCAGTTTCTACCACGGCCAAGATTTCCTGTGTCCATGTGCTATTATATCAATTAATTTAATCAATATTCATGATGTCAGTATTTCATACATGAATATTAATTTTATGGAGTAAAGGGTTAAAACATGATAAGGATCCATGAAAAAAACAAATATGCTACATTGTAAACATGATAGAATACAGTAAAACCTCTCTATAACGGCCACTAAATTGTGTTAATTATTTGGTATTTAGGGCAGGTGGCTGCTTAAAGCAAGGTGAAAGTAAAACAGAACGCTCCTATAGGAGCGTTCTGTTTTACTTTCACATTGCTTTAAGCAGCCACCTGCTTTTAACACAAAATACTTGATATAATTTAGTGGCCGTTATAGAGAGGTTTTACTGTATGCCAATTTTCATACATCAAAGGCACATAACTCAAGACAAGGTGTCGGATTTGCAAATAATCAATATTTTCTGAGATTTTATTACCAAACACGTGACTACCAAGATTAAAATGCTAGAGAAGCGTGAGAAAGTAAACAACCTTTATATGAACGGACGGCAGATATTCAACGATCATAACAGCGCATATTGGACACACTGTCCTAATGTAATCTAAAAGATTGTATTTATGACATAGAATTACATAGATCTCTTGGTATGATTGCTTATTGAAGGATATTTAGATGTACCATTATTAATGCATTAGGTATTATGACGTTACACTTATATGACTGTTTTGATCATTGTAGATAGGTCTGTGTTTATGAGAAAAACATGCTCCTACTGGAATGACTGTTTATAGAGAAGAGTTGATCATAATGGCATAACTATGTTAATGAGAGAAGAGAAGGTCACAATGGCGATGCTCTGTTAATGACTGTTTGCCTTCTAAGATGACTGTGTTAATGACGGATGAGAAGGTAACAATGGTGAGACTGTGTTAATGAGAGAGTTGTTCTACTAACATGACTGTGTTAATGAGAGAAGAATAAAATATACTGGTATGACTATGTTTATAGAGAGGAATTCGTCATAAAGGTATGACTGTATTAATGACAGAATATTTCAACATAATGACATCACCGTGTAAATGAGAAACTGTTTACACACAATGTCATGACTATGTGAATGAGAAACGATTTCGACATCATGCCACGACTGGGTAAATGAGAGAAAATTTAGACATAATGCCATATTTTGTTAACAATTAAATATTCAGACTAACTGATATGACATGGTTGGCATAATAATTGGAATATGTATTCTTTAGCATGCTGTGGGCCTAGTGGTGATGTCCTTTGAAAACAGTTTGGCTCCAGATGAGACGCCAGGCATCTTTACATCTCATCCTACTCTAAACTTCTTGACATACGGACTGATTTGGGAGAGACGATGCTTTGAATATTTCCTCGGGTTATTCAGCGTCTCATCTAGATCCAAGCGAGAGCTACCGATAACGGTGCGTACACAAATACTAAAATCGTCATTTCTCCACCAAATCCTATGATGTGACCACTCTTTAGAATCGTCTCGAAGAGACGATTCTAAAGAGTGGTCACAACATACGGTTTGGCGGAAAAATAAAGAAGTTATACTTGGAAATCTTATCTGGAGCTCTGCAAGCTGTTTGTAAGTGCGAGTCAAGTCCTGAATAGCGGGATAGGGGATGATGCTCATTTGAAAGTTTTTACAAGAGATTACATATGAGTTAATGGAATGGTGAGATCGAGAAAACAGGTCCATATATAAACAGTATAGCATGTCCTAAGCGGCCATTTATTTATTGAACATAGGGGTCTTAAAAGCAGGTGATTGCTTAATGTAGGGCAAACATAATATAGAATGCTCATGCAGGAGCTTTCTGCATTACGTTTGACTTGCATTAAGCTACCACCTGTCTTAAAGACCCATAATTCGACATCTTTTTTTAGGGTCGCTTAAGACAGGTTCTACTGGACATAGAACAAAATGGCTTGCTATGACTGAATATAAAATGTAAGAATATTAAAGAGATGAATGTAACAGCATAATGGAATTAACACCATAACCCTTTCCTCCAGAAATACGCCTTTCTACGCCTCTGTAGCGTTCTGTTTTACTTTCCCCTTGCTTTCCCTGTTCTGCGTTTATTCCAAATTTCAATACCTATTGAATATTCATTAAAGAAATATGGAAGGTGGAACATTGTACACATTTGAGAAAGCAAAGAAACAGATATATCAAATTCTACTAGCAAACAGAGCAGATCCTGATCAGACGGCTCCTAGAGAAGCCGTCTGATCTGGGTCTTCTCTGTTTGCAAATGCGTATATGAGGGAATGGGTTAAGCAGCCACCTGCACTAATATACAAACGAATTAACACAATTTAGTGGCCGTCTATTCATCACAATGGTTTCAGAAATTACTATTACAGAGGCGTCAAAAGGCGTCTACATGCGGGAATGGGTTAACAAATGGAGCAGATCCAGCCGTCTTATCAGGGTCTGCTGTATTTGCTTATGAAACAATAATGATTGTTATTCTACAATTTCCGTCATGGCCAAAAGTTCTCGTGTCTATATGCCACTATAAAATTGGGTCTAAGTAATACTCAAGAAGCAGTAAATCCCCTCTAATGCGACCGCTTAATGGATAAACATATCTGTCTATATAAGCAGGTGGCTGCTTAATGCAGGACGAAAGTAATACAGAAAGCTCCTATTGAAGCTTTCTGCATAACTTTCGTCCTGCATTAACCTACCACCTGCCTCTGACACCCAGAATTAAGCCCCTTTTTGGTGGTCGCATTAGAGGGGTTTTACTGTATTTCTTACATGAATATTTATGAGGTAAGGACTAGGAGGCCGCTGTGGAGAGCGTTTCCTGTATCATCTCTCAAACATCTGGAAATGATGATGCGCATACCTGGACAAGAGCAAAAATCAAAACAGTAATGAAGAAAACAATCATTATTTTCAGTTTTCTGTTCCAACTGTTTCTTGTACGTTTTGTTCGTTACGTCGTCTTTTTACCGTGATTTCGTTCTATCCAACTCGTGATGGACAAGGCGTTGTCATGATTAACTGATTAACATTCAAACAAAACAAAATACTTTTTTCTTTTTCATTGTAAATAAGACACTCAAGTCCAATCCGCAATGCTACACTTGTCCTATTCAAAGTGAAACGTAATCCCTCCTATTTCTTGCTGGAATTATCTGTTACTGATTCTGGCTTCGTCAAATATTCTCTAGCCAATGTCAAGGTCAATCGAAAGCGGTATCCAAGGCAACCATGGAGGGCATAATTCACACAGGTATATATATAGTAAAATACTTGGTCTCAAAACACTTAACACTATCTACCTTATACTGAAAGGAACATGATCTGAATGTACACCCTGGAAATGACTTCATCCGAAATAAACCAGCGCAGCTGAAGCTGCAGAGAAGACCAGGAAGTTATAGAAGTGGTCGATGAGGAAGGCTACAGCAGATCGACGACTGAACACACAATGTGGAATGTCAACCAGGGCAGACAGCAATGTCAATCCTCCACCCACCTTCACAGACATCTCCAAGTTCTTGATCCCGAGGTATGGCCTGTAGTAAAAATGCCTCACAATGACATAACCGAAATTCAGTTAAAGGTGCGTTAATTTTATATTTTTTAAGAATGACTTCTTTACTTCTCCATCAAACCTCATGTTGTGACCACTCTGTAGAATAATCTCTTCAAATCATTTCAAAAGAGAAGTCACAAGAGATGAATTGGTAGTGAAATAACGATTTCAGAGTATAAAATTTTGAAATATGCACCCTATCTTTGACTTTGCATAATATTATATAAAATGTAATTACAGTAAACACATCTAAAGCGAGAAACAAATGAGATATAACCCCGAGTTTTACAGAAAGGTGATTTAACCCTTCGCTTGCTATTCACGTCAATATACCTATCTGTAAATAGTGAAGACCCAGATGAGACAGCTCCTGCAGGAGCTGTCTCATCAGGGTCTGCACTATTTACAAGTTGATTGTGCAACCAGTGCACTCCACAGCAGTGATTGCACAGCGAAATACTAGTACACAGTGAAGATATATGTAATTATACAACAGGGCATGGGTAAAGAAGGAGAAACGTATTTTAAAATTCAGCAAGCGAAGGGCTAATGTACGCAATCCCTATAGATGTAAAAGCGTTCTGCATCACTTTCGTCCTGCAGTAAGCGAAGTATGATTAGTCATGGACTAATCGCTTTAGAATGATTTTACTGTATAGTAAGAACGTTTACAATTGATAGAAATAACCAATGGATGCATTACAAAGGCAAACACATCAGTTATAAGGATAATGAGAGTGTGAAAATCATAGAAAAGACAAAAGAGAACGAAAGAAGGATACATGGAGAGTGTGTACCGAGGCGAAAGAAGGGGGAGGGAGAGAGAGAGATAGATAGATAGATAGATAGATAGATAGATAGATAGGGAGGGAGGGAGGGAGGGAAGGAGGGAGGGAGGGGGAGAGAGAGAGAGAGAGAGAGAGAGAGAGAGAGAGAGAGAGAGAGAGAGAGAGAGAGAGAGAGAGAGAGAGAGAGAGAGAGAGAGAGAGAGAGAGAGACGAGAGAGACGAGAGAGAGAGAGAGACGAGAGAGAGAGAGAGAGAGAATTATTGAAAACACAGAGAGAAACACAAAGCGAGAAAAAAACTGATATAGAATGACGCACATAGATAGCCAGATATATTTCAATATACCGTTTAGTTGCATACATAGAGGCGATTGGTTTACACCCTCCACATTCAAAAGCTACTGTATATCCTGTTACACAGACAACCTTAACAGTCAGTCAACCCTTCACCTGAGGATTATTAATGCAATATATAATGACACCGTTCAATTTATCAAATTATTTGAATTTTTATAATGATAATGAACACAGACGTTTTGACATTGGCTGAGAGTGTAGAATCAAAATCTATAATTCAGAGATCCATATAAGATGCGTAAATCAAAACATTTTCAAGAATAACTTTTTTATTTCTCCACCAAACCCTGTGTTGAGAGCAGTCACACCACAGAGTTTGGCGGAGAAATGATGATTTTACTACAGTTAAACTTCGATATCTCGAACTCGGATAACTCGAACTTCGGGATAACTCGACAAAAAGGTACAGTCCTTCCAAAACAGAATTGATAACTAAAATTTATCGCTACAGATATCTAGAAACACATGTCAACGCTTAATACAGGTCTAAAGTAATGCTGAAAGCTCCTACAGGAGCTTTCAGCATTACTTTAGATCTGTATTAAGCTGTGTCCTTGAGAAATTGTTCATTTTAGAAACCGGATGACTCGAACTTCTGTTATCTCGAACTAATATGTATGGTACCTTGAAGTTCGAGTTATCGAAGTTCAATTGTATTTGAGTACGCACCTTAATATGTAGCTCTGTATGTAATTCCAGAAGAAAACAGAACAAGCCGGTCACACGGCACCTATGCGAGTCTACTCTGTTTGCAAAACTGTTAAAATGCGTCCCTATCAGGCAAATGATTAAATACTCGAACTATCTTCTTTGAATGATTGCTCGTACAGAATGAATTCTTTGAACAAACATTAAATTCATATTAACCCTTCAACCCTGATATTATCAGAGTGGTGTAATTCACCAGTGTTTAAACTATAGAGTCCATCAGTATAAAAGGCGTAAACTTGCTGTGAGGATTTTAAATGACAAACAGTGCCAACCTAGATCAGAGGATTCCTGTATGAGCCCTCTGATCTGGGTATTAACTGTTTGCAAATTGCAGTGCATGCGTTTTCCGGGTTGAAAATGTTACCCATGCTTTGCACCCTCGAGCGGTGAACTTCAGTTTATGTAGTTTTCAAAATAATTAACAAATTCCTATACATCGCTTGCCTTCCGAATTCTCCTCTTATCTCATATTCAGAAAACGTAAAAATTCTTAGAATAGTTCAGGGACTTGGCACTCAAGCTTACCGATATGTTAATACACGTTGCATACACTGACGTTAAACATCAATCACGAGGGCCTCACCTGGATTTATCGAACTTACAGTCTTTAACACTTACAACACTATGAAATAATATTAGTTCAAATTGAAACCTGGTGCAATTTTGAATGTTTCCGATTCGTCAAAACATTTGAAAAAAACTATTGATTGAGAGTCAAACAGCGTAGACCCTAATGAAACGCCAATTTATTCGGGGCCTCATCTGGGTCCAAACTGTTTGTATATGCCAGTTAGGGCGCGCATAGCGGGGTACAGGTTATAAACAATGTGTTAGTGTTTCACAGTGTTCAGGAAATGCATTTTATCTTAGCGTGTTGTAGGTGAGCTCTTGATTACCTAACCACGTAGTTACTGTACTCGTATGAACAAGCCAGAGTTTGTCTTTAATTGACTTCATTCACATTTCATTTTAGGAAGTTCTTCCTTTTCGTTAATCATAGTATCAATCCATGTCACCCTGTTGAGTGACCGAGTTATTGAGCGACTTATTTGGATGGTAACTGTTTACCTAACTGCTAATTGATTTGTCAAGGATGGCTATAGGGTTGTTATAGAAACATATACGCGTATACATTAACATAACATATTGCTTATTTGGCATAAAATACATACATATTTATAGCCTTAACAAACAGAGTAGTAAACACGCAAATTCCTAGTATCTTCGAGAAGAATAAAAACTGGAAGTATTTGATCTGTTATACTAACAATATGAAATTCCATGGAGATGTATTATTGAGATTGGGCTCTTAATTTAAACGCATGATAGATAAACTTTGCTACATTGTTGTTTAAACGCTCTGAGCTTGAAGTCATGAGAAAATTAAATGTGTTGATAGTTGGCCATCTGCAACAGTATGGAGCCAAATATTTCAGTACTCACTTCCTACTACTCCCATGTTGCAAAATAAGCAAGTTCGAAATTTTCTGTCGATATTAAAGTCCCGACCTGTTTCTATTGCAAGATCATGAGCTGAAATTCTAAATTTTGTAAGTGCTATCTTATATTTATTTTCGTTTAAGCATTCCAGATACTTTTTTGCGATTAGGTCATGTTTGAATAAGCAATATGTAGAAAGTTTACTTGAATTATTAATCTTTGAATACCAAGACTGCTTATACATGTATATATCTATAATGCGCTGTTTCATGGAAAGAAAATATGGTTCATGCGTAAACTGGTTATTCCATACATTTGACATACCAATACTGCTTAGCAATGTTTTTATATGATAAGCCCAGATCGTATTATTGTAATGTTTATTTAAGTCTGCATCTGTTGCTAACATTCTATAAACGCTACTTAGGAGAGGATTATTGGTTTTTTAAAGTTTTAACCAGTAATTTAGCAAAATACATTTTCTGCTAATGTTTAGAGGAAAACGACCAGTCTCACCATAAAGACATTCCAGATTGCTCGATTTCTTCACATTGAGTATCTTTCTTAAAAATTTACAATGCACTTGCTCGATACTTTTTGAGTCATGGAAGCCCCATACTGCTGCATTAAAGTTCAAAATAGGTCCCACAAGACTGTCAAATAGTTTACATTTGTCTGATAAGTACATATCGATTTGATTAAAAACAATGAATAAATTGTGTAGAGCGTATGAAGAATGTTGTGAAATCCGTTTTTGAGTTCTATTCCATGAACCGTTCTTGAACAGATGTATGCCCAAGTATTTAAATGATTTTACCGTTTCTAATATGGTACCGCATAAAATAAAGTCATGTGTAGTACCTCTTCCCTTTTCAAAGATCATGGTTTTGGTTTTGTTTGTGTTTATCTTAATACCCCATAAATTGCAATACACTTGAAAATCTATAAGCATTGATTGCAATGCGTCCAGCGTATGAGCAAATAACACAGCATCGTCTGCAAATAACAGCATTAAAATCTGTAATTCATCAATTGCAAATATACCTTCAATGTTGCAATTTATACTATCTAAAATATCATTCACAAAAAATAAAAAGAGCAAACTTGAGCTTGGGTCCCCCTGCTTGACTCCGATATTTGTTGTTATAAAGTTAGACATCTTATTTTTGTGTCTAATACCAGAGCTCCAGATAAGATGCGTAAATTGAAATATTTTCAAGTATAACTTCTTTATTTCTCCGCTAAAACATATGTTGTGACCACTCTTTAGAATCGTCTCTTCGAGACGATTCTAAAGAGTGGTCACAACATAGGTTTTGGTGGAGAAATGACGATTTTAGTATTTGAGTACGCACCGTTATCTGTAGCTCTGTAATACAAGATTTAACAGTGTTATACATTGCTTGTAGCGCTATAACAATTTTGGAGCTTACTTGTTGAGATAAAAACTTTTGCCATAAAAAAGCTCTATCAATTTTGTCAAAACATTTCTCGTAGTCTAAAAACACACAGTAAAGCTTCTTTTTGGAGTCAAGCGTTTTTTTTTTTTATATAATTGCGTGTATCAAAAATATACAATCTGTAGTGGATTTTCCTTTTTGGAATCCAAATTGATTATGTATAATAGATTCATGTTCATTTGACCATTTTGTAATCCGATTTAATAAGACTTGAGAATATATTTTACCCAAAACGTTTATAAGTGTTATACCCCTATAATTTTTAGGGTCATCAATGGAACCTCCCTTGAAAACAGGGGCAATAACTCCTTCACCCCAAGACCTGGGGTATTCACCGTTTGAAAACAATCTGTTGAGTAAGTCAAGTAAGAACTTTGATATGTATTGAAAGGAATGTTTAAACATTTCAGCACATAGATTATCAATGCCGCTACTTTTGTTATTATTTTGCGAAAACACTGCCTGTTTTATTTCAGAGAGTGGAATATCACTATCTAAGAATTAATCAAATATTTGATTTTCGTCAGTGTGTTCTCGGTTATCACTATCACTCGGATTGGAACCATAGGCTATAAACTTTTAAAATGAACAAATAAGTCGTTTACAGACATGTTTTCGGCATATACATTAGTAATACCTTATTTGTAAAGCTGCTAATTATTCTCGTATGAAACTGTTAAATACGAATTATCAACATGTTAGAGACAAAAGAATCGCCATGACCATGCGTCATCCACAGGAGACAATATGTCATAATGCTCTATACTATTGTACGTGTTGATACGAATATTGGTCAAATTATTCCACTATTTACTCCAAAGAATATTCATATAAGAAATAATGACCAGTTATCATCATAGCATTGATATTAATTAAGATATATTTTTAGAAAAGCACATGAGCACAGGAAGTTTTGGAAGACATCCAACAAATTGTAGTTTCATATCTGCATAATATAAGCAATGAGAGCAGATCCTGATCTAACGGATCCTACAGAATCCGCCATGTACTAGTCTACTCTGTTCCGAAAAGGCGTAGAATGCAAAAAAAACCCGGGTTAACCCTTTCCCTCATACAAACGTGTTTTCACGCATTTCAAACAGAGTAGACCCAGATCAGACGGCTCCTAGAGGAGCCATCTGATCAGGGTCTGCTCTGATTGCTAATAGAATATGAAAGATCTATGTCTTCACTTTCTAAAATGGCTATAATGTACCACCTTCCACATTTCATTATAGCTATGTTGTTAATGAATATTCAGTAGGTATTGAAATTTGAAATAAAAATAGAACAGGGAAAGGGTTAAAATAAAGCAATAATCTGACCGCCTGTCACCCATGTTCTTTCAGAAATTACAAAAGAGATTAGCGTCCTTGGCCAAGGGTCATCTAACGAATAGTCGTACAGAATTATCCCCACAGCATATATGAAAATTACGCCTCATATGTGATTATTATTACCTACAATAATGACTTGAACAATTGTGATAAAAAGGGTTCCCGACAACTTTGTTTGATAAAAAGGGTCCCGACAACTTTGTCTGAAATCCAGCCGGTGGTTTCACATAGAATATGAAGATGCTTTCAATGTTAAACATAGTCATATAAAGTCCCGCCCCTTGCGACCAAGTTTAGTAACTATTCACAATGGTTTAAACAATTCTGTAAAGGGCGCATAAGCATACACACTATATTAGAATCTCTGTCTAGTGGTTTCATAGGAGCAGTTTTTAAACTTTGACTACATACATGTAGCCAAATCCCTGGAGGCAATATATGTCTTAACCCATTCCCTCATATTGACGCCTTTTGAAGCCTCTGTAAAAGTGACTTTTTGAAACCATTGTGACAAAAAGAGCATTTGCTCCGATAGAGCAAATGCTCTATTGATCACAATGGTTTCAAAAGTACACCATTCTAAAAGTTTCCTTTTTGCTAGTAAATGCTCCTTTTCGGTAGATGTAATAAAAAATTAGGTCTAAAAATAGCCTATGAGGTAATGGGTTAACGAATCACAACGACATATAAAATCGTGGTAGATGGTCACCAACATTTATGCGAATACTATAGAAACCTGTCAATTTGTTTCAAAGAAGACTTTTGCAACGTTCACTAAAGCAACATATTAAAAGTTCCCATTGCGACCATGTCTTTTAATCAAAGACAATTTCAGCATAACTGTCCACGTATGTCCATCTTGTTATATATTAAAAGTTTTGGAAAGAGAGATGAAGACATTTGTGAAATACGGATCTATGTGACAATACTGGGAAAGTCGTTTTCTGCTCCCGAGGTTATAAACGTCTGAGTCTGTGTTTGACTGGTAAGAATTTGAGAAGCTCAAAAATCTGACCATCTTACCAATTCGATGTTTAAGAATTATGTCAGACTCAAGTAAAATGTTTTATAACCCTGGGGCAAGATCACGTGGACTGCATACCCAACTTACCCAACTACATACTGCATTGCAAGAACAAGTAGCAGCTGAGAAAACAGACAAATTATGAACTCTGTATGAAATGTGTTCTTCTGCATCTCCGAAATTTGTTCCCAAGATTTTCCTGGAAATGTCGCCCTGATCCATGGCTTTCCTAGAATTAGTTTGGAATACAGGATCATCCCTAGAACCTGCGCAGCTGCCATGCCAACGACTGCTCCCCAAACCATAGTGATAAATCTGAAACAAATTGAGTAACGAGACAAGCACGCAACACTAAGAAAGCATGTTACATATAATTTATTAAGCCTGTTACAAGTTGAGCAGGTTTTCATCTTTCACCATGTTACGTGCTTCCATATTCGCCAATCCTAACCCTATGGACGTTGGAAAATTTAACATTCAAAGAGACAACTATAATTCCAATCAGTTTTGAAATACAGTAAAACCCCTCTAATGCGACCACCAAAAAGGGGGCATAATTCACAGTGGCAAAGACAGGTGGTAGCTTAATGCAGGACGAAAGTTATGCAGAAAACTCCTACGGGAGCTTTCTGCATAACTTTCGTCCTGCATTAAGCAACCACCTGCTTATGAAGACAACCATGGTCGTTCGTTAAGTGGTCGCATTAGAGGGATTTTTTACTGTACTAACAAACCGTATGAATCATCAATATTTCGATTCAAATCGGAGTAACGATCGTGTCAATTAGTTTTTCTCTTTCTGGAAACCAGGGCCCTATTTCGACCTCCTGCATTACATATATACAGCCTCGCGTATCTGAGTATCCGACAAATATCGCCCTAGTTACAGTTGGTGACACAAACACGGTCAAGGCTCAGTGTGGTACTATTAAATGTGTTGTAGCATCGCAAACAGTCTCAATTCAGTTGAGATTTTCGATCGACTCGGCATCTCAACAGAATCTGCCAGAAAGTGGAATGCAATAGGTGTTTTAAGTTTGAATGAAAACTGAGTTTAGTGCAGAAGAGAAATTTCTTGGTATATTTTACTGCCACGTGAGATTCAGTGATCAACCTTGTTGAAGGCATGGGTCAAGATGAGAGCCAAGTAAATCGTCTTCTCATCAGGTTCTACACTGTTAGAAATTATTGTTGTTTTACCCATTCTCTGTTCAACATTCATTTTAGAAATAATTGCATCATGAATATTTATTAGCTGAAGTTTATAATGTAAACTTTTCAAGAGAATTTATTACCTTGACAAAAACTATAAAATCAGATCTTTATAATGTCATAAGCAAACAGAGCAGACCCTGATCAGATGGGTCCTACAGGACCAATCTGATCTGGGTCTACTCTGTTTGCAACGGTGTGAAAAGTCGTTTATATGAAGGAATGGGTAATCAAAATTAATACTATTCAACAATGAATCTGAAGCAAGTGGTACATTTGGCGGACGGTATTTAATGCGATTTGCATGCAACTGCTAGGGGTTTTGTCGTTGGCTACGTGCGAACAACAATGTTGACCCTTATACAGCTGTAAAACACGTATGTCTGTGAAAAATCGGATCTGTTCAATCATGACTACGATCAATTCGATTCAACCTTTAACACATTCTCTCCTAGACTATTTTAGACCCGACCTCTTTGAATAAATCTACCGAAAAGGAGCATTAACTATAGAAAAGGAGATTTTTAGAATTGTGTAGTTTTGAAATCATTGTGATAAATAGAGCATTTGCTCCTCTGGAGCAAATGCTCTATTTATCACAGTGGTTTCAATAAAATAGTTTTACAGAGGCGCAAAAAGGCGTCAGTACTCAGTAAGACAGAATGAGTTAAGACACGATTGAGCGAATGTTAGACAAACTTGGATCTTGATGAGGCGTCGAGTTACTCGTCACAGTTGCATCTTGGTTGTTTTTAAATGTGGCGTATATGCAGGAGAGAAGTCCAGAAAAGATGCGTAAATTAAAACATCTGCAAGAATAACTCCCTTATTTCATCACTAAACCCAATACAGTGACCACTCTAAGAGACGGTTCTAAAGAGTGGTCACAGTATAGGGTTTGGTGGAGAAATGATGACTTTAGTACATGTACTTAGGTACACACCCTTATCTGTAAGGTTAACCCTCTCCCTCATATAAACGTGATTTCACGCATTTGCAAACAGAGTAGACCCAGATCAGACGGCTCCTAGAGGAGCCATCTGATCAGGGTCTGCTCTGTTTGCTAATAGAATATGAAAGATCTTTCTTTACTTTCTAAATTGTCTACCATGTTCCACCTTCCATATTTCATTATTACTATTTTGTCCATTAATATACAGTAGGTATTGAAATTTAGAATAAATAATGAACAGGGAAAGGCTTAACTAACTGGATTGTTCACATCTGTAAAGTAATTACATATTCAAAGCATCTCTGTTATAATTATCACTTCTACGAGCTGTACATGCGCGTATTTAGGGAATGTGTTTGATATTTCTCCGCCTCATCATATCTTGCCATAACGCATTAGAATCGCATCCCCGAGCTATCTCATTGCGAGTATTCTATTTGGAGCATGTTGACAGAATAGTTCACATTTGTGAACTCTAAATGGTGATATCGAGGTACTTTCGGTTTTAACGGGATATCCCGGCAGATAAATTAGCAGCCTGTCTTACAGCTCGTTGATGAGACTATAGTTGACAGAAATATTATATCGCGAGACCATTTAAACATACTGTATTTTATACTGCGACCATGTAAACTTGTCGCCATTTTATCTTCTTTCTGGAGAATATTATCTAAATGGTGTAGAGTTGTAAGGGTTTTCCTATTAGTAAGGTTAATGTATAGCGAGAGCCAGATCATATTAATAGACAAACTGTTATATGACTGTGACCATGTTTATAGACAGCATTTGTGAGATCATTCATGAGGGATATAGACACTTAGCGTGTTTAGAAAATCTAATTAAATTAATAATGTTTTATTTTACCGCGAATCATAAGAATGGCCTCTGCCGCTCTGGGAGTTACTTGCTGCTAGGGGTTGCCTCAGAAACAAGGGATTTTGATAGATCATTCGATTAGGCACCTCATGTACAGCTATTAACTTTGAGTTTACAAAGAAATACAGGTAAAACGGATCAGTGCAGATGAAGTTTAGAAACATTAACTCGGCCGCTGAGAAGAACTGTAACAGGTAAATCGCAAACCATGTGTAACATAAACAAAACACGGCAATATGCAGTAACAGTTTTACACACCTCCATACAGTAGAACGGTCTTAACCCTTTCCCTGTTCTCTATATCGGCAAAATTTCAATACTTACTGAATATTCATTAGCAAAATAGTTCTGATGAAATATGGAAGGTGGAACATTTTAGACATTTTAGAAAGCGAGGAAACATATCTATTAGATTCCTTTAAATAGCAAACAGAGTAGACCCTGATCAGACGACTCCTTTAGGACCCGTCTGATCTGGGTCTATTCTGTTTGAAAATGCGAGAAAACATGTTTGTATGAGGGAAAGGGTTAAGCGGCCATTCAATTTATTGAACATAGGAGTCACTTAAACTGAGTCTACTCTGTTAGCAAATACATAGAAAGGCGCGTTATTAAATTTTAGTACAACATATTTATAATACTTGTAGCCAGGTGACTGCTTAATGCAGGGTGGAATTCCTTTGGGAGCTTTCTGCAGGACTTTCACCCTGCATTAAGCTGCCACTAGCCTTAAAGACCGACCGACAATGATACTAATTTTGAACGTCCGGTTAAGGGAGGTTTTACTGTATACACAAGCATTCATAACTACATGTATAGATGCAATAGTGGGTATACTAATTTTCCTAAATATCTGATTTTAGTCAAAATCTATATTTAGACACTTAAATACTATTATCCATGAGAAGCCGTAACAAAAATAGAAAATAGATGCCACACAAAGGCCATAGCAACCCCAGATATATAAGTGACAGAAGTGCCCAGACTTGGCGGAAAAAATATAGAAAATATTTTACCAAGATTTAACAAATACTCGCCTTGTGTAAGCAGCACATGAGAACATATCTTAGTGGCCATTCGTTTATTGAACATAGGAGTTTTAAAAAGCACGTGGTTGCGCAATGCAGGCTAACATAATGCAGACAGCTCCTATAGGAGCTTTCTGAATTATTTTAGACCTGCATTACGCTATCAACTGCCTTACAGATCCATAAATAGACCTTTTGGTGGTCCTTTAACCCATTACCTCATGAGCAATTTTTAGATACCTCTTTGAATAAATCTACCGACTAGAGAAAAGGAAAAGTTTAGAATTTTGTAGTTTGAAACCATTGTGATAAATAGAGCATTTGTTCCAATGGTTTCACAAAGTGACTTTTACAGAGTCGACAAAAGTCGTCAATATGTCGTCATTATGAGGGAATGGGTTAAGACAGATTCTAATGTTTACAGTATATATCAGTATATTGTAAACAAATGGGAGCGCGGTCTAGTCACGGGTGGTTAATCATTACATATAGCATACAACGGGCGAATTCGTCATAACATTGGCAAACAGTTTGGATCCAGATGTAAGGCCGAGTAACTCGGTGTTAGACTAATCAGGATCCATATCGTATGCAGGCGCGGATTTAGAGGGAGATGGTGGTGGCGGGGGGGGGGGGGGGGGGCAGAGCTGGCGTACGCCCCTCTAAAATTGGCAAAACATGTTTTAGTAATAATTTAGATCTATATACAGTAAAACCTCTCTATAACGACCACTAACTTGTGTTAATTAGTTGGTATTTAGAGCAGGTGGTTGCTTAAAACAAGGTGAAAGTAAAACAGAACGCTCCTATAGGAGCGTTCTGTTTTACTTTCACCTTGCTTGCTGGCTGCTTAAAACAAGGTGAACGTAAAACAGAACGCTCCTACAGGAGCGTTCTGTTTTACTTTCTCCTTGCTTTAAGCAGCCACCTGCCTTTAACACAAACTAACTGATGAAATTTAGTGGTCGTTATAGTGAGATTTTACTATATCTACTAAAAATAAATAAAACAATGATTCAGTAGGAGTGTTTTATTTCCCCCACCCAAGTACGCTCTTTTTCAACATGTATTACAAACACTATTTATTTATGTCATCAAACATAAAAATCTACGCCCCCCCCCCCCCACCTCCAAAACATTTCTACGCCACCCCCCTAATCTGAAATCCTGGATCCGCGCCTGGTATGACATCCCGATAGCGCATTTGAATAGAAATAGGACAACAATGTTATAAGTCTGAATAAGAAGAAATGGCCAATTAACGAAATATTTTCCCAACATGCTAAATGTTAAACAAGATATATTATATCCAAACTGTACAGAAATAAGGCACGCTCAGTTATCACATCGTTCGGCTATCTATCCGTTCAGACGCATCAAAGCATCAGTTACTTGGATTATTACGATATTTTTCAAGTGATGTTAAATCAGCTGGGCGACTTAACCTAACGACTTGACGATATTTCCGATCTATTTATAAGCTATCAGAACTGATCTAACCGTATACTCCATGAATGTTCATGTTAGAAATAATGACAACATGAATATTAATTAAATCAAGTTTTATGACTATGAGCAACTTAATTTTCATCGCGACAGAACCTGTTAAATCAGGCATATATCATGTCATAAGCAAACAGAGCAGACCGCGATCAGACGGCTCCAACAGGAGCCGTCTGATCTGGGTCTACACTGTTTGCATTTAGATGCAGAAATGCGTATTTATGAACTAAATGATTAAAAAGACTAATCAAAGCAGCGCAAAATCTCGGTATTGCTGCAACTCATTACTTACAGTAAGATATGGTAAAGCTGAGAAATAAGAAATGTTGATAGACATCTCAGCACATGTCTTATATTCAGCCCTGGGCTAAGGTAAACTTTAACCAATAAAACGCATTTTCACTCAGTCAAGAAGAAAAAAACGCGCTACAAAGCAAGTGATAAAAATTCGAGAAACTCACCTCGTTATACCTCGCTGATATGTTTTGTATGCCTTGTTTTCAACAACACAGTAACCTATATATATATGATTCAGAACACTACTGACCTCTATAAACGTCGATTGTTTACAATTTACGCCGAAATCTCACACCTCAATGAAATTCCACCGCTGTTGCGATTTATCCGTACACACACACGCGTGAGTATGCCAGTCAACGGCGATGCTAGTGAAGTGAGAAAAGTCGGGATTAAACTCCACACAATCACCCTATAAACTTTAATATTCCCGCCAAAATAGCAGTTTGTAACCAGTCGTCTGCAATCTGTAGTCATTGTAACATTGTCTGCTGACTGAAATATTTCTTTCGATAGTGACAGAATTACCAAGGTTCAGTATAAATGAACTGGACCCAAACTGATTGTAACAACAAGCAGGTAAGGGGTAAATGGAGTTAAGGCTATCTCGTCATTTCTTCCCGCCAGGTTTTACATCAACGCTAAAAATACATCATCCGGTGTCACTTAACCCTGTTTTATGTTTATCATATTGAATATTCACTAACAACATAGTTGAGAAATATGGAAGGTTGGACATTGTAGACATTTTAGAAAGCAAAGACAGGTCCGTCGATTTCTATTAGCAAACAGGGTAGACCCTGATCAGACGGCTCCACTAGGAGCCGTCAGATCTGGGTCTACTCTGTTTGCAAATGCGCGAAAACACGTTTATATGAGGGGAAGGGTTAGGTATTGAGGCACATCCTATTACTCTTAGTTGACGAACAAACTTATGCAAACAGTGCAGAACCAGATCAAACTGCTCTGATTACAGCAGTTTGATCAAGGTCTACACTATTTGCTACTATGTCAGTCTATTTTAAAGTTAAACATATCAAAATAGTTTCTATTTAATGATTCAGCAGCACATACTGTACCCGTTAAATGTGTATACTTGGTGTGCGCGTTCTTAGGGTAGCTAGGGAATGTTTACTTTGTAATTCATGTGTTATCCATTTCCCCTTTTAAACGCATTTTCACGCCAATGCAAACAGAGTAGACCCATATCAGACTGCTCCTGTTGGATTCGCCTGGTCAGGGTCTGCTCTTTTTGCCTATGACATGATATATATCTGATTCTACAGATATTCCATGAAAATGTTACATTAACAAGTTCGACTAATAAATATTCATGATTTCATTATTGCTTACATGAATATTCAACCAGGAAAATATTAAAATCACTCCTTTGTGTTGTTTCAAGTGTGCTTTTATCCTGTTCAGACACCGTGTGCTATTCCGCATTGGTAAACGGTCTTGACACAGAATTCGACTTAACTCGATTATACTTATCCTTTTTACGCATTTGCAGATGCCTTTTGCGCCCAGATCAGACAGCTCCCACAGCGGCTGTCGGATACGAGCAGCGGTCTCCTCTGTTACAGATCTAATCCTCTTCTGTCATGGCAACACATTTCCTTATTTTGTACTTTTATTACAGAAATTGAATTAAAGTAATAGTCTCTAGTTGGGTTTTAAAAATGCCTAAACTTACATAATTCATTCGTTTTACATACTGAAAAGAAGTAAATAGCAAAACACTAATCTAATAAACTGTAAAGAAGATAAAACGTCAACGTACAGTAAAACCTCTCAATAACGACCACTAAATTATATAAAGATAGGAGCGTTCTGCTTTACTTTCACCTTGCTTTAAGCAACCACCTGCCCACAATACCAACTAATTAAAACAATTTAGTGGTCGTTATAGAGAGGTGTTACTGTATTTGATATCGAAGACCCTGTGTATTAACCCATTTGTTCCCACGATCCCATAATTTTTTTTATATGGGGCATAGGCAAACAGTGTAGACTCTGATCAGACGCCGCATAATGCGGCGTCTGAACAGAGTCTACACTGTTTGCTGATAGGAATTTCAATATAAAACAAATTGAAATTGAAAATTTAGGCAAGACAACTCTTAGATAAAAAATGGACTAATCCAATATATAAACATGGAAGAATCCACTGGGCGCAAATGGGTTAATTGTTTCTGGGCGCGTTTTAGTTTCGTAAACGTTCGACACTTTGTTGTACAAAGTATACCTTTTTTGTAGGGGCTATTACTTTAATATTACAAATAGGCGGGTTCTGGCAGGAATATCCATGGAGTGAAGGGTTATGTGTGTGTTTTTTTCGTTAAGGAAATTATTGAAAATGATATTAATAAGGAAGATGTATGAATACAACCCCTCACTCTGGCGAAGATCTGCACTATTACCTTCACAAGTATTTCCCAAATGTAACAACAGCGAAACAGATAAACAATACAGTGGAACCTGTCTTCAGCGGCCATCAAAAAGATGTCTTATTGTGGGACTGTAAGGCAGGTGGTATCTTAATGCAGGTCGAAAGTAATGCAGAAAGTTCCCACAGGAACTTTCTGCATTATTTTTACCCTGCATTACGCAACCACCTGTTTTTTAACACTCATAATTTAACCCTGTCCTCCATAAATACGCCTTTCTACGCCTCTGTAAAGTCACTTTTTGAAACCATTGTGATAAATAGAGCATTTGCTCCTAAGGAGCAAATGCTCTATTTATCACAATGGTTTCAGAATTACAAAATTCTAAAATTTTCCTTTTCTCTGGTTAATGCTCCTTTTCGGTAGATTTATTCAAAGAAATTGGATCTAAAAATAGCCTATGAGGAAATGTGTTAAATAAATGATTGGACGTTTAAGACAGATTCTACTGTATGGCTCTTTACCCGTTGATTACTAATGTAAGACATAATGACGTCATGGATATTAATTAGATGATTTTTACAATGACACATACAGTAAAACCTCTCTATAACGGCCACTAAATTACATCAAGTATTTTGTGTTAAAGTTAGGTGGCTGCTTAAAGCAAGGTGAAAGTAAAACAGCACGCTCCTGTATGCGTACATACACTTGCCACTGACACATACACATACAGGCACAGGCACATGATCAAACACAAATACAAACACATACAGAGAAATAGACACAAGCACAGACAGAGACACAGACAGACACATACACACACGTACATTGACAAGCACGCACGTACTCACGCAAACACGGGCGCAGATGCGCATGCATGCCTCAGATCAATGTCATCTGAAATAGAGTGTGTTAATCTGAAAAGTGTCGAAACAGGGTTTTGTTTAAATTCAACTTTAAAAAACGCACCATCAACGCTTGAAATAAATTGACAGTCACTCGAGTTATTCTGCGTGTCATCTGCATGCACGTCCTAACAACGAGCTAAATATTAATAGTGTTCTATAGAATCTCAAACACAGAAAACATACTTGTCTGTTTAATGTAAGCAGACTCCCTATCATAAAACTGTGTTTGATTTCTCTGTTCAACCTTATTCCACGGTAAAACAAAATGTCTGATTCAAGTTAGATCTGATCCACGTTTGACTACTTCCGACTTGGATCAAGCTTGTTAAAACTTATTGGCAGGGTGTCAAACAGCTTGGATCCTGATGAGACGCCGAGTAACTCGGCGTCTCATCTGGATCCAAGCTTTATGCAAATGCTAGTCGAGTCGCGCTAAGTTGGAGAAAGGTTAAGAAATCCCTAAAACGAAACAGCCTTATATAATCAGCTTCTCATATTGCGCTAATTCATCAGCGCCTTTGACAGCTTTGTCTCGTAAATCAATTTATACTTCGCTCAGGCTTCTATGAAAACTATCTGAACAATGTCTGGAGATTGTTCTAGAGTTATAAATTTAATTTTATAAAGACAAGAATGTACGAGCTTCAACTTTAACCCTTTGTTCACTGTATAAAAATAATGTTGACCTGGTTTTGGATCTGGATTATTCCGATTCGATCAAGCTTTCGAATGATAATGTCAGCCGTCTTGAATCCTGATGAGATGCCGCGTTACTCTGAGCCTGATCTAAATCCAAACTGTTTCCAATTTGAGTCCGGTCGGGGATAGCCGGATGAAGATTAACAATAAATACAGTACTGATTGTTATCACTCTGTTAACCGAGTCCCTCATACTGACGACTTTTGACGACTCTGTAAAAGTCACTTGTTGAAACCATTGTGATAAATAGAGCATTTGCTCCTATAGGAGCAAATGCTCTATTTATCACAATGGTTTCAAACTACAAAATTCTAAAAGTTTCCTTTTCTCTAGTTAATGCTCCTTTTCGGTAGATTTATTCAAAGAGGTTGTATCTAAAAATAGTCTATGACGTAATGGGTTAACCATTATTCCTCTCTTCGCATTCGTTAACAGATTGGATCCAGATGAGACGATGAGTAACTCTGCGTTTCACCAGGATGAAGCCTGTATAACACTGTTCAAGACCATTACAAAGAGTAATCACAACATAGGGTTTGGTGAAGAAAAGATGATCTTAGTATTTAAATACACATCTTTCATCTTTATTTATTTTTTCTGTAGATGCATGTACAATAAAATCCCGCTAATGCGACCACCTAAAAGGTATAAGTATGGGTGCTAGATGCAGGTGCTAGCTTCTGCATTACTTTTGTCCTGCATTTAGCAACCACCAGTTTATAAAGACACCTATGTTTATCAGTAAGTGGTCGCATTAGAGGAGTTATAATGTACATGTATTTATGGTAGGGTAAGTGTATTTTGTATCTACAGGCAATGTAGATCAGGATCAGATGGCGTGTCCAGATAGTGCAGTGGCTATCTTGTACCTGCTTTTCACCAACGATACTAGACCGGGGCGGAATGTGAGTCAGTGGTTGTCCCATCGGACTCATTTGTTTATTCCGGATATTCCGACCAAGAACCATAACTAAAAATAAATTTGGTGGTTGCTTAACCCATTCCGTCATAGGCTGCTTTTAGACCATTCCCCCATAACCCCACCCTCTTTGAATAAATCTACTGAAAAAGGAGAATTTACTAGGAAAAAGGGAAAACAATATGTAGCTTTGAAACCGTTGGAATAAATAGAATAGATAATTTGCTCCTATGGTGGAAATGCTCTATTTGTTACAAAGGTTTCAAAAACTGAATTTTATAGAGGCGTCAATATGAGGGAATGAGTTGAAGAAGGTTTTTACAATAGTGGGCGATTTAGCTTTTACGAAATCAGGGGCGGTGGCCGAGACGAAGGAATACAGAATTCGAGGGCTTGGTGCAAAACTATTGTAACTCCTTCACTTTGTGAAGGAGTTACAATAGTTTTGCACCAAGCCCTCGAGATAAATAATCGAGAGGCTCCTTGTGTTAGAAGCGTTATCTTCTACAGCAAGACACCTCTAAAGCCACCACAAAAACGATGCCTAATCATGGATTGTTATAGCAAGTGGTAGCTTAACGCAGGGCGAAAGTAATACAGACAGCTTATACACGAACTTTCTGCATTACATTTTTCCTGCATTAAGCTACCGCCTGAATTTAAAGACATCTATCTTGATTTAAACAAATCATCGCTTTAGAGGGGGTTTCTGTATATTTATAACTGTAGTATCATAAAATCCGTCAGTGAAAACATATTTGCTGATAAACACCTGAAATACCTTTGTCGGTTTTGACACGGGATACATTGTATATCTCAGTAATTGGGTCGTTGTATAATTTACTGCCGGGAGTAGAGCCCAATCAATACTGCCGAGGGTAGGGCCCAATCAACACTGTCGAGTTAAAGTTTCATACAAAGCACATGACATGTTGCAATAATCTAGAGGCTATTTATCGTTCCAGGGGCAAGTTCATAAGTTGGAACAAGGTCACAATATCTTGCTGGGCTATTTTATGGTCTATTCTTCGTTGTATCTGGCATCAATAAAACAGTTATTTACGCCAGATATATTTTGGAGGGTTTGGTGTGAGGCATGATAGGTGTCCAGGCCCCGAGGTTATAAAACCTTTGTATTGAGTCTGAGATTACTCTACAACTTCTGATTGGTCAGTGTTTGGGCAAGCTCAAACCCTGACTAATTAGATGCTTGAGAATGATCTCAGACTCAATCAAAAAGGCTTTATATCGTCGGGGTCTGGAGGGACATTGGGGTTATTTGTTCTCATTTCATTACTTTCTTAACCCTCATATTGACGCCTTTTGACGCCTCTGCACAAATCAATTTTTGAAACCATGTGATATATTGAGTATTTGCTCCATAGGAGCAACTGCTCTATTTATCATAATGGTTTCAAAACTACACAATTCTAAAAGTTTCATTTTCTGTAGTAAATGCTCCTTTTCGGTAGATTTACTCAAAGAGGTTGGCTCTAAAAATAATTTATGAGGTAATGGGTTAAGTACATGTACATGTAGAAAAAAACTAGAACAAACCTATTAGCATCCAGTGTCCTTTAGTTCCTTTAGGATGTATGCAAACAGTGCAGACCCTGATCAGATAGCCCCTGAAGGGTCTGCAATATTTGCTGAACCCATCAATGTCATTGACTTATTTCAGCAAATATTTTGTTGACTGTGTCCCATCTACTTGGAAAATGGACGGGGTTTAAAGTAAGATACGGACGGCTTTTCGTTAAAAGTCAAGAAGTCAGTAGTAAGAAGTCGGAAAGTTTGAAGTTAATACTCGGTAAAATTCCAAATATCGTCATGGCATTCCAACTGCGCGCAGTTATTGCAGGAAAGGTCACGGGTATCGCCATCATACTGACCTAGTAAAACTCCTCTAATGCGACTTCCAAAAAGGTGTCTACTACTGGGCCATAGGGGCAGGTGGTCACTTGATACAGGAGGAAAGTTACATAGAACCACCCCTAAAGGTGTCTACATTGAGTTCGTCCTGCATTGTGAATCCACCTGCTTTTGAGAACGTTCATGGTAATTCATTAATCACTCGCTTTAGATGTGTTCTAATGTACACATGGAAATGTTTGTTTGAGCTGAAAAGTACATTTAACCCTTTCCCTCATACTGACGACTTTTGGCGACTCTGTGAAAGCCACTTTGTGAAACCATTGTGATAAATAGAGCATTTGCCCCTTTAGGAGCAAATGCTCTATTTATCACAATGGTTTCAAACTACAAAATTCTAATGTTTTCCTTTTCTATAGGTAATGCTCCTTTTCGGTAGGTTTATTCCAAGAGATTGTATTCAAAAATAGTCTATGAGGTAATGGGTTAAGGCGATGTTGAAATGATCGACAACTGTTCAGTACATGTGAGTAGAATACGGATTTACGTCACCATCTATATTTTTCGCGTTATTTCGCGAATGGGTTGTCTCGCGAATTCAATATTCTCGCTAATAAACCGGTAAGAAGACTTAGTATCCGAAATACTAGTAATCGAAGCGGAATCACTGTGTTGTATTTACGTTTTACTACTTTTACTGATTAAACCAAAATTAAAATAGTCTATAAGGGAATGGGTTAAAGGCTGGCGGTTGCATAATTAATGCAGGGCGAAAGTGGTGTAAAAAAGCTGCTACAGGAGCGTTCTGCGTTCTGCATAAGTTTCTTTCGTCCTGTATTCAGCTACCATCTACCATACCTCTACGACCCAGATTAAGACTTTATTTTGGTGGCCGCAGGTGCGGATCCAGGATTTCAGATGGGGGGCGGGGGGTGGGGGGCTAGGATTTTTTATTTTTGATGATGTAACTAAATCGTTAGTTTGTAATACATGTTGAAAGAGAGCTTAATTTTAATTTTCTGAAAAACATAGAAACCTGATTAACTAAGCACCACACAGTTTCCAAACAGATGAGACGCCGAGTAGTTCGGCGCCTCAATAGGATCCATGCTATTTGACACTAGCACAGAAGATTTTAAAAGATTTAAACGAATCAAGAGTTTAAACATTGTTCAAGATCTGAAATTGAACAGCCTGAATCCTGATGGGATTTATTACTCGGAGTCTAGTCTCGATTCATGTATTCAAATGTCAACCGAGTTGCGCTTAGCAGAATAAAGGTTAACAATTAACTCATTCCCCCATAGGCTATATTTAGACACACCCTCTTTGAATTGAATAAATTAGATTTACATTTACTAGAGAAAAAGAAACGTTTAGAATTGTGTTGTTTTGAAACCAATGTGATAAATAATTTTTTTATTTATCGCAATGTTTTTCTTTTAAAAGTGACTTTTACTGAAGCGCGCCAATAAAAGCGTCAATATGAGGGAATGGGTTACGATATAGATACAGTAAAACCTCTCTATAACGGCCACTAAATTGTGTTAATTAGTTGATATTTAGGACAGATGGCTGCTTAAAGTAAGGTAAAAGTAAAACAGAACGCTCACATAGGAGCGTTCTGTTTTACTTTCACCTTGCTTTAAGCAGTCATCTGCCTTTAAGACAAAATACTAATATAATAATAATATAATAATGTAATTTAGTGGCCGTTATAAAGAGCTTTTACTGTAAGTGTACTTGGTAGATATAACCCTTTAGCTGGTGAATATATATGTAAGAAATTATAGCTTCATGGATATTTCTTGACTCAATATTTGTAATTGTCTATTAAAACAGGAATAATTGTCTCTTGCAGAAAGTGTAGAATCAAAATCAAAAGTCAAAACAATCATATAGATCTACCGTGAAATCATACCAGACAATAAATATTCATGATGTGATTATTTCGACATCGTCGAGGTATTCCGAGTGCATTTTACAATAGTTGGCAATCTGTTCTCGCGAGGAAAAACACTTTTTAACATAACTTACACCCGTCTCAGAAAAAAATAAACAGAATGACAACAACATTATAACCGCTATTGTGTTAAACCTGATATATCGTACAGTTACACACATTTTGGATTAAATTCGGATCCCGAGTAGGTCAAACAATTTTGACAACCGGCCAGTAGCTTTTCAAAGTTTGAAAAATCGAAAATACGAGATTGCGGACGACCTGGGTTTAAGCCGACACCGATATAAAATAAGTATATATTGCAACAGGTCCTTGTTTAGCCTACGTCATTTGTGAATAAGTATATATTGCGACAGGCCCTGGTATTAATTTTTGAATAAGTATAGATTGCGACAGGTTCTGGTTTAAGCCTACGTCATTTGTGAATAAGTATATATTGCGACAGGCCCTGGTATATAATTTTTGAATAAGTATAGATTGCGACAGGTCCTGGTTTAAGCCTACGTCATTTGTGAATAAGTGTATATTGCGACATGCCCTGGTATATAATTTTTGAATAAGTATAGATTGCGACAGGTCCTGGTTTAAGCCAACGTCATTTGTGAATAAGTATATATTGCGACATGCCCTGGTATATAATTTTTGAATAAGTATAGATTGCGACAGGTTCTGGTTTAAGCCTACGTCATTTGTGAATAAGTATATATTGCGACAGGCCCTGGTATATAATTTTTGAATAAGTATAGATTGCGATAGGTCCTGGTTTAAGCCTACGCCATTTGTGAATAAGTATATATATTGCGACAGTCCCTGGTTTAAGCCTACATCATTTTTTGATAAAAACAGGTCTGGGTTTTAACAGATATCTGTTTTTTTGCAGCAGGTCATTACAATTTGATAGACACAGTTTGTAATTGGTTCACAGTTGGTCTGCATCATCTCAATATAAGTTGTAATAAAAAATCGCTTCATTTAACAGAGACAATCTTAAAATGAATTTGTCTTGTTAAAAGTCATTACCCTGTGCACATACTAATATACAGTAACGCCTCTTTATATCCATCGTTAGAGGAAGTCTAATTCTCAATGTGTAAGGCAGGTGGTAGCTTAATGCAGGGACAAAAGTAATGCAGAAAGCTACTATAGGAACTTTCTGCATTACTTTTATCCTGCATTAAGCAAACATTTGCTTTTAAAGACGACAATGTTTATTCATTTTGTGACCGCAGTAGAGGGGCTCTACTGTAATTACAATAGAACCACTATAATGCGACCACTTTAAGGAATAATCATGGCTGTCTTTATAAGCAGGTGGTTGTTTAATGCAGGATAAAAGTAATGCAGAAAGCTCCTGCATTACTTTTGTCCTGCATTAAGCTACCACCTGCATTTAGCACCCAGAATTATACCTCTTTTAGGTGGTTTTACTGTGTGTCAATGTACGCGCTCAATGTGATGCTTGATGTTACAATTATTCTTGACGGGTAAATACATCAGACAATTTGATTAGTTCTTAACTGACTGGAGATATGGAGGTATCTGTCTGAGAATAAACATTCCGCTATCGGATTAACCCTTTCGCTGCCAATACCGGATCTGTGATTACCTATGCAAACAATTTGGATCAAGACGAGACGCCGAGTAACTCGGCGTGTCATCAGGATCCAAACTGTTTGTTACTGTTAGTATGTTTTTGAAACAAAAATGAAGAAAATAAAAAAAATTGAAAATGTGTAGCAGGCGACAAAGTTAGCAGACGACGAAAGGGTTAAAATGGATTACTTGTTTTGTTTCCAATCGCAGACGACTTTTAATGCATATCAAATAGTTGGAACCTTGACACTTGGCATACAACTTGAACATCTAACATCTTTGTATTTCTTGCCTCTCTTTACACCTCATTTCTCTCATTCTCTCTCTCTCTCTTTCTCTCCCTTTCTCCTCTCTCTGTCTCTCTATCTCTGTCTCTGTCTCTGTCTGTCTGTCTGTCTGTCTGTCTGTCTGTCTGTCTGTCTGTCTGTCTCTCTCTCTCTCTCTCTCTCTCTCTCTCTCTCTCTCTCTTTCTCTTGCTACTGCAATCCAGGCGTCCTGACTTGAAAAATCCAAATGACCAGGGGGATACGGACAAACGTCCACTTGGATAAAAGCCCACTACGAGGAAAGCCCGCAGGATAAAAACCAACAGGGAATAAGCCCACTACTATTCTTGGCAAGACGGACAAAAGCCCACCTGTAAATATAAATGGTTCATAAATGAACTGTTAGACAAGTTGAAGAGGAAATAACCACCGAGCCTTTAAAGCAACCATCAGTAAATACAAATATGATTAAAATTAGGTCAACTTATGGTTAAATGAAGAATGCTAGTTAAATTGGTACAGAGAGCTTTTTAGTATATTTTTCAATTTAATTTCTAATGTACTAAAACACTAATTTACTCTTCAGTTAATAATTATTATATATAAATTCAATTAAACATATTATAGTAAAATATACTAAACTACTAATTGAATATGTCATGTTTCTTTAGATGTATTGAAGTATTTGTTTACACTTCATTACATATAAATTAAATTAAATACGATAATATATTGCATTGCATTGATTGCTTAATACACTGAAGCTTTTTATTTAACTTAAAAGCTTAATTGCTTTGATGGTCTTTAAATTTCATACATTTCTTCTTTAATCACGGAAAGTCTTTCTCACATTGACTTTAAACTTGCCACCATTCTAGATGTTGATTTAGACTGTAAGATAATAACATTATACACAAATAACTCAGTTATTTGTGCATAATGTTATCAAATTAATATTCCCTGTGGAATAAAATAAACATAGTGTAAGATAATAGGTTGGGCCCTAGTCATGGTTACCGTAGCACCCCCCTAGACTGTTTTCATATTTACCAAATTGTTCGTTGGGGTTCTCAAAACACATTTTGGTTAATCTTGGTTAAAAATGCTTCATAACTTTGCTTTTAGAGGCAATAGAAGGACAAACAAGAACCAAGGTAAAGCAGAGACATATAACTTGACTATGATATGTAATGTTATTAATATTCATAAATGTGTTCATATGCATATTAATGAGGAAGTAACAAAAGGCGATGTTTTAGGAAAAAAAGAGTTTGTTGTTCAGTCTGAGAGGCTTATAAATGCACAATTGTTATTGAATTCAGGTTTAAAGTGTTTGGGGTCCTCAGAACACATTTTGAGCATGCGCCGTAAATAATTTTGTCCCAACTATGTTTTATATAACGGTTAAGAACCAAAGTAAAGCAGATACATATAGCTTGAATAAGATATGTAATTATATTAATATTCATAAATGTATTCTTATGAATATTAATGAGGAAGTAAAACAAATGGGGGGGGGGGGGTTAGAAAAAAGGAATTTGTTGTTTAGTCTTAGAGGCCTATTACATGTAATACACAGGAGTTATTGAATGCATGTTGAAATTGTTCGCTGAGGTCCCCAAAACACATTTTGAACATGCCCTGCAAAATAATTTTGTCCCATGTAGGTTTGATATAACGGTTTCCATGGTAATTTTCGAAAAAACCTTGATTAAGAAAATGCATCATAACTTTGTTTTTAGAGGCAAAAGAAGGACAAAACAAGAACCAAAATCATGGGGGTTGCTACGGTAACCATGACTAGGACCCAGTCTATAACTATGTAAGACACTGTATTTGAAGTTCTCGCTTGAGGTTTCAAGAACCACGGAATCAACATGTACCACAAGCCTTTTAACTCTATCAAAAGCCAGATTGCTAAGGTCATAGACAAAACAGACACACTAAAAAAATGTGGCGTCATCTACCATATCACATGCGACGATTGCAAGGAAAATTACATTGGAGAAACTGGCAGAACACTAGAAACAAGAATGAAAGAGCATGTGACCAGAAACTCCTCAGCTATTTTTGAACACTGTAATAACACCGGACACTCTATCAAATCAGACAACACAAAACTATTGACCAGCGAAAACATTTTAATGAAAAGAAAGGTGAAAGAAACCATCGAGATCAGACAGCGGAAACCATCACTCAACAGGGACGAGGGCCTGGAGTTACCCTCCGTCTTCACACCTCTCCTCAAGTCAGGTGACCAAACCAGGTCACCTGACAAGCACTAGTCGAACAGTCAGTGCCGACGAAGGAAGTGTGATACTTCCGAAAATTACACAGGTAAAAATTTCACCGCTCTGAGTAATGGAAATCAAATACAATGAATCATCCAGAGCATGGAAAATAACTTTTTAGTTGTATGCAAGACACATTGTGTAGATCCTGATTGAATTAGTCCCTTAGGAGTGATTGATCGACACTCTGTGTTCTGATATTGAACAGGGATGTTAACTTGAAAAATATGAATCAGTGAATATAGGGATGTTTAGAAGTGAAAACAAGGTTAATACCATGTGCATAATGACATTAGTCATCGTAATTAAATGCATGTAGTTATATTTATAATGCCACCACTTAATGAATAAACATGGGCGTCTTTATAAGCAGGCTCCTACAGGAGCTTTCTATATTACTTCTGTCCTGCATTAAGCTACCACCTGCATATAGCACCCAGAATTATATCTCTGTTAGGTGGTCGTAACTGCTCTTAGACACGTTTATTTAACATACAGTGAAACCCCGCTAATGCGACCACTTAATAAACATCCACTGGTGTCGTCTATAGCAGGTGGTTGCTTAATGCAGGACGAAAGTTATGCAGAAAGCTCCTATAGGAGCTTTCTGCATAACTTTCGTCCTGCATTAAGCTACCGCCTGCCTCTGCCACCCAGAATTATGCCCCTTTTAGGTGGTCGCATTAGCGGGGTTTTACTGTATATCATCGGTGTTCACAATTTAAAGTGTCCATTCGTTTGAGTTACTGGAGAAGCATGCAAATAAATTGTCAAAAGGTGTGGAACAGAATCAGACTGATAGTAAAGCTATCAAACTGTTGGTACATGTCAGTAGAGACGTAAGCAATACTCTTAATACTCACACTGGAAATAGACATTTGGTTTATTGCATTCGAAGATGGTTTAGATGCCTCGTGTACACCCCTTTGATGGATGAGATAGGAGAAATACATTCCCAATCCGTAACGTGCTACAGGCGAATTCAGACAGGTAAAAATCAAATCAGTCACTGAGTAACACAGCGGCTGATCAAGATCCATACTGTTTGAGAAAATCTGACAATGTGTCTATAAGAAATGAATCTACATTGAGGAATAAAACCGACGTTTGATAAAGTAAACTAAAAGGAAACAAAGACGAAGAAAGTCATAAAACGATTTAACCAGTACCCCGCTCTTTGAAAATAATGTCCGCACACATTTGAATGTACACTAAAACCTCTCTGTAACGGCCACTAAATCGTGTTAGTTAGTTAGTATTTAGGGAAGGTTCCTGCTTAAAGCAACGGGAAAGTAAAACAGAACGCTCAAATAGCGTTCTGTTTACTTTCATCTTGCTTTAAGCAGTCACATGCCTTTAACACAAACTACTTGATGTAATTTAGTGGCCGTTATAGAGAGGTTTTACCGTAGTGCAATATTGAGTTCTTCCGATTCAATCAAGCTTTTGAGAAACTATTGACCGAGTTACAATCAAACTTGGAACCTGATGAGTAGTCGAGTTACTCAGCGTCTCATCTGGATACAAACTGTTTGAATATGTGAGTCAATTTGTGGGCGAAGGCTTAACCCTTTCCTCCATAAATACGCCTTTCTACGCCTCTATAAAAGTCATTTTTTGAAACCATTGTGATAAATAGAGCATTTGCTCCTATGGAGCTTGGATCCTGATGAGAGGTCGAGTTACTCCCCGCGTGTCATCTGGTTCCAAGACGCTTGCAAGAAGCGGGGTAAGGGTTTAACCTTTCCCTGATGAATATTCATGTGGGGAATAATGACGTCATGGCTTTTAGTTAGATAATTTTTTACAATGGCATATGAACACAGGTACTTTTGGCTCAGGCAGAAGCTGTAGAAACACATCTATATTACATTATAAGCAAACACAGCAGACCCTGATCAGACGGCTCCTATAGGAGCCGTCTGATCTGGGTCTACTCTGTTTGCAGATGCGTCAAAATGCGTTTAAATAAGGGACAGGGTTAATCTTATTGCATTAATGTTCTTATTTCCACATGTTTTGACTAGTTGACGTACATGTACTGTTACACCTATTTGACGTACATGTACTGTTACACTTCATAAACACCACAGGGTGCTAATGTGAGTGGAATATATGACATTTTAATTGTAATAAATCTAGTCCAGCTGACGTAATGGTGTGACACGAATGATATATTTCTTTCCTTTACAATTTGTTATTTCCTCTACGTAGTAAGCCAAAAAACAGCGTACTGTTGGAAGCGTAAGCGGGTTTGTTTAGAACATATGCATCTGTCTCAGACATAATTTCTTCACACTTTCTGTTTGAGTTACGCATTCTCCCCAATAGGAGAGTGAATAATGCACCAGGCATTGACCGTTGCCTATGAGATCCCGATGTTATAAAACATTGTGCTTGAGTCTGAGTTTATCTCAGGCATATAAGTTTATTCGAAATTTGACCAATCAAATACTTGAGAAATTAACTCATAGACAAATCCGTGATAACTTTTGCAACAAGTTGGATACTGAAATTGGACAGTCAAACTTTAACTGCAGAAATAAGAACGAAACACAATTAAAGCTAAATATGTTTTAATTGTGATATATGTCATGTAGATACCCTACTCCCTAATTGAGCGCATTCCACGTGTCAGTCTTCTAGAAAAACTTGGGACTTTCAACACTTTGATAAAAACAAATTTTTCAGTAGCTACCATTCACTACTTTAACAAGTTATATTGCTTGGAAAAAATTCCCTTTGCCAATGCTATCACTGAAAGTACGATTGTGGAGTAAACATGATATTTCTTCATGTCATGTGCAATATGTTTATACATGTAATGTCTTTTCAACATCTTGAATAATTCATAAATGAAAGTTGCAACTCAAACACTATATATGAATCTTATTGATTTCTCACCATGAACAGGTTTTTGTTTTCAAGATTACTTCGTACAATGAAACCGACACTCAAATTAATTATGGTATTTAGATTATACCACTCTTGCATGTAGCATACAATGGTGGGATTCGTAAAGATATCTGAAGGGAGATGATTTGTTTGTTTGTATGTATCAGGGGTTTCTGTCGGTTTAACAGTACATTGTATTTCAGTCATATCGCGACGTCCAGCTAATTACAGGTTGAGGAAGACCCCATAGGTTTTCTGCAAACGGAATAAATTGCATTGTCTCGTGCAAAGAACACACGAGAAAAATCACCGACTGACCGCAAGCCAGCTGGAAGGCATCGTCACATGAAAAATCGACAATACCCAGGCCGAGGTTCGAACTACAGCGGCGTAGGGCTAAGTAATGCGTGGGGCTAAGTAATGCGTGGGGCTAAGTAAAGCGTGGGGCTAAGTAATGCGTGGGGCTAAGTAATGCGTGGGACTAAGTAAAGCGTGGGGCTAAGTAATGCGTGGGACTAAGTAATGGGTGGGACTAAGTAATGTGTGGGACTAAGTAAAGTGTGGGACTAAGTAATGGGTGGGACTAAGTAATGGGTGGGACTAAGTAATGGGTGGGACTAAGTAATGTGTGGGACTAAGTAATGGGTGGGGCTAAGTAATGGGTGGGACTAAGTAATGGGTGGGACTAAGTAATGGGTGGGACTAAGTAATGTGTGGGACTAAGTAATGTGTGGGACTAAGTAATGGGTGGGACTAAGTAATGGGTGGGACTAAGTAATGGGTGGGACTAAGTAATGTGTGGGACTAAGTAATGGGTGGGGCTAAGTAATGGGTGGGACTAAGTAATGGGTGGGACTAAGTAAAGCGTGGGACTAAGTAATGTGTGGGACTAAGTAATGTGTGGGACTAAGTAATGTGTGGGACTAAGTAATGGGTGGGACTAAGTAATGGATGGGACTAAGTAATGGGTGGGACTAAGTAATGTGTGGGACTAAGTAATGGGTGGGGCTAAGTAATGCGTGGGACTAAGTAAAGCGTGGGGCTAAGTAATGGGTGGGGCTAAGTAATGTGTGGGACTAAGTAATGCGTGGGACTAAGTAAAGCGTGGGACTAAGTAAAGCGTGGGGCTAAGTAATGCGTGGGGCTAAGTAAAGCGTGGGGCTAAGTAAAGCGTGGGGCTAAGTAATGCGTGGGGCTAAGTAAAGCGTGGGGCTAAGTAATGGTCATTGAAGAGAGATTGGCCCCAGATGACATGCAAAGCTTTCTGCATCGCGTCAGAATCTATTTGCACGATACTCTATGGCTGTCACAAAATACGCATTTGTGATTTTATACTTTACTCCATACAAACATCGTTTGACGCCTTTTCAAACAGAGTAGAAACCAGATCAGGCGCGGATTTAGAGGGGGCGGAGACTGCGTATGCCCCCTAAAATTGCCAAAACAATTCTTTTAAGTAATAGTTTAGATCTGCATACAGTAAAACCTCTCTATAACGACCACTAAATTGTGTTAACTAGTTGGTATTTAGGGCAGGTGGCTGCTTAAGGCAAGGTGAAAGTAAAACAGAACGCTCCCATAGGAGCGTTCTGTTTTAATTTCACCTTGCTTTAAGCAGCCACCTGCCTTTAACACAAAATAATTGATGTAAGTTAGTGGTCGTTATAGAGAGGTTTTATTGTATCTACTAAAAACCAATAAAACAATTATTCAGTAGGAGTGTTTTATTTCCCTCACCCAATTAAGCTCTTTTTCAACATGTATTACAAAAACAACATAAAAATCTACGCCCACCTCCTCCAAATAAAATTCTTCGCCCCCCCCCCCCCCCCCCTAATCTGAAATCCTGGATCCGCACCTGCAGATCGGATGGCTCCTATATGAGCCGTCTGGTCAGACATTGCTCTGTTTGCTAATGGCATAATATAGATCTGGTTCTAACGAGTTTGCCAAGACCAATATAGTACAGTAAAACCTCGATTATTCGAATTTTCGGTATAGAAGAATTTAGACCCGATTAGGCAGGTGGCTGCTTAATGCATGGTGAAAGTCATGCAGAAAGCTCCTAGAGGAGCTTTCTGCATGACTTGCACCATGCATTAAGCTGCCACCTGTCTTAAAGATCGATAATAATACGTATTTTAGTGTTCGGATAATCGAAGTTTTACTGTATATCGAGGGCTTGGTGCCAAACTATTATAACTCCTTCACAAAGTGAAGGAGTTAGAATAGTTTTGCACCAAGCCCTCGATATGTTCTTGAGCCATTGTAAAAGATAGATAATAAATGTTCATGGCACCATCATTTCGTATATGTATATCGTTAATAGTAATTTTGGTTATGCTTTGTCCATGTATATTTCAACAGACACACACAATTGTGAAACAATGGCAGTTTCCATTTTATGATTAGGAAACGTAAAGACCTTATGGTCACCTGGCAATACAGGTATGTTGTTTATGTTCTCAGTGACAATATAACCGCTATGTACAGACATCGAATATTTCAAGACATTGGGCATAACGCAAGTAAGAAACTGACGAATATGCAAACAAAACACATATAACTGTCCGCGCATGTCCTCCACAGACAACGAATTTGTGCCGTTGTTCTGACAGCCGTTCATCACTTGGAAATCTGTTTGGTAAGTCTGACCACATTAACAGTCTTTGTGGAGAGTTCAAATGCAGTTGAGTGCCAAATAAAATTCTATCATACCAGGATCAAAACCCTGTTGCACTCAAATTACGATTTTTAAAGAAATGGTATAGACGAACTCGTGATGACCTTTGCAAACAGTTTGGACCACGAGAAAAGACAGAGTTACTCGGCGTCCTCCTCAGGATCCAAACTGATATTTATAGATAAATAAATGCAAATTTCAAAGGAATAAAGCGCAGATAAAGAATAAGAGTTTGAAACAAAAAGTGAAGTCCCAGATCAGACGCCGAGGCGGCGTCTGATCTGGGACTGTACTATTTGTCGTGGTGTATTTATGCGACATCGGCGGTGAAAGGGTTAATATTGATTATACTTTTTGTAAAGAAATTGAAGAAAACGCCACTTTGAAACCTGAAGCAGATGACAATATTAGCAGATGACATTTATTTAGTACCATATGTTATCAGAAGGCTAATGGCGGTGTCTTTCAGTAAAGGCTATAGATGCAAGTTGACATAAAGTTGTGCAGCCATGTAAATATTGTATGTTTCTTGGTACGTTATGTTCTGACAAACCATTAAATCAGCGGCCTGTACATACTTGAAGAAAACGGTTTGTTTAACCACTGTTACTTAACCCTTTCAGTGCCAACATTGTCGTCTACTGGACACATTGTCGTCAGCTTCTAGATTTGGAGTACATGCTTTTACAATGTTTTTTTGTTTTTATAAAAAGATAATCAGAGTGTCAAACAGTTTGGATATGTATATGATATGACATACCTGTCTTCATGGCACTTAAGGGGGGTATCATCCTTTGACAAACTTGTAGGTTCCACACGGAGTTCATTCGGGACGATCATGCGTATTGACCAAATGACAAACACATTCAACATCTGGAATCTGCCTGCAGACTGAATTCATACAAACATGTCCAAAGCGATATAAATGATGAACAAGCGCAATAAACTTGATTTTTTGTTTTTTTTTGTTTTTGGTTAAGGCTTTGCAGCCTCGTTTATTCATTATTTTTTACATCAGTAACATTTTATTATATAACAAGGAAATACTATGTGAACTAAGTGGAAAACAGTTTATCTATTTTATTATTTACTGTAAAAGACTTTTTGTAAACTATACAGACCTTATCGAGACAAGACAGGTCGAAAAGGAGCTGTCATGTATTGAATTGTACAGTTTACATAGGACACAGTATAATTATCCATAAACATTTCGAAGTCCGTAACCTTAATGTAGGTTTATAGGCATAGTTATTGCGAACAGTGTAGATCCATACAGAACAAGATCGTAGGGGTCTGTTTTGGCTGGAGCTGCACAGTTTGTAGGTACATATACAGCATAATAGTATAATAGATAAGTATCATATTTCAATCAAACAGTGATATATGATTTTCAACAACATTCGTGCTGCGAACAGTGCTGACCGGGTCAAGGACAATCTCATAGGAGCTGTCCAACCAGGGTCGGCACAGTTTGCTAGACTCTGCATATGTTTAAGGTAGTTCATCCAATATCACGCGGGTTCACCGTTATATAAGTAAACAGCTTATCTTAACATAATATCAACAGCATAGATGGACGTACTAATAATAAGTAAATATTACTCTTGACAGTTTCTAAGAAACTGTTCAAGAAAAGAATAATCTCGTTCTCTATGTTTTAAAACATATATGGCAGTGTTTAGCTCATTTTGGAACACGTTCAATATATTAATTCGTTTCAATCTTCTGTCACTAATAAAATATGACTTGTATATGCTGAAGGACACTAAGTTCATAATGATATTAATACTGTGATATTCGGGTATTTTGTATCCTATGACAACATATCTAAGATTTTGCAACTCTTTTGAAATCCCACATAAAATAAGCGCATCCAATATTGATCGCCAAAATGATTCAATCCTTTTGCATGCGATAAAAAAATGCTCATAATCTTCTTTACATTTACAATATTCACAGTTGGGTGTCTGTGCAATTTTCCATTTGTGCAGGTTCTCGTTAGTAGAAATAATGTTATGCAGTAATTTGAACTTAAACTGTTTAACATTATTAGTTAAACAAGATTTATATAAAGAGCAATAAACTGATGGCCAGTTAATTTCATCATAATTCTCAAACTTACTTTCCCAATACTTATGTGTGTAGGGTTTTTCTAAAGTATTTCTGATGAATACATTGTAAAAGTCCTTATTAGTCATTTGCAAAAAATCTGACCCATTTCTCATGTTGATAGTTAGCTTTGTTTTAACAAATGTTTTGACTGATTCGTTGGATTTTAAAATGCGCCTCCACGCATTTGGTATCGCGGATTTTATAAAACTTGTTTCGGCAATCCAGTTAGTTTTGTTTTTAAGTTTTCTGAGAACGATATTTTCGTCTATATTACCGCATTTTGACAAAATGTCATTTACATATAGTATGCCGGAATTGATCCATTTATTGTATATAATAAGTTTCCCCGAAGCTTTCTTAATAAAATAATTACCCCAGAGAAGCTGTTTACGAATGTCGAAATAAGTTGTCGGTTTCGTTTTATTAGTACAGTTTCTAAATTCAATCCATGTTTTAAGCAAACCTTGGTAGAACGGTGGTAATTTGCGTTTCGTACGAGGTAAATTTTTATAAGTGTCAATATTCATGTAAAAAACTAGGTAATTTTCTCCGAACTGGTTAAGGAAATATCGAGGAATTACGGTCCAACTGGACTCGTTTGTCTCCGATAGCAAGTGTTTAACCCATTTCGTTTTTATCGCTTTTATGAAGGCTTTCGTATCAATCATGTCTAAGCCCCCTTCATATTTATTACCAATTAATGTGTTGCGTTTTATTTTTTCTGCCCTGCCAGCCCATATAAAATTAAAAAAAGTAGCATTTATCTTCTTTATAACATATTCTGGAATTTGAATAGAGTGGAATAAATAGGTAAATTTGGGAAGCAGGAGTGTTTTTATAATTGTGATTTTTCCATAAAAGGTTAGATTCCGTTTATTCCAATTACTTATTGCATTTTCACATTCATTAAATTTATTTTCCCAGTTCATTGTATGACACTTTTCTTTATCATTTCCGAAAAAAACACCGAGTGCCTTTACTTCTTTTGACCATTTTATAGCACCGGGTGTATCGTTTATGTTTTTTAAAGATCCAATCCATAAGCCCTCTGTTTTCTTTTTATTTAATTTTAAACCAGAGCATTTTCCAAATTCATCTACTATTAATAACGATTCTAAAACCTCGCGTCCATTTTTAACAAAAAGTGTGGTATCATCCGCCAACTGAGTGATCTTTAAAGGTTTTGTGCCTATTATATCTATTTTTATTCCTTCAACAGTTTCGTTTGTTCTGACTTTTATAGCTAGGATTTCTGCAACAAGGATGAAAAGGAGAGAAGATAATGGACAGCCTTGACGAATAGATCTAGATAGTTCGAAGTTTTCTGATCTCCAACCATTATTGTAAATACACGACGTTATATTTCTGTACAAAGTTTTGATCCAAAGAATAAATGATTGGCCAAAACCAAAAGTTTCTAATACTTTAAACATAAAATTCCATTCTACCGTGTCGAAGGCTTTTCTAAAGTCTAAAAATATTATTCCACCCTCTGTATCCATCTCCTCAGCATAGTCTATAACGTCTTGTATTTGCCTGATGTTGAAGCCTATAAAGCGGTTTTTAGTGTCTGTGTGGTAACACAGACACTAATTCTACCGAATCTGCGACAGTAAATCAGCCGGGCCTCACAAAACGATTTACTCAAACTTTCAATGTAGTTCGGTATTTAGCTCAATTTATTACAAAAAGTACGAATGTGGACCGCGTTTTAAGACAAGCTTTTACTGTATTGGATTATTTCTTCAACAAAAATGACGAATATTGTTCAAATGAGGCGATATTTATTATATCGGTTTTTTTATGCACACTTATACACGAATTTATTTTTGATTAATTGGTCGCCGCCATTTTGAATATCACGTGACTTGTCAGCCATCAACAAAGCGAGTGTAGAATTGACTTTACACAGAATTTCTTTTACCAGACCCGCATTTTGGACGAGCTCGAATATCGTAAGTACATGAAGATACAATAGTATCTATTAATAGTTCTGCTATGACTTTCAAGAAGAAAATAATTATCTAACAGAATCACTCGTGACACGATTATCGGTGAATCCCCGAGTTAAAACAATGTCTGTCATGTAGATAAGAAGATTTGCAGCGCCTGAGCTATTTTATATTTTAGTTTTAACTCATTAACCCCCCTAGAGACTTTAAATTAAACCCCTTCGGCTACATTCCTCCATAAATATGCCTTTCTACGTTTTTGCAAACCGATGATGGGAGTCGGGACGTTTCGGACCCAATCCGTTTCGGTCCTTAGTCGTTTCGGACCCAATCCGTTTCGGCATTGGTCGTTTCGGCCTTGTTGCTTGATAATGAGAAACGTTATTTTAGTCTATTTCGTGGATTCAACAAAATATTTCAATAAGAGTTTACAAAAACATTATATAATTACAAACTTAAGCAATTTGCAGTATTTGCAGCATTTTTTTAGCAAATATTAAACACTTTATTCTCATGGGTTTATTTGCTTCATATAAGGTAGAAACAGATGGGGCTTGTTGAGGAACAACTAAGTGCAATAGTACTACACAAACATTTCTGACATAATTATAGGAACTATTCAATCTGACTGGATATTGCAATCTTCGCTTTCTTTATTTCTTGTCAATTGTCAATTTTCTGAAACAAAGAACAGATTTTGCTTAAATAAAATTTGATGTCCATTGCTGATATATTCCACGTAATCCTTGGTCGTTTCGGCCCCAATTGTGGCCGAAACGACCAAGGCCAATACAACCAAGGCCGAAACAGATTGGGTCCGAAACGACCTGGGATCTCATCTGATCAGGGTCTGGTTTGATTGCTCATGAATGAAATAATATAAATAAGTATATGGCAAACAGTACAGATTCTGATGAGAGTAGTTAGTACATCTCTGTCTCATCTGTTGTAGTGCCCCACTGACAGTTCAGCATAGCCCCTACCCTCATATAAACGCATTTTCATGCATTTGTAAACAAGGTAAACCCTTATCAGATGGCGCGGAGCCCTCCTATTTGAGCTGTCTGATCAGGGTCTGCTCCGTTTGTTTATGGTGTTATACAGATCAGATTCTATGTTCCTACAGTTAGTGTTTAATCGATGATCAGTTATTTCCGATGATTGATCGAAAGTGCTCATTTAATAGATAATCGATTACAAAATCAAATAATCGATTAATAGAAATAAAAAAATTATTATATTTTATCTAAAATAGCTATATTGTTTCTGATATAAAATGTATGAAAACACATTACTACATTAGTAATGTATGTATTTATCTTCAGATGTGCAATTAAAATCAAAAAAATAAAATCTGTTGGTTTTTTATTGTCAATTTTAAGATTTTCATTACTAAATTTGTACTCAAAATTGAAATTTCTCATTTCGATTGTATAATCGATGATTAATTGAAGTGGTCTGTCTGATTATATCCGATGATCGATTAAGACAATCAGTCGATTATGAAACACTACCTACAGTTTCTGTCTATACCAAAATGTCATTTGTTAAAATGCAATTTTAAAAATTGATCTAATAATATCAATATGCCATTATTAATCCATAACCCTTTCTCTGTTGTGTACAATGTATTCATGTAAGAAATAATGATGTCATGAATATTAATAAGATTAGTTTTTATAATGGTATATGAACACATGAGATTCTGGCCGAGACAGAAGCTGTTGAATCAGATCTATATTGGTTGGGAGTTTTATTACACCATAAGTAAACGGAGCCGACCCTGATCAGACAGCTCCTATACTCTGTTTGCAGATGCGTGAAAATGTGTCTATATGAGGGAAAAGGTTAAATTTAATTTTAAACAGAGAAAGGCTTAAATTATCGACATAGTGAAATCTGAAGAAGGATTGTACAAAGCCTTTCTATATTGTTGTTATCCTGGTAATATGCACTTGTGAAAAAAGGTGAATGATCTGTACAATTTTAAATGTAAAATGTTTTATAGTCATTTACTGATACATACTCCATTAATAGACCTCTTAACCCTTTCCCAGTTCTATGTTTATATCAAATTTCAATACCTACTGAATATTCATGAACAAAATAGTAATGAAATATGGAAGGTGGAACATTGTAGACATTTTGGAAAGTAAAGGAAAAGGTCTATTGAATTCGGTTAGCAATGAGAGAAGAACCTGATCTGGGTCTACTCTGTTTGCAAATGAATTTTATTTGAGAGAAAGGGTTAATGCCTTTGCAAACAGCATCTATCCATATCAGACAGTGTCTATAAGAGCTCTCTGATCAGGGTCTGCTTTGTTTGCTTATGAAATAATAAAGATTAGACGATTCTACAGTTTCTAGTATGATTAAAACAGAATTGTTCATAGTGCCATTATAAACATTCAGTTAATATCCAGTATAAATGTAATTATTACATTTGTTACTACATGTATAAATAGTATCATTTTAACACTCAAAATGGTCCAATATCAGTCGAAAGTGGAATTCTCCGAGCGGGCATGTACAGACCTAGCGACGGGCCAATAACTGATTCTTATTCTGCTCCAATGCTGCAAATGTTGTCGAAGTGCTCGTACATGTACCGATAAGCCCCAATTTCCAAACCACGATCCTCGCCGGATTTGATTCAGATTTATTCAAATGCACCGTGCACATACCAGTAAAGTGACATCTAGTCGCTAGTTCCATCGCCCATTGTTCGGATA
Organism: Azorinus chamasolen; assembly: GCA_963576725.1. Lineage (NCBI taxonomy): Eukaryota > Metazoa > Mollusca > Bivalvia > Cardiida > Solecurtidae > Azorinus > Azorinus chamasolen. Next base: position 90,940,244 of record OY755239.1, on the reverse strand, counting down.
GTGTAAAACCGTCAATTTGACGTCATCCAAATGATGTCAGGATAGCGCCATTCCCTCAGTTGAGTTTTTAACACCGTTTTCATGCTGAGAAATACTGTCTGCTCTATATCTGATCTGCTAAAATGTTCATCAATGTTTTACAAATGTAATAAACAGGTTATTACACGGCTGGCTTGTACCGCGGCGTGATATTGGCCCTTAACTTGATATAGACCCTCAGGCTTAGGCCCTTAGGCCAATATCAAGGTGGCGGGACAATATCACGTTGAGGCCCTAGTCATCCCGTGTAATAACCTCTATTTATTATATTTGTTACTATAAATAGTAACATTTTTACGTTAAAAATGGTCCAATATAATTTGAAAAATGGAGTGGTGTTGTCTGAGCAGGCCAATACAGACCTAGCGACGGGGCCAATAACTGATTTTGTGCCAGCTGCCAAGATAACATTCTAAATCTATTGTCTATAGCAACAGAACCCCAATAAGCGATAAAAGGTCTAATTTTGCTATAATCATTATAAATGATGCAAATGTTGTCCAAGTGCTCATACACATACCGATTAGTCCCCAAATCCTGGCTTTTACAAAGACAATCCTGAATCCTCGCCCGATTCAATTCAGATTATTTACATGTCCGGTACACATACAGGTAAATAAAAAGTGCACACTTGCCGCTCTTTGCAATGCCCATTTTTAATAATAAAAAAACCCTGTCATTTTGACGTTATCCAACTGACGTCAGAATAGTCATTACCGTCTGATTCTTTCAATCCTTTGAGAAACTATTGCACCTGGTAGATCCCTTTTTATCCACAAATGTAATAAACAGGTTGTTACACAGGTGACTAGGACCGCAGAGTGATATAGTCCCTTACCTTGATATACCTGTAGTCCCTCGTGTTTAAGCCCTAGAGCCAATCTCAAGGTGACATGCCAATATCGCTGAGGCCCTAGTCACCTATGAAATAACCTCTACATGTATTTATTTGTTATATGAATATTTATGGTGTAGGGGGTTAAGAAATATATTTTAATCATAAAAAATAATTTTATTTGCAGGGGACAGTAATTTCAACAAGATTCCAAACAATCATGAACCTGACATACCAGTTTTCTAACAGAGCCCACGTTGCTTTAATTGCCACAAAAACGGAGAATAATATTGCTTTATTGACAAAGAGCGAATCGATGAAACATTTTTATCAACATCCAGACAAGACTTCCCAATACTCATCTAAGTACATGTATGAAAAGCTTGATCAACTGGTGCTGACTTTGTGATATATGAATTATTAAAATCTACTGAACTACAAGCAGCCAGTGTTTGCTGATCTCCAGATGGAACATTAAATGGTTAAAGATTGTGGTGGAACATTGAAAAGCTTTAGACTGTGTGACCTTGACAGCACAGTAGGTAGAGTGTTGGCATGGTAAGTCAAAGGCCCTGGGTTCAAGTCCCTTTCGAGTCACCACTTTTTCACATGTACCAGTTAATTGCAAAACAATTTGGTCAAAGACGGTATGATGGTGATTCTAAACGGAAAGTAGAATATATGTTAGACATGCTGAGAGAGATGGGCAGTACTCTGAAGCTTGATGCTTTTCAACAACTTGGACATATCAAAAAGCAGAAAGGACTATCAGAAGCTATGCTGAAGTTTTGTAAAATGAGCAACAAAAATGAATGAACCTTCTGAACTACTTTGGACACAAGCAGCCAGTATTTGTTGGTCATCCCCCATTAAGATGATGCTCAGTTTGTTAAAAACCACAGTTGACATGTCATAGTGATCAAATTTTGATCATAGCAGTTAAGTCTTTACTCCATAAATATTCATGTTAGAAATAATGACATCATGAATATTAATGAATTGAGTTTTTGCAATGGCATTATTAAGACAGGCATTTTTGGCCATAACAGAAACTGTAGAGCCAGATGTATATTATGTCATAAGCAAACAGAACATACCCTGATCAGACAACTCCTATAGGCATATAGCTACAGATAAGGGTGTGTTTCCAAATACTAATTTAATTGTCATTTCTCCACCAAACCCTACACTGTGACCACTTTATAGAATTGTCTCTTCGAGAAGATTTCTGAAGATAGGTCATAGTATAAGGTTTGGTGGAGAAATAAAGGAGTTATTCCTGAACATGTAATTGGTGCATCTTATCTGGAGCTCTGTATAGGAGCTATCTGGTGTGGGTCTACCCTGTTTGCAATGGTGTAGAATGGTCGGTATTTACCGCTCAACCCTGCGTATTTATTGAGTATTTAACACAGTATTCATGAGTGGTATACATGTACAAGGAAGAGGACTGACAACCAGATGGCAATATACATATATATAAGAGCTGAATATCTCTTTTAATCATTTTTGAATGTCCCTTTAACTAGTGTATCCCCTAGGGTACAATGAAGGCACAGTAATTTTTGTTGAAAAGGGCATTGGTTTATAGACCCTGGTGCTTCACCAATCCTTGAATCTTGTTTTTAATGTATGATGCTATGTAATGTCAGTAAAATTTGGTAACCTTATCCTTTTAACATTTACACCCCTTTTAAGTCTTTACAAAAAGGGTACATCAGTATCATACAGCCCCTATGATAACTTATTGACTAAGGTCCACTCTGTCTGCTAATTAAAGTACTGTAGATCAGAATATACAATTCAGGCTGTGGCAGTGAAGTGCTTGATAATGTGGACCAGAATGAATTTTTCTTAACCCATTCCCTCATAGGCTATTTTTAGATCCAACCTCCTTGAATAAATCTACCGAAAAGGAGCATCAACTAGAGAAAAGAATTTTTTTAGAATTTTGTAATTCTGAAACCATTGTGATAAATTGTAAAATAGAGCATTAATTTTGTTCCCAAGGAGCAATTAATGCTCTATTTATCACAATACATGTAGTTTCCAAAAGTTACTTTAACAGAGGCGTAGAAAGGCGTATTTATGTAGGAAAGGGTTAAGTAAAACTTCAAATTGATCATAGTTTCTGATAAACATTGTATGTTTATGAACAAGGGATAACATGGATCATCATTGTATAACATAGTATGTCAATGTATATAGTGTATTTATATAAATATGTAACATGTTTAATGCAATAGTATATATAATTAGATTGAAAAGGAAGATATTTTAATTACTTAATGTCAAGACTAGTTTTGCTTCATCCTTAACCCATTCTCTCATATTGATGCATTTTGATGCATGCATGTATGTTAAAGTCACTTTTTTAAACCATTGTGATAAATAGAGCAAAGGAGCAAATGCTCTATTTATCACAATGGTTTAAAATCTACTGTTTTTCTTGTAAGTGCTTCTTTTCAGTAGATTTGTTCATAGAGGTTGAATCGAAAATAACATATCAGGGAATGGGATAAAAGATTGTAACTAGATTGTAACTTAATTCTATTGAGTTGCTGCAACATCATTTTTCTGAAAAACTTGTTTGCTCTTTCTTCAGCACATGGTTTTGTTTCAATAATTTGCCTAACATACACTTAACCCTTTCCCGCATATTGACGACTTTTGACAACTCAGTAAAAGTCACTTTGTGAAACCATTATGATAAATAGAGCATTTGCTCCTTTAGGAGCAAATGCTCTATTTATCACAATGGTTTTTTTCATAGGAAAATCTTTAAATATCTTCTGATGAAACCTTAAGGCCTTGATATTTGGTATGTAGCATCATCTAATAGTCCTCTACAAAGATTGTTCAAATTATGATTCCTGGACTAAAACTGGCCCTGCCCGAGCTTATCAGTTTTTCATAGGAAAATCTTTAAAAATCTTCTACTCTAAAACCTATACCTTTGATATTTGGTATGTAGCATAGTCTATTGATTTTCTACCAAGATTGTTCAAATTGTGACCCCAGGGCCAAAAATGGCCCCACCCCATGGCTCATCAGTTTTAAGCTCACCAAAGCACAAAGTGCTCAGGGTACCTTTTGTGATTGCCTGATGTCCGTCGACGTGCGTTGTCCGTCGTCAGTCGTCAACAATTTGAACCTTTGAAAATCTTCTCCTCTGAAACCAGAAGGTTCTTAGCTTTCATATTTGGCACATAGTATCATGTTCAGGTCCTCTACAAGTTATATAAATTATGGCCCTGGGGTCAAAATTGGCCCCGCCCCAGGGGTGGGCTGTTTTCAGTAGAAACAAATAGTGAAATCTTTGAAAATCTTCATCTCTGAAACTGGAAGGCTCTCAGCTTTCATATTTGGCACATAGCATCATGTTCAGATCCTCTACAAAAGTTATATAAATTATTGCCCGCTGACAAAATTGGCCCCGCCCCAGGGGTGGGCAGATTCAATAGAAACAAATAGTGAAATCTTTGAAAATCTTCTTTTCTGAAACTGGAAGGCTCCCAGCTTTCATATTTGGCACATATCGTCATATTCAGGTCCTCTACAAAAAGGGATATAAATTATGGCCCTGGGGTCAAAATTGGCCCCGCCCCAGGGGTGGGCAGTTTTCAGTAGAAACAAATAGTGAAATCTTTGAAAATCTTCATCTCTGAAACTGGAAAGCTCTCAGCTTTCATATTTGGCACACAGCATCATGCTCAGGTCCTCTAAAAAGTTATATAAATTATGGCACTGGGGTCAAGATTGCCCCCCCCCCCCCCAGCGGTGGGCAGTTTTCAATAGAAACAAAGAGTGAAAACTTTGAAAATCTTCTCCTCTGAAACTGGAAAGCTCTCAGCTTTCATATTTGTTACAGAGCATCTTGTTCAGGTCCTCTACAAAAGTTATATAAATATTGGCCCTGGTGTGAAATTTGGCCCGCCCTAGGGGTGTCTTGTTTTCAATAGAAACATATAGTAAAACTTTGAAAATCTTCTCCTCTGAAACCAGAAGGTTTTCAGCTTTCATATTTTGCACATAGTATCATGTTCAGGTCCTCTACAAAAGTTATATAAATTATGGCCCTGGGGTCAAAATTGGCACCGCCCCAGGGGTGGGCAGTTTTCAGTAGAAACAAATAGTGAAATCTTTGAAAATCTTCATCTCTGAAACTGGAAAGCTCTCAGCTTTCATATTTGGCACAAAGCATCATGCTCAGGTACTCTGCAAAAGTTATATAAATTATGGCCCTGGGGTCAAAATTGGCCCCGCCCCAGGGGTGGGCAGTTTTCAATAGAAACAAATAGTGAAATCTTTGAAAATCTTCATCTCTGAAACTTGAAGGCTCTCAGCTTTCATATTTTGAGATATTATCATCTTCAGGTCCTCTACAAAAGTTATATAAATTATGGCCCTGGGGTCAAAATTGGCCCCGCCCCAGCGGTGGGCAGTTTTCAATAGAAACAAAGAGTGAAAACTTTGAAAATATTCTCCTCTGAAACTGGAAAGCTCTCAGCTTTCATATTTGTCACAGAGCATCATGTTCAGGTCCTCTACAAAATTTGTATAAATTATGGACCTGGGGTCAAATTTGGCACCGCCCCAGGGGTGGGCAGTTTTCAGTAGAAACAAATAGTGAAATCTTTGAAAATCTTCTTCTCTGAAACTGGAAAGCTCTCAGCTTTCATATTTGGCACATAGCATCATGTTCAGGTCCTATACAAAAGTTATATAAATTATGGTCCCGGGTATCAAAATTGGCCCCGCACCAGAGTTGGGCAGTTTTCAATAGAAACAAATAGTGAAATCTTTGAAAATCTTCTTCTCTGAAACTGGAAAGCTCTCAGCTTTCATATTTGGCACATAGTATCATGTTCAGGTCCTCTACAAAAGTTATATAAATTATGGCCCTGGGGTCAAAATTGGCACCGCCCCAGGGGTGGGCAGTTTTCAGTAGAAACAAATAGTGAACTCTTTGAAAATCTTCTCCTCTGATTGTCTGGTGAGCGCTTCAGGGCCATTCTGGCCCTCTTGTTTATTGGTAAGTCTTTAAAAATATTCTACTCCGAAACTGTAAGGCCTAGAAAATTGGTATGTAGTATCAACTAATGGTTTCTACTAAGATTGTTCAAATTACGAGACCTGGACCAAAATGGCCCCGCTAGGGCTTCTGTGAAATCTCCTTCTGTGAAATTGTAAGGCCCAGACTTGAAATTTATATGAAGCATCACCTAATGTTCCTTTATTGTTCAAATTGTAACATCCAGGCCTAAAATTTTGGCCCTTGGTTTCATTATGGCCCGAATCTGAAGCCGACTAATTTTTACATAGAAATACAGTGTATGCATAAGTGTATAGAAACCAGGTGAGCGATTTAGGACCATCATGGTTCTCTTGTTCCAAATTGTGAAACCCTGCAATGTCTTAAACGGGATGTCCCTACATTTGATGCGTTTCATAAACACTTAAAATATACAAAACTCATTTGTTTACATGCTGAAAAGTAGTATATTGTATATTCCGAGAAAGCTATTACGTAAACAATGGAGGGATCGGGTGATCATCGGCAAAACACGGAAAAACTTAACGGAAAAGGCCGATAATATTGTGTTGTAGAACAAAAATGATCAGTATTGATGAAATCGGTTTTCGAAATAAGTTCAAATTGGGAACCTTCATAATAATGATAGAGCATAACAAATACCAAGTGTTATGCTATTCTTGAAAATATGCGATCATTGTAGGGACTTCCACTTTAAAGTTGAAAACTATAGCATATCTGAACATTATTATTGAAATATGGTTTGCCTGTCAATGTTTCTGTATCATATGTAGTGTAGCTATTTAGTTTAGATGTAAGAGTTACTATTCATGATTCCATTTAATGTTTCAATAACCTTTATTGAACAGCCACTTGTTTTTAACCATGATGACCTATGATTACAGTGACAGCCTAATGCAACGAAAAGGGTTGCCAATTTGCATTCAAGTTCTACCTATCATAAGGAATTGTCAATTAACATCTGAATGGCTGTTCAACAGAGGTTTTACAAAAATCGGGTAAAAGTGGAAATACAACCATGTTTCGATTTAACATTTGATTACATTTTTTATTACATTCAAACAGATGCTTTACTTGCAATATATGTTTATTTGCTGTTTTGTACTTTTTCTTGCCATTGTCTACAATAAAATTTCCATCAGGAATATATTTACATGTACTCTTTGTTTTCCTCCCATTTCAAAATCTATGAACAATTTCAGATGATCTGAAGTTGTTCAAAAGATCTGAGTATACCATTATAGCATGTAAAACAATACAAACATTCTTGATTATCTACTTGTAATGTTTGTTAGATTCCAATATTTAACTAATTCCAAACTTATTTTTGTATATATTTACATCAATATATTTATATAATGTTTTTCGGAAAATCAATATTTCTTGACACTGATCGACTTATGCCTTGAATGTGTTGTACTTCAGATTTGGAAATTGCGTTTGAAATATTTACATAAATCATGCAAAACACCAACTACCTTCAGATAAGATTTCAACATCTGGGAACATAAAAAATAACTCGCAAACAAACCACCGAAATACAGTAGTTATACCTCTCTAGATCGAACAGAAAATAAACATAACAGGTGGCTGCTTGATGCAGGCTGACAACGATACGGAAATTTTCAGCATACAGCAGTCGTTAACGCCCATCCTTAATGTTTATTTTTGTCCGGTTTAGAGAGGTTCTACTGTATTCAACACTTTTTCTTTCCAAAAACACAGACACTTTCAGTACTATCAGTACTTTGATTTATGTAACCCTGTTGATCTGTGCTTACTAAATGTGGTAGTACTTTTTGTAATCGCTTAGCTAAATTTTTTGCAGCTATCTTATAGTCTATATTTAGTAATGATATTGGGCGCCAATTTTCTAAGTTCTCTGGGTCACCTTTTTTTAACAATAAAGAGAGAATACTATGTTTTTGCATTCCAGAAAGAACACCATTGAAATAGCCTTCATTTAGTGAATTTAGCAATAAATATTGTATCTTTGGCCAGAACGCTAGGTAAAATTCTGCAGTTAACCCGTCGCAACCGGGGCTTTTGTTGGCTTTCATTTCAGATAATGCAATCTTACATTCATCAATGGTAAACAGTCCATCGCATAGTTCCGAGAGGTTGTTATCTAACTTATTTTCAATAGATAAGTTGGATAAATAATCATTTATATACTGAATATCAACATTGTCTGATGAGTATAGGGTTTTATAAAAAATTACCTCTTCTTTCAAAATATCATTAATATTAAAATGCGCTTTTCATTCACTTGTAAGGAGTTCATTACTTTTCGTGATTGTCTAGATTTTTCAAGTCCTATAAAGTATTTAAGATTGGTCTCCCCTTCGTCTAAAATCTGTACTCTTGACCGTATTTGAGCTCCAATTGCCATTCGATTGTATTCCGTTTGAAGTTGATTTTCTATTGATTTTATCTCGGAATCTAGGTCTTCCGCTTGGTTTTTGTCTTTTAATTCGTATAGTTTATTTAAATCATTTTCCAGCTCTTTCAGTTTGTTTCTTCTTAACCGCACTTTATTCTTTGAAAATTGTATAGATCGTTCACGTATTTCAAGTTTGCATAATTCCCATAGCGTTTGTTTCGAAATGTTTTCTGCGTTGCTGTATTTTATAATTACATTATTAATTAAAGCGTCGATACACTGCATATAGCTTAAGTCATTAAGGAGAGAGTTGTTAAATTTCCAATAGCCAGGGCCTCTTTTGCTCGATAATTTGATTTTGATCGATATCGCCAAGTGGTCAGTAGAATTAATTTGAATCGGTCGTATGTCGCTGCTGTATGTTAAGGGAGACGCGTTTTCTTCCAGCAGCCAATAGTCTATTCTGCTACGTTCTATGCCATTTTTGCGTCTCCATGTAAACTGCAGTTTATTTGGATTCTTTATTTTCCATATATCAATTAAATTTTGTTTTCTTATAAGGGCTGATAATTCGTTAACTTGATTTTTTCAACCCAAGACATTTGCGTTTCAAGTACGGTTTAAAGAAAGTCGTCTCACACTTGGTTTTCGCTACTACGCATATGTTTCACTGTGTCATACGGGTAACGTTGGGTAGCTCTTCATCTGCTAATCCTGACCTGACTAGTATTTACAAACAGCTAGGATCCGGGTAACTCGGCGTCTCATCATAATCTAAGCCGTTTGTCTATAGTTTCTTATAAGCTTGAACGAATCATAAGTACAGTAGAATCTGTCTTAAGCGACCATCTAAACTAGGTCTAATTGTGAGTCTGTTAGGCAGGTGATATGTTAATACAGGTCAAAAGCAATGCAGAAAGCTCCTATTGGAGCTTTCTGCATTACTTTTGTCCTGTATTAAGCGAACACCTGCTTTTTTAGATTCATGTGCCTAATCAATAAAATGTTGCATAAGACAGGTTCTACTGTAAATGAAAATTGTTAAAGATCGGGTTATCAGCAGACACCATTTTCATAACAGGTCAAGGGTTAAAAAGGTTTGCATCGCCCTAGAGGTAGTTATGTGTAAGTGCAACTGTCGCACGTCCCGACCCATCCGTTATTGTATCCGTTATTGATACAAATGAGTCTGTCTGCAATCTTTAACAAACTACACTTCTGAGAACAATCTGTTTTTGGCAGCTTATTGTTATTTATGAGTGGCGTAATGGACTGTAGATATGCTAGAAAAATATGTGATGTACGACTGTCTGTAATTGTAAACCTGTCAGGACATGGCAAGACAACTCTTTACAAAGTGATTAATCATTGCCTCGAAAAGTATTGTTTGTACGACGTGGGATGGAGTTAAATTATGAATACTTCCGAAAAAAAGGTTTTGAGAAACTTTTGACAGAGTACAAACCAACTTTACTCCTAGTAACTCGGTGCCTGAACGGGATCAAACAGAACAGAACAGAACATATTCTTATTCAGACTTGTACATAGTACATCGTCTATTATACATGTATTTTTTAACAATATCGACGTGAGTTATATACATATGAACTACATAATATGTAATGTAGAATGTGTTTGTCGGAGGAAAACAGGTCAACCGAGTAGGGTGGTGGTGGTGGTGGTGGGGGGGGGGGGGGAATTGCACATACGAAAAAGACATTTCTGGTGATTTGGGAATGTAGAACAAGACTTTTTGATTTGAAAATAGTGATCTTGATTAAATTCTATCAATCATAATATAGCTGTGTGATTTTAAAATCACACAGTTATATTAGAGACGATATAATTTATTAACACTATGGCTTCTTTTATAAACAAGGATAGTTTTACCAATATGTCTCGATCACTGCTTTGTAGAATTCCTATGTATTTGTAAACTGAAAGTCTACCATTAGTTTGAAAATGTGATTCAGGTCGCAGATAGAGGTACAGTTAAACCTCTCTATAACGGCCACTGAATTGTGTTAATTATTTGGTATTTAGGGCAGGTGGCTGCTTAAAGCAAGGTGAAAGTAAAACAGAACGCGTTCTGTTTTACTTTCACATTGCTTTAAGCAGTCACCTGACTTTAACACAAAATATATGATGTAATTTAGTGGCCGTTAAAAAGAGGTTTTACTTATAAGAATTCGTGTTAATATGCACACACCTTTATTTCCAGCTCAGATACATTCTATAGTTGTCTGATCAAGGACAGACGCATATATGAGATATATGGTTAAAACAATACTGGATTTCATTATAAAACGATCTTACAGAAGAACCTGTCTTAAGCGACCATTGATTTATTGAGCATACACGTATTAAAAGACAGGTGGTTGCTTAATGCAGAAAAAATACATGTAATACAGAAGGCTCCAATTGATTACTTTCGGCATTATTTTCGACATTGTTGTCTGGTCCTTCGGAATCATTAGTTTTTAGTTTTTGAAAATTGAATACTGCTTTAGCCGGTGCTAGGGCGCGTGAGTAGTGTTGCACTTTTAATTACTACTCATGAACTCAATAAAACCGAGTCTGCAATTTTCTCTTTTTGCATTTCTACTTTTGCTTTCGAAGGATCACCCATTTTCAGAATATATTTGCATTAAGTTAATACATGTGGGAAATACCTTCATTTTGATGGTCGCTTAAGACAGGTTTTACTGTATTTGGTTTGTTGATACTAGCATTAAAACAATTTGGGTCACGGTCCTCATTCTTTAAAGGCAGACATCACAGGTCAAGATCCTCAATCGTTAAAGGCAGACATCACAGGTCAAGATCCGCATTCTGTAAAGGTAGACAACACAGGTCAAGATCCTCAATCATTAAAACCAGACCTCAGGGTTTAATACTGTAAACTAAGTCAATGAATCATATTTAGAGAAACGTATAAGTCTGCTAAAATATTACTATTACTGATGTAAAATTGTTTATATAATGTCATGTACAAAATGTAATACTTTATGTCACAGTGTGTAGGTTTATCATCACTTGTACGGCCTTGCTGTACAAGCGCGCTTTTATGGCGACGTGGTAGAGTGCATGACTGTGAACCTGGCGACCCGGGTTCGATCCCCGGTCTGAGCGGGTATGTTTCTTTATAAGAACACCCGGTTACATTTGGCGCCCAACGTGGGGCTGTGACTGTATGAGCTCCGAGTTCGATTCCCAGTCGTTCTCATACCCAAAGAAATTCGGGACGAATTTCAACTTGCTGGGGGAGTATGTCACAGTGTGTAGGTTTATCATCACTTGTACGGCCTTGCTGTACAAGCGCGCTTTCATGGCGACGTGGTAGAGTGCATGACTGTGAACCTGGCGACCCGGGTTCGATCCCCGGTCTGAGCGGGTATGTTTCTTTATAAGAACACCCGGTTACATTTATAATTGTCTACATATAAATATTTGACTATTTTTCTCTCTGCCAAATTCAAGTGCGGGTAAATCTTGCAAGAAACTAGTTCAATGACTATATAGTTAACACCGAGCTGTCCGATATTGATATTTATATTAACCCTTTCCCTGTTCTATATTTAGGTCAAATTTAAATACCTACTGAATATTCATTAACAAAATAGTTATACAGAAATATGGAAGGTGGAACATTGTAGATGTTTTAGAAAGCAAAGAAATAGATATATCCATTTCTATAAGCAAACAGAGCAGACCCTGATCAGACGTCTGATCTGGGTCTACTCTCTTTGCAAATGCGTGAAAACACGTGTATATGAGGGAAAGGGGTAATATAAAACCAGACATCTTATAACAGGATTTATTGTGGTTACATTAATGCATAAGCATGATTATGTGTTTCGTGGTGAATGTAATTTATTAAGTAATTTTGCTGAATCAAACTGATGCCTGTCTATAATGGACTGGGTACACAAAGAACGTAAACACGTTGCGTCTTCAAATCTCCGTGTTCCATTGGTACAAAAAAGCCAGTCGTAAGACTAAACGCTACTCGCGTAGCAATGGGCAGTGAAGACACACATCTGATGTCACGCAAGGCCTATTAGTCTGTATCGTGTCTTCGCCGTTTTCAATCATTAGCCCTTTGCATCATGCATATTCGTGTAAGAAATAATGACATCACGTATATTAATTGTAATTATGTTTATAATGACATATTAACTCTGAAAATTGAGAGCGTTCTGTTTTACTTTCACCTTGTTTAAGCAGTCTCCTGCCTTTAACACAAAATACTTGATGTAATTTAGTGACCGTTATAAACAGGTTTTACTGTATAAGACTTCGTGTTAATATGCACACACCTTTAATTCCAGCTCAGATACATTCTATTGTTGTCTGATCAAGGACCATACACATCTATGAAATATAGGGTTAAACGTTCTGTATGCAGGTTCGATAAATTAACCCATTTGCTACCACTGGATTCTTCCATGCTTATGTATTGGATCAGTCCATTTTTTATCTAAGAGGTGCCTGGCCTAAATTTTCAATTTCGTTTTGTTTTATATTGAAATTCCTATCAGCAAACAGCGTAGACTCTGATCAGATGCCGCATTATGCGGCGTCTGATCAGAGTCTATACTGTTTGCCTATGTTCCATATATGGGATCGTGGGAGCAAATGGGTTAATGTAGTTTCAGAATGTAGTTTTATAAAACGATCGTACAGAAGAACCTGTCTTAAGCGACCATTAATTTATTGAGCATATGAGTATTAAAAGGCAGGTGGTTGCTTAATGCAGAACAAAAAATACAGAAGGCTCCAATTGGTACTTTCGGCAGTATTTTCGACTTGCATTAACCCTTTCGGCGCCAAATTTCTAATTGCCGTCTGCAATCCAAGTTTGTTAAATCATTCAGTAAAATAAAGAAATGAGATAAATAAATGCAAATTTCAAAGGAATAAAGCACATATATAGAAATAGAGATTGAGACAAATAGTGAAGTCCCTGATCAGACACCGCATTGAAAAGACGGCGTCTGATCTGGAACTGCACTATTTGTCGTGGTGCATTTATGCGACTGCGGAGGTGAAAGGGTTAAGCTACCACATGTGGTAAATACCTCCATATAGACATCTTTTGATGATCGCTTAAGACAGGTTTTACTGTATTTTGTTTGTTTGATAATATGGACCACGGTCCTCATTCTTTAAACGCAGACATCACAGGTCAAGATCCTCAATCTTTAAAGGCAGACATCACAGGTCAAGATCCGAATTCTTTAAAGGTAGACAACACAGGTCAAGATCCCCAATCTTTAAAGCCAGACCTCAGGGTTTTATAATGTATACTAAGTCAATAAATCATATTTAGAGAAAAGTATAAGTCTGCTAAAATATTACTATTACTGATGTAAAATTGTTTATATAATGTCATGTATAAAATGTAATACTTTATAATTGTCTACATATCAATATTTGACTATTTTTCTTTCTGCCAAATTCAAGTGCGGGAAAATCTTGCAAGAAACTAGCTCAATGCCTATATAGTGAACACCGAGCTGTCCGATATTGATATTTATATTAATATAAAACCAGACATCTTATAACAGGATTTATTGTGGTTACATTAATGCATGAGCATGATTATGTGTTTCGTGGTGAATGTAATTTATTAAGTAATTTTGCTAAATCAAACTGATGCCTGTCTATAATGGACTGGGTTCACAATGAACGTAAACACACTGCGTCTTCAACTCTTCCTGTTCCGTTGGTACAAAAAAGCTACTCGCGTAGCAATGGACAGTGAAGACACACATCTGATGTCACGCAATACCTATTTGTCTGTATCGTGTCTTCGCCGTTTTCAGTAATTAGCCCTTTGCATCATGCATATTCGTGTAAGAAATAATGACATCACGTATAACAATTATGATAATGTTTATAATGACATATTAACTCAGGAAATTTTAACCATTGCAGAAACTTTAGAATAGATTTATACATTATTTCATAAAGAGAACCTTTACTCCCACTAGAACCTATGCTTTGATAACTCACCAGTCTATCGGTACATGTATCTACGATACAATACTACAGAGTGGTCACGACACAGGGTTTGGTGGAGAAATAATGGAGCTGATATGTAAAATACCTTTCTGTATCTATGACACTTATTAAATTGCAGTTGTTATTTTTTACAACTACTTTTGCAAAAGGGCATTACAGTTTGTCAACAAATAAACAAATACATTTTACCGTGAAGGAGACCATTGTACTATTATTACTATTGGAAAAGTAGTAAAGTCAAGCAGGCAAAGCCACATACAAGACGCAACCACCACCAAAACCATGTTTATGTTTATATACCATGTTTATTATTGACATTGTCAGGTGCGGGTCCAGGATTTCAGATGGGGGGGGGGGGCGTAGATTGTTTTGGAGGGGGCGTAAGTTTGATGACATCACTATTGCGTGTTTATAATACACGTTGAAAAAGAGCGTAATTGGGTAAGTGAAGGAAACAAAAAAACTCAGATCGAATCATTGTTTTATTGATTTTTATTAGATCTAGAGCTTTTAGAATTACTCGAAAACGTTTGTTTGGCATTTTAGGGGGCGTACGTCGGCTACGCCCCCTCTAAATCCGTGCCTGATAGTTATCGACAATCGAACAAAGGTACACTATGGCATCGTTTTCCATCGGATAAACATTAGGTCAAGAATTCAGTAAGAAATGAATCTACAACGTGTGTTTATGTTTGTATATTCGATAGATTTAACGAAATCGTAATAAGCCTTTATCCTCCTTCGGTGCTTCATATGTACCAAGCTAGTACTGTTGAAATAAATTAAAAAAAACTAAAACTAAAAAGCAAACTGTGTCGTCTGCTACAATTTTAATTTTTTTATTTTTCTTCATTTTTGTTTCCAGAAACAGTCACAGTAACAAACAGTTTGGATCCTGATGAGACGCGGAGTTACTCGGCGTCTCATCTGGATTCAAACTGTTTGCATGGGTAATCACAGATACGACATTGGCAGTGTTTACGCGAAACATATGCGACCAGCGAAAATGTATTCGTTGCAGCACAGTGGTTTCGTTTCGAAGCCTATTCTTATTTTCGCCGACATTCTCAAATCAATAGACTTGTTTCGGATATTTGCCAGTATGATGTATTTGAACTATAATCATATATGGACAGCAGCAGTGTCTTTCCTGGATGTATGCGTTACAACTATGGGAAAATGGAAACAGTACTGTAACGTACACCAGCGATAGGTGGATACAGTTTGTTTCACTTAAATGTTTTCGTTTTACATGCACTTTACCACTGTATGTGCCATCGCGGTTGTTGTAGGTTAGTCGGAGAGGGGATACGTTTATTTATACTGTTTGATTTTCAGGGTGAGATGGAATAAGTGTGAGGTTGGGTGCCCCATAAACCCCCAGCGACTTTTGTCACTGACCGTTCCAAGGCGGTACGTCCATCTTCCCCCTATTGTTTATTTGTTTTGTCTTTGTGCGTCTCTTAATGTTTGTAGTAGTTACGTACATTTACTGTGTTTTCTCGTGTTGCTGTTCGGGCGGCTGTTTGTTCAGTATGTGGTGTTTCCTGCATGACATATATTTGTACTTTTATATACGAGTATGAAGTAAATTAGAGCTAACGATAAACTCGCGTACTCAAGAACTAAGATCGTCATTTCTCCACTAAACCATATTATGTGACCATTCTATAGAGTGGTGACAACATATAGCGGTTGGTGAAGAAATAAAGAAGTTGTCCTTGAAAATGTTTTGATATACGCATTTTATATAGACATCTGGTAAATACACGCCAGTTTTCAGTTAAGAAAGGTTGTATGATTTACCAGAAAGTTAGTCAATACTGACAACTGTGCTTGACTGTGGCAAATGTTTTGGTCACATTCCAGGATAACCCGACCAGTCCATATAATGCAGGTTAAAGGTTCGTGCACATTTGTGATAGATAATTTGTGTTTCACCAAAACAATCCAATACATTCCTTTTTAATAGCGAGTTATCCCATATATTACCAAGTATTAATTGTAAGCGTAAAGCAGCATCTTGTCGGGACACTAAATGCATCCATGCGCCTACATCATAATGATCTACTAATTCTGAAGGGTGGTGATCCCCCGAAAGCAAAACTTGCAACACAAAAAGAGAAAATTGCAGACTTGGTTTTATTGAGTCTGTTCATGAGCAGTAATTGAGTGTGCAACACTGCACACGCCCCTAGCACCGGCTTAAGCGGTATTCAATTTTCAGAACAAGAAGTACTGAAATTCATGATCTCGAAGGATCAGAAGGTATAACAACACTGAGAATGAAGTACGGAGCGACGTTTTACGGCCGCCACACAAGCACTTAACACCTGCTGTTGTGAAGTTTATAAATTCTGAAGGGTGGTTATCCCCCGAAAGCAAAAATTGCAACACAAAAAGAGAAAATTGCAGACTCGGTTTTATTGAGTCTGTTCATGAGCAGTAATTGAAAGTGCAACACTGCTCACGGCCCCTAGCAAGTTGAATTCAAGGCGATATCCTTTGTGTGTTATTCGTGAAATACTAACTCATCTAACTAGGTTAAACTGGAGATATTTTTCTATACATCTTTACAACTTCTTTCAGCATTTGTTCATGTATATGTGTCATTATCAAAATAGTGTTTGTTACTGTACCAGGCATAAATATAGTCTGAAAGTGGGAGAGGCTTCGAAAGAAAAAGTAGCATTGCGAAAAGAGAAAATTGCAGACTAGGTTTTATTGAGTCTGTTCATGAGTAGTAACTAAAAGTGCGACACTACTCACGTCCCCTAGCACCGGCTTACATTTACATGTTATTTACACGTGTACTGTCATCGTAACAACGAGTATGTAACGCTGACTATCGACAGTGGTAAACTTGTCTGTGTGTTAGAAAAGATCCAAAAGCGATAACCTCTTTGGGATTGTCTCATTACTTAGTTTTAGATAAAACACTCTGGTAAAATCCAAACACACAGATGAGAGCTAAAATGAAATATGATCGTTGAAACGTCCGTATATAACAACGAAGCATCACGATATTGGTCAATAAATCACCGCCTAGTTTATAATTAAAAAGAAAGAAACTAAAAAAAGTGAATCAGGGTTAATATCATGAAAAAGTTGCTCGTTTATCATTTTACGAAAAGACTGATAGACTAATTGATACATGGGATTCAAGATCGTATTGAAAATTCGTTAAAAGACAGGCGAAGCAAACTGGAACATATTCATCGTTGCTAACACTTAAGGAAAACTAAACAGGTATAATTGTGTCAGACAAATAAGGAAAGGCTATTCGTTTAATATCTAACCTTGTTCAATATGTAATGTGAATGATAAAGACATAAACGTTACAGAACATACTGATTAAATTTTAAACTCAGTCGAACAGATTTTATTGGTCACCAACGTTTGAATAATGTATTTGAAACCGTGCACATGCCATTTTGCTTATTGTTCAACATGTATTTACATGAAAAAAACATTCCCAGTATTATGAAAATCATATTAATAGCTCCAGTGTTTAAGAAAAGTAATTGTGCATGAGCCAACGAACTACTGACCTATTTATTTATCTTAACTGTTGGGTGAGAAAGGTTTTGAAATGATCGTTGTCAACTTGAGAGCAACACGTTAAAGTCTGTAATCATACGCTGGTAAACAAATGCAGTTATAACACAGGAGTAGTGCTTGGACCGTTGTTCTTTCTATTGTATTTTACTGACATAACTGATAAAATAAACATCACCTCCCTTCAGAATTTATTATTGGTAAAGCATTTTCAGAAGACACCTTATTATGTTACTCTCCGAATAATATTTTAGAATGGAAGACACTGCATAATTTGACAAGGAATAGTTAAATGAGTGGTCAAAGAAATGGATACGACTTTTAAACAAATTTAAAACTTAGTTATTGTTTACATTGAACACTCTGGACATAAGAATTATACTCATTAAATGTAAATAGAGTACCTGTATGTACGGTAGACCCCTGTCGACATTTAGGTATGCCAACTGATCCTCTCTTTTTTATATGGTATACGAATCGTGTCTGAAAAGGTAACTATTTTACGAAAACTGATGTTTGAATAAAACTACTCCTACATGAAGCATAAAGTGTTTAAGATATCTGTGTTGAAATATGCATTTGAACTGCAGGAGGGTTGCAAAACCCAAGTACAATATAAAGTCGACCCTATCCAGTTTGGCACTATAAGAATAGCGCGATGAATACCAGTATTTTTAGATAAAGAGTCCATTTACCTTAATTATGTTCTTGAAACACTATTGTAATTTTGATCAGTCGCAATAACTTTTATGAAAGTGACATGACTACGACTGCAAAACTATCGACTAATTAATCATTATACTATGGACAACTAGGTTATGGAATTCATTGATCGGGAAAAAAAGATGTATCGAGACTACAGCGTCCTTCAAAAATACATTCAATTCAAATAATATTATTTCACGTTGTCACTATTTTAGAAGAGCTAGTATTTACATGTCAGATGTAGGTATCGTTGTTGTGAGCTTATTTATGATGTATTAATGGCTATCCTATTTGTCCTTACATAAGTTCTGAACGTGAGAGATCATTCGAAAGCAAAATCAGCAATGTGAAAAGAGAAAAATGCAGACTCAGTTGTTTTTCTGTTCATGAGAAGTTATTAAATGTGCAACACTACTAACTCGAACTAATAACATCGCAACTATACAAGGCGTGTCAATTTTTAACTCTTTTGCGCCAAATTTAAAAGTGTCGTCTGCAATAATAATTTCATATTAAATATAATTCTAAACTAAATAATAAAGGTATATTAGTAAAACATTTGTTTTTTGGGCTGAAATAATACAGAAAACAGTGAAGTCCCAGGTTAGATGCCGCCTTGAAAAGGCGGCATCTTACCTGGGACTGCACCGTTATCAATGGTGCCAACAGGCGACATTGGCGCCGAAATTTAATCGATTTGCATAGGTATTGTTGCATTCTGCTTGCTGTCTTTTCCCATTTGCATGTTCTAATTAACATACAAAACGTACATTGCTTTTTTCACATGCTATGTCTAAGCGTATAAGTTTGGCTTCATGAACTGAATTCTGAGGTATGCAATAAGTAAAACCCCTCTAATGCGACCACCAAAAATGGGCGTAATTCTGGGTGTCAGAGGCAGGTGGCTTCATAATGCAGGACGAAAGTAATGCAGAAAGCTCCTATAGGAGCTTTCTGCATAACTTTCGTTCTGCATTAAGCAGCCACCGGCTTATAAAGACAGTTATGTTTATTCATTAAGTGGTCGCATTAGAGGGGTTTAACTGTACCTTCCTTTTTATGTTTGAAGCATTGTAAATAGCATGTTCTTTCATAACCCATGCTGCCACTTTGTTGTTAATATTTGGAGAGAGTGTATTCTTTTGTGTTGAAATAACTTGTAGTCCATATTTTGCATCCATCTTATATACAATAAACTATGTTTAAATTATTGAGTAACTAACGCAGTATGTCCATTAAGAAGTGACAGAAACAATTTAAGGTTTTCAAACGAACTCGTCCAGACAAACTACAAAACAAATATTTTAATATACAGTAAACCCCTTAGAAAGCGACATCTTTAATTAATGCATGCGAGGATTTGAAATAACATGTGGCTGCTTTATGTTGGACGTGAGTAATGTAGGACACTCCTAAGGGAACTTTCGTCCTGCATTTATGCTTTTTGGTGACCGTCATAGACGGGTTTTACTGTATACTAAAATGAATGATATTATTTGGCAATATGGAAAACCAAATGATACTTTACTTCCCGTTCCAGAAAGGCAATAATAAAACTTTATAATTATTAAAATTGGAACATTTGAAAACAAATAAGAGTGCGTCATTATGTTTACAAATTGTGATTCGTCCTAATCTTAATATAGTATCCAAAATACGAAGAGTAATTAAACGTCTCCCCGTACATTCAATCAATATTGTTTTCTTCATCTTGCAGGAATTGCTCTAAGGTTTAAACCCCCAGTGGTGTTTTTGCTACTGACCGTGCCAAGGCGGTACTCTCTTTGTCACCCTTCCTTTTGTTTGCCTTACGTCTTTGTGCTTGTGATTTTGTTCATGTGTGGAGTGTTTGTCTCTAGTTCTTGTGTGTCTGTTGGTGTTTTCTGTGTTCATCTCGTGTGTGCGCGCGTTTGGATGTGTGGTTGTGTGTGTGTCATACTATCTATCGGTGTTTTGGTGGTGGTTGCGTCTTGTATGTGGCTTTGCCTGCTTGACTTTACTACTTTTCCATTTGTAATCAACTTAATTACGCAATTTGTCATGGACCTATTAAGTCACAGATTGTCGTGATTTAAATGTTACCCTTCTATTAAGAACCACTGTGACAATGGAAATAAGGGCTTTCCCTTCATTGGTGTATGATGTGATTTGATGGTCTATTATCAATTTGTGTAGTATTTTTTTACAATGTAATAATGTCTTACCATGTATATTACATGTTATACTCAAATAAATCTATAAGGGACCTAATCGGGATATACGCTCATCCGGGGAATAGGGGTATCTACACGACATATATCACAGTTAAAATATAACAAAAACAGTTAGCTTTAATGGTAGTTTATTCTTACTTCTCCAATTAAAGTGTTTAAAGGTCTAAATTCAGCAAACACACAACAGACGAAACAGAAAAACAATACAGCTTGGATACTTATCAAAAGCTTTTCTTAAATATAGGCCCCAGCAAGAATGATTTCATGTTAATCGTCTGTCTTGTTTTTAAATAAACGTCTTATCTGGTCCCGTACCTTTTTATATTATTTAGTCACTGAAATTTGCAAGAGAAGGCTATTTTTTCAAATAAAGTTGTTTAAGTTTAATCTGAATGGGTGCATCAAAATGATGTTTGCAAAACAAATAGTGCAGACGCTGGTGGGGTAACCTCTAGGAACACACTCAACAGGGTCAACACATTTAGCAGTTGGCTCATAGACTGGTTTCCTATATTTTGTATAGGTTGGATAGTTTACTTTGATTTGATATCTGAAGAAATTCCTGATATAAATTTAAGATATATACTGAATGCATCAGAAGCACAGTGCACGGTGTATCAGTGTGAATATTCTAATCAGCCATAAAACTTTTTAAAATCTGATCTGGATCAAAACTGCTGGAATATGTTATTTAACATACCTTGATTGATATTCCGGAAGTGAGAGATCCTTCGAAAGCAAAAGTAGCAATGCGAAAAGAGAAAATTGCAGACTCGGTTTTATTGTGTCTGTTCATGAGTGGTAATGAAAAGTACAACACTACCCACGCTCCCTAGCACCGGCTTAAGCAGTATTCAATTTTCAAAACTAATAACATCAAAACTAAAGATCTCGATCGACTAGACAATATAACAACACTGAGAATGATGTACCGGGCGACTTTATTTATGGTATAATTTCAATGTTTATATTTATTGCCATTTTGCATTTATACTATTTGTTTCCCCTTATAATTTCCATACAAACTGGTCAAACCTTTACTTATAACAATTTAAGTAAGTATGGACTCTCAAATGAATCAAATTGAAGACATACATGTATTAAAATCAAAACTATATCAAACAAACAAGGGCATACACACTACATGTATATCTTTAAAGTCTGTTGCTACATTATGACAGGGGAAGTGTACTGTCTGGTCCTGAAAGAGTAATGTGCAGAATGGTTGATATAACTGTATTTATGTTCAGCATTTAAGGTGTTTTCCTTTCACCTGCATGATTTAAATCATTATGTTGATAATATCATGGATAATTTCAGTAAACAAATACAACGGCAATCGATAAAATCAGACGCTATCCGAATGTGAGATATACTCGGTGCAATCGGCACATATACATTGAATTGATGATAACCGACAAAACTCTACCATTCATATGCTGGTATTTTATATTACCGTTTCCTTTTTAGCTCACCTGAGTCGGCTCAGGTTAGCTTTTGTGATCGTCCACCGCTCGGCGCCTATTTGTCCGTCCGCCTGTCCGTCCGTCCGTCTATTCGTCCGCCGCCTGTCTCTCCGTCAGTCTGGTTGTTCAAAGTGTTAAAATTATCCCGATCCATGTAAAACTTTGGTTGTCATGGCAACCAAAATCTTTAAACATCTTCTTCCTTTAAATTGGTGATCAAAATTAATTGATATTTGATAGAAATATTTTTCTTGTGACCCTCTAACAAAATTGGTAAAAGCGTGTTTATATCTCAAGAACCATGGCCACCTGGCTCGGGGCTAGTGTTGCTTGTATAATTATATAGAAAAACTTTAAAAATTTCTTCTCCAAAACTGGTGGTCAAGTTTGAATGGCCCTTGGTATAAAGTATCGCCTGGTGACTTGTTATCAAACTGGCTAAAACATGTTGATATCTTGTTGAAATCTTCTTCTCAAAAACCAGTGAATGACAATTGGTAGGAATGTACTTCTGGTGACCCTTTACTAAAGCCCTGTTGATATGCATGGAATGGAATTTAGTAGGAATAATCCAATGGTTACACTGTATAAACATGCTAAAATCGTCTTGTTATCTGAAAAAAATGACTGCCAGGCCAGGGGTGGGGCTATTTTCCGTGCGAAAACAATTTTTTTCTCCAGAACTGGTGGTCGAATTTGAATGGAATTTAGTAGGAAAATTCCTCTTGTGACCATACAGAGAATTAACTATGACTACCATGAATAATTCAAAACCTATTCAATAATCTATGACCCACTTATATGCATGTCCGGACATGGTTGTTACTAGTTCATCTATTTCTAGTGATATGATTCCCAGGTGAACGATATATGGCCATTACGACCCTCTTGTTTAATTTGCTTTAAATGAACACAATGTCCACACAATTTGAAAAACAGATATGTTACGCTGCCTCAAATTTATTTTTCGTTAATTGTACGGGTCTATATTGCAAGTTAAGTGTAAATAATTAGTAATGATATAAGAACTGTTGGATCCAAAGAAGATATAATTTCATGCCATTTGTAAATCATTTGTAATAGTTACAGAATGTTTGGGTCCAAATCGAACGTCCGTAAGGTCGTTATCATACCAGGATTAAAAAAAAGTAGTACAAAAATGAGTCATGCAGGAAACACCAAATACAGAACAAACAGCCACCCGAACAGCAACACAAGGAAACAGCAAATGTACATAACTATAAAACATCAAGAGACGCACAAAGACAAAACAAACATACAATAGCGGGAAGATGGAAGTATCGCCTTGGAACGGTCAGTGACAAAATTCACTGGGGGGGGGGGGTTAAACCGGTTTTTGGGCGCCCAACCTCGCATTTATTCCATCCCCACCCTAAAAGACAAACAATGTAAATAAACGTATCCCCTCTCCGACTAAACTACAACAACCGCGATGGCAAATACAGTGGTAAAGTGCATGTATAACGAAAACATTTAAGTGAACAAACTGTATCCACCTATCGCTAGTGTACTCAATGATTGAGCTGCAAACAGAGTAACTGTAGAAAAGTAATAAAGGGTACGACAAAAACGAAATAGTACAGATATCAGTTCTCCTTCCGTGTCTGGATTTAAGAAGTCGCCTTCATTGAGTACTAAACCTTTCTTGTCGGCGTACATGCAAAGAGGCCAGCGTGATTCCCAACTGTAAAAGGGTTGACAACCAAACATGCAGTACGTTGTAGTACTATAGGATCATATCCCTTTTTAATGGATCTTTTAACATATTTGATGAACAAAGTGAGAAAATGGGTATGTCCAATAATTTTACGAAGTTTGTAAATCACATCACCCTAAAATTCAGGATGTGAAATACCGTGTCGCAGAAGCGCCTTGGGATTACATTGGTACTTGCCAATAAGTGAGAGATTTCGATAGTAAAATTTAGAGAAAGTTTTTCTTAGTTTATGGTATCTATATCCTTGCTTAAGCAGCTTTTCAATTACAATGAGATTTCGATTGTTAAAATCGTCAATAGATGAACAAGCTCTAGCAAAACGAATAAGTTGAGATGTATAAACCCCGTAAGATGGGACACGGAGAACATCTCCGTCAAGATGAGGGAAATTTACAATATTAAAATCAAAATCATCTCTTTTGTCATATATTTTAGAAGAAATCATTCCATTATCAATTTTAAGGTCTAGATCAAGAAACGCTGCATAATTGTCGGACAGGTTAGCTTTATTCAATTTGAGTTCTTTAGGATAAATTGTAGGAATCAGAGCATCAAAGAAAGGGTTATCTAAGTTAAATATATCATCCAAATATCGAGAAGTTTCATTGAAGGCTTTTATAACATCTTCTTGTGATTGTGGTTTCAAACGTAACATCAAATCTCTCTCATAGCAGTACAAAAACAAATCTGCGACAAGTGGTGCACAATTCGTACCGATAGGAATACCAATTACCTGACGGTATATAGCATTCCAATAACGTACAAATATGTTATCCAAAAGAAAGGTTAGTGATTCGCAAACTTCTGAGCAAGTCCAATTGGTGTAATATTTTATTTGCTCGTCAGAAAATAAAGCTTTTTCAGCATTACATGCCAGGAATGATGTTTTTCCCGGGCAAATACTTTATGGATTAAGTTAGTAAATATGGAAAAATAGTCAAACAGGGAGAGCCACACACGAAATGACACCGCACCAAACACCATCTAACAAGAAACGGTAAGGCCACAAGACAAAACATAACAGGACGCATATCAAGACGAAACACATTAAACATTAAGCATATTAAACAACAAAATTGACCGTAGGCTGAAAGCAGGAGTGCCGCCTTGGAACGGCCAGCTACCAAAATAAGCTACTGGGGGACTTAAACCTGTTTATCTTTAATTAAAATATGAGGAAGACTTGTGTACAAAGTAGAAAAATCGTACGTGCTTACAGTGGATGCAAGATACCCTTTGTTCTTAAGTTTGTTTAAGACTTCTGAAGAGTTCTTAATAGACCAGAAGAGATTTATTCCAGAATTTTCATAAGTCTTATCACAGTAGAATTTTACATGTTCTTTTAACTTCGTTAAACAAGAAGTCAAAAGTATAGACAATTTAGTAGTTGCACATGAGCTCGAATTTGCAATGAAACGCGCTTTATATGTTTTTTATGTAGTTTAGGTAACCAATACATTGTAGGAAGTTTATGTTGTGTAATTTTAATATAGGTTCCAAGTTGTTCACACTTTTTGACATGGTCTTACACGATGGTCTTTTCGTCAATAGTAACTGAAATGGATCTTTAGTTTTGATGTTATTTGCTTTGAAAATTGAAAACTGCTTAAGCCGGTGCTAGGGGCATGAGTAGTGTTGCAGTTTTAATTACTACTCATGAACAGACTCAATAAAACTGAGTCTGCAATTTTCTCATTTTGCATTTTTACTTTTGCTTTCGAAGGATCACTCATTTTCAGAATTGATACTAATAATTTCCTGCTTCAAGACATCGATATAATGTAATCGTCAAATAATAATCACATTATTCGATGCCTTATCAGCAGGAACAAAAACGTATTTTGAATGGAAAACCTGTAAACTCTTTTTAAGATGTCTAAAAGAAATTCTAGGTTTAGGTGGAAGAATGTGTTTATTAGAGCTATAAAAAGAAATGCGTTTGTCAATTATATCAAAAATTAGTTTTTTCCAAGTAGAAAGAGCATAAGACTCAACATGTTCTCCTCGACACCATTTAATACTAAACTTGGTAAAGCCTCCGCAATTTGAACTCGACAAGAGTTAAAATCTGTCAAGGATGGTATTCTATATTTGGGACCTTTATTCAAAAGAGAGCGTAGACGTTTATCTTTAATTATATCAAAATTACCAGTAATCACATGACCAGCCGGAGAATAGCAAAATTTTGAGGTAGCGCAATCTCAATAAACAGAAATATTATTAATATTAATGTCGGCCGCAATTTTATTTTAGTTGAAAATTGTATTTCTGATGGGTTTGTTATATTTGTAGCAGATGATAGGTGGTTCTGTATTTTTAAAGTATTTAGGAATAGTGTCAATTATATTTTTGTCTCTAAATATACTTTGGAGGTCAATACAATCAATACCTTTATTAATAAAAGAAATTTTCAAGAAAATTCTTTGGTGTTCAGAAAATTTGTCAATGTGCGGTCTGAGAACATGTAGAGTAAAGCTTGGTCATATCCATTTTCACGATTTGTTTATTAAACGCATTAAAACTTTTAGGAAGAAAGGTTATGGCCCTATTATATTACAACACACTGCATGTTTGGTTATCGACCCCTTTACGGTCGGTCGCTACGCTTTCCTCTTTGCTTGCACGATGACAGGCCGAGGGTAGTACTCTATGATGGTATACTCTTAAACCCAGAAATGGGATGAGCTTACAAGACTCATGTATTACCTTTTCTCTGTCGTGCCCTTAACGGCTTCCCTGCAGGTGCTCTGTCTTCAGCAAAGTCATTGAGTACATATTTGACGGACTTTCGCAGTTGTTATGCTATGTTTTACATTTTGTACTGTGATAACTGTCTTCTATGTTGTGGGGAAGTCCGGCGGGGATACCTTTATTTACAATATTTGTTTAGCTAGGGTGACTTTGAGATAAGTGTGAGGTTAGGACGTCCGTAAACCTGTTTAAACCCCCAGTGGTGATTTTGCTACTGACCGTGCCAAGGCGGTTCTCTCTTTGTCACCCTTACTTTTGTTTGTCTTGTTTCTTTGTGCTTGTGTTTTGTTCATGTTTGTCTCTGGTGCTCGTGTATTTGTTGGTGTTTTCTGTGTTCTTCTCGTGTGTTTGCGTGTCTTTGGTTGTGTGTGTGTGACATGCTGTCTATTGATGTGTTTGTGGTGATTGCGCTTGTATGTGACTTTCTACTGTATGTGTGTGTATGAGTATAAATTGCTATGCTTTCTGTAGGTGTTTTGGTGATGGTGGCGTTTCGTGTGTGGCTTTTCCTGCTTGACTTTACTACTTTTTCATTTGTATTACACTAGCCGTTCCTATGAGAGGATCTGATCTAAAAATAATTTTATCGGTTTGCTCGTCAATTTCTTTTAATGAAGATATAGATAAGGAGAAAAGTCTAGAAAGCATGGCATGTTTACCAGAAGTTAGACGTAAAGTATGTAGATCAAGAATAGTCATTTTCAAACGAGATTTTCGTTTAATATTACCATTTTTACGAATGCCATGTGATCGAGATTTGCGTTTTCTTAAAGAAAAAATTGAAAAAATATCTATATCAGGATCTTTTGAAATATTTCCAGTCTGGTAAATATTCAAGTTGTTTTAAAGTTAGAGATTGCGATTTGAAAGAAGAAATTGAAGAACAATCTTTAAGAAGTGATGTCTACATGTGGTGAAGGCTAGATTTTTCAAACACAGCCATGGATACGATAAACATGAGTTTATGAAGGCAATAAGCCTTTTATTGCATATTTGAATACCTTCTGAAAGACAGTTATGGCCATTTTCTGTACATAATATTTTGACGGGAAACAGGCAACGCAGTAACATCTCTTGAATCCGAACTTTTGGTAAAGAAGAATTTAGAATAAAATGTAGACAGATGGCTGCTTATTGTAGGATAAAGGTTAAGCATTAAGTTCCCAGTGCCATTTATCTTAATGACCGATAATTGCACTGGTTACACTGAATAAATAAATATCTAATCATATACTCCTTGAATATTCATTGAAGGAACAATGACGTTATGAATATTAATTAAATTAACCCTTCGCTTGCTATTCACGTCAATATACATACCTGTAAATAGTGAAGACCCAGATGAGACAGCTCCTGCAGGAGCTGTCTCATCAGGGTCTGCACTATTAACAAGTTGATTGTGCAACCAGTGCACTCCACAGCAGTGATTGCACAGCGAAATATTTTTATCCTGTCACGTGCCTATTTTCCTGACGGATAACAAGGTGCCTGATAAACCTTTTGTTATTATGCCAGTTGGTCACATGATCGATGTTATGTCAGTTGGTCACATGACCTGTAGCCGAAACTACTTTTTTTTACCGAGACGTTTATTTCGTGAATACACAAATTTACGTCTACCGAGTACTAGATCTACTGAATAAAAAAAGTTAACAAAGCGAATTTGTTGATTTCAATCGATACCCATTAAACTAAATTGATCTAATTCTTTCACTTCATTCTTCCAAACTTAGGCCCTAGCATATTCTTAGGCCTAGACTAGATCTAGTAGATCTAGATCTAGACTAGATCTAGTTGTTTGTCGCGAAATTACCGTGTTTAGATAAATCCACATCAAGAATCATAAATCGTCTAGATATCGTCAAGTGACAGGTTCTTTTTCTCACATAACCAACCGGGGCAACGGTTTTGTTTTGAGCATTTTTTTTAAAGCAATGTGACTTTTTGGAATTCCAGTGACGTAATAACCCCTTTATAGTGACGTCATCAAAAGTCTAGAGCCAGTAGAGTCGGGTATACTTTGCGGTGCATTTTGTAGTACATTCGGTACAAAATAATTATATGTTGCTGTCGTGACAAGGATAAATAGAATATTTGGTTCCTAGCTTTGAATGAGAAAAGTTATCTGGCTCGGCTTCTGAATATATCAGGTTCGCCTTCAGCTCACCTGATATATTCATACGCCTTGCCAGATAACATTTCTCATTCAAAGCTAGGAACCAAATATTCTCTATGTACACAGTGAATATATATGTAATTATACAACAGGGCATGGGTAAAGAAGGAGAAGTGTATTTTAAAATTCAGCAAGAGAAGGGTTAATAGTTATAATAACACATAGAGACAGAAATGTTTGGTCAAGACAGAAGCTGTAAAACCATATCTATATCACATCATAAGCAACAGGACTGAGCCTGATCAGAGGGCTCCTAGAGGAGCCGTCTGTTCTGGGTCTACTCTGTTTGCAAAGACATTGTTGCTTTTCTTTTCGAATGATCTCCTACCCTCAGCGTTATTATGTTTTCACGGGTAAGAGTTAATCCTCTCCCAATAGAGTCAGATCTATAATAATGTCATAAGCAAACAGGACAGCTCCTTCTAATGGTTATATCTTAACCATTTCCCCTATGTAAGCGCATTTTGACGCATCTGAAAACAGAGTAGATCAAGATCAGACGGCTAATCAGGGTGTGTTCTGTTTGCTTATGGTGTAATATAGATCTGATTCTACAGCTTCTGTCTGAGGCGAAATGTCCTGTGTTCATATGCATGCCATTATAAAAAATAATCTTATTAATATTCATGACGTCATTATTTCCTACATAAATATTCATCAGGGAAATAATTAACTATTACTGTGAAAATATAATGTCTACTCAAATTTACATCTTTCCTCCATAGGCTATTTTTAGACCCAATCTCTTCGAATGGATCTGCCCAAAAGGAGAATTTACAAGAGAAAAGTGAAATTTTAGAATTATGTAGTTTGAAACCATTGTGATAAATAGAGCAAAGGAGCAAATGCTATATTTATCACAATGGTTTCAAGAAGTGGTTATTTCAGAAGCATACAAAGGCGTATTTATGGGGGAAAGTGTTAATCATGACGAGACGGAGAGTTACTCGCCGTCTCATCTGGATCCAAGCGCGAATTGATATCACGGATAGCCGGACAAAAGTTTATCTAATTTTACATGGCTACGTTTGAAATGGTTAAGAGCTTTAGAATGCCAATGAACGGATATCTAGACAATATAATGCTCGACACCATCTGCGCTAACTAAATCTACTGAGACTATGGTTTGGGTCAATATCCTCTAACTTTCGATTTTTTAAAGTTTCCGAGAAACTACTGACATAGTGTCAGTTTTGATAGTAATAATACGCCCTGTTACACAGCCTCTCATCGTATACAGTAAAATCTCTCTATAACGGCCACTAAATTATGTTAATCATTTGGTATTTAGGGCAGGTGGCTGCTTAAAGCAAGGTGAAAGTAAAACAGAACGCTCCTATATAGGAGCGTTCTGTTTTACTTTCACCTTGCTTTAAGCAGCCACCTGCCTTTAACATAAAATACTTGATGTAATTTAGTGACCGTTATAGAGAGCTTTTACTGTATATAATATTTGGAAATGCGAGTCAGGTTGCTCTCAGTAAAATATGGCTTCACCCGGTCGCTGCCAAATTGTGTCGTCTGCAAACTTTGTCGTCTGCTACAATTTTCAATTGTTATTTTTCTATATTTTTGTTTCATAAAATAGTCACAGTAACAAACATGTTGGATCCTGATGAGACGCCGAGTTACTCGGCGTCTCATCTGGGTCCAAACTGTTTACATAAAGTAATTACAGATGCGGAATTGGCATCGAAAGCGTTAATGCAAGAACCTCGAAATAAAGTATATCGCGGTCGGACGAACTCGTATTATACAATGATAATTATGTTAAAAGCATATACCGGAATATATGACGTTGCAAACTTACTTTGGTTAACCCTTCGCTTGCTATTCACGTCAATATACCTACCTGTAAATAGTGAAGACCCAGATGAGACAGCTCCTACAGGAGCTGTCTCATCAGGGTCTGCACTATTTACAAGTTGATTGTGCAACCAGTGCACTCCACAGCAGTGATTGCATAGCGAAATACTTGTACACAGTGAAGATATATGTAATTATACAACAGGGCATGGGTAAAGAAGGAGAAAATGTATTTTAAAATTCATCAAGCGAAGGGTTAATTGGATTTATCATCCGCATAACTTATTAAGTATGCTGACATATCATTGTTATCACTTTAATTTTGAACATAAACTGTAAAACTTTATAATGATATGAAGATCATTAACTGGCTCTGACAGTGTTTGTCTCTGCCAAGCATTCAAGGGTTGGGAAATCTGGCAGGAAACAAGAGTTTGACCTATATAGTCTATTGCGTGTTTCATTATGTGAAGCGCTTAACAATAATTAATCATAGCATCAAAATTTGCCGTAAAAATACATTAAATGAAAATGGAAGAAAACAGAAACACATCTATTATATTCTGCTTCAGTGTAATCTGCTCCCAAATAACGCAGTTTTAAAACCAAACACTAGTGTTGTTTAAACATTAGGTGGCGGTGGTCTAGTGGTAACGCGCTTGACTATCAGTCCGGAGGTCCGGGGTTCAAATCCCGGTCCCATCCGGAAATTTCAGAAACGTTTTTCCGTGTCTCCCACCCTCACATCCTCTCCACCCAGGGGTTAAAATGGGTACCTGTGAGGGTCACTCGCCGGTACTGCATGATTGTGCCATATGTTAGCAGTGCTCAATATTGTAGGCCAATGACTCAATGACCAGGGGAGTAAATGTACAGTCGGCTGAGCGGTCATTCGGACTGAAAGTAGACTATAACTAGGTACTTTACTTTTTACTTTTAAACCATTTTATGAAGGTTTCCTAAACAATGTATGTCGTAAAACGCAGTTGTGAATCAATAGTTACTTTGTAATACCTTGTAATCACTTTGTAATCAATTATATGTAATCAATTATATGTAATCAATAATATTTAATCAATGATGACGCACGACTTATAATCGTAAAAATAATTTGTGAATCAATATATCGCCACTCGTGATATCTTGTTCTAAATCAAGAATGTCATTGCAATATGGTGTGCACATGCAGAAGTAAAATGCGCATGGATTATGTCTTAATGCGGGTGAATAACATCGATGGCGGCCATATTTTAACATCAAACACTCGTCATTTTAAAGTGATGTTTCCACATTCTACTACCCATTTTGCTCCAGTTTTACCGACTTCTAGAACTCGTCATTTCCAGATAACCTTGCCGATAACAAATCTCGGTTTCTTGCTGCTGTTTTTTCTCTTGAACCGATGCACAATGACCTTAAACACTGCTAACAATATTGCCTCAATTCATCATTGTACAAACGATTTTTTCCAATTATTGTAGCGCAAACCCTATATTAAATAACAAGACTGCTCCGGAAAATCTATTTTCGTAACGTTTTTGTTTTCTGAAAAACAAATCTGTTCGGCTTTCATTCTGATGTGTACAACGGGCAAAATAACCCTTTCCCCGCCGCAGTCGCATAAATCCACCACGACAAATAGTGCAGTCCCAGATCAGGGACTTCACTATTTGTCTCAATCTCTATTTCTATATATGTGCGTTATTCCTTTGAAATTTGCATTTATTTATCTCATTTCCTTATTTTACTGAATGATTTAACAAACTTCGATTGCAGACGACAATTAGAAATTTGGCGCCGAAAGGGTTAATGATTAACCTTTTGAACAACGACTTTCGATCATGGTGAAGCTTACACACATACTAGTTTTATTCTTACATAAACTCAAATCGTCTGACAGTAAAAGGTAGGATCACCTACGTTTCGGAATTGAAGCAGACAACAATTCTTCAGGCTATACATGAACAATGGCGGCTGGTAGGCAGTATTATATTGTCTAGATATCCGTACATTGGCATTCTAAAGTTTTTCACCATTTCAAACAGCCGTTTATAATTACATTTGTCATTTTTTCCCACAAATGATTTTTTTACCCGGAGGTTAACCCTTTCCCTGTTCTTTATTCATGTAAGAGATAATTACATCATGAATATTTATTAGCTCATTTTCTTCAATATAAACTTTCAAATGGAGGTATTTGTTTTGACAAAAACTATAGAATCATATCTATATCATGTCAAAAGCAAACAGAGCAGGCCCAGATCAGACGGCTCCTGTAGGAGCCGTCTGATCAGGGTCTGCTCTGTTTGCAAATGCGTAAAAATGAGTTTGTATGAGGGAAAGCTTAATTTGCAACAGTCAATACCATTCATCATCGGAAAGACAACAGACGCCTTTATCCTTTGTCATTTTACACCTTTGCAAAATGAGTAGACCCTGGTCTGACGGTTCCTGTAGGAAATAATAAACGAGTAGACCCTGGTCAGACGGCTCCTGTGGGAAATAATAAACGAGTAGACCCTGGTCAGACGGTTCCTGTGGGAAATAATAAATGAGTAGACACTGGTCAGATGGCTCCTGTAGGAAATAATAAACGAGTAGACCAAGGTCAGATGGCTCCTGTAGGACCCTGGTCAGACGGTTCCTGTAGGACATAATATATATCTAATTCTATACATCCTGTTATAACAATAAAATAACAAAACATCCCCATTATGTGCATTCATGTTCAATGTTCTTTCTTCATAACAGATATTTCATCACGTATTTCGCACACCAGACTTATATTTGTGGCGACTTTCACAAACCTTGAAACAAGTTGATATTACATATCGTGGAGGTACACTAATTCACCATTTCTTCAGACGATGTATTCAACAGAAGTGTCATTTTAATTACTCCTCAAACTTGAAACGTATTTGCTTGGTTGTGGTTTTATACTCGTCTCAGTGCATTAATCTATGAATATTCATGTAAAACAAAATGACAACATCAATGTTAATAAGCTGGAATTGTATAACGGCGTATGAACACTGTTACGAATATTGTATGTGTTGTTCAGAGGGAGTTGTTATAGGGAGGGAAAATCAAACGTAATTAGCTTGTTTGGAGATCCCCAGATAAGGTGTATTACGAGAACTAAAACCGTTATGCCTCAATCACAACATAGGGTTTAATGGAAGCATAAAGAAAATACGACGGAAAAAAGGTTGTTTCTGGAGCCTTGTTGTTTCGGAAACAGTGACATGCGTTGTTGTAAGGAGGGAATCGTTATTGAGAGGGCCGTTGTAGGGAGGGAGCACTGTAGTAGCTGCTCTATACAATTCCACAATCAAAGCGAACAGACCCTGACCAGACTACGGGACCTGTTTGATATGTGCCGGTTTGTTTGCCACGGCGTAAAAAGGCGTATTAAAGGCAACACAAGGGCAGCTGTTGCAAAACTATTATCCTCCCAATTTGACCTGAGACTCATGCATATTCCATTTATTATCGTCGGCAATATTCGGATAAATTTCTGAAGGTATAAGAATGTGCTATAAGAATACAATCCTCGTGGAACATGATTATTTCCGGCATTTGTTTTGCTATTTTTTGTCACAGAGTATTACCAACAATCCGTATAATAAACACGATTTATCGAGTCTCAGGTCAAATTGGGAGGATAATACTAATTTCAAAACGAGCTTATATTTACATGTTTTATTCAAATCGCTATCAAAAAACCCCCATAGTGTTTAATAACCTGAAGCCTGATGCTTTACTCGGCAGCCTATCTGAGTCGAAATTGTTGGCAAACATAATCACTGATTCGCTAGTAGCAGGCTTGATGTTAACCCATTACCTCATAGGCTATTTTTAGATCCAACCAATAAATCTACCGAAAAGGAGCATTAACTAGAGAAAGGGAAAATTATAGAATTGTGTAGTTTGAAACCATTGTGATAAATAGTTTCAACAGATGACAATGGTTTCAACAGGTGGCTTTTACAGAGGCGTAGAAAGGCGTATTTATGGAGGAAAAGGTTAATTGATAGAGACTAAATCGAATGTTCCGCACACGCTAGGAAATTTGAGGTTTGCTTGTCTGGAATAGAGGATATTGTATTAAATTAACAAACATGAAACCATTGTTAGCATATATTCTTTTAACATGAATATAAATTCTAAAACTTTAGAAAACAGTTAAGAGCCACTGAAAAGTTAACAATTCAACCTATATAAAGAATCATACGAACATTCTTGAAAAGTATCAATATTTAACATTACACATTACATTTTGGGTCAGGAAGAGAATCAGATCTATATTACATCATAAGCAAATAGAGCAGCCCCTGATCAGTCGGCTCCTATAGCAGCCGTCTGATCTGGGTCTGCTCTGTTTGCAGATGCGTCAAAATGCGCTTACATAAGGGAAATGGTTAATACAATTATTTAATATCAACACTTGGACTCGGAATTGTATTTCCGTAGTTAATAATCATTTAACAGTTAGGGTCGTTGTCTTTTGTTAATTTAATGACTCTCGCGCATTACACGGTTGTTTCCGATATTAGGTTGTGCAGATGAAATTATAATCAATTTAATTACGAAATTCTGCAGTCCCCCTACGCTGTGTGTGAATTTGTAATACGATTTACAAAGAGACAGAACCCAGATGGGACATCGCATTGCTTTGTCTCACTCATCCATTTCCCCGACAGACACCGCAGCGCCTTTGCATACAGAGTACACACGGTAAATACGGCATCTGTAGCTGTGTTGTTGTTCAGAGTCTGCACTGTTTGCTTTTGAAACTATATACTCATAGACATTATTCTATATGGCCAAAATGTCATGTTTTGAATATATTATTTCTTGCATGAATTAACCAATTTCCTCATACCGACGCGTTTTGACGCCGCTGTAAAAGTCACTTTCTGAAACCATTGTGACCATAGTTATCACAATGGTTTCAAAACTGCGCAATTCTGATTGTTTTCTTTTCTCTATTTAATGCTCCTTTTCGGTAGATTTATTCAAAGAGGTAGGATCTAAAAATAGCCTATGAGAGAATGGGTTAAAAGGTAAATTCTATTTGGCTGCATCAGTCTAAGAACTCGGGTCGTTTAGATTTGGTCTGTAGATCTAAAAGAAGTTAGTATGTTGTTAACCCATAGCCCGCCAGTCACAACTTATTTGCATTTGCAAACAGTGTATACCCAGATGTGAGAGCTCCTATAGTGAGAGCTCCTATAGGAGCTCTCACAGCTAGGTATGCACTGTTGCCATGATAAATCCATGACTGCATTTTCCATGCCTTTGCCTAGGAAAAAATCAGTTCAATATATCCTGTGTATTTTTGTAAAGAGTTGCCTAATTAATATTCAATAAGGGCCGAGTAATAGAAAGTACATGTATGTGACTGACCCAAGGTTACATGTAACCTATTGACATGGGGACTTTGTTTTGTGTACCATTGTATATTTTAGGTATATTTTTGTACTTATTATGCGATTGATATTGAGCTGCAGGAGCTGCACTGATCAGCAGTACACATTTATGCGTGTGTCTAGTCTTGAAAAAAGATGCTGGCATTAAATAATGAACGTCGTTCATTACACGTAACTTCAGCAGAGTTTTGGCATTTAAAAATATTTGGACTTATATTGTATGCTTTATGGGTTTTACCTAATTCGGACCCAAATTGCTTACACTACAGTTGCAATTTGAAAGGACGGGCATGTGTGGTGCGGTGTGGTGTAGTGGTAGGGGTGTTTGTCTGTGTGTGAGCGTTGTGTAGTAACGTATGTGTATCTTAGTGTTAGCGTAGGTGTGTGTGGTGTGGTGTGGGGTAGTGTAGTGGTATATGTGTGTCTGCGTGGAAGCGTAGGTGTGTGTGGTCAGGGGTGGTGTGGTGTCTGTGTGTGGTGTAGTAGTATCAGTAGTAGTAGTAATGTGTGTGTGTGTGTGTGTGTTTGTGTGTGTGTGTCTGTGTCTGTCTGTCTGTGTCTGTGTGCGTGCGTGCGTGCGTGTGTGCGGTGTGATGTTTGTGCGTGTTACAATTTGAAATGAATGACTATGTGGCGTGGTGTGGTATAGTGGCGTGTGTTTGCATGTGTGTGTGCGTGCGTACGTGCGTACGTGCTTGTGTATGTATGTTGGATGTAACACCCCACCAACAGTATTGAAAATATATTGAAGAGATATCTCCTTTTATAACTGACGCAATCGAGAAATTGGCTATGAGCGCTAAAGGGTAGCCTCTTAAAAATGACAGTAAATGCGGTTGATATGAGCTTGCATAGACGTAAAATGTTTTATGGCTACTTAAACACTATTATCTGACAAGTCATAAAATAGGCGACTATACTACCCTTTAAAGGGACAAGTGTCTATACATTGTTGGTTAACTAATTACTCCATACATACATATTTTAACGTCTTTACAAACAGAGTAGACCCAGGTCAGATGGCTCCCGATTTGCTTACTGCATATATAATCTGCCATTGGAAACATTTATTGTATCCACGTGCTATTGTAAAAAGCACCTGCTTGATAGTCATGATACGATATCATTAATTCTAACCTATAAATATTCATTAAGTAAATTCTCTAACCCTTTCCCTTATGTAA
The DNA here is from genome assembly GCA_963576725.1 of Azorinus chamasolen. Lineage (NCBI taxonomy): Eukaryota > Metazoa > Mollusca > Bivalvia > Cardiida > Solecurtidae > Azorinus > Azorinus chamasolen. Next base: position 90,902,875 of record OY755239.1, on the reverse strand, counting down.
GCGCATTTGTACGCATCTGCAAACAGAGTAGACCCAAATCAGACGGCTCCTATAGGAGCCGTCTGATCAGGGTCTGCTCTGTTTGCTTATGGTGTAATATAGATCTGATTCTACAGCTTCTGCCTGAGCCAAAATGTCCTGTGTTCATAATATTATGCCATTATAAATAATAATCTAATTAATATTCATGACGTCATTATTTCTTACATGCATATACAACAGGGAAAGTGTTAAACGCCAGATTGTATCGTTTTTCAAACATGCATGACTTTACACTTAAGACAGTCTCTACAGTGGCTTTGCACTAAGATGTAGAATAAAACTAAAGTAACTCCTGTAAGTAGTTGGTTGAACACGTTGTGCGTTCGGTGGACACATCTCATTTAGAGGCAGACACAATCATCGACATTAACAATAAATGTATATAATTGACAACTGAAAGGACAACTGAATATATATATATATATATATATATACTGTTTTATTGTAACGTTTCTCGGTGTCTCATCTGGAACTAAACTGTTTGTAAATGTAATCCCCGGTTCGCCCATTGCAGCAAGTCCTGAGAGTAGTTTTCCTGCGAATTCGCCGGCGAAAACATTTGACAAACGTTTAAAATGTCTTAAATCTTAAGATGTACATGTTGATTAACCCTTTCACCACCGCAGTCGCATAAATGCAACACGACAAATAGTGCAGTCCCATATTCAAGGCGGCGTATGATCAGGGACTTCACTATTTGTCTCAATCTCTATTTCTATATATGTGCTTTATTCCTTTGAAAATTGCATTTATTTATCTCATTTCCTTATTTTACTGAATGATTTAACAAACTTGGATTGCAGACGACAAGTATAAATTTGGCACCGAAAGGGTTAAAACTAGAAGTCTGGCTAATTGCGAATATTTGTTTTACAGCCCTTAACGCCTAGTGGTAAAGGAACCGTTGACTCCTTTTAAGTCAGCGATTTGATGACAAAGCTTTGAAAGAAATTGATTCAAGTTAACACAGTAGATGTAATTAGTTTGAGACTTTGATTGTAACGTTGAACACAAAATGAAGCAATTACTAAATTGTATATCCTTGAAAGAGTACATTGTGTTGGAAAATCCATTGTATATGTGTTTCTTTAAAGTCACAACACTGAAAGTTTTATTTACCTCACTGACAATTTCGTCCTCAGAGCAACTGTCCATTTGGCGTACGCTCGGCTGACAGTTTCGTCCACTACTGTGAACATCCTCAGAGCAACTGTCCATTTGGCGTACGCTCGGCTGAGCACAAGGTTTTCCGTCAATCACCGGTAGATCTGAGGATGTCCATAGTAGTTGACAAAACTGTTACTGAGGTAAAAAACGTTGGTGATGGTGGCGTTTTGTGTGTGGCTTTACTACTTTTTCATTTAAGTGTAATGGCTTTAAAGAAACTCATCAACTTACTGAATTGTATGTCTATATATTTTCTTTGCCTAAAAGAGCTTATAGGACTACGGGTTAAAGGTGTCATTCATCGCCAGATTGCCAATTTACAGTCATATACTACTTTAGTGCAGTAAACCGTTTGTAAAGTCACCATCAAAAATAGGTCTATATTTGGTCTTAAAGGCGGTTGGTAGCTTAATGTTGAACATGCGTTGTATATTACGTTCGCCTTGCATTAAGCAACCACATGCAATGTCGTACAGTAAAAACACCATAATGCGACCATGAAAAAGGGGCATAATTCACAGTGGCAAATGGAAAAGTAGTAAAGTCAATCAGGCAAAGCTACATACAAGACGCAACCACTACCAAAACACCGATAGACAGCATGACACAACCACACACCCAAACTCACACTCACATACGAGATAAGCACAGAAAATATCAACAGACACACAAGAACTAGAGACAAACACTCCACACATGAACAAAATCACAAGCACAAAGACGTAAGGGTGACAAAGAGAGTACCGCCTTGGCACGGTCAGTAGCAAAAACACCACTGGGGGTTTAAACCGGTTTACGGACGTCCTAACCTCACACTTCTCTCAAAGTCACCCTAGCTTTACAAATAGTGTAAATAAAGGTATCCCCGCCGGACTTACCCACAACATAGACGACGGTGATTGCAGGTGGTTGCTTAATGCAGGACGAAAGTATAGGAGCTTTCTGCATAACTTTAGACCTGCATTAAGCAACCACCTGCTTATGAAGACAGTAATGTTTGGCAATTAAGTGGGCGCATTAGAGGGGTTTTACTGTTCAGTATCCGCCTCACTGGAGTTTACTATACCATTCCCAAATCTTGTTGTTACTCATCTGACCATATACTATCCCTTTAACGCTACCCATCTGATCATTGAGATGCCTTTAAAATTACCAGTCTGATCATAAACTTTCATGGGAGCAAATGCTCAATTCAATTTATCACAATGGTTTAAAAACTAAAAAATTCTAAAATGTCCCTTATCTCTTTTAAATATTCCTTTCCAGTAGATTTATTCAAAGAGGTTCGGTCTAAAACAGGGATTTAAAACAGGAATGCATATCGAATAATGTCATTGGAATAGGTTCAACGATGGTATATGCTGCTGATGTGTAGCTGCTAGAAACCATTCGAAATAAATCAAAGAAACCTATTTTAACCCTTTGGATGCCAAACACACATGCACTGTAATTTGCAAACAGCGTATACTCGGATCAGAGGGCTTCAAGATATGTTTAAGCCTTTTGGCGCCAAATTTCTAATTGTCGTCTGCAATCAAAGTTTGATAAATCATTCAGTAAAATAAGGAAATGAGATAAATAAATGCAAATTTCAAAGGAATGAAGTACAAATATAGAAATAGAGATTGAGACAAATAGTGAAGTCCCTGGAAAAGGCTGCGTCTGATCTGAGACTGCACTATTTTGTCGTGGTGCATTTATGCGACTGCGGTGGTGAAAGGGTTAAGCCTTTCACGCTGATTGGACTCTATAGTTATAGATGGGCTATGAGTGGACTCTATAGTTATAGATGGGCTATGATTGGACTCTTTAGTTATAGATGAGCTATGAGTGGACGCTATAGTTATACATGTGTAGATGGGCTATGAGTGGACTCTATAGTTATAGATGGGCTATGAGTGGACTCTATATAGGCTGTTTCAGAATGAATAGGGTCCAAAGTTATAAAACTTCTGAGTCTGAGTTTGAAATTATTCTCAAGTATGTGATTGGTCAGATTCTGAGCAACCTTAGAATCTGACCAATCAGATGCTTTGAAATGATATCAGACTCAAGTAAAACATTTTATAACACCAGGGAGAGGCTTTGTTATGTAATGGTTATCAGTGTAAAGGGTTACAATATCACATTCAGCTTGGGGTCTCACGAGTTTAAAAACCGATATAAGTAATGCTCGAATGCCACAAACGATTGTTACAGCCTTGGAACTTTGATATTGAATCTGACACATCGCCAAATCAGAGGCTTATTTATATGGTACACTGTGGTAGATATTATACATGTATCATGTGCATTTATCGTTAGGCGGAAAGAGAGGAATCATCAGACTCCGATATGAGACAGAAAAGAAGCTGCGTCTTGTAGAAACTCCCTGGAGACATATTAGAATGAAAATCTACCATTTGAGAAGAAGAACAATGGCTACACCAGGAGCTAATATACATAAAAAAGTATGAGTATTAAAGAAGCAGTCGGCTAATAATAGCTTTAGTATTTTTGTTTTGTATAAAAGGGGTAATAATTATACTGACGTGTATTTCCACACATACGGCATACTATCCCTTGGTTACGGACAGGGGTCCCGCTTTATGCAAGATAGTACGACCAAACTTGTTGTAAGTCATTATTTACAATTGTAATACCTATGCACATATATATGTTCACACATTCTAGTATGCAACAATTTAGGTAAACTTAGTACGATAGAAATTATCACAAGTTCAAACATAAGACGATCTAAGCTAAAAGTTGCGATCGTCGTGTGTTAGATCTTACAATACTGCCCCGCGGTTGATTCACATTCATTTTTTGCCCCGGAAGTGTGTACATCTCTACGGCGGCATGTCTGCCCCACCGTTGAATTACCTTCATGTTCGCCCCGGAAGTGTGTGCATCTCTTCGGCGGCATGTCTGCCCCACCGTTGAATTACCTTCATGTTCGCCCCGGAAGTGTGTACATCTCTACGGCGGCATGTCTGCCCCACCGTTGAATTACCTTCATGTTCGCCCCGGAAGTGTGTACATCTCTATTCGAATATCATGTTACGGTTCAATCCATATCTATCGAAGAACAGGACCCAACTACAATGTATGAACTACATTCTGTCTTCAGTTTGCCCATTTCAAAAGATTATAGGAATCTCAATAGCGCATGTAAAACATATTAAAAATATTACAGACATGATAAACATCTATTGAATGGTGTTTAAGTTTGAAATGTAATTGATTTCCTTGCCTCTTGGTCTTGAACTGGAGCACAATAACATTAAACTTAATATTCCCTGCAAACAATATTGTCGATATTCATCATAACAAAATCAATTTCCCCAAAGTTGTAGCACAAGTCCTATATTAAATAACGGTTTGCTCAAGAAAACCTATTTTAGGAATATTTCTTTCTCACAAAGGGAAACGCATGACTTTCATTTTGACCTCTATCGTTCAATGAGCGGACACGTTTGATGATATATTTTGTAACCAGTGTTGGTGTGAGGCATAAATTCGCACTAGACATTCACCTACACATAATCACCTGTTGTAAGCGCTTTAACCCTTTCCCTTATAGCAACGTGTTTTCACGCATTTGCAAACAGAGGAGCCGTCTGATCAGGGTCTGCTCTGTTTGCTTATGGATTTTGATAGATCTGTTTCTTTACTTTCTAAAATGGATGCAATGCCCCACCTTCCATATTTGATTATAATTGTTTTGTTCATGAATATTCAGTGGGTATTAAAATTTGGCCTAAATACAGAACAGGGAAAGGGTTGAATATATGAGTATTTATAGGTACATGTAGATACTACTAGATACATAATGCAGAGACAAGGTAATGCAGACAGATCATGTATTACACCCACCCGACATTAGACCCATTCAACTCTTTACTTCATAATTACGCATTCGCAAACAGAGTAAACCCAGATTAGACGGCCCACTTATGAGCCGTCTGAGCAGGGTCTGTCTTTGTTTGCTTAAGAGTAATATAGATTTGATTCTTCACTATCTGTCTTTGTTAAACATTCTTGTATTCATGTGCTGTTATAAAAATACAGTTAAACTATATGCATGTCATTAATTATTACATGAATATTCATGGAGTAAATGCTTGAATTCTCGCTTAACATAGGTTTTACATTTACAACCGGTTTTTTCAAGATGTGAAAGTACAAACACCTTCGTCATGTAATTGAAGGAGACAACGAATGCTCAAGGCTACACATAAACAATGGCACGTTGTAGTAACCTTTGCTGTTAATTGTTCCAAAAGAGATTAGTAGCATGTCTAGACACCCATATATTGCCGTTGAAAATGTAAATGTTCTAAACGAGCTAAAATGCTCTTTGAAGTGTTCGTGTTTGTTTGACATTGTACTCTATATAGATACATTTTCGCATGTTTGCAAACAAACTAGGCCAAGATCGGACGTTCACCGTAGGAGCCATCCAAACTGGGCGCGCTCTGTTTCTTATAAATGCAATTATATACATCCCATTCGACAGTTTCTATCATTTACCAATGCATGTAGAATCCCTCTAATGCGACCACTTAATGAATATACATGGGTGTCTTTATACGCAGGTGGTTGCTTAATGCATGACGAGGAGCTTTCTGCATTACTTTTGTCCTGTATTAAGCTACCACCTGCATATAGCAACCATAATTATACCTCTTTTAGGCGGTCGCATTAGCGGGGTTTTACTGTATATTCAATGTTAACATACTATTATAAAAATTATGTCGAGAAAGATTCATGATGTCACCACTTCTCATATGAATATTCATCAAATATACTACACAGACTGGTCATCAGCTGATTTTCGTGCACTTTACAGAAAGCGATACGACCGCAATGTTTATACATGTATTTCCAACAAGGGTGAAGTGAAGCTTGTCAATAACCCTTTACTCCATGACTGTCCATTTGAGAAATAATGTCAGTACGAATATGATTGGGATTAATGTTTATAATGGCATATGAAAACAGAAACGTTCTGCAGGGCCCATATTCATAAAGCTCCTTAGGAAAAGTTTAACCTTAAGACAACTTAAGGAGAATTTTTTTGTCTAGATGTGTAGCAAAACTATTGAGTAAATTTCTATTCAATGACTTCTAGAATATTTAGCTGGGTATATATGTTATATACAGCTTTATTTCTCTTAGATATCTTTACTTATATTGAATTTATAAGATTGAGGAATATTCAAGAAACTAAGAAATTTTCTTAAGTTTGTCCTTAGGAGCTTTATGAATATGAGCCCTTGGCTATATAATTCCATAAGCAAACAGCAAACATCTCTTCTTGAATGTTATTGATTAATATTTCACCAGGATTCAAGCTATTTATCTCGTGATTTGAACGAAATTGAGCGTGTGCATTGAGTTTAATGGTTAACCTACAGTAATGAAAGAAATGAAAGACATTTGATTTAGAAATGCTCCGATTAGCGGTTAGGGCTTTCAAATAGGACCATAAATACTGTAGACACAGGCTTTGGATGCGGAAGATACTTGCAGTGTCTTTTGAAAACAGCGTGCACCCAGATGAGAGGGATAATGACCAAGTCATCTGGTCAGTGTTTGCATTGTTTGTCATTGAAAATCATCCAGCATGTTTAAGTCTTTCATACTGAATGGGTTCTATAGTTAAATAAAAGGGGTTTCCACACTGAAAAATCAGCCATGAAAAGATTAATTATTTTATGACCGCTTAAAACGTTATCTTCTGATAGGTCGTAAACTACGATGATTGTAAAACTCTTTGGCGGGTCTTTTGTCTAGACCTATAGTTTGTATCTTCAACGTATGACAATTTACTGAAAGACGGAACAGGCTGGATTAAACACAATAAACAAACGTAATAAATCTTAAATCAAATTGCCGTCATCAATTAAAAACATTTTGAAAACATATTCTGGGACACATCTAAACATTAACAGAACAGCTAGTTACAGTGAACCCTCATTACAACGGATGTTTTTGCTTTCGGGCATTTTGCTGGTATAATGAGGTTGCTGTTATGACGAGTTTAAATATGAAATGAACCATATGGCCAATTTTGAACTAGCTCCAAGAGGTGAACGCTTAATGCAGAACACAAGAAGTGCAAAAAGCTGCCTTTGGGAGCTTTTTGCACTTCTTGTGTTCTGCATTAAGCTATCGCACGTCTTATTGGCATTGCACATATTCATTCATTGGTTGTTTAAAAGACTTAACGGTAATTTCGTTTTAACCCTTCGCTTGCTATTCACGTCAATATACCTACCTGTAAATAGTGAAGACCCAGATGAGACAGCTCCTGCAGGAGCTGTCTCATCAGGGTCTGCACTATTTACAAGTTGATTGTGCAACCAGTACACTCCACAGTAGTGATTGCACAGCGAAATACTTGTACAGAGTGAAGATATATGTAATTATACAACATGACATGGGTAAAGAAGAAGAAATGTATTTTAAAATTCAGCAAGAGAAGAGTTAATGCATACTGCTAGTATAACGAGGGTGCGTGTACTGTACATAGTGTATACAGTGACTTATATACATGCTGTGTTGTCTAAATCGCGTTCTGAAGTCCCAAATATATGTTTAAATGAGCAGAAATGTAGATACAGCCAACTGTTAAATTGTTAACAGATAAACGTGATCGTTTGCAAATGCACCGCTTGTGACGGGGAGCTGTTGGTACATTTATTTGTCTCATTTATATGTTTAAAAGCACCAGCAACTCGATGATCTAACTGACGCCAAGTAATGTCGAACATTAAAAACAATTACTATGTTAAAGACATCCAAACGACATATTAACATGAATACCTTCATTTCAGAACACAAACGATATCTGAATGAATTTAAAGACCGTATATATGACTATGCATAGAAAGTAAATAATTAAATCGTGTTATAGTTTGGGTACTTGTTTTGTATTAACAGAACACTGCTTACGTTTAGTATAACGCGTAAACGAAAAAGGTATAGAGGATCTGTTGCGAGTTGTCTTTTAAGATCACATGTTCCTAAACGAGTCTTAGAAAGTGTCATTAAGCGAGCCTTGGCGAGCTTAATAACATTTTCTTGGTGAGTTTAGGAACATGTGATCTTAAAAGACAACGAGCATCAGATTCTTTTTCTCACATATAAAAAAGTGTATTTTCGCCGTTTAAATGACATGTAAACATCGGTTTCTATGGCCTGACGTCATGTATGACGTATGACGTCATTATATGTTCTAAAGTGATCTTACACGTGTTACAGATCAGGGAATCTTAACCCGTTGTTCTAACTCGGAGATAAGGGAAGGTATGTGAGAAACACAGATCTCACATAGCGTCTGGAACTTTGTTGATTAGTCCGGGTTGGAATATTACAATTCCGGACCAACTCTCTCGCTGCCAATGTCGCATATATTACCGATTCCCGGTGAGCATTTTAAATGTTGGAATGCAGTAAAATCTCTCTAAATCGGAGTTCTAGTATAGTAGAATTTAGATACCTTTATGCAGGTGGCTGCTTAACCCTTCGCTTGCTATTCACGTTAATATACCTACCTGTAAATAGTAAGACCCAGATGAGACAGCTCCTGTAGGAGCTGTCTCATCAGGGTCTGCACTATTTACAAGCTGATTAACAACCAGTGCACTCCACAGCAGTGATTGCACAGCGAAATACGTGTACACAGTTAAGATATATGTAATTATACAACAGGGCATGGATAAAGAAGGAGAAATATATTTTAAAAAATTCAGCAAGAGAAGGGTTAATGCATGATGAAAGCCATGCAGAAAGCTCCAAGACTTTCACCCTGCATTAAGCTGCCGCCTGCCCCAATACTAATATCTATACACTAAATTGAACATTCGGTTTAGAGGGGTTTGACTGTAGTCCGCTGTGAACGGGCTGACGTACGCGTTGTGTCGCTATATGTAGCAGAAGCATACGTCCATTTGTGTCTCCAGTTCATTGACAACCCATTTATTAAAACTGACGTGTATTAATGAGCGCAAGGACCCCAACTACAATATATATTACCCAATACCCACCTTGTTTCTAGTCTATATATAAGCGCAAGGACCCAACTACAACATATATTCACAACCTTGTTTCTGGCCTATATATGAGCACAAGGACCCACCCACAATACATTTTATCCGCTTTGTTTCTGGTCTATATATGAGCACAATGACCCAACCACAAGTTATGTATTCCTCTCATTGTTTCTGGTCTATGTATGAGCGCAAGGACCCACTCACAATATATACTCACCGTATAGTTTCTGGTCTATGTGTGAGCCTAAGGACCCACTCACAATATATATTCCCCGCATTGTTTCTGGTCTGTATATGGGCGAAGGACCCACTCACAATATATATTCCCCGCATTGTTTCTTTTCCAAATACCTGTAAGAGTCTCGGTAGTAATGCAAGAATACAAAAACGGTTATAAAAAACATTTGATGCTAGTTATTTTGAAACGTGACAAATTTGTTGTACAATGACCACAAACTCAAATATTCCCAGCAAATAGTATTGCCTGTATTCATCATCAGAAAATTAATTTAGCACCTTTAGTGGCACAAGCCCTGAACTGAATAACGAGTTGTTCTAGAAGATCTATTTTGAGGAATATTTTACAGGACTTCGGGCACAACTGGTCAATAATAATAATAATTGAATGCAAGCAACCGGGTTGGATCACGATGAAACATCGAATCACATTAGGTTTCACATAATATTCAAGTTGTTTTGATATTTTATTTATGTCCCGGAGATGTAATAACATACGCATCTAGGTTCGGAAAGTGAAACGTGCAGTTATTAACTATTTACTCTAGATATACGCATTTTAACCCCTCTGCAAACAGACTAGATCTGAGTCCAGATCCAGAGTATGTTCTGTTGGCTTAACCCTTTCCCTGTTGTATATTCATGTAAGAAATAATGACGTCATGAATATTAATAAGATCATTTTTTATTATGGCTTATAAACACAGGATATTTTGGCTCGGGCAGAAGCTGTAGAATCAGACCTATATTACACCTCTTATAGGAGCCGTCTGATCTGGGTCTACTCTGTTTGCAGATGCGTGAAAATGCGCTTACATAAGGGAAAGGGTTAAAGAAAAACAATCTGATTATGCAGCGTCATGGAAAAACAAAATCACATTTTTATTTGTTACTAAAATATATACGTAATATCCATGTTGTGATTATTTCTGACATTGTTATTCATGATATAAGTTGCTGTCAGTTGGCCAAATTAGAAACGCTGCTTGTCTAGTCAGTCGCATTGTGTAAATGGACACATAGATGTTCTTAACCTTCAAACGCGCTCTGCAAATAATGGTATGGTAATGAGTTTCTGTCTGGTTGGTTTAAAAATAAACATTTGGTTTTTACCAAAATATAATGTGTTACCTCAAGTCTCATTGATATTCATACTCTTTTCAAACCTTTATCCTAGCTATGCTGATGGCAATTGTAGAACGAAGAATTGAACATCTAAATTAGAACCTTTCTTAAGCGGCCAACAACATTAGGTATAATTATGGGTCTGTAAGGCACGTGATAGCTTAATGCAGGCCAAAAGTAATGCAGAAAGCGTCCATATGAGTTTTCTGCATTACGTTTGTCCTGTATTAACCCATTTGCGCCCAGTGGATTCTTCCATGTTTATATATTGGATTAGTCCATTTTTAATTTAAGGGATGCCTGGTTTAAATTTTCAATTTCGTTTTGTTTTATATTGAAATTCCTATCAGCAAACAGTGTAGACTCTGATCAGACGCCGCATTATGTTTGCCTACACTGTTTGCCTACGTCCCACATATGGGATCGTGGGAGCAAATGGGTTAAGCAAACACATGCTTTCTAACACTCCCATTTTCAATAAATGAATGGTCGCTTGTGACAGGTTCTATTATTATACCTCATTTTCATTTACAATGTTAATTTCCCATAGGCCACCGTGACATAGAAATACTGTCAGGCCCAGCGGGAAAAAATTACTGTCGGAAAAATACTGTCACCCGCTACCATAGGAACGGAACATCTAGATCAGTTAGCGCTTATTAAATTGTGTACGTGACGTCATCCGATTACGTCATATATTAGCATCATTAACGCTTGCAATTTGATCAACAAACGTCATTACGGCAACTGATTTGTTTTTGTTTATATATCTGAGAAATGTCGCGTTATTCGACTATTTCGGAGGAGACTCTGTCAAGATTGGTCAGTGAAAAGGGCTCCGCCAGTACTTATATAACGTGTCATGAATAGAAATGTGAAGCTGTTCCGCGATTTTTAAGCACCGAGTAGCTCTATAACTTTGTTTAAGACTGTTTATTGTTGTCATTGAATAAATATTTTTGCTGACGAAATTGATTGTGCTGTTCGGTATAATAATAATAAATATCACATCCTATGGAGAGAGAAAGCACGTATTGTCAACCCTCGGTATGGTAATGTCCATAATGGACATAACCAACCTCGGGTTGACAGTACGTGCTGTCTCTCTCCATAGGATGTGATATTTATATACTGTACAACTTATACAAATGGGCTATTATATTGCACGTGAAGCTGCGATGCAACCGAATTCCCGTGTTATCTATCAGGTCTTTATTCTTACCAATGTTTGAATATTAACTCATTCCCTCCTAGGCTATTTTTAGACCCAACCTCTTCGAATTAATCTACCGAAAATGAGCATTGACTATAGGAAGCGAACATTTTAGAATTGTGTAGTTTTGAAATCATTGTGATAAATAGAGCATTTACTCAATAGGAACAAATGCTTTATTTACCACAATGGTTTTAAAAATGACCTTTACGGAGGCGTCAAAAGGCGTCGGTAGGAGAGAATGTATAAAGCATATTAGCTGGGAGAAAATGCAATTACTCTTTCTTTCTGTATATTCGTTCCTTCATACTTATTTTGCTCCTTCTTACATTAACTACGTAGCTATTCACAGACGCGTATTTGGAAGCGATTTGATCGATGGTGTAAACTTCTGTCTCAGAATTTTAATTTCTTTCTACATTCTGCTTCGGTTGTCACGCAGACAGTAAAAGAGTGTTGTAGGTGGACGGCCGTCAGTCTCTCTAATGGAACTTTTCTGTATGCCTGAAAAGAAAAGATCCTATCTAGACTCGGCAGTGCATTCGTATTGACTGTAATTAGATCTAACCATTCATCTGCTGACTGTGAAAGGATTCGCATTTGCAAACATATTGAACCAAGATGCGGCGACGAGTAACCCCGCGTCTAATCAGGATCCAAACTGTTTAACTAGTAACCCCGTTTGTAATCAGGATCCAAACTGTCTAACGAGTAACCCCGCTTATAATCAGGATCCAAACTTTTTAACACTTGGTCAGTAGATCTTTTAACGAGTAACCCCGCTTGTAATTAGGATCTAAACTGTTTAACGAGTAATCCCGCTTGTAATCAGGATCCAAACTGTTTAACGAGTAACCCCGCTTGTAATCAGGATCCAAACTGTTTAACGAGTAACACCGTTTGTAATTAGGATCCAAACTGTTCAACGAGTAACCCCGCTTGTAATCAGGATCCAAACTGTTTAACGAGTAACCCCGCTTGTAATCAGGATCCAAACTTTTAACGAGTAATCCCGCTTGTAATTAGGATCCAAACTGTTTAACGAGTAACCCCGATTGTAACCAGGATCTAAACTGTTTAACGAGTAACCCCGCTTGTAATCAGGATCCAAACTGTTTACGAGTAATCCCGCTTGTAATTAGGATCCAAACTTTTAACGAGTAACCCCGTTTGTAATCAGGATCAAAACTGTTAACGAGTAACCCCGCTTGTAATTAGGATCCAAACTTTTAACGAGTAACCCCGCTTGTTATCAGGATCCAAACTGTTTAACGAGTAGCCCCGCTTGTAATCAGGATCCAAACTGTTAACGAGTAACCCCGCTTGTAATCAGGATCCAAACTGTTAACGAGTAACCCCGTTTGTAATCAGGATCCAAACTTTTTAACACTTGGTCAGTAGATCTTCAAAAGTTTGGTCGGAATAAAAATAGTCACAATGGCAACACATCTAACTTTTAGCAGACATTATGTTTTAACAGAGGCAAACTAAAAGAGTCCATAGCGGCCATTCATTTATTGAACATAAGAATATTAAAAAAAGATGGTTGCTTAACTCTTTTGGCACCAAATTTTTATTTGTCGTCTGCAATCTAAGTTTGTTAAATCATTCTGTAAAATAAGGAAATGAGATAAATAAATGCAAATTTCAAAGGAATAAAGCACATATATAGAAATAGAGATTGAGACAAAAAGTGAAGTCCCTGATCAGACGCCGCCTTGAAAAGGCGGCGTCTGATCTGGGACTGCACTTTTTGTCCTGGTGCATTTTGGCGACATTGACGGTGAAAGGGTTAATGCAGGGCAAAAAAAATACAGAAAGCTTCTATAGACCTCCATTAAGCTACCATCTGTCTTATAGACCTATAATTTGACCTACTTTTGATGGCTGCTTAAGACAGTTCTACTGTAAATCATTCACTATTGGTATATCAACATGGCAATTTGGCAATTGAGTAAATTTCTCGCCCTTATTCTTCGAATAGTGTTCTGTTTAATATTAATAAAAGCGACCTGATTATCCCTTGCGCACAGTTGTTTGACACCCGGCCGGAACGAAGTAAAGTGACCCCCATAGAATACTGACCCCCCCCGGTCACTATTCTTCAGAAAAAGCGACCCCCTTTCTGAAAAATATCGACTCCCCTCTGAAAAATAGTGACCCCCTCCGCGATATCTATAAAATATTGACCCCCGTCCCAACTATTACTAACAAATTAGTAACCATTGCAAATACTTGAATACGTAATATTGTTGCGGCTGCAGTTTTGTTTTTGTTGTTGTTGCTGCAGCATCGGGTGGATGGGTATGTGTGTGTGTGGTGTGTGGTGTGTGGTGTGTGGTGTGTGGTGTGTGTGTGTGTGTGTGTGTGGGGGGGGGGGGGGGTTAAACGAAATTTAACGGAAACACTTTATTATTTAGAAACTGTCAATATTTTGAAAAATGTTGACACTAGCAGAAGAGTGACAGTGGGTGTGAAAGTAATAGTTGCATTAGTAGAAGTAGTGGTAATATAACTTATTTTAAGGGACATTTACAATGCATTTTGAGTATAACAACCTTTTCCGTGCGATCTAATAAATGGTTCTATACTTCTAACAGTGACCGACCTTACTTGTCAAATCATGTTTTTAAATCTTTACAGTAAGTAAACTCTTCTTTTTATAAAGGCAAATACTACTACTTGTGTATTTTATTGTGTACCCTTGAGTACTAATTCACAATATAAACGAACACAAACGCAAATTAAGTTCAATTGAATATAAAAGAGGATAAAAGTTGACGATTAATCTCAGTCTGATTGGCAAACTGTTTTGAAACTCAACAGGTGCTGATATTTTCGATGTCATACATTTGACTTACTAGGAAGCCACAAATAGGTGACGAACACACAAGGAAAACTATCTTCTCTAGGTTATGTTATGAATAGAATATAAGACTCGTGTTCGTGATTTATTGGATCTATTAAACTCGTCCTTTTAGACAAAAATAAACACGCAACAAATCCTTGCTGTGTGGTTTTCTACAAAGCTGGTTTAAAATAAAAGTAAAAACATTATGAACAACTAATCTAATGTTTATTATCTGCAGAGGAAAATGGCCTGTTGCAAATGTACACACTATATTGCTATGGTATATGTCACACGTGCTTAACCTTTTATATAAGAAAATCAACAGCATCTCTTCGACAATAATTGACACAATTCTCTATAAATGAAATTGTATTCCGATGTTGTGTAGGGGTGTGTGAATGTGTGGGTGCGTGCGGAAGGGTGTTTATTTATAAGTGATTGTGTACGTGCATGTGTGTGTATGTGTGCATGCGCGCGCGCGTGCGTACCTGATTGCGTGCGTGTGTGTGCTATTCTGTACGAACAATGATTACAAGTCGTATTACTTGGCGTCCATTGCGCGCATTGGTCATGATATATTAAACGGGGCTCAAAATGATATTACTAGGGGTCACACATCTGTAACAATTATGACCAAGGTTACATATTTTTTTCGAAATACGTGAAACCCTTTCTTTAAAGTCTACTTGAGGCAAATTAAAGTTGCTGGCGTTGTTCAAAATATCACGAAGGTGGGCCAAATAATTATTACCGGGGATCACTATTGTTTAAAAAATACTGACCGGGGTTCGATATTCTTCAGAAAATGACACCATCCTTTCTACAACTAACTTGAGTTCAATTAGCATTGGGCGCATTGGTCATTATATAATAAACGGGGCTAAAAATAATCTATGAAAGGGGGTCACTACATCTGTAAGAATTATAACCAAGTTTAAATATTTTTCTAGTAAAGTTAAACCCTTTCCTTAAATTATACTGGAGATAGATTTGAGTTTCAGGGTGTTGTTTAACATATCATGAATGTGTGTCAAAGCACTATGCCCGGGGGTCGCTATTTTTTAAAAAATACTGACCGGGGGTCAGTATTCTTCAGAAAATGTGACCCCCTATGTACAAAATGCTTGGGTTCAATTAACATTGTGCGTATTAGTCTAGTATAATAAACACGGTCAAAATGCAATGACTGAGGTCACTACATCTACAAGAATTATGACAAAGGAAAAGGTATTTTTCGATTAACGTGAACCCCTTTTTAATAAATAAATAAATACTAGAGTTGTTTATGACCGGGTTCGCTATTTTTGACAATATACTGGCCGGGGTCGATATTCTTCAGAAAATGTGACCCACTGTGTACAAAATACTTATGGGTCACTACATCTGTAAGAATTATGACCAAGGTTAAATAAAAATCGAGTAAAGTTAAACCCTTTCTTAAATTATACTGGAGGTAGATTAAATGAAAAAGTAGTAAACTCAAGCAGGAAAAGCCACATACATAAGTTCGCGGGAGCTGTTCAACATATCATGAACGTGTGTCAAAGCACAGTAACCGGGGGTCACTATTTGTTATAAAAAAAATACTGACCGGGGGGTCGACATTCTTCAGAAAATGTGACCCCCTATGTACAAAATACTTTGGTTCAATTAGCATGGCGCGCATTAGCCACGATATGATAAACACGGCTGAAATTGCTATTACCGAGGGTCGCTACATCTGTAAGAATTATGACTAATGGAAAAGTAGTAAAGTCAAGCAGGCAAAGCCACATGCAAGACGCAACCACCACCAAAACACCGATAGACAGCATGACACACACACACACAACCACACACCCAAACGCACACACACACACACACACACACGACATGAACACAGAAAACACCAAAAGACACACAAGAAACAGGGACAAACGTTCCACAACATGAACAAACCACAAGCACAAAGACGCAAGGCAAACAAAAGGAAGGGTGACAAAGAGAGTACCGCCTTGGCACGGTCAGCAGCAAAAACACCACTGGGGGTTTAAACCGGTTTACGGACGTCCTAACCTCACACTTCTCTCAAAGTCACCCTAGCTTTACAAATATTGTAAATAAAGGGTTTAAATAGTTTACGAGTAAAGTTAAACCCTTTCTTTAGATTTTACGTCTTGAATGTGGCTTTGCCTGCTTGACTTTACTACTTTTCCATTGAGGTAGATTAAGTTCGCGGGAACTGTTCAACATATCATGAACGATTGAACGTGTGTCAAACCACTATGACCGGGTGTCGCTATTTTTCAAAAATACTGACCGGGGTCGATATTCTTCAAAACATGTGACTCCCTATGTACAAAATATTTGGGTTCAATAAGCATTGCGCGATTTAGTCATGATATAATAAGCACTGCTGAAATTGCTATGACCAGGGGTCACTACAACTGTAAGAATTATGACCAAGGTTAAATATTTTACGAGTAAAGTTAAACCCTTTCTTTAAATTATACTGGAGGTAGATTAAGTTCGCAGGAGCTGTTCAATATATAATAAACGTGTGTCAAAGCACTATGACTGGAGGTCGCTATATTTTGAAAAATAATGACGGGGTCGATATTCTTCAGAAAATGTGACCCCCTATGTACAAAATACTTGGGTTCAATTAGCATGGCGCGCATTAGCCATGATATAATAAACACGGCTGAAATTGCTATAACCGGAGGTCACTGCATCTTTTACCACTGTATTTGCCATCGCGGTTGTGGTAGATTAGTCGGAGAGGGGATACGTTTATTTACACTGTTTGTCTTTTTTTCAGGGTGGGGATGGAATAAGTGTGCGATTGGGCACCAGTTTAACCCCCCAGTGGCATTTGTCACTGACCGTTCCAAGGCGGTATTTCCATCTTCCCCCTATTGTTTGTTTCTTATGTCCGTGCGTCACTTTGTGTCGTTTATATTCATGTACATTTGTTGTTTGTCGTTGTGGTGCTGTTTGGGCGGTTGTGTGTTTTGTATGCGGTGTTTCCTGAATTCCTCAAAAATATACTTATATCATGAACGTGTGTCAAAGCACTATGGCCGGGGGTCGCTATTTTTAAAAAATACTGACCGGGGGTCGATATTCTTCAGGTAATGTGACCCCCTATGTACAAGATATAAAATATAGTTTACGAGTAAAGTTAAACCCTTTCTTTAAATTATACTGGAGGTAGATTACGTTCGCGGGAACTGTTCAACATATCATAAACATGTGTCAAAGCACTATGACCGGGGTCGCTATTTTTTAAGAAATACTGATCGGGGGTTCAATATTCTTCAGAAAATGTGACCCAATATGTACAAAATACTTGGGTTCAATTAGTATTGCCCGCTTTAGTCATGATAGGATAGACACGACTGAAATTGTTATGACGGGGGGTCACTAAATCTGTAAGAATTATGACACAGGTTAAATAAAATCGAGTAAAGTTATAAACTCTTTCTTAAATTATACTGGAGGTAGATTAAGTTCGCAGGGAGTTGTTCAACATATCATGAACGTGTGTCAAAGCACTATGACCGGGGGTCGCTATGTTTTAAAAAATACTGACCGGGGGTCGATATTCTTCAGAAAATGTGACCCCCAATGAACAAAATACTTGGGTTCAATTAGTATTGGGCACTTTAGTCAAGATAGGATAAACACGACTGAAATTGCTATGACCGGGTGTCACTACATCTGTAAGAATTATGACAACTTAATGTTAAATAAAATCGAGTAAAATTAAACTCTTTCTTAAATTATACTAACAGTAGATTAAAGATTCTGAAGGGTGGTGATCCCCCGAAAGCAAAAATTGCAACACAAAAAGAGAAAATTGCAGACTCGGTTTTTTGAGTCTGTTCATGAGCAGTAATTGAAAGTGCAACACTGCTAAGTTCGTGGGAGTTGTTCAACATATCATGAACGTGTGTCAAAGCACTATGACCGGGGTCGCTATTTTTTAAAAAATACTGACCGGGGGTCGATATTCTTCAGAAAATGTGACCCCCTATGTACAAAATACTTGTGTTCAATTAGCAAGGCGCGCATTAGCCATGATATGATAAATACGGCTGAAATTGCCGTGACCGGGGGTCACTACATCTGTAATAATTATGACCAAGGTTAAATAGTTTACGAGTAAAGTTAAACCCTTTCTTTAAATTATACAGGGGGTAGATTAAAGTCGCGGGAACTGTTCAACATATCATGAACGTGTGTCAAAGCACTATGACCGGGGGTCGTAATTTTTTAAAAAATATTGACCGGGGTCGATATTCTTCAGAAAATGTGACCCCTATGTACAAAATACTTGGGTTCAATTAGTATTGCGCGCTTTAGTCATGATAGGATAAACACGACTGAAATTGCTATGACCGGGTGTCACTACATCTGTAATATTTATGACTAAGGTTAAATAAAATCAAGTAAAATTAAACTCTTTCTTAAATTATACTGGCGGTAGATTAAATATTCTGAAAATGGGTGATCCCTCGAAAGCAAAAGTAGAAATGCAAAAAGAGAAAATTGCAGACTCGGTTTTATTGAGTCTGTTCATGAGTAGTATTTAAAAGTGCAACACTACTCACGCCCCCTAGCACCGGCTTAAGCAGTATTCAATTTTCAAAACTAATAACATGAAAACTAATGATCCCGAAGGACCAGAAAATATAACAACACTGAGAATGAAGTACGGGGCGACTTTTTACGACCGCCACACAAGCACTTAACACCTGCTGTTGTGAAGTACATATATTCTGAAAATGGGTGATCCCTCGAAAGCAAAAGTTCGCGGGAGTTGTTCATCATACATGTATCATGAACGTGTGTCAAAGCACTATGACCGGGGGTCGCTATGTTTTAAAACATACTGACTGGGGTCGATATTCTTCAGAAAATGTGACCCCCCTATGTACAAAATACTTGGGTTCAATTAGCAAGGCGCGCATTAGCCATGATATGATAAACAGGGCTGAAATTGTGCTATGACCTGGGGTCACTACATCTGTAACAATTATGACCAAGATTAAATAGTTTACGAGTAAAGTTAAACCCTTTCTTTAAATTATACAGGATGTAGATTAAAGTCGCGGGAACTGTTCAACATATAATGAACGAGTGTCTGTCAAAGCACTATGACCGGGGGTCGCTATTTTTTAAAAATACTGACCGGGGTCGATATTCGTCAGAAAATGTGACCCCCTATGTACAAAATACTTGGGTTCAATTAGTATTGCGCGCTTTAGTCATGACAGGTATATAGGTAGATAGTTAGATAGTAGTATAAGTAGTAGTATAGGTAGTAGTATAGGTAGTAGTAGTATAGGTAGTAGTAGTAGTAGTAGGTAGTAGGAAGTAGGAATAGTAGTAGTAGCAGTTGTAGCAGCAGCAGCGGCAGTAGTAGGTGGGTGGGTTTGTGGGTGGTTGGGTTTGTGCTTTGGTGGGTGGGTGGGTTTTGGGTGGGTGTGTGGGTTATTGGGTAGGTAGGTGGGTAGGTAATAGTAGTAGTAGGAGGAGGAGTAGGAGTAGTAGTAGGAGGAGTAGTATTGTAGTAGTGGGATTAATAGCAGTAGAAGTAGTAGTAGTAGTAGTAGTAGTAGTAGTAGTAGTAGTGGCAGTACTTATAGTAGTAGTAGTAGTACTAGTGACGGTGATGGTGGTGGTAGACGAAGCAAACACAACAGCAACAACAATTATTATTTCCCGCTTCGCTAAAATAATTCAAAAGGCATGATGTCGAACCCCTATGTTGCCTCACTTCGATGAGATTTATTTCAATTAATTTCAATAGGTGATAAATTACAAATGTTTTCAAAATATGGATATGATATGTGGCATTGCACACAGCATTTACCATACGAAAATCCACTGCCAAATGAAAGTACAAGAATGAGTCATGCAGGAAACACCACATACAGAACAAACAGCCGCTCGAACAGCAACACAAGGAAACAACAAATGTACATAACTATAAAAACACAAAGAGACGCACAAAGACAAACCAAACATATAATAGGGGGAAGATGGAAGTACCGCCTTGGAACGGTCAGTGACAAAAGTCACTGGGGAGTTAAACCGGGTTTATGGGCGCCCAACCTCACACTTATTCCATCTCCACCCTAAAAGACAAACAGTGTAAATAAACGTATCCCCTCTCCGACTAATCTACAACAACCGCGATGGTAAATACAGTGGTAAAGTGCATGTATAACGAAAACATTTAAGTGAACAAACTGTATCCACCTATCGCTGGTGTACTCAATGATTGAGCTGCAAACAGAGTAACTGTAGAAAAGTAATAAAGGGTACGACAAAAACGAAATAGTACAGATATCCGACATTCTCCTTCCATTTCTGGTTTTAAGAGGTCGCCGTCATAGAGTACTAAACCTTTCTTGTCGGCGTACATGCAAAGAGACCAGCGTGATTGCCAACTGTAAAAGGGTTGACAACCAAACATGCAGTATGTTGTAGTACTACAGGATCATATCCCTTTTTAATGAATTCGTTAACATATTTGATGAACAAAGTGAGAAAAGGGGTATGTCCAATAATTTTACGAAGTTTGTAAATCACATCACCATAAAATTCCAGATGTGAAATACCGTGTCGCAGAAGCGCCTTGAGATTACATTGGTATTTGCCAATAAGCGAGAGATTTCGATAGTAAAATTTAGAGAAAGTTTTTCTTAGTTTATGGTATCTATATCCTTGCTTAAGCAGTTTTTCAGTTAAAATGAGATTTCGACTGTTAAAATCGTCAATAGATGAACAAGCTCTAGCAAAACGAATGAGTTGAGATATATAAACCCCGTAAGATGGAGCACGGGGAACATCACGCGCACGGAGGAGCACATGTATTAAAATCGTAAATAGATGAACAAGCTCTGTTGCAACCTGAATTGTAATAACAATCGGAATTGTAATAAAATTTAATACAAAACTGGTTATGATGCGAAAACGTTATTAGAATTGGTGGTCAACCTGAATTGTAATAACAATCTGAAGTGTAATAAAATAATTTTGTGTCAGTATTTATGTGTCTATGTGTGTATGAATGTGCGCACGTGCTAGTATGTTGATAAGATGTGTATACTAGCACGTGCGCACATTCATACTCACATAGACACACAAATACAGACACAAAATTATTTTTATTACACTTCAGGTTGTTATTACAATTCAGGCTGACCACCAATTGTAATAATGTTTTCGCATCATAACCAGTTTTGTAATAAAAAATTCTAAGTCGGTGTACTATCATCTAGAATATCTGATGTATTACTTCATACATGTACACATGCGCGCACACGCATGTGCCCATCACCTACACACTACACGCATACACATACTAGCTCGTGCGCACATTCATACACACACAGACACACAAATACAGACACAACATTATTTTATTACACTTCAGGTTGTTATTACAATTCAGGTTGAGCGCCAATTGTAATAATGTTTTCGCATCATAACCAGTTTTGTAATAAAAATTTCTAAGTCGTTGTACTATTATCTAGAATATCTGATGTATTACTTCATACATGTACACATGCGCGCACACGCATGCGCCCCTCCCATACAAACTACACGCATACACATACTATCAACATACTAGCACGTGCGCACATTCATACACACATAGATGCACACAAATACAGACACAAAATTGTTTTATTACACTTCAGGTTGTTATTACCATTCAGGTTGACCACCAATTGTAATAATGTTTTCGCATCATAACCAGTTTTGTAATAAAAAATTCTAAGTGGTTGTAATATCATCTAAAATATCTGATGTATAACTTCATACATGTACACATGCGCGCACACGCATGCATCCATCACCTACACACTACACGCATACACATACTAGCACGTGCGCACATTCATACACACACAGACACACAAATACAGACACAACATTATTTTATTACACTTCAGGTTGTTATTACAATTCAGGTTGATCGCCAATTGTAATAATGTTTTCGCATCATAACCAGTTTTGTAATAAAAAATTATAAGTGGTTGTACTATTATCTAGAATACCTGGTGTATTACTTCACACATGTACACATGCGCGCACACGCATGCGCCCCTCCCATACAAACTACACGCATACATATACTATCAACATACTAGCACGTGCGCACATTCATACACACATAGACACACAAATACAGACACAAAATTGTTTTATTACACTTCAGGTTGTTATTACAATTCAGGTTGACCACCAATTGTTATAATGTTTTCGCATCATAACCAGTTTTGTAATAAAAATTTCTAAGTCGTTGTACTATCATCTAGAAGATCTGGTGTATTACTTCACACATGTACACATGCGCGCACACGCATGCGCCCCTCCCATACAAACTACACGCATACACATACTATCAACATACTAGCACGTGCGCACATTCATACTCACATAGACACACAAATACAGACACAAAATTATTTTTATTACACTTCAGATTGTTATTACAATTCAGGTTGACCACCAATTGTAATAACGTGTTCACATCATAACCAGTTTTGTAATAAAGTTTACTACAATTCCGGTTGTTATTACAATTCAGGTTGCAACAAAGCTCTAGCAAAACGAATAAGTTGAGATATATAAACCCTAGGACGTTTTTGTTAGTTTTACAGTGACTGACACAGTTTTCCATCCACGAAATTTTAAGTTAGAACTTAGATTATTGAAATTTTAACAGCTACATGTATTTACGTCAGATAGAAGTCAATACAACATTTACAATTTATTAAGTGATCTCTTTATATATGCATGCTGGTACATGTGCTCCTGCGTGCGCGTGAGTGCGTGCGTGAGTGTTTGTGTGCTTGCATGTATGCGAGTGTTTCTAAGTGTATGTGTAAGTATCGGTATATGTGCGTGCGTGCGTGCATATGTGTACCGGTATGTGTGCGTGCATGCGTGCGTGTGTGTAATTGTGTATGTACATGCGTGTTGTGTGTGTGCGTGCGTGCGTGCGTGTGTGCGCAGGCGTGCGGGTGTATGTTTTGTTGAAACAAAGACAGGGAGTCACTATTCTATGGGGGTCACACTTCTTCGTAAGGGGTCAGTTTTCTTCGTGTGCAGGGGTCGTAATATTATGACCGGGGGTTCAAAATACTATGACCGGGGTGTCACTATTTTTTTTAAAAATACTGACCGGGGGGTCAGTATTCTATGGGGGTCACTTTACTTCGTTACACCCGGCAGTTTGTCACAATAATATAAATACCGTTCGCAAAACCTGAACATGTATTTAGAGTCATCGCTTTATAAGGTATTAAATTCATTCAGACTAGAACTGTATGTAACAAAAAAGAAAACATCGAGTTTGTTTTGTTTTCCCCCATTCGTCCTTCTTATAGATATGATGAATTTTGATCAACGTGAACACGTAACTCTATCCCTAAAGTCTGCTGCATTTTCTCATGCAATCATATTGATCTGATTCTACAGTTTCCAACAACATCACATGTCCATATACCATCATAAAATATCACCTAATTAATATTCATGATTTTATCATTTTATTACATGAATATTCATAAGGTAAAGGATGAATCACCGATAGTTCGAATTTGACCCGTGAGCTGTGACCTTTAGGACTAGTCCACCCGTAGAGGTAAAACACGTCACAAACCATGTATTTTTTCCGGACTTACCTGTGGTTATACAGACAAGTAATTAGCATATACAGTAAAACCTCTCTATAACGACCGCCAAATTGTGTTAATTAGTTGGTATTTAGGGCAGGTGGCTGCTTAAAGCAAGGTGAAAGTAAAACAGAACGCTCCTATAGGAGCGTTCTGTTTTACTTTCACCTTGCTTTAATCAGTCACCTGCCTTTAACACAAAATACTTGATGTAATTTAGTGGCCGTTATAGAGAGGTGTTACTGTATATACTAATACTGCACGACTACTACGAGCTTCTTGTGACAACCATTGTCCACTTACCCATAAATTAGAATGGTTGCAACTTCTATAAATAGAAAAGTGCAGTCACGGCTCGGCGCTCGAGATCGAACTAAAGTTTATTATTATCCTCGCAATTTAACCTGAGGCTCATGCATATGCCATGTATTATCGTCGGTAGTCTTCGGACAAAATTCCGAAGGTATAAGAATGCGCTGTAAGAATACAATCGTCGTGGAACATGATTATTACCGGCTTTTGGTTTGCTATTTTTTGTTACAGAATTATTACGAACAATCCCGATAAACACGCCGAAACTTAATCGAGTCTCAGGTCAAATTGGGATGATAATATTCACCCTCATCACAATATTGTCGTATCCCACTATTCACAACCAGACTCGCATTTACAAACTACTTCGAAACAGAGGAGACGCCGACAAATTCGGCGTCTCACCAGAATTCAATCTTTTTTGACATACGGTGAAGAATTTTCTGAAAAACCTAATTGAATCGGACGTAATAAAACTTGAATTAAAATTTGAACAAAGAAATTACATAGCATCATTAGATACTAATTAAATTCATGACGAATTTCTAACATGGGTATACAAAGCCCATTATCCTAAATTTGGCTTTGTTGCATTATTGCAAATAACTACCGCTATCTAATACAGCCCTTCAAGGTATGCCCTATCTGTCTCCATATACATTTTACATAGATCTTACCACTTTCGGAAGGTTTCACGGTATTTGTCGTTGTATGTTTATGTTTAAGGAGTCGAAGCAGCATCTAAACCCTTCGCTTGCTGTTCACGTCAATATACCTACCTGTAAATAGTGAAGACCCAGATGAGACAGCTCCTGCAGGAGCTGTCTCATCAGGGTCTGCACTATTTACAAGTTCATTGTGCAACCAGTGCGCCCCACAGCAGTGATTGCACAGCGAAATACTTGTACACAGTGAAGATATATGTAATTATACAACAGGGCATGGGTAAAGAAGGAGAAATGCATTTTAAAATTCAGCAAGGGAAGGGTTAACAGTTCCTTTATTTAGTCGGTATGCAAACAACAAAGAGTCCCAATGAGACGTGTCTTAACTGTATGGAGGATGTTTTACAACAACATGTACAGATCCTTTCAAAAACCCGTATACGCATGCGGATTTTATGCCGGTACGTAATAATACAATACAATGTACTTTGATGCCACTGACGCCGGTGCGTGGTCTTTCTTTTCATTTTTTTTATATAGAAATCAACTTCTCTGGTCAACGTTTCTCTGTAGAAAGTCCAGTCACAGAAGTACTTTTGGGAACTAAAATTAGAAGAATATGGCAATTTGAATCAAAGAAGATAGCATCACGTGCATCGCTTAATATGTGACCACTCAAGCGACAAATGTATGAACTAGCTCTGTAATCACTTCATCTCACTAAATGTTAGGGCCATGTTGTACGGACTTAAAAATGACCGTCTTGTGTTGACAAATATAGTTACAAATTGAACTAAAGACATACCACTCTGGGCAGTGTTTTTCTGAAGGTACTATTTCTTAAGCCTTAACCTGGTACAACTGCAGAATGATGTATTGTCCGGGGGCTTCATATTTCCAACCGTCCGTTGCAAAACAAGCAAGGACATGAAACATCTGCTAGCAAATTCCATTTGACTCTCAGTGGCATTTTTGACAGCAGTTCATTGCCTATGCTCATCTTGAGTAAGTTATTTGCAAATAAGAACGGAAGATAAGCAGGGAGTTTTCACCAACATGATACATCAAATAAAATTTTAATTCACCAGGACCAAAACGTCTTGGCAATCATATTCTTGCTTGGAACAAACTCATGTCAACTTTAAAAGGTCATAGAGTTTTACAGCAAGTTAAAATATCAGGTCATTTTGAAAAACCATAGCCAGACAAGACCACTAACTGATACTGACGCTTATTAGTTTATGGCTGTTTGGACCATTATATATCCTATGGTTTGACTGACTGACTGTTATATTTTGTAAGAACTATATTTACATGGTGTATATTAAATAAAAAAAAACTGGTGAATAGAAACACGTTTAACGAAATACTATTTTACATTCTATTAATAATTAATGTCTCCAACTTGTTTTTACACAAAACCATTTTCATCTGCAAAGTCTTCTGCCTAAATGTCAGAGTGGACTTTCCGTTAGTTTCTCTCAAACATAAGTGGTGTATCCAACAGCCTGATGAGATGATCTATGAGTCACGTTCCGGAGCTCTTTATATGGTTCTCTACAATATACAACTCTGTCGGCGCCAAATTTCTAATAGTCGTCTGCAACTCAATTTTGTTAAATCATTTGATGAAATAAGGAAATGGAATAAATAAATACAGAATTCAAAGGAATAAAACACAGATCGAGAACTAGAGATTGAAAAAAGTGAAGTCCCTGATCAGACGCCGCCTTGAAAAGGCGGCCTCTGATCTGGGACTGCACTATTTGTCGTGGTGCATTTTGGTGACATTGGCGATGAAAGGGTTAAATGACATGCGCTGTTATATGATACATTGCTCTTTTCCTTATATATACTCATGAAAGGGACAGGAATTCAAACGTAACTTGCACATTCACATTATGATATGAGGTTTGCGGTAGTGTTGAATATATATATTAACATGCCACCAATCACCACCAAACAAGAAACGGCACAGCCACAAGACAAAACCTAACGGGACGCTTATTTTATTAAACATTAAGCATATTAAATAACACAGATGACCAAAGGGTGAACGTATGAGTACTGCCTTGGAACCGTCAGTGGCCAATAAAATACATATTTAAGGTTTTAAACCTTGAAACAATGTGATGTACTTGTACCGGATACAGTAAAAACGTCTCTAAATCGTACGTTAAAAATAGAATCAAAACCGGTCTTTCAGACAGGTGACAGCTTAATGCAGGTTAAAATTGAACCCCCAATCAGTCCTATAGGGAGTGTAACACACAAAAGGACACGGCACCAAAACACCATCAAGCATGAAAGAACATAATTAGAAGAAAACAATGTGACGAAATGTACAAAGG
The DNA here is from genome assembly GCA_963576725.1 of Azorinus chamasolen. NCBI lineage: Eukaryota > Metazoa > Mollusca > Bivalvia > Cardiida > Solecurtidae > Azorinus > Azorinus chamasolen. The sequence goes on along the minus strand of OY755239.1, from coordinate 90,875,190 downwards.
ACATGAGCTGTTGACATGTCGCCTGTCTCTCATACAGATGTTGACATGTCGCCTGTCTCTCATACAGATGTTGACATATCGCCTGTCTCTCATACAGATGTTGACCTATCGCCTGTCTCTCATACAGATATTGACCTGTCGCCTGTCTCTCATACAGATGTTGACCTGTCGTCTGTCTCTCATACAGATGTTGACATGTCGCCTGTCTCTCATACAGATGTTGACATGTCGTCTGTCTCTCATACAGATATTTACATGTCGCCTGTCTCTCATACAGATGTTGACATGTCGCCTGTCTCTCATACAGATGTTGACCTGTCGCCTGTCTCTCATACAGATATTGACCTGTCGCCTGTCTCTCATACAGATGTTGACATGTCGCCTGTCTCTCATACAGATATTGACCTGTCGCCTGTCTCTCATACAGATGTTGACATGTCGCCTGTCTCTCATACAGATGTTCACGTGTCGCCTGGCTCGCATACAGGTTTTGACATGACGCCTGTCTCCTATACAGATGTTCACCTGTCGTCTGTCCCTCATAGGGATGTTTACCTATCGCCTATCCAAACAGATGCCTTTTGACGCCATTTCAAACAAAATAATGCCAGACCAGACGACTCCGGTTGAAGCCGTATGATTAGGGTATACGCTGTTTTCTTAGTGAAACATAAGTTATTCTGCTTCTGTTGTTGTGTTTTTTAACCGGACAAAATTTAAATAATTATATGCTGGCTGAACACGCCATATATAGCTTCGGTTGATATCGATTGTTTCCGCTAATAAAAAGCTTTCCTAATTGGCTTATTTCGTGTGCATGTATATTTAGTGAATCTCGCGAAAAACGTTTGAAACATAGGTTGACCGAAGCTAAATACATCCTTTCAGTGACGTAGGAATATTCAATTTTTGACAGGTCATAAGAAACAAACTATACAGTATCTGCAGTTGTCAAAAGTACCATTGTTTACTATGGCACAATAAATACAATTAGTTAATATTCACGTGTTAAATATTTTTCACGTGAATATCCATGACGAAAATGGTTAACCATTTCACCGCCAATGTCACATAAATGCACCACGACAAATAGTGCTGTCATGTCAGACACCGCCTTTTCAAGGCGGCGTTTGATCAGGGACTTCACTTTTTTTTGTCTCAAACTCTATTTCTATATCTGTGCTTTATTCCTTTGAAATTTGCATTTATGTATCTCATTTCTTTATTTTACCGAATGATTTAACACAATTGGTTTGCAGACGACAATTAGAAAAGTTGGCGCCGAAAGGGTTAAATGAATGTTTTGTTAACAATGCCTGTGCAGATGCAAACCTGTTAGAAATTCGCTTCATTTGTTGTTGCACTGTCTGAAGCGTCTATCAAAAAGGTCTAATTAGTGGAATGTTAGGCAGATGGTAGCTTAATTCTGGTCAACCGCAATGAAAAAAGCTCCTATGGGAGCTTCCCGCGCAATAATTGTGCACTGCGTTAAGCAACCACCTACTTTTTTAAACTCTTAAGTTCAATAGATGAATGGCCGTCTAGGACAGGTTCCGCTGTAGTTATTAGCGTTGCAGATAGGAGACATTTACAATGCTATTTATTAAATAATTAATAAGGACTTCAAGTCTAAGGTACACCATATGACATGAATCGCATTTGAAAACAGTTTGTATCCAGATGAGTAAGTTGACGTTTCATCAGGATCACACATGTTTTAACCCATTTGTTCCCACGATCCCATATATGGGACGTAGGCAAACAGTGTAGACTCTGATCAGACGCCGCATAATGCGGCGTCTGATCAGAGTCTACACTGTTTGCTGATAGGAATTTCAATATAAAACAAAACGAATTTGAAGATTTAGGCCAGGCACCTCTTAGATAAAAAATGGACTAATCCAATATATAAACATGGAAGAATCCACTGGACGCAAATGGGTTAAGGACGGTCAATAGTGTAATCGAATCGGACGTACAAACAATGAAGCAGAAGCTGATATAAACTTAAGCAGACACTGGTTTTGCTTTAGAGCGGGGGAAATGGTTAAAGCGTGCTTGTCATCACTAGGTTAACACTTTACTCTATGAATATTTTCAGTAAACCCTCTCTATAACGGCCACTAAATTACATCAAATATTTTGTGTTAATGACAGGTGGCTGCTTAAAGCAAGGTGAACGTAAAACAGAACGCTCCAAGAGGAGCGTTCTGTTTTACTTTCACCTTGCTTTAAGCAGTCACCTGCCCTAAATACCAACTAATTAACGCAATTAATGGCCGTTATAGAGAATGTTTACTGCATTCAACGAACTGCAATAGTTACACATGCGTCTATAGGAGCGTTCTGTTTTACTTTCACCTTGCTTTAAGCGGCCACCTGCCCTGAATACCAAATAATTAACACAATTTAGTGGCCGTTATGGAGAGATTTTACTGTATTACATTATTTGCTATAAAAGCACACAGACACAGGAATGTTTGGCAATGCCAGAAACAGTAGAATCATATCTAAACGGTTTCATAAGCAAACAGAAAACCCTGATCAGACGGCTCCTATAGGAGCCGTCTGATCCGGATCTACTCTGTTTGTGAAAGAATAGAAAGGCGTAGAAAGATGTGTTTACGGAGTAAATGTTAAATGTACTGCAAATCATTAAATCCAATATACCAATCTCAGCACATTGTATATGATTAAGTTGTTTTATTGCAAATAATTTGAGATCAAAATAGAAATCGCATCACTATCCATTGTATGTTGACATTCCGATCTTTGTTCGTTTTGCTTTACAAATGGCAGACAAATATAGTTACAAACTCAAAATACAGATATGTCATTCGAGGCAGTTTTTTGTTGATGGTAATATGTGTTAAGCGTTTCACCTAGTGCAAATGGATTATGACGCAATATCCAGGAGCTATATATCTCAAACCATTGGCTGCAAAGAGAGCAAGACTCTAAAGAATCACTTAGCACTACCCGTATAGCAATGGCATTTAAAGAAAACTCTTTATGGCAGCAGCTCATTGCTTTGGCTAATCTTTAGTAAGTTATAGTGGAAACTTGATATCTCGAACTCGGATAACTCTAAATCAGATAGATCGATGTAGAATATCGGTCCCGAGAGACTTTTTCTAAAATTTACCACTTTACATACCTATAAAGACCCCTGACAGCTTGATGCAGGAAGTAAGAAATACTATAAACTCATACAGGAGCTTTCAGCAGTACATTCGACCTGCATTATGCTGTTACCCCGAGAAAGTTTCCATCGGGGAAACAGCTTAATGCAGGTCGAATGTACTCGACAACTCGAAATCATGTTATCTGGAATAAATGTGTATGGTCCCTTGCAGTTCGAGATATCGAAGTTCCATATCAGAACAAAATATTTGCAGATGGTTTGTATCCAGGGGATATACTGAAGAAATTGTTCACCAGGACCGATGCAGATTTCGAGCTGCTGCAAGTCTGAGTGGTATGTGACCGGAAAATTAACAAAGACAGGATACCGTAATAATAGTTACGATAAACCGGTTTAACCTCCCAGTGACTGTTGTCACTGACCATTCCAATGCGGTACTTCCATCTTCCCCATCTGTTTGTTTTTTGTCTTTGTGTGTCTCTTTATGTGTTTGCTAGTTATGTACAGTTGTTGTATTTTCTTGTGTTGCTGTTTGGGCGGCTGTTTGTTCTGTATGTGGTAGTTCCTGCATGGCTCATATTTGTACTTTGAGAAAAAGTGTTACGTTATCAGTTACTCTCAGGATGTATATGCTTATACCGTGTTGTGTCGTGTGTTTGCATTTCTCCAATAATATTAAATCCACTTAATCCCAATTCAGTGTCATATTTTCATGTATCATATATTTAACCCAATAATTGCTTCCATAACAGACATAAAAACCATTATCAGTTAAATCTCTCTATAACTGCCACTGAATTACATCAAGTATTTTGTGTTAAAGGCAGGTGACTGTTTTACTTTCACATTGCTTTAAGTAGCCACCTGCCCTAAATACCAACTATTTAACGCAATTAAGTGGCAATTGTAGAGAATGTTTACTGCATTCAACGAACTGCAATAGTTACAAATGCGTACATTATATCCTGGAGTTAACAGGGGCAATTCTAAAAGGTGCGTGTCTTGCAATAAATTATCTTGCAAGTCTACAATCATATCGACAGCTAATGGTGGAGTGTCTAGTGTAAATGTAGATTCTAACACTGATTGAAATGTTATTTATGACTCATGTGATGTTTGTTCTGACTAGAAATGCACCAAGGTTTGGTACGAGTATCCAATATGTTGGCCAACCAGGTCGCGTTTGGAAATTATTCATAGAACATTTATACCGATGTCGCAACAAAATAATAATAAACGTTTTACAGTAAAATCTCGATTAATCGAAATTTTAGTAGAGAAGAATTTATACCCTTTTAGGCTGTTGGCTGCGTAATGCATGGTAAAGGTAAAAAATAAAGCTCATATATGAGTTCTGCATGACTTTCATCAAGCATTAAGCTGCCGACTGTCTTTAAAGATCGATAATGATACGAATTTTACTGTTCGAATAATCGAGATTTTACTGTATATAAATATGTTCGATAACCAGGGCATGATTATATATATACATATATCAGGCTTGTTAGGTTCGGCAAGCATCCTAACCTTGGTTTAATGTTCCAGTTGATATTTTGCCACTCTCCGTTCGAATGCGGTACTCCTGTCTTAATCTTATTTTTATGTTTATGTCATGACACATTTCATCCATGTTGAGTGTATGTATGTGTATGTTTATATGTGGGTTGGGATGTACACTTTGTTGTCATTTGGTGCTTCTTGAACTCCTGTATGTGCATCGTCCTAGCCAAATTTTAAGACTTTAAAAGGTTTGCGTTTCAAAGGCGCCTCATACTTCGAAATGAAGACACAATGAGTCTGTAGAAATTGTTTAACCATTTCACCGCCGATGTCACATAAATGCACCACGACAAATAGTGCAGTCCCAGAGACTTCACTTTTTGTCTCAATCTCTATTTCTATAAAACTGCTTTATTCCTTCGAAATTTGGCGCACAAAGGGTTAAATAACTAGATAACAAGTTGTACATAAGTGGTGTATAATTTTGGAAGTAATACTCTTCAAATAAAACTATCATATATATTGATGCATATGTTGACAGAGATAACGCCTCACATTCCCTGTTTACCTGTTACAACTTATTTGCGTATGCGTAAGTGCAAATACATTACCTTATGCCTTTATACGGGTATCTCAGGCAGAAAGATTTGAAAAGCCTTTAACTGTCTCAGTATATCACCCTAGAGACTGTATAATTACAATAGTCACACGGCCCCATGTGTCTGTGATTGTTATTAGTACAAGGCATACGAACCCAAGTTCGACAGCTGATACTTATTTATGAGTGAGGAAAATGACAACAGTTAGGCTAGACAAAAATAAGCTAATATATAAATGATTTATGACCATCTACAATGGCAAGTCCGTCAGAATATGGTGTGACATGACACATGTAAAACACATGTATATTGCTAAGCGCAAGATGACTGTCTTTCACAAATAGCTTGGATCCACTATGTAATTAGTTTTAATGATATCCCAGCTGTTTGACACTCGAGCAATAGTTTCCCAAGACAGATAGCCAATTGGAGTTTGAACTCTCAGGAGGCTAAGGGTTAACTCGGCATGTTTTATACGGACAGCGCTTTGACGATCTTTGACCGTTCCACACTGACAATTGTTGTCTCAGAGGCTTCATCGAATCGAGCAGTATAACAATCCAGCTGAATATTCATCATATAATAATTTTTTACAGTAATATGCAAACATATGAGCATATGCCACCGTTCCCAAAACATTGGTACAAGTGCATAATCTGTTTTTGTATTAAATGCATGTATATCAGTACGTGTGTTGTATAAGCTTTGGACATATTTAAAAATACATGTATGCAGTGACCTTTATTTAGTCAGTCACATATAAACAATAACCATAAACATAGCACATAAACACAGGTAAAACATCATAATATAAATGTAAGATCTTACAATCATCAATCATGAAGCTTTATATTACTGTTATGAAGTGACGAAGAGAGTGTAAAAAACCTGAAGACTTAGTGTTAAAAATATATAACATATATCAATTTAAGAACGTTAAAAAGTAAGACCTTTTTTATAGAGAAGTACTTTTATCTGGACTAACAATTAAATTCCAGTTAACCCTTTCGGTGCCAAATTTCTAATTGTCGTCTGCAAACCAATTCTGTTAAATCATTCGGTAAAATAAGGAAATGAGATAAATAAATGCAAATCTCAAAGGAATAAAGCACAGATATAGAAATAGAGTTGAAAAGGTGGTGTCTAATTTTGGACTGCACTATTTGTCGTGGTGCATTTATGCGACATTGGCGGTGAAAGGGTTAAATTAAATAACTATTCCTGCACCACATTAGCTAGCTAGATTTGTTGCAGTCTAGGAGACCTTAAGCCGATACATAGCGGTAAGGGTAGTCAGTTGACAACTACGGTCCGTGCGACAATAATGTTTGAAGGCAGATACTAACTGTAAACAGTGATAATGGTTGAAGTATGTGCCTATTTTAAAAACTCATTTGCGGGTTAGAAAAGCCGTATTGGAAATGCCAGTGTTTCAGTTCAAGCGGTTAAAGAACTGATCTGCATACACCAGAGCCAGTTCAAATGGGAAATACATAACTTGTATTGGCATTACACATTTTACATTATTATACCTCACGTGGCTTTGCTATACAAATTTTCCATATAACTGCCATGAAACAATTTGTACTGTTCATTTCAACATTATCTCGTGCGGTCAACAGTACGTCTAGATCAGTGAGCGCTTACCAAATTGTGCACATGACGTCATCTACTGACGTCAGCGATTGGCGTCATGTGACGCTTTCAATTTGCAATGAAGTAAATATTCCAAAATAGGGAATTAATATAATACATAAATACTTAAACTGCTCTGATCTAATATTTCGACCACTAAGGGCCTTTGTCAAAGATTATCATGTCAAAATACACGTCACATTTTTGTTACATGCATTCAGCCATAAAATCAAAGAGAATGCATGTAACAAAAATGTGACGTGTATTTTGACATGATAATCTTTGACAAAGGCCCTTAGTGGTCGAAATATTAGATCAGAGCAGTTTAAGTATTTATGCTTTCAATTTGATCAACAAACATCATTTTGACAGTTGTTTTTGTTTATTTATTTTTTAGAAATATCGCGTTGAGCGACTATTTGGGAAAAGGATCTGTCAAGGACCCCGCCAGTACTTATTGGTTATGAATAGATGTGCAAAGCTGTTCTGCGATTTTTAAGCTCCGAGTATAACTTTTTTCAAACTGTTTGTTGTTGTCATTGAATAAATATGTTTTGCTGACAAAATTGTTTGTGCTGCTCGGTATAATAAAATGAAAATCACACCCTATGGAGAGCGACATTACCAACCTCGGATTGACAATGCGTGCTGTCGCTCTCCTAGGATGTGATATTTATATAATGTTTCACGCCTGTATAAGATAATAATGATAACATAAACGTAATTAGAAGCCATGCACATATAAACGTTGTAACATTAACTTACAAAATATCTTTGTATAGATGGCATTTGAACAAGTGATGTGCATAATATCGCTTCTAATTGTCTTTATATATGGAATGCTGATCTTGAGCTATTGTCTACATTTTGAAGCAAGCTAAATGTACTTGGAAAGTTTTTATAATGTGTTCTTATTACATTAATACTTCGAATTGGTTTAAAGTTGGCAATCTACAAATGTAAAGTGTGATAAAACGTTTACACATGCACTCATAAAAGGGATAAAAGTAAAACGTGATATTCATTTTCAATACAAAAGCTACAGTTTCTCTCTTCTATGGAAACATTTTCATATCTGCATTTTTCTATTTTTAAACATTGTGATGATATGCTACTTCTAGACAATGCTATTCTGTATTTCCTTTCTTTTATAATATCTAAGTAAATTGAAATCATATTTAAATCTGCAATATGTCTAAAACCCAACTTTGTCTGTAGTTATCAACAAGTCTTTTCTTTATAAAACCATAGTTTATAACGAATATATATTGTTTTATCCAAATGTATCATAAACAGTGAGTATCTAAGATATTTTCTACGAATTTTAATATGATAAGCCCAGTTCAATTTGTTGTATGAATTATCGTTGTCAGCATCATTCCACATCATTGTCAACATCGTTCCTCTGCATAATGCTCACTTTATTCAAAATACTATTCCCGTCAGATTTAATAATTTTGATCCAGAATTGTATCTATTTATTTTCCGGGTAATGGCCACTGGGACCCGACCTAATTCACCGTATATAGATGTCAAGTTAGTAGACTGTCTTGTCTTATCTCTAAAACCTTTCCGCTGAAATTTGTATGTATTGCCTCAATATATTTACCCTGATGTATACCCCTCACTTCCGATCTTTAGTTTAAGACGGTTGTAAAAGGACATCAAACATTTACATATTCCCGATGACTGCAGTTCTACATAGTTATACATGTACAGTAAAACCTCTCTGTGACGGCCACTAAATTGTGTTAATTAGTTGGTATTTAGGGCTGGTGGCTGCTTTAAGCAGCCACCTGCCTTTAACACAAAATACTTGATGTAATTTAGTGGCCGTTATAGAGAGGGTTTACTGTATATGGTAAATAATTTACCGATATGCATGTTCGGTAATATATTGTTGAGTCCCAAACCAGTTCGTGGTTTTGTATACACATACATCAATATATTTTAGAAATCCCGATTGCCATGTTTGCCGGTACTGCAGCGATGGTGGCAGACATGTTGTAAGGCTGCATACATGTGCCTGAAACTATTGCAGTACCCTTCCAAACATGATGAAAGTCTTTATAGAAGACTGATATATCCAGGTAAATAAATATTTCTTCTGAATGATGGAAACTCATTCACATTCAATTGTATGAATTGACACTGATTTTAATGTGTTAAACGCCTTGGTGCAGGTAATAATTTGATTTCTCTGCGGCATGTCTGGTTCCAAATCATTTCATTACTTGCCACATACTTTATAACTTATTATCAACAGCCATGGTGTGGGAAGACACTATCTAAAGAATATAAACTTGTTTAGTGAGCTATACAGTCATAAATGGATATACATGTGTTTTACGAAACAGCTCAGATCCAATTTAGACGATGTTAAATGTTTAATGAACTTTTAGAAAACATCATCGTCTTCATCAACCACACGATAATTATCTCCTGACCGAAGATCCTCAGTTCATATGCATATCCCGGGTCCCTTAGACACATACAAAAATGAGTCATGCAGGAAACACCACATACAGAACAAACAGTCGCCTGAACAGCAACACAAGGAAACAGCAAATGTACGTAACTATAAAAACATCAAGAGAAGTACACAGACAAAACAAACATACAATAGGGAGAAGATGGAAGTACCGCCTTGGAACGGTCAGTGACAAAAGTCACTGGTGGGTTAAACCGGTTTTTGGGCGCCCAACCTCACACTTATTCCATCCCCACCCTAACAGACAAACAGTGCAAATAAACGTATCCCCTCTCCGACTAATCTACAACAACCGCGATGGCAAATACAGTGGTAAAGTGCATGTATAACGAAAACATTTAAGTGAACAAACTGTATCCACCTATCGCTAGTGTACTCAATGATTGGGCTGCAAACAGAGTAACTGTAGAAAAGTAATAAAGGGTACGACAAAAACGAAATAGTCCAGATATCCGACGTTCTCCTTCCGGTTCTGGATTAAAGAGGTCGCCTTCATAGAGTACTAATCCTTTCTTGTCGGCGTACAAGTTGTAGTGTGTACGTAATACAGTAAACCCTGTCTATAACGACCACTAAATTGTGGTAATTAATTGGTATGTTGGGCAGGTTGTTGCTTAAAGCAAGGTGAAAGTAAAACAGAACGCTCCTATAGGAGCGTTCTGTTTTACTTTCACCTTTCTTTAAGCACCCACCTGCATTTAACACAAAATACTTGATGTAATTTAGTGGTCGTTATAGAGAGGTTTTACTGTATTTTTGACAAAATATAACCCTTACAACGCTGCGTTTTCAAATGGACTCTCAAACATGTACATGTTCAGCTTATGGTGAATATTTAGGGATGTTTCTAAACAAAACGTGACAATCAGTACATACCCTGCTACCTCCTCTAGGAGCCCTCTCATCTGGATCTACACTGTTTGTAAAGAAATTTAGTGACTCGTGTCCCGCACAATAAGGGTTACCAGTTCGATGGCACGGTCACGTTTATCGAGACTATTTCGTAACCTACTGTGAATCAAAAATGTAATCTGGTAAGGCGGACAAATTCAGAAGCCAAGCCAGATAACTTATTTCAGATTCACAGTGGGCCACAACGATATTTAATATTTATTGTCACCGACAGTTCTGTCATCATAAACTGGTGTTGTCCTGCAGTTACCTCATACAGTTTAATTGGAGATCATTTTGCACCATAAGATAACATCAAAGTACTGACAGTACTGAAGGTTTCGGACAAAATATATATTATATTGATTGTTTGCTGTGAATTGTTGGCTGAAAATGTTTTAAGACACATGTCACACACAGGGCGATTCCAATAGCTCAACTTGCCACTTTATGCCAACGGAGCTAAATTTGAAAGTTTAATGTAGTAAAGAGCCATCACTCCATTATTTGAAAGTAACAAATGGCCATACTTCTGCTACTATCTGGTGGATCATAACAGTAGTTAGCAAGCATCATTCACTTATCCATATATACACTTCCACCAATTTTTGACATATTCCTTGTGATTCTAAATACCCTACAAATAATTATACATACTGTGGGATGACATTAACAATATGAAAAATTGTAAAGTTACAAATATGTTTCAACTTAGCATGGCAGGATACAAAGAGTTAGAAAATAAAATTAACTAGAAAATCGTTTCCAAGACACGGATGCATACCCTCCCCTAACAATATTGTCTCCTATATCAAGCGCTTTATGTTATATGGTGAAGACAATTCCATAACGGGTAAAAATGGTCTGTCAGAGCAAAAATATGCCTTTCTATGCCTTTGCAAACAGAAAAGACCGAGATCAGATGGTCCCTGTAGGAGCCGTCTCATTAGGGTCTGCTATATTTGCTTATGATATTATAATTAATTAAGATATGACTTGACAGTTTCTGCCACGGTCAAACATTCATGTGTCCATGTGCTATTATAATAATCAATCTATTTAATATTCAAGTTGATGTAAGGACTTAACATTGTTGAATTTATATAACTGAGAACAATTTTTGTCTTAACTAGATAGTTTAGTCTAATTGCTCGACCTTCATCAGCTGTTGTAAGAAATGGTCAGCAAATGTCGTGTGACCATTTGAGTAATGAAAATTCAACGATATGGATCATCCAGAACAAGACACCAACATTTAATTTTACAGTTTATGCCATGGCCAAACATGTATGCATTCAAATGCCATTATAGTTTTTTTTTATCTAATTCATAAGCATAAGGGCATTATTTCTCCCATAAATATTAAAGGAGTAAATGGTTACCTAAGCCATCAAATTTATGCAAATATCATGCAGTTCAACTTTTTCATTTTAACAAATGTGGCAATAATCCACAAACTAAATCTGTATTTTATATATATGAAAACTTTGGGAATTTTAAGATTCGAAATTTGCTTATTTCCATTTTGTTCCTTTTAAAACTTTACAAACAGCCACCTTTTGAAACCATTGTGATAAACAGAGCATTTGCTCCATAGGAGCAAATGCTCTATTTATCACAATGGTTTCTAAACTACACATTTCTAAAATGTCCTTTTTCTGTAGTAAATGATCCCTTTCTGTAGATCTGTTCAAATCGCTTGGGTCTAAATATAGCCTATGAGGTAATGGGTTAACAGCTTAAATCATTCACTAAAAATCCAAAAGAGAATTAACCCTGTCCCTCATATATAAACATCTTTTCATGCCTTTACAAACAGAGAAGACACAAATAAAATTTCTCCTGTAGCAGCTGTCTGATCAGTCTACTCTGTTTGCTTATGGAATAACGTAGATATAATTTTACAATTTTTGCCAAAGCAGAAACCACCTGTATGCATTATCCATTATAAAATTAAGCTGATAAATAATAATGATGAATATTAATGAGGGAAATGGTTCATAACTGAATAAAAGAAATTGTCTTCATATTAGTGGCAGCTGTTAAGTTATATTTAATCTGCATTTAAACTATTTTCCTTTCACTTGTGAAGATACAGAAATTGGCAGCATGTTTGCACACTTTGTTTGTACGTCTTCTCTAATGTCTAAAGCAATGGCCAGATCTGTTACTGAAATGGTCAGGTCCCTCGACCCACAGGCAGCCACCTCAATCTCCACACCAGAATCAAACACAATGTATGACACCAGCTGGCGGCCATTGGTTGGTAGTTGTGCCTCTATCTCCTGCAATAAAAGAGTGAGGTAGAAGCAAGCATGTTAAGAAAATCAAGAACATCCAGATGGATTTGTTTTTTAAAGAAAGAATGCATATACATATATGTCACATTGAGCTCAGATATTCAAGTATGACTCATATCTTTCACTGAAAGGTCATACATGAACCTTACCTCATAGTCTTTTTTTAGTGTAGGACTAGAAATGTGTCCATAGGACAAGAATGACTCCCCCCCCCCACCTTTTGTGCTTCTGAAGCATGTTTTTAAGTGCAAAAAATTACAAAGTTCTGTAACTTTGCAAAAAGGTCACTGCAAAAGTGTTCTTCTTTATATACATCTTCACATCAAAGTTCTATATCTGTGAAAGTTTCAAGCAAATTCTCCAAGTGGTGTATGAGGAGTTTGACCCACAAGGTGTTATAGTGAAAAAAGTACAAAGTACTGTAGCTCCTGTAAAAAAACTATAAATGGAGCAAAAGTTCCCTTCTATACAACCATCTTCACATAGAGTCTGTTCACTTGTGAAAGTTGGAAATAATTCCTCTACATGGAGAATGAGCAGTTAGATGCACAAGAAAGTTTCACTATGACTTATACAGGGTTACCACAAACCAGAGAAACAAAATTCCCTGACATTTCTCAGATAATTTCAAATTGCCCTGACACATTACTTTGCAACATTTTGTCTTTTTCTGATAATTTATATGTAATATTTTTGAGGAAGTCTAAAAGATTGCCTTAAAAGATAAATCTCTTCTTTTTTTCAAAATTCCCTGACATTTGCCTATATTTTCAAATTTCCCTGACAGTTCTCAAAATTCCCTGACAAGTCCCTGACCTTGAAAAAACATTTCCCTGACATGTGGCAACCCTGTTATATAATGAAGAAAATTTCAGTTCCTAACTTCAGTAATAATGGCTGAAACAAAAGTTTCCTTCTCTTTGTCCATTTGCACACCAAGGTTGTTTACCTGTGCAAGTTTGAAATCATTCTTCTAAATTGTGTTCATACATTTATGTGATGTATAAATGGACAGACAAGAGCATGATTATATGCCTCCCACCATGCTAGGGTCATAAGAATGTATTGTTTATTGGTGTTTAACATGGATTTACAGTGTTACGACAATGTTCAGCTAATTCCAGGTCCAGGAAGGACCTTGGTGCTTTTTGTACTTGATCCCTATGTCTGATTCCAGTCAAAGATGCCATCAAGGAAGAACTATTGACCATCCAAAAGCAAGCCAGATAGATTTCTCTCATGTCCCTGATGAGACAATGAACTTATACACAGCAAAAAGGGCCTTGCTAATGTTCATGTATTTTGACGGCACATTTGGCCTCTTTGTCATGGAGGTCCCTTCCCCTAAAGTGGTTTTCAAGTTTGTCTTGAAATATATCATATTATATTAGTAATAATTACGACATGTTTGCTGCATAAACAGTCTTCGATCAGGTATTATAGAGCTTAATCATATTAAATGCTATGTACAGTAAATAAATACAGGAGCAATTATAACTGGGTCTACTTTGTATGCAAAGGTATATGAGTACAGAGTAACTGATTAAAGAATAACTCATGCATGTGAATGAATGTCCTTACCTCCACAGTAGACAGCTTAGTGCTCTTCAAGGTTGTTTTGCTGCTAGGTTCAAACATGGCAGTTGGTCCCCTTGACAAATGATTCAAGACTTTACTTGAAGACACTTGACGTCATAGCATAATGTGTATGGTGGCACCATCTTGCGAAATGGTCAATGTTCTGATGTCTGCAGGTGCAGCAGCTGCACCAACACTCACCTTGTGTTTTGCCTCCATCTGAAAAAGTATGAACACTTACAGGACAACTAACAATACAGATTGCTACCGTACTACTGATAGCTTATCAAAGAAAATCCTAAAGTTACAATACACAATGAATATTCAATACATTTTTTTATCAAATCCTGATTATTTATTAGTTGATTTTTCCACCAGGGACAGAAGCTACAATCACATTTGAATAATTCCTTTGACAAACAGAGCAAACCCTTATCAGATGGCATCTTAAGGAGCCATCTGATCTGGGTCTACTCTGTTTGTAAAGGTTTTGGTTTAGATCAAAGAATCAATAAGTAAATCAAGTCTTTATTAAGTTTTTATTGAGTAAATTGTTAAAATAACCCTTTACTCCATAAATACACATTCCTACACCTTTGCAAAGGGAATAGATCCAGATCTGATAGTCCCCATACATGCATGTAGGAGCTACCTGAGGCTGACCAGAGTCTGCTCTGTGTGCTTATATATGGTATACAAGCCATGGTCAAACATACCTGTGTCAGAGTGCTATTATAACAACAAAACTAATTACTATTCATGATGTAATTAATTACTACATGAATATTCATGGAGTAAAGAATTAAGTAGACTTTAACATCCATATTACATCATCTCAGCAGTCAACATAATTTATCCCTTATAATTACTCATTACAAAGGCTTATTGAATATTCACATATTTGCAACCAGTGGTGTTCCAGGTCAGACAGTTTCAGCCAGTGTCACAAATTAGCAAATTGAAATGGATCGAACAGGATTTTACGGGTTTATCATTACTTGTACGGCTTTGCAGTACAAGCATGCTTTTATGGCCATGTGGTAGAGTGCATGACTGCGAACCTGGCGACCTGGGTTCGATCTTGGGTCTGAGCGGGTATATTTTTTTATAAGAACACCCGGTTACATGCTAAATCAAAACCTATTTCAAAAAGCATTGAAAATCATGAACTTGAAAGAACAGAAAATCAAAATATGACAACACTATGAGTGAGGTACAGCAATTCAAACACTTTTATTTGGTCTCAATGCTTCTATTTATATCAGAAAATATTGTCTGATCTGCCAGATCTGGTATGATCCAATACGATAATTCATGATACCACTTTCAGAATATGTCGGATCAGGATCTGCACTGTTTGCATTCAGAATTTGATAGCTTTCTCCTGTCTTCTATGTATGATATTCCTTTAAATTAAATCCAATATAACATTACATAGAGGCGGTTATTATGATGAGGTTGGTACTGAATAGGAAGGTGGTTTTATGATATAGTAACATGTAACATCCATGACTGTATGAATGAATGTATTATATGAATATATCACATATGATACAACATGTGAAGTTATTATGTATAAGCATTATTTTATCTTTATATCTGAGTCTTGATCTGATAAATTAAGCCGTAGTGACACACAAACAGCTGCATTGTCCCCAATGTGGCTGTTGTTCAGGGTCAGAACTATTTGGCACACATCAGTATCATTTTTTTTAAAATGCAGCACATCTCGTAAACAGCACGTCATTATCATATATCTATTGTTTAAAATTGATATGTTCATACCAATCAATTATTATTTTTTTTATTGATTGAGGCTGTCCCTTAAATTTCCAGACTTAATCATTATGGATATTCATTGGATGCCATTTTGAATTATTCAAAGAATATCAGGATTTATGAAAAAAAGACAAATGACTGTCTTTAAATGTAAACAACATGGATTCTTCTTCAAAGAAGGTGTCATTATAGAGTTAAATCTATATTACAAAGATTAATAATGATTTTCTATCAAATCAATTATAATACTTTATGAAATTATTGGGTATAACACTTTTACTCCATAAATATTTAGTAAGAGATAATGATCTCATGAATATTAATTACCAGCAGATTAATTTTCAAAATTATTAATTTAATATTAATCCATTATCTCATAGGCTATTTTTAGTCCCTTTACCTCTTTGAATAAATCTACTGAAAAGGAGCATTTATTAGCAAAAAGGGAAATTTAAGATTTATGTAGTATTGAAATCATTGTGGTAAATAAAGCATTTGCTCCATAGGAGCAAATGCTCTGTTAGTCACAATGGTTTCAAAAAGGGTCTTTAAACTTTTACAGAGGCGTCAAAAGGTGTCAATATGAGGGAGTGGGTTAACACATTAATTTTTTGCCAAAGCAGAAACTATATAGAATCACATGATGCAGACATCTACATTATTCTATAAGCAAGCAAAGCAGACTCTGATCTGATGGCTCCTATAGGAGCCATCTGCTTTGGGTCTACCCTGTTTGCAAAGGGAACAGACTTTACTATTTACTCCATAAATATGTTATGGAGTAAATAGTAAAGTCTGTTCCCTGAAAATATATTATTCTGTCATCAATACACAACAAGAAAGAAATTGTTATAAAAAGATCTCATTTAACCCTTTCCTTCTTATTCAAAACATGTTTTCACATATTTCAAACAGAACAGACCCAGATCATACGGCTTCCATAGAGGTCATCTGATCTGGGTCTGCTGTTTGCTAATGCAATTTGAAAGATGTTTCTTTACTTTCTAAAATGGCTACAATTTTCTACCTTCCATATTTCGTTATTGTCCATGAATATATTCAGTTAGTAATAAAAATTTGGTATTGACATTTGGAACACAGAACAGGGAAAGTGTTCATTGAACAGTTTCACATCTCATAGTCTCATGATTGAGTGGTTACAGCATGCTAATTTTTTTTGAAGGTTGCCGTCTGCCTGAATATTGTTAAAACCAAAAGTAGCTTGATATCACAATTTAGACTTAAAAGTACATAATTGTGATCTATCATATAAGCAAGCATCGCTTATAAAACAGATATCAATTAATATCGCTAAATTTATCTATCTATCTATTTTTGTATAATGCCCGACTCCGCTTTCGCATATTACTGCGTGAAAACGTGCAGGCTGAGAGAATAAAAGCTATAAAAGTTGTGAAAGTGAGACTCCAAAAGTGGGATAGAGAGAAAGAGTATAGTGAGATAGGTGTCAAAACAAGGTGAGGATTAAAATCAGATAAAACACTCGATTCCAGACCTTTAGGGGCGGTTTGAAATAAGAGAGGGGGGTAATACTGATTTGAACCCCTCTAGATCTGGCTGCATAACAGCAGATGCTGGCAAGCTGTTCCACATGACCACTATTCAAGGGAAATACGAATATTTAAAGTAGTTTACAGAGGTGTGTATTTGACGGAAAGCAAAGGGGTGCATATGGCGAGACATTCTCACAGGTCTACTGAGACACAATGGTAAACTAATGGATGGCGACTAAACCATACACGATCTTATAAAACATGACGACCCGTCCTGTGTCACTAAGTGTCGGCTAGCCGAGGGACTGCTGTACGTAGTTCTGTTATGCTTTGATTGTAAGAACAGTTGGAGGTGCTCTATCTTGCTGCCCTTCGATGAACTTTTACAGTATATCTACTACAAAAGGATGGGCCTTTTTGACATGGGCAAATCTGGTCCGAGATATTAAGTGTGCCGTTTTGACCAACATTCAATAGAAATCTTAATTAGAATTTAGATGGTAGCTAGTACGAATTGTTATGGGACGAAATGCTATAGATAAAAGTATAGTGAAATATTTAAATTTACTTATGAAGATCTACATGAAGATACATCATTTAAAATTTATATGTACATTCGATAGGCTACTGTGTTAGGAGAAATAAAATCTACTTACCAATACCATGATCCCATAAACATCGTTTGAAAACTTCTGTTTCTGGCCATTTCCGAATTCGAGCAGTTCTGTCGTTCTGTTCGGGTGCTAATGTCAGAGATATGTCTCTGCTAATGTGTAGAGATCAACGACGTTATGACTATCAATCATTAGCCTTTCTCTGTAACGTTACTGATTCGACAAATTCAACAAGTGACTGTATATAGAGTTCAATATTTACGTCCAACTTAACTTTTTTGCGCAATTTTTTAAGATTCCGGAACCGGATTGTAAGCCAAGTACTGCACATGCGCATATATAGCTATAGGGCGACCTCGCTTTGGTCTATAGTTTGAACACTAGTTGCCACAGTTTGATATCAACGGCGATAATCGCGACTAAAGTTATGCCATATGACGGACAGACCTTTCACCCGAACTATAGTCGAACCACGCCACATGGCTTGTTTGCTGTAGTTCCAAGATGGCGGCAAACGATAAACTGAAAGTTGGTATTTTAAATTTTGATTAGAATTATTAAAGATATTATTCAACATCATGCGTAATTTGATCTCGACAAAATTTAAGATGGGTCACATCACATGTACTATTCTGAAATGTACGGTAACGTATTACATGTTATTTTCGTCGTTAAAAAGATCAATAATAGTTTTGTTTTGGTTTATTTTCATTTTTTGACAATAGTTTCGTTACAAATGTTCACTTTTGTAATTTCTAGTTTTAGCATTTAGCGATATTTATGGTTCAAACTATAGACCCAAGTGAAGTCGCTGATAGTGCTGTCACGATTATCTCCCTGCTATTAATAATTAGGGGAATTCCCGCTAGGTAGCGCTCGTGCAATAGGGTTTTCCGCCATAGTTTGAGTCGCAATCCATTTTATAAGGATTTCGGCAAAAGCCGAAACCCTAAAAACAAACACCCCAACAGTTATATACTTTCTTGCCTAGTTCAAAACTATCCTTTGTTTATTTACATTTATAAAAGGCTAGCTATTGCATATTTATGAAGGCAGTAATGGATCATTAGGCACATATCTAGGCAGGATGAATTAGCCTTTGATAACAGTGAAAGAGTGGTGTCACGTAGGATGTCACGTTTCTGTTTTGTTCATTAACTCATTCCCTCCTAGGCTAAATTTAGATCCAACCTCTTTGAATTAATCTACCGAAAGGGAGCATTTACTAGAGAAAGGAAAACACATAGAATTGTGTAGTTTTGAATGGTTTCTAAATGTGAATTTTACAGAGACGCCAAAATGCGTCACTAGGAGGGAATGTGTTAACCCTGGTCTGTTACACATTAGTCCTGGTCTGTTACAGATTACACCTGGTCTGTTACACAGTACCCCTTGTCTGTTACACATTACCCCTGATCTGTTACACAGTGCCCCTCGCCTGTTAAAAAGTAAACTTACGTAGAAGCGATCAATGTGTTAATATATTATATTCGAATTTCCTTGAAAGTTTGGTTGGGATGATCGTGTTAATCGTCTTGTGTTAAAAGAATGTAAGAATATTCAAGCAGTGGTAAAAGACAGGGTGACCATAGGTGAAAATCTTCGGATAATTATCGGAGGGACAGATATAATGGAAGGACGATCAGCCATATGGACAGAGTCTAATCATACAGCGCCCTCCTTGATCCAGTGGGTCTTTTAAAAGGGAAACCAATCTCACAAACACATTATATGGAATTATTAATTGTTAGTTTTTGTGTCAGTTTTCATTGTTTGTGATAAGGGACGTCTCACTATCAGTTGTAAATTTTGTTCTCTTATTTCAAATACCGATGAATCAATAATGGGAACGAATGACACCCCTCCCCAAATTCCGTTATTGGTTAGCCAAACGTGTATCACTCCTTGCCATATGTAGGATTCACGTATGAACTGAATGAAATCAAGCCAAATTCAGTCGTACCTAAAACATATATTCGAAGCGCTGTACATCAACCAACCTTTAATTTAATAAACAGTGTAGACATAAAGAGGCTGCCGTGGTTTGTCACAAACATCAGCAAAATAGAATCTGCTCTACTCAGTGGTAAGGAGAACATATTCTGCTCAAACAAAGCAGTTTAACCTTTAGCCTGATATGAGCGGATGAGTGAATACCTATGTTTGGCACCATGTTTGCATTTTTGTAGACACATTGTTTATAGCTTGAATTTTGAAAATGTAGTGGGTGAAAAAGTCTGTAAAATATTTTGCTCAGCAGGCTAAAGGCGGCAACTGATCTGGTTCTACATGGTCTAGCTCCACTTTGCCTGTATACGTTTGGTCTCGTATAGCGGTGTGTATTTGCTAATCATTAATGTGTGGGGTCTGTCTCAGACGTATAATTTCGTTTCACCTTCAGCTGCAGTTAACCTCATCATCGCAGATGCCAATAATGTCATAGGTCGACCACCGTAAGCACTTATGATGGATATCGTCTGTATTCTATTAAGGACAAGTTTGTTCCAGAAATATCCTTTCATAGACAATATTAATGACCAACCTTAGCTTAGAACGTACATACAATATAAGTCCTGAAACCTCAAGACGTTTTTAATTAAAATATGGTATGCTGCACTCCCTGTTTTCACAATTTTCAAATACTCGGTTAAAATATTGAACAAATATATGCACCCGCTTGCCTTGTATTGGCGGTTAAATAACATAACGGGTACACTGTGGCTTTACTTCTTTAATATTCATGTAAGAAGGAATAGCATCATACGTATTAACCCATTCCCTCATATTGACGACTTTTGACGACTCTGTAAAAGTAACTTTGTGAAACCACTGTGATAAATAGAGCATTTGCTCCTATAGGAGCAAATGCTCTATTTATCACAATGGTTTCAAACTACAAAATTCCAAAATGTTCCTTTTCTTTTGTTAATGGTCCTTTTCGGTAGATTTATTCAAAGAAGTTGGATCTAAAAATAGCCTATGAGGTAATGGGTTAATAAAATGCTGTTTGTTTATAATTGTACTTGAAGGAGAGAAGTTATAAGTAATGAAGCAGAAACTGCACAATCAAATTATATGTTTCACAATTAGATATTGATCCTGAAAAGGTCATCTGATCTGTTCTGATGTGTGTTTCAAATGCGTTAACTCATTCTCTGTAGACTGTTTAGACCCAAATTCTTCGAATAAATCTATAGGAGCAAATGCTCTATTTATCACAATGGTTTCAAACTACAAAATTCCAAAATGTTCCTTTTCTTTTGTTAATGGTCCTTTTCGGTAGATTTATTCAAAGAAGTTGGATCTAAAAATAGCCTACGAGGTAATGGGTTAATAAAATGTTGTTTGTTTATAATTGTACTTGAAGGAGAGAAGTTATAAGTAATGAAGCAGAAACTGTACAATCAAATTATATGTTTCACAATTAGACATTGATCCTAAAAAGGTCATTTGATCTGTTCTGATGTGTGTTTCAAATGCTCATTCTCTGTAGGCTATGTTTAGACCCAAACTCTTCGAATAAATCTACCCAAAGGAGCATTAACTATAATAGAAAAGTATTTTAGAATTGTGTAGTTTCGAAACCATTGTAATATATAGAGTATTTGCTCACGTTCTATCCATCACAATGGTTTCATAAAATTACTTTTACAGAGGTGCCAAAAGACAGCAGTAGGAGAGAATGGGTTAAAATGCGTATCAAGTAAAGGATTATTTTACAAAATGTTTCACATGAACAGACGTTCAACTGTTGTTCAATAAAAGTACAAAGTTGTGTGCGATATCAAATGTTCGTCCAAGTCAGAAACGGGCATATAAATAAAGCATAAATTTGGAATGAACCGGCAAAGTTATTGATTCGATTTGCCCTAATTAGGTTGATTATTCCGATATATTAACCTACACACATAGTGTAGACCCGGATCAAACTGCTACCAAAGGAGCATGTTGATCAATGTCTTTCATATAAAAAGGTGAAGGGAAAAGTAGATTCGCGTGTCTCGAATACGTAGAGTAGTTTAAGTAACTTGATTTACCCTCACGGTTGTAACGGTTTAGTCAAGAGTTCATCAGATACAAATTAAAGGTAAAACGTACAAAACTTTACACTATCAAACGCATTATCTTCTTAAACATTGACTTAATGAATACGCCTTTCTACGCATTTGCAAACTAAGTAGACACAGATCAGGCGGTTCTTATAGGCTTGCTTAAGAAATTATACAGCTTCTGCCATAGCCGAAGATTCCTATGTTAATAATAAGAATTAATCTAATTGTTCATGATGTCATTATTTCTCACGTGAATATTCATGGAGTAAATTATTAACCAATAAATAGAAATGTACACACATATACCGGTATGGTCCACGTAACAAAAGCGACATCGCCGAACTGTATAATAGTATTTGATAATAAGGAATTCAAAAGGTACATGTATCATCATTGTATAATAGTATTTGATAATAAGGAATTCAAAAGGTACATGTATCATCACTTTATAATAGTATTTGATAATAAGGAATTCAAATATTACCACTGTATAATAGTATTTGATAATAAGGAATTCAAATATTACCACTGTATAATAGTATTTGATAATAAGGAATTCAAATATTACCACTGTATAATAGTATTTGATAATAAGAAATTCAAATAGTACCACTGTATAATAGTATTTGATAATAAGGAATTCAAATATTACCACTGTATAAATGTAAACCAATCAGAGCATTCTACATAAATCACACCGGAATCAATACAAAGGCGGCCATATTTCTAGGGTACTTTCATTATGACGTCACCGAGTTCTGATTCTATAGTGACTGCCATGATCATAAAGTCTTGCATTCGTATGCCATAATAAAAATATTATACATGTACATGCAGCTATACAGTAAAATCTCGATTATTCGAATTTTCTGTATAGAAGTTGGACCCTTTTAGGTAGGTGGCTGCTTAATGCATGGTGAAAGTCATGCAGAAAGCTCCTACAGGAGCTTTCTGCATGACTTTCACCATGCATTAAGCTGCCACCTGTCCTAAAAATCGATATTTTAGTGTTCGAATAATCGAGGTTTTAATGTAGTCAATAGTCGAACAGTCATTAGTTTTACACGTATATTCACGAGTTGATACTTACTTTTTCATGGCCTTTAGAACGTTATAATCTGATAGGGTATTAAATGCAATGATTTGCATATTTCGTAAGAAGTTAAAGTTTTAAGTATATGATTTGAAACAGTTACGAGCTTATACGGAATGTATTCAGAATACAAAATGTGGAATGGATGCGTGAAAAGCAGTATCTGTCTGTTGTTTAAATGACTCACACATTAAATCCAGATAACGATTTGGCTGACGATTGTTTAATTTAGAATTATGTTCCCTTTTAATAAAATCAAACACAATCGCAGCTTTAAAGCGTTCAGATCATGCTGAGACTCTGAATTTAATGGCGTTTAATCTGGATTCAACCCGTTTATATAGGTAATCACGGATTCGCCATTGTCAGTGGAAGGATTAACCCTTTCCCTCATATTGATGACTTTTGAAAAGTCACTTTGTGAAACCATTGTGATAAATAGAGCGTTTGCTCCTACAGGAGCAAATGCTCTATTTATCACAATGGTTTCAAACTACAAAATTCTAAAATGTTTCCTTTTCTCTAATTAATGCTCCTTTTCGGTAGATTAATGCAAATAGGTTTTATCTAAAAATAGCCTATGAGGTAATGGGTTAAGCAGTTAGGATTCCGAGGCATACGCTTTGTGGATTTTACAAGCTGATGCAAATAATGCAGTTAGTGTCAAGCTAGTAAGGAGCTATGCCTTCCAGTTACGAATGTAGAGAACATAATTAGTACAGCTAAAGGACGTACCGAGACAATATATTGATGATCCTGCAAAGCAGTTTGACCTTTTCTCTCACAGAGACGCCTCATTGATGCATTATCACAACCAGTAGCCACTTTTCTGATCAAGGTCTGCTCTGTCTGTTTCGTAGAGCTGTTGGGTTTGAGGGTTCTCAAGACGACCCGACCGGGCTTCCGCCCGCGGCTGGGTGAAATCGGGCGTTTGAAGAATAACAAGTCTTCCGAAACGTTTTATATTTTGTCGTATTCCAGATGATCAGTAGTCAAATCTACAATACAATTAAACAATCATAAGTATCAAGCATGTACATTACAAACTGACATAATCATGATGTAAACAGGTACATGTACACACAAAGTGTAAACAACTAACTTGCATAGCATGAAAAGTTGGATGAATACATCGTCAAATTATAGGCAATACAGTGCTCCCTCTCTACAACGACACCCTTTGGGATACGAAGATTGTATGTGTTGTTCAGAGGGAGTTGTTATAGGGAGGGAAAATCAAACATAATTAGCTTGTTTGCAGATCCCCAGATAAGGTGTATTTCGAGAACTAAAACCGTTATGCCTCAATCAAACCCTATGTTGTGACCACTCTTTAGCATCGTCACAAGGTGACGATTCTAAAGAGTGGTCACAAGATAGGGTTTGATGGAGGCATAAATAAAATACGATGGAAAAGGTTTCGGAGCCTTGTTGTTTCGGAAACAGTGACATGCGTTGTTGTAAGGAGGGGATCGTTATTGAGAGGGCCGGTGTAGAGAGGGAGCACTGTACTACTAACAAATAAACCTAATTACACAAATAGCTAAATGATAAACTTAATTACCTGGCTAATACAATAATATCCAGATTAACAATATTATGTTTTGCTGCAAAACCAAGATGTCTGACCCAAAAGTGACCAAAATGACCAATTATCACGTGACTAGAAAGTTAGCATGCAAAAGTATATTAGGTTAGTTCCCTTTTCCCGTCAAAACTAGTTGGACAAGGAGTTCTGTCGATCATATGGGAATTGAAAAGACAACAAATAACACCAATTCAATAATCAAAATTTATTCAAGTAGAGTCGGAATTAGTTTCACCCTATGACATCTGCTTATACCATACTACAGCTTCTAAGACGGTCCAAAATACCCTTGTTCACCGTGATGCTATTATGAATTTCAGCTAATAAATAATCATGTGTTCATTATTTCTCACATGAATATTCATGAGGAAAAGGTTCAATCTTGTTTGTACGAGCAGGTACATATTATTGTTTAATTTTAACGTCTTGCGTTGTCAGGCTGTAATTTTAAATAGAGTAGTGCCTGTATGAAGCGGCACTCACAAATATGTCTAGTTACGGGTCTGTAAGTAGTCATATGGTAGCTTAATGCAGATCAAAAGCAATGCAGAAAGCTCTTACAGAACTGTTTTGCATTACGTTTGCCCTGTATTTAGCAACCACATTTTATAAGACGTCTGTGTTCAGTAAATGAATGGCCGCTTAGGGCTACTGTATTAGATTTAGTTCAATTCTGACGAGACGCTGATCCGAACGATTTGCATATGTTATGACGAAAGTCTTCGATAATTCAAGTTAGACAGACCAGATTAGGGGATCCTTGAGAAAGTATGTCGATCAGAGGCTGAATTGTTTGCAGAACAAGTCATTTATTAATATATCATTAGTTCTTTCTTATAATTATGTTCGACATAGTTTAACAAGTGTACAGATTTCCCAGAGTTCTGCACGTTGTAATGCGTTAAAGTTTGCAGAGCAGAATTTTAACCCTTACAGTGCGGGACACGAGTCACTAATGTCCTTTGTAAACAGTGTAGACACAAATGAGAGGAATTCTAGAGGGAGAGATAGATAGATAGAGAGAGAGAGAGAGAGAGAGAGAGAGAGAGAGAGAGAGAGAGAGAGAGAGAGATGGGGTACGAAGACTCCGCAACTGATGCAAGTACTGATCAAAATGGTACTCGTATCATAGCATTTAAGACATGGAGTACAGTAAAACCTCTCTACAACGACCACTAAATACATCAAGTATTTTGCGCTAAAGGCAGTGGATGCTTAAAGCAAGATGAAAGTAAAACAGAACGCTCCTATAGGAGCGTTCTGTTTTACTATCACCTTGCTTAAAGCAACCACCTGCCTTAAATACCAACACATTAACACAATTTAGTGGTCGTTATAGAGAGGAGTTTACTGTAGATGGAAATAAATATCAACATAGAACTTGACCATTCGACGTAAGCTAAATTTTCTCTGCTAAGAAAACCATCAGCTTCAGGTTTCAAATTGTTGTTTATTTCAGTTTGATTGCCAACAATATACATGTAATAAGAGCATTAAACAGTTTGGATCCTTATGAGTTTCTCGACCTTATATTCTGATCCAAAATGGCTGCAATTTGTATTTTCACGGAAACGACAGGACTCAATTGGTCAGTGTGCTGGAGGCTGACTGTGTCACAATGTCTGGTAGACCTCCCAGAGGAACACGGCAATCTATCACCTAACAGCCGTTTTAATGACTTGCGACAGTTTTGACGTCTACTTAACTCTAGCCTGGTAAATATTATTATAGTCTTCAAACATATCGTCTGCTACAATTCTTAAATTTGTATTTTGCTATCGTTTCGTTTCAAAATTATAATCAGAATGATAAACGGACATGCCAAGTTACTCGGCGTCTCGTCTGCATTTAAACTGTTAGCAAAGATATAATGGCCGCTAGCGAGCAAATAACTTTAACTTTTCAACGGTAAAAATCCCACCAGTCTTTAATTCAACTCCGTATAAAACGTTTAAGCTTGCTCAATGGTTTTAAATAACAAACAGTGCAGACCCTGATCAGAGGGTTCCTAGAGGAGCCCTCTGATCTGGGTCTCCACTGTTTGCAAATGACATGACATAAGTGTCACGCATTTAAAGGGTTTATGGTGTTATTGAAAGCACTAACAATACTTGATCTAATCGGAAAGGCGTCAGGCCGTCAACCCTTGGTAGTGCAAGTAGACTGTTTAATTCACCTATTCCCTTGACTCTATTATTCGGAAAACGAAACGTGCAAACAGTGTGGAGTCGGGTCAGAGGACTTTTTTCAGAAGCCATCTGATCTGACTCTACACTGTTTGCTGAACCAACCATTATCAATAATTTTACCAACATACATTTTGTTTTTGATGTTCCCTCAAATATACAATGGATAGGTTCCAAATGTCAATGTAGACGAAATTATTGTAAAAAATATGTACTCAGGATTTGTGTAACTAATTGGGTTCTAAACTGAGAGAAGCCTGAACTGAGGAGAGCATATCAAGCATGCTTGAGAATACCCACGATAGTCTCAGAATGTATTGAAAGAACCCTGCAATAATATGGTGTTTACTGCACATTTCAACGGTAGCCCCAGATCAGACCCTGTAGGGGCCGTCTGATCAGGGTTTCTCATTCTGCCTGTGGGATACAGTTCCTTCCCTTGTTAATCCTTGCTGTGGTGATAATCTTTATTTTAACCCTTTCGGCGCCAAATTTCTAATTGTCGTCTGCAATCCAAGTTTGTTCAGTCATTCAGTAAAATAAGGAATTGAGATAAATAAATGCAAATTTCAAAGGAATAAAGCACATATATAGAAATAGAGATTGAGACAAATAGTGAAGTCCCTGATCAGACGCCGCCTTGAAAAGGCGGCGTCTGATCTGGGACTGCACTATTTGTCGTGGTGTATTTACTCGACTGTGGCGGTGAAAGGGTTAAAGAAAATCGTGTAATCAATAATCACGGAGCAAGTATATCTTATATAAATATTCATGAAATAAAGGGTAGGAGGCAATGTTCAGGATTTACGCTGTTTGCTTATGGAATACAGTTTCTGTCACGACCAAACTTTCTGTTGTTAATTTGCCACATTTAAAATTTATCTAATTGATATACGAAGTATCATTTTTGTTTACATGGACTAAACGGTTAAATAATACAATGTACTATCTATACAAATCAAACTTATCAATATTCATGATGTCATTTTGTCGTACATGAATGTTTAAGGGTTGACGCTTTCCTTCATAGTAACGCCTTTTCATGCATTTGCAATTTCCATGATGAGATTTATTAAAATGATTGGGTCTTAAAATAGCCGGAAGGAATGGGTTATATGATATGAGAATAAAATGGGTTAACGGAAATACGTTTTATAGGAGATCAAGATAATTAAAGAATTTAGACGGAACCCTGCAGACTAATTGGCGAGTGCTTAATTATTGTCCTGCTACCGTCTCGTCTGTTCGGCACAACATACAATGAGTAGAGGATAATTGGACACGTCTCAGACAGACCGTTGAACTTGTTAACATGTGTTTGGCATACAGCAGAACCTGTATAAACCGCTTATTAACCCTTTCGCTGTCAAACTCTGTCGTCTGCTAACTTTGTCGTCTGCTACAAATTTTCATTTTTTTGACTTCCCGGTTCCGTCATTTTTGTTTCAAAAACATAATAACAGTAACAAACAGTTTGGATCCTGATGAGACGCCGAGTTACTCGGCGTCTCATCTGAATCCAAACTGTTTGCATAGGAAATCACAGATCCGGAATTGGCAGCGAAAGGGTTAAAAGAATTAATACTGTGCAGTAACACCTCTCTATAACGACCATTACATTGTGTTCATTAGTTAGTATTTTGGGCAGGTGGTTGCTTAAAGCAAGGTGAAAGTAAAACAGAACGTTCCTATAGGAACGTTCTGTTTTACTTTCACCTTGCTTTAAGCATCCACCTGCCTTCAAAAAAAGTGATGTAATTTAGTGGTCGTTATAGAGAGGTTTTACTGTATATCAAAACACAAATGGCTGCTTAACCCATTCCTGCATATAAAAACATTTTCATGCATTTACAAAATATAGTATAATTCTGATTGCACAGTTTGTTTTTCAAAGCAAAAAGCAAATTCTTGAAAAGTGTACATTATAACTCTTCAGTAAATAGGTATCTCATAATTTCTTGCCGGAATGTTGAACAAAGAAAGGGTAAATGCAGAACGGAAGTGATGCTAAAATCCAATTTTCTACAACTTTAAGCTACCACCTGCATTAATAAATTCCCTCATATTGACGATTTTTGACAACTCTGTAAAAGTCACTTCGTGAAACCATTGTGATAAATAGAGCATTTGCTCATACATGAGCAAATGCTCTATTTATCATAATGGTTTCAAACTACAGAATTCTAAACTTTTCCTTTTCTCAAGTTAGTGCTCCTTTTCAGTAGATTTATTCAAAGAGGTTGTATCTAATGTATCTAAAAATAGCCTATGACGTAATGGGTTAAGGACCCGAATCTATACCTCATTTATTGGTCGGTGGAGATATGCTTTATTGTTCTTCCAATTATTTGGCCAGAATACAACTACAATAAACCCCTCTAATGCGACCATCTAAAAGAGGTATACCTATGGGTGGTAGAGTCAGGTGGTAGCTTAATGCAGGACAAAAGTAATGCAGAAAACTCCTAGGGGAGCTTTCTGCATTACCTTTTTCCTACATTAAGCAACCACCTGCTTATAAAGACACGCATGTTTATGTATTAAGCGAAGGCATTGGAGGGGTTTCACTGTATTCACAATTGTATGAACAAGAAAATACGAGTTAATAGACGAAAACGTACATAATGCGGAAATACATTAATTCTACCAGCCTGAATCTCGCTGTGACAAAAAGCATGTCTGCTCAATAGTGGATCTAGTGTAATTTTGACTACTTGATATTCAACCAAATTAACCCATTTACGCTCAGTGGATTCTTCCATGCTTATATATTAGATCAGACTATTTTTTATCCAAGGGATGCCTGGTCTAAATTATCATTTTCCTTTTGAAATTCCTATCAACAAACAGTGTAGACTCTGATCAGACGCCGCATTATGCGGCGTCTGATTAGAAAGTCTACACTGTTTGCCTATATCCCATATATGGGACCGTGGGCACAAATGGGTTAATGGACATCTCTTGACCGAGTGTCAAATATCTTGGATCTTTACCTCTAGTACGTTGGCAAAATTTCTAGCGAAACCATATGTTCGTCGATAGAAAAAGTTTTTGCTAGTTATGTACATTTGCTGCGTTTTCTTGTGTTGCTGTTCGGGCGACTGTTTGTTCTCTATGTGGTGTTTCCTGCATGACTCATATTTGAACTTTTATTTTATGAGCAAACACGACAGATCCTGATCAGATGACTTCTACAGGAATTGTCTAATTTGAGTCTACTCTGTTTCTATATCTCTTTTTAACGTCTCTAACAAACAGGGTCAAGTATAACATCCATTCTTTAATTAATTCTTTACCCAAAAATTTCAAACTCAAAGCTATCTTACAACTTTTACATATTTTTTTATTAGGCGGGTGACATAGTTTTGGCTTTGTCCGCCCGTGAGTCTGTGCTTCCAGGAGTTATACTGTAACCCTCATTATACCGGCATTCGTTACAGTGGCACCCTCGTTATACCGGCAGTATTACCGTTAAGTCTTTAAAACAACCACTGAATAAATAGGCACAATGCCAATAAGACAGGTGATCGCTTAATGCAGAACACAAGAAGTGCAAAAAGCTCCCTTTAGGGAGCTTTTTGCACTTCTTGTGTTCTGCATTAAGTGTTCACCTGTTGGTACCAGTTTAAAACTGGCCATATAGTTCCTTTCAGATTTAAACTCGTTATAACGGCAACCTCGTTATACCAGCATAATGTCTGGAAACAAGCACCTTCGTTATAATGAGGATTCACTGCATCTCAGAAATAGTTAGGAATGTTTAATTGAAACAATGTGTAAATGTAAGTATTATAACATAATGTATGCCTGCAAGTATCATTTACAGTGACATTGAATCACAAGAGTTATGACCCTTTGTTTGCCAAAAAGGTAACGTTTCGCATGTCCAGAGCAATTTTCTGAGAAATTTTCTATGAAACTTTGTGTAACTGTTAAGTAGCATAAGGATATGCGGCTCTGCAATTATCATTTATACTGACCTTGGAACACTGTCTTCAGAGGTATGACCTTTGTGTTCTAAAATGTAACATTTTTGTCTGTCCGGAACCGTATATCAGAAACTGTTTTTCTATGAAACTTTGTGAAACTAATGAGTAACATAAGGGCCTGCGGCTCTGAATTTATTACTTACATTGACACTGAAACAGTGGAGTTATGGCTCTTTGTTTGCGATAGTCTTAACCTCTGGTCAATAACCCAATTAAATTCTGAGACCAGTACTTGTTTGGCGGACATCAAATCAGCAAATTAGCTTGTTACACTTGTTATATACATACCAATAACTTCCCATGTTCAAATTGATTTGCTTGTATTGCTTCTGTATACAGTAAAACCTCTCTATAACGGCCACTAAATTACATAAAGTATTTCGTGTTAAAGGCAGGTGACTGCTTAAAGCAAGATGAAAGTATAACAGAACGCTTTTATAGGAGCGTTCTGTTTTACTTTCACCTTGCTTTTAGCGGCCACCTGTCCTAAATACCAAATAATTAACACAGTTTATTTGCCGTTATAGTGAGGTTTTACTTTAAAATAAGAATATTGATAAGCGTAGCGTTTTATCGCAACAGCACCCCTGTTAAACGAATGCTTACTAAAGAATTTCCAATCACAGTAATTATTGTAGATGTCAGATTGTACGAGTGCACAGTCGTTTACAAACAGAGACGATCCAGATCAGAGCGCTCCTAGACCAGCGCCTGCTCTGTTTGGCTTTTAAAATTCTCTTCCACAATATATCCTTTCATACTGTTTGGACTATGCCAAACATCTATGTTGGACTATTCCATTCAGGGAAACTCAGAAAGGGTTAAAGGGTAAAGTTTGACATATGTTTATATACTTGATATTTGCTTGATTTCATAATTACAATTATCTGTTTCATCAGAATCAGTGATTACACCGATTACCCTGATTTGTTATGTTTAACTTCAAAATTAATAAAGTGTAACGCCTCATCATAGGGACGAACATGCAAGGTATGATGGTCCTGTGTTTAACAGATTGTTCCTTATCGTATATCAATACCTGTCTCGTGTGACCTTGACCTGAAGTTCATGACCATTAAACCTTAGCTTATCACGGGAAATAAAATAATTATGTGCTTCATGGTGTGTTCTGTATCGTAACAATGGACGAACGCTCAAACAGACACAATTATACTTTGTTGCGAGGGGAGTGTTGGGGTGGGGAGTGGGGAGAGGTAATACAAAAGTCAGTTTTATTGTAAGCACACTCATACCATTTTACGAGCAAATGTATTGGATTACAATGTTACAGAGCAGTGAAATATACATGATGTATGACAAATAAACACAAATAAACGATTCACACAAAAGCAACAGTCAATTAGTCTGTCGTTGGCACTTCACGACAATCACTTTGTTTTATATCCGCCACAGTCTCGTACTCTCCGTTTCAATACTTGCCCGTCTATTTCCCTTCTGTTCTATTATGTTCAATATACAGTAAAAACTCGACTCGTTAGTAATGAAGAATTGATGCCATGTAAGCCAGGTGGCTGCTTAGTGCAGGGTGAAAGTCATGCAGATAGATCCTAGTGGAACTTTACCCACGACTTTCACTTTGCATTAACCCTTCGCTTGCTGAATTTTAAAATACATTTCTCCTTCTTTACCCATGTCCTGTTGTGTAATTATATCTTCACTGTGTACAGGTATTTCGCTGCGCAATCACTGCTGTAGAGTGCACTGGTTGCACAATCAACTTGTAAATAGTGCAGACCCTTTTAAGACAGCTCCTGCAGGAGCTGTCTCATCTGGGTCTTCACTATTTACAGGTACGTATATTGACGTGAATAGTAACAATTGTTACTGCTATTTGTAATAGTGTTCGAACTATCGGGGGTCTTCAGGATCCAAGCTGTTTCGCTAACTACAAATACAATTCAGACAGCGGATGGCGGATGACGGGCTAGGGGTTACACCTATATTAGTATTGAAACCTAATATATCGATTCCAGTGTTAGTTATATTTCGTAACGTTATACAACTGATTGTCTGTAGTATTAGTTGTATATCAAGGCGAGGAATTCAATACAAGCTCAGCTTTCATTCCAATCCTTCATGTCAAATGTACATATATGCAATTAAGGAAACTAAATATGTTTAACCAAGAAACATATCTACTGCTACATGTAACAACAACAATATGTGAACTATTCATAATTGTTTCAGCAAAACCTCTCGTAAACGACCTTTATTGATCTTCCCCTGGAGGGGGCGATCATATGGAATGCATTTTCGATTTGTGCTATGGGCGAGGGGAAGTGGAAAGTTTCTTCTATTACTGATGATCAGTGTAGCAGTGAATAGTTTTTATGAGATTCACGCTATTTGGATTCTGATAAGACGTGTTTGCTAATATCCTTTATTCTCTGGGTCAAGAAAGTGAAGAGGTTAATTATCATAAATAAACATGAGGTGAAGGCAGTTTGGATGCTGATCAGACTAGTTTCGTAATGTTTGCACGATCAGGATCCAAACGGTTTGCAAATAACTTTTATATTCGGGATCAAGTCAATGGAGGTGTCAATTATCCCAATTCAAGCACAATGTAAATGAAAATTGCACGGGCAATACTCTAGCATGCCTTGTTAGACAAAATGCCTGAGAAACTCCTTAACCCTTCGCTTGCTATTCACGTCAATATACCTACCTATAAATAATGAAGACCCAGATGAGACAGCTCCTGCAGGAGCTGTCTCATCAGGGTCTGCACTATTTACAAATTGATTGTGCAACCAGTGCACTCCGCAGCAGTGATTGCACAGCGAAATACTTGTACACAGTGAAGATATATGTAATTATACAACAGGACATGGGTAAAGGAGGAGATATGTATTTTAAAATTCAGCAAGCGAAGGGTTAAAATTGCCCGAGATTTGAACTTTTTGTATAGAAAAGGGCTAGGCAGAAAAACGAGAAAGATTTGATTTCTGTACATAAAAACATAGGTAGTAAAAATTGGGCATTAAGATTAGACAATGACAACTTAAAGTGTTTCATTCATTTCACTAAATTGTTATATTTATATAAATATTCAAGTTTTGATGGGGCTTACTCAAGTTATTTGGATTCCTTCTTTGGACCGCTGATTCTAAGCGACCCACACCCTGGTGTTACATTGCCCTTCCTTGTAATAAAATTTTGGGGGGCAATTCAGATGCTTGCATAAATGTTTGTCTTGTAATAAATCTAATGTTCAGTTCCGAATGCCTTAGATTCATGCAGAACAAAAGCAATGCAGAAAATCTACACCTACTTTGTAAGTTTTTGCATTCTTGTACATGACTGAATATATAATGAGTCATGTTGAACAAGTATGTTATAGAACAATAGATAAAGGCGCTTATTCAAATACAGCTGAACTTCGATATCTCGAACTCGGATAACTCGAACTTCGAGATAACTCGAACAAAACGTTCAGTCCTTCCAAAACTCACATTACACAATTGCTCTAAAATATATCGCTACATATATCTAGAAACACATGCGCTAGCTTAATACAGGTCTAAATTAATGCTGAAAGCTCATACAGGAGCTTTCAGCATTAATTTAGACCTACATTAAGTGGTGGCCATGTGAAATTGTTCAGATCAGATATCGGATGACTCGAACCTCTGTTATCTCGAACTAATTTGTATGGTCCTTTGAAGTTCGAGTTATCGAAGTTCAACTGTACTCAAATCGGCATTTCTCCACCAAACACCTATGCTGTGACCGCTTTTTAGAATCATCTAAACGATTCTAAACAGTGTTTACGCCATATACATGTATTAAATTAGAAATAAAAGAATTGTTTAGACACATGTCTACTCTTTACGTATCTTATCTTGGCCTCCGATATCAGCAATGCAATGCTCGCATTATGGCAGTAAATAGGTCCTTCTGTTGTTTGTTATTTGGCCTGCTTGTCCATGTGTTGTTGGCCATTTGGCCTGTACTGCTTGTCCATGTGTTGTTGGTCATATGGTCTGTACTGCTTGTCCATGAGTTGTTTGCCATTTGGCCTGCACTGCTGGTTCATTTGTTGTTTGTCATTTGGCCTGTGATGCTGGCACATGTGTTGTTTGTCATTTGGCCTGTGATGCTGGTCCATGAGTTGTTTGCCATTTGGCCTGTACTGCTTGTCCATGAGTTGTTTGCCATTTGGCCTGTACTGCTTGTCCATGAGTTGTTTGCCATTTGGCCTGTGATGATGGTCCATTTGTTGGATGTCATTTGGCCTGCACTGCTGGTCCACGTGTAGTTTGTCATTTGGCCTGTACTGTTGCAGATGGAGCCGTTTGTCTTCTTAGTGATTCTGTTGTGCACTCTTTCGAGATATGGGGATTGTATTAACTCTTCTAAGGTCTGAGCGACTGTAAAGGGATAAAATGAAACAAACTGAAAGTGTACCTTTCGCATAGGTGTAAACAAAATTAGTTATGCTGAGATAACAATATTACAGTATATAACTGATAATACTAGCAGCGCATTGGCGCGCATTAAATTCGATAACACACTCGTGAAATCTAACATAATTATATAACTCGCGTGTAAGAAACCTAAATGTAGAGTTCCAGATAAGATGCCACCCTCGTTATACCGGCATTCGTTACAATGGCACCCTCGTTGTACCGGCATTCTTTACAATGACACCCTCGTTATACCGGCATTCATTACAATGGCACCCTCGTTATACCGGCATTTGTTACAATGACACCCTCGTTATACCGGCATTGGTTACAATGACACCCTCATTATACCGGCATTTGTTACAATGGCACCCTCGTTATACCGGCATTTTTACAATGATACCCTCGTTATACCAGCATTCGTTACAATGGCACCCTCGTTATACCGACATTGGTTACAATGGCACCCTCGTTATACCGACAGTATTCATTGAAACAAAATTACCGTTAAGTCTTTGAATCAGCCACTGAATAAATAGGTGCAATGCCAATATCACAGGTGATTGCTTAATGCAGAACACAAGAAGTGCAAAAAGCTCCCTGGAGCTTTTTGCAATTCTTGTGTTCTGCATTAAGCCATCACCAGTTGGTTCTAGTTCAAAACTGGTCAAATGGTTCCTTTAATATTCAAACTCGTTATAACGGCAACCTCGTTATACCAGCCCAGTGTCTGGAAACAAACACCTCCGTTACAAGGGTGCACTGTACGAGTAAGATCGCAAATTGCGAGAAAAGGGTTAAATACATTTATGATTATTCATAAAGTGATGTACCTTAAGTGGAGTGATGAAGAAGAGCTGTTAACGGAGAACAAGTTGGATGAGGAGAGAGAAGCTTTGGCGTGAGCCCTGATAGACCGGTCCCTGGAGAACAACCTAAAATCACTGTCCGGGTTCACCCCCTAGAAGAGACAATAATTATGCATTCAAGTCAAGAAACAAATAATCATAAAATTATCAAGTATAGTAAACGTGCATATAACATGCATTACCCCACCTCTGATAATTTGTGGGTGAAATCCGTGTGTGTGATTGGTTGAATTTTGTCACGTGATCGAAGAGTAAAACTTATACACCGTCACTAGAAATTCAATACACAGTCGGTAGAAAACCAATACACGGTCAGTAGCTAGGTTACTTTCCATGCCAAAGTAGAGCCCACATTTGAGGTAATGACTGCACGGTCTTTTGTCAGCAAATGGTTACTGAGTAAATAAGATTTTATTTTAAAGTTAAATACATAATGTACATAACGGATTTTTGTTCCGTTATAATTGTGGTTAGCTCGATTGGACTGTGCCGAATTGATGTTGGGCAAAATAGGCACGGCACAGTTATGGTAAGAGTTGTCATTAGTTTGTTAACGCTTTGCTTCCTTAGACGCAGACGAGATTGAGAAAAAGAAGCAACTGGGCACTGATAAAATAATAGTGGCAGGTCATCGGTGGGGTAAATTCGTTACATAGTCATGCTTCGCCTCGACTGGTATAACATTTACTAACCAGGTATCATCCCGTACCCGGTCACTACATGACTATGTAACTAATATTACAATTCTGTCGATTGTAGGGTATTTAAGACAGATTAGAGTCCAAACATATATTTGCACAGTGGGGTAACAGTTACGGCTAACAAAACAATCAATCAGGGAGCATTTGTGTTACTCTAAACTTGCATGTAACTAGCATCTTTCGTAAAAGTACCATCTTCATTTAAACTAGCATCTCCCTTTAAACTTTAAATATTTCTCTTTAAACTACATCTCTCCTAAAACTAACATCTCCCTTTAAACTAGCATCTCTCTTAAAACCAACATCTCCCTTTAAACTAGCATCCCTCTAAACTAGCATCTCCCTTAAAACTAGCATTTCCCTTTAAACTAGCATCTCCCTTAAAACCAGCATCTCCCTTAAAATTAGCATTTCCCTTTAAACTAGCATCTCCCTTAAAATCAGCATCTCCCTTAAAGCTAACATGTCCCTTAAAACTAGCATTTCCCTTTAAACTACCCCCCCCCCTTAAAACTAGTATTTCCTTTTAAATCTAATATCGCCCTTAAAACTAGCATTTCCTTAAACAAGCATCTCCCATAAAACTGTAATTGCCTAAACTTACTGTGTCCATGTTATATTATGACTCAAATTAATATTCATGAGGTCATTTTTCTTACATGAATATTAATGGAGTAAAGGGTTAAACTAGAAAGGAACTGTACTGAATGGATCGCTTTAGATGGATCATATTGTAACTATACTGCATCGCTTTAGATATATCATATTATAAATGTACTGAACGGATCGTTTTAGATAGATCATATTGTAACTGTACTGAACGCATCGCTTTAGATAGGTCATATTATAACTGTACTGAAGGGATCGCTTTAGATAGATCATATTGTTACCGTACTGAAGGGATCGCTTCAGATAGATCATATTGTATGTGTCCTGAAGGGATCGCTTTAGATAGACCATATTGTATGTGTCCTGAAGGGATCGCTTTAGATAGATCATATTGTATGTGTCCTGAAGGGATCGCTTTAGATAGATCATATTGTATGTGTCATGAAGGGATCGCTTCAGATAGATCATATTGTATACATGTGTCCTGAAGGGATCGCTTTAGATAGATCATATTGTATGTGTCCTGAAGGGATCGCTTTAGATAGATCATATTGTTACTGCACTGAATAGATCGCTTTAGATAGATCATATTATAACTGTACTGAACGCATCGCTTTAGATAGATCATATTATAACTGTACTGAAGGGATCGCTTTAGATAGATCATATTGTAACTATACTGAAGGGATCGCTTTAGATAGATCATATTGTATGTGTCCTGAAGCCCGTAATAATTTACTCCATTCATGTTCATGTAAATCATGAGACTATCGGGAATATTAATTGGCTGCATTTATATTATGTCACGTGATCACTGACAGTTTTGACCAATCGCAGACAATGCAGAATAGGGCTATGTCGTATAATTAAACAGAACAGAATCCTAAGGCAGCCGTCTAGTCTGGACCTTCTTTATTTGCAAAGGGCGTTAAAATGTGTCTGTATAATGTTAAATGACAAATTCCTACCATCCCCTTCATAAGATATAGGTAAGGTGGATTCCATATTTCGCTTTAACCCTTTCCCTCATATAAACGAGAATTCACGCATTTGCAAACAGACTAGACCCCGATCAGACGGCTCATGTAGGTGCCGTCTGATCGGGGTCTGCTCTGTTTGCTAACAGTATTTGAAAGATCTGTTCCTCTACTTTCTAAAACGGCTACAATGTTCCACCTTCCATATTTCATTATAACTATTTTGTTACTGACCAATCAACGGCCATTGCAAGTTGCACTAAATATAGACCAGGGAAAGGGTTATATGAATTTACCATAATATTATAATATCGGAGTTAAAAGTTGATTACAAACCTTTACTGACGCTCTCTTCGACTTCAGTAGACACCAGAGAGTGGTATTCATGAAAAGGTCCAGTCCGTCTAAAGCCATCATTGTCTCTCCCAGACACCGCTTCTTTGAAATAAAATGGCGCTTGTAGTACAACCTTATTCTCAGGGACCATTTGGCTTCTTTTTCTAG
The DNA here is from genome assembly GCA_963576725.1 of Azorinus chamasolen. NCBI lineage: Eukaryota > Metazoa > Mollusca > Bivalvia > Cardiida > Solecurtidae > Azorinus > Azorinus chamasolen. The sequence continues at coordinate 90,836,146 of OY755239.1, read as the reverse complement.
CTGGACATCGTCAAACAATACTTCCTGGTTTATTTTGGCGTTATTGGTCGCAGGTACCCGTTTTAGTGATTTACTTTTTTCCCTTCGATCGTCCCTAAAGAGAGTACATTTTGAAATGATGTGACCCGTAAGAACACCGAGGTCTCTTGCCTTTAGTAATAAAACCCGCAGCTGACTTCCATTGCTGAAGTACTGCAGGCTTAGTTTCAAACATGGTGTTGCATTAAAGAAAGTATCGTCATATACATTTGTACAATTGTTCCTGACATGTTGTAGTGTAACTTCCCCGTTACTGTTACCTGTAGTTACAGGCACACTTTCTTCATTCGAAAGACGATGTGTACGAGACTCGCCCTCAGCCAAGGCCATCGTATTCTCACTTGTACCAAGTATTACGGTCGATATCCTGGTCACCGTGGAAACTATTGATACTTTTCTAATGTATTCGCCTGGTTGTTTTTCTTCTTTTATCACTTCGCTTTTAGAGCTAAAATTGGAGTCGTTGCTTTGCTGTCGCTTGAATTCCAATACACACTCATCGATGCTCTCTGGTGAAATGGATATTTGACTGTTCTGTCGCGACAGAATTCCACTGTCGCACCAATCCTTTTCTTGGCCTGTTGTTCTTCCCATTGGGTTCATAGGAAACTGTTTCAAACCCTCATATGAGAAAGATGCTCTGCAGTAATTGATGAGAGAATTTAAATGGGGAAATGTGTTCTCATTTTGAACATCTGGCAACATTATTCCCAGATCAATTTCCGAAGCACCTCTTTCCGTGTTTCTCCAAATCCTTGTTTCCCGAACGCTATCCAGTATCCCGTTCGTCATCCTTCTGAACGAGCAGTTAAACCTCTGTAGACCCGAGCGAAATGTAAATTGCTCAGACATTGCAACTGGTAAAGTTTCCTAAAGCAAAGGACTACTTTTATTCGCAGGAATACATACTGCTATATGCAATATATGTATATCAGAACGCACGTTTACATTGTTTTATATTAGCGGGAATATGTTTAACCCCTCCTTATATTAGCTAAACTGTAATGAACCAATAGAAACATAGATCTTAGCCAACCCACCTGTGGTGATAACATCCTTAAACCTTATCGTGAAGGCCTAATATGAAATAATTCTTAGGATTCGCTCACCCTTCAGAGTACTACAGACTAAGCGTCATGTGGTTTGGATTCTGATGGGTAGCCGAATAACTCGGAGTCTCGTTTGGATGGAAAATGTTTGAAAGTGGAAGTCAGTAATCTTGAGCTATGCCAGTTAACTGCAGTAAAACTTGTCTCAAGCAACCATCACAATTAGGTCTACTTTGGATCATTTATGTAGCTGGTAGTTTAATGAATGTACATTGTAAAATTCAATGGCGAAAGTTCCTCTAGAACCTTTCTGCATTACCTTTATCCTGCATTAAGCAACCACTTGCTTTTAACACTCCTGTATTCAATTAGTAAATGGTCCTTTAAGACACATTCTAATACACGTTTAAATATGGGAACATTAAGATTCGTACATAATCTCAGCCGCTAGATACTGATATGGGGTATTCGAAAGGGACGACACAGGATTTCACCCTTTATATGCTGAATATGGAAGTTTAATAGTCCATAACTGTTTAAAGGTAGAGTTCATACAGTATGAATGGATATACCTTGTGAGAGGTTTTCAAACAGTGCAAACCCTGATCAGAGGTCTCCTAGCGGAACCCTCTGATCTTGGTCTACACTATTTGCAAATGACCGTGCATTCGTTTCCTTCATTCAGAGAGTAAAATATATTTTAAGTTATTGAAAATAAGGCCGGGTAACGCATTCTGACAACATTAGATTGACCATCCCCTTAACCATTTCCCTGTTCTATGTTTATTACAAATTGCAATACCTACTGAATATTCATGGGCAAAATAGTTAAACGGAAACATGGAAGGTAAAGCATTGTAGCCATTTTAGAAAGTAAAGAAACCGATCTATCAAATTCCGTGAGCAAACAGAGTAGACCCTGATCAGACGGCTCCTATAGGAGCTGTCTGATCTTGGTCTACTCTGTTTGAAAATGCGTGAAAACACGTTTATATGAGGGAAAGGGTTAAAAATGGTATCATGACTTGATTGCGCAAAATACAACTACCACTACTGTGTTTTAAACAGGAGCCACTGTTGGATGTTGTAATCGAAAGCGTCTATGGAACCCATTGCGTTTGTGTTGTTGCACAGTATTCACTCTTCATGCATAGTGAGAGTCTTGAGCCTCAGTTGCGTTATCAATTTCGACATTTTCGGATCACACTATTATGTTATTGTTAATGATATCAGGAAATGGGCCCAGAATCGTCTATGCCCTTGGACACAACCATTGCTACTAGGAGTATTAGGATGGATTCTGCGATGCTCGTGTAAGGTTGGTCATTGGGTTTCCTTGCAGTCCGAACAAGTTGCTGCTGCGAACACAGGGGTCTGGACCACTTCATGGGGGATCTATTATGTACTATATAATAACAAGGGTTCCAACTAGCAGAACGGACATCCGTGTACCACGTGTACAAATATGAATGTAACTCTTGCAATTTCAATGATAATTTTGTAATTCTTTCGGCTATTGAAAGCCAATATATTTTACTATCAAATAAATATAATCTTCTGACGGTAACTTACGTGCAATTATCAATCCAACAACGATTTTCTCAAAATTTCACGTGTTTTCTGGGTCGTTGACAAACGTTCGTTCACCCCGGTTTCACTATATGACAGCCATAACCTGGCGATTTTCAGTTCAAAAGATGGCGTGGTTCAATAAAACAACCCAATTATATCACCAATCTCCATTTGTCCTCTTAATAAATAAGCAACTAGCAACAGCGGCCTTTCCGTCTGTCGTTATGTTTCTTTTCGGATGCTGCCATTTTGCAACAAATTTGAATGGAGCCATTTCATTGGATGAGCGAAGGAAAAGTTGGAAAATCCGTGACGTCACGTACAATGGCTCCTTCCTCGACGATTTGAAGCAAACTGACAAAACTCGCTAGTTTTACATCATTCTTTTGATGCTGGGGACTAAATAATTGGAGGTGGGTGTTAGAATTGATTCGTTTTATTGACTCACGCCATCTTTTGAACTGCAAATTGCCAGGTTATTGCTGTGATATAGTGAAACCGGAGTGAACGAACGTTTGTCAATGACCCAGAAAACACGTGAAATTTTGAGAAAAATCATTGTTGGATTGATACTTGTTCATAAGTTACCGTTATAAGATTATATTTATTTGATAATCAATATATTGGCTTTAAATAGCCGAAAGAATTACGAAATTATCATTTAAATTGTAATAGTTACAGTCATATTTGTACTCGTGGTACACGGATATCCGTTCTGCTAGTTGGAACCCTTGTTATTATATAGTATATAGACCCCAGCGAAGCGGTCCAGACCCCTGTGGCTGCGAAGAATCCCTTTGCAATTTTGTACATATCAGTTAACCTCTTACATCATGTAGATGTTTTGACGAATTTGTAAATAGGGTAGATTGAGACCAGGGTCCATGCTTATAAAACTTTTAGTTAAGTCTGAGAACGTTCTCAAGCTTTTGATTGGTCAGATTTGAGCCAAAGGCTCAAATCTGACCAATCAAAAGCTTGAGAACTCAAATCTGACCAATCAAAAGCTTGAGAACGAAACTCAGACTCAACTAAAAGCTTTATAAGCATGGACCCTGACGATTCCCATAGAAGTCGTCTGATCAGGATCTGCTCTGCTTGTTTATGGAATGGTATATAAAATAATTATGCGCATCGAAATCTACAGTTTCTGCCTCGACCAAACACAATCATGCTGTTATATATCATTATATGTTCTCAGCTAATACATATTCATACATTTATGTTTTTCTTACTTGAATATACATCAGATAAAGGGTTAAAACTAGGAATAGTCTCGTCTCAGTTTCTTTCTCAAGTGGAAATGAACCACCGGCTGTGCGATAAACACCTTGGCTGGAATAATGGCTTTCTTCCAAGTAAACATTTTCTAGTCATTGTTAATTTGACGTGTAATAGTTTCATGACATTCTTATAAAATTCAGGTATAGAGAGGATGAACCATTCAAGGACGTTTGGTCCGCATAAACAAAAAACAAACCCACATTTTCGACATGCGATTAAATTACAAACAAATCGTCTGAATTGCTACGAATATTTCAGAATTAAGTCATTTTCTCTCACAGATACTATAATCCCTATTTTGTCATTCTATCGGCTTGTGATTCCATTTGTGACCTAGAATTGTTGCGTATATAACCCATTTCTACGGTAGTATACATGCGCCTGTCATAATCAACACAGTGGGTCGGTATTGTCAAACTAATACACAAATACCACTCGGGGTAATTAAAAATATACCGTGTTTTACTCAGTGTTATGTGTTCACTGTCGGGGTAACTGTATACATGCACATTGTCTGACACTTAATTTATGTTGGAACGTTCAGCTAGGAAAACAAAGATTAATTTGATCTTTTTCTTAGTGAGATTGTGTAGCTTGTACTGTGTTGCTTGGTTCTTTGTGTTAGTTTGTTGTTGTTGTTTATGCCGAGGCAATCGAACCGACGTAAGGTGTGGAGACAAAAACAATTACAGAACAATATTGAACATATTTAGGATTGTTTTAATGTTCTATTCCTGTTCTAAAAATATTTTCTTGGGTGGGTGTGCTTTTAATTTGGCATAGTGTTTGGAGTAATTTGATATGGACAAGTAATAGTGTTTGGATCTAGACAAGAGATAGTGTTTGATCTAGGCAATACATGTTGTTTGGATCTACACAAACATATAATTTGGATCTAGACAAGCCATAATGTTTGGGTCTAGACAAGATATAGTGCATGGATATAGACAGCACATAGTGTTTGGCTCCAAGTGATACGCAAAGTAACTCAGCACCCTAACCATTTGCTGATGTGATTATAACTTTAAAGAGAATTACTTGAAGTATTGTGAATTACCATATACATGTAGCACACTGGTAAATATTTTTACCCTGACCCATTATCCTTGATTTCCTTTGCAAGTATTATGTATACATGTGAGACTACAGGTACATATGTAACTAGGTGTAGATCAGGATCCAATATGTTTGACACTCTCTAAGAAGCTTGAATGAAAGGGAAGTAAAGTACTTCTAATTAGAAATCGTACAGACAACATTGTTTAGAGTATGGTAAGGGTTAAGGTAGGTAGTTGTGACACCGAGCGTTAATATACGTATTTGTCTCTTGTGAACAACACGACGGGTGAACGTGGCAGTTAAACAGTAAGCAACCTTGTTCCACGGTGTGTCTAAACCAGGGCATAGACAAGAAAATAGAACCAGATCGCTGATCATGGCTTGCACGGTTTACCTAATGTTTCCAACGCAACATACAATTCAACATTATTATAGATACAGTCTCGATGCGCAGCGGTTCAGCTTCGGACTTCGGGTCTAACCAGCTGCACGAGCTTAACGAGAATTTCACTATTTCGCCGTGCAATCACTGCTGTGGAGTACACTGGCTGCAAGTCAACTTGAAAATAGTGCAGACCCTGATTCGCTGTTTTATTATTATTCAAAACCTCGTCAAGTTCAGCAAAATCCTATTGTATAGAATGGAATAGTCTGCAAAATACATATTTCGTAAATAAAAACGACAGGGCACTCCTAATTGCTAATATGTGGTAATTGTGTATTAACACCCGTAAGAAATACAAGCCGCCTTGGAAGTTGTATACAGTATAACCTGTCCTAAGCGGACATTAAAAGGAAATCTAAATCTTGATTTATAGAACAGGTGGTAGCTTAGTGCAGGGGAAAAAGTGACGCAAAAAGGAACTTTTTGGTAGTGATATTACCCTGCGTTAATCCTTCTCTTGCTGAAATTTAAAATGCATTTCTCCTTTTTACCCATGCCCTGTTGTATAATTACATATATCTGCACTGTGTACACGTATTTCGCTGTGCAATCACTGCTGTGGAGTGCATTGGTTGCACAATCAATTTGTAAATAGTGCAGACCCTGATGAGACAGCTCCTGCAGGAGCTGTCTCATCTGGGTCTTCACTATTTAGAGGTAGGTATATTGACGTGAATAGCAAGCGAAGGGTTAAGACAGGTTCTACTGTCGTGTAAAATTCCATGTCGACAGAGAGGTTTACAGCCATGTGTCTGAAAAATACAGTCAAACGTGATTAGACCCATCATCTGAAGAATACTCATGTAAGAAATGAAGGCTTCAGGCATACTAATTAAATGAAATATTTTAATGGCTTAAACACAGGATATATGCCTTTTTTGCTACAATCAGATCTATATCGTTTCCTAAGCAAACAGAACATACTCTGTTTGGTCTACCCTTTTAGTACATACATGGAAAGGCGTTTATATCAGGTAATATGTCAGGTAATATCTTAAAATGCAGGTGATTGCGTATGTCAAAAGTAATGCAGTATTTAGGGTGCTTTCTTCGCTACATCACTACAGTAAAACCCCTCTTATGAGACCACTGAATGAATAATCATGGCTGTGTTTATAAGCAGGTTGTTGCGTAATACAGGACGAAGTGTATGCAGTGGAGCTTTCTGTATAACTTTTGTCCTGCATTAAGCTACCATCTACCCATGGCACCCAAAATTATGCCCCCTTTTTGTGGTCGTATTAGAGGGGTTTTACTCTATTGCATTGGTTATTTCCAACATTTACAATACGGAATTGTTGTAAAATGTATCACTACGCATATATAGAAACACATGTGTCATCTTAATGCAGCTCATAAGGAATGCTGGAGTTTTCAGCATTAATTTAGACCTGCATTAAGCTGTGAACTTTAGGAATTGCCCAGCTGATTCGAACGTCTGTTATATCGAGGTAATTTGCATGGTCCATCGAAAATCGATATACAGTAAAACCTCTCTTAACCGGACGTTAAATTTAGTACAAATATCGGTCTTGGGGACAGGTGACAGCTTAATGCATGACTTTCACCCTGCATTAAGCAGTCACCTGCCTACAATATCTAAATTCCTGTCTACTAGAATTCCGGTTAAGAGAGGTTTTACTGTATTGAATGTGCAACAATTCTCCAGTACCACCCACTATTTCATTTCTGATGACTTTGAAAATATCCGTTAATTTCAAGATTGAATATATTTGGAAATGGTTGTGTTGCACTGTTTGCTATTTCGAGTGACACTAATGTATATATATATATATGTAGCTGTCTGGACGGCTACTGTGTGATTTATGCAGACTCCAGCACAAACAGAAACTCGAATATACGCAGAAAGACACATGAGTATTAGGTTGACCATATACGAAACAAATACATGTATGAATTATGCAGGAAACACCACATACAAAACACACAGCTGCCCGAACAGCACCACGACACCTAGACCAAAGATCAGACGGTTCCTCTTGGAGTCGTCTTATCAGGGTCTGTTCTGTTTGTCTATGGTTATGAATATATGTTCTGCCAAACCCGAACAAACTTGTGTTGATATACCATTATATCAATGCTGCCAATAAAAGTATATATAATTCCATTATTTCTTTCATTAAATCCCATTAGGTAAAACATTAACCCATTTGCTCCACGATCTCATATATGGGATGTAGGCAAACAGTGTAGACTCTGATCAGACGCCGCATAATGCGGCGTCTGATCAGAATCTACACTGTTTGCTGATAGGAAATTCAATATAAAACAAAACAAAAATGAAAATTTAGACTTAGATAAAAAATGGACTAATCCAATATATAAGCATGGAAGACTCCACCTGGAGCAAATGGGTAAAGCACAATGTAGTTAAACTGTTGGTTGTATCAATGTGAAATATGGCACATATCTCTATAAACCTTTCTGATCGCCCTTTTAATTGAAAGCGCTGGAGGTCGTTTGACTGACGTTGCAGTTGTATATTCGCTATAGTATGGTTAAACGCGCAGCGTCGCGCACAAATGTTTAAATCAAATGACTTTGACACTTTATCAAAGTTAGTGCGTTCTATAAAATGCGCAATTAAAGTACGAGAACACGTTTGAGATCAAATGAGTAGTTTCGATTATAGACTATAGTAATATGTTACCTTGTTACTGAATTTGTTGTCTTGTTATATAGTTCTTTGGTAACATTATCCCTCAAGGAGGTTATACCAAAGGTATATATGCTACCACAATAGGCATCAATATTTCGACATGTTCTGTATTTTGTATGTATATCATTATGGATGATAAACTATTGTTTGAATCCTAAATTTGATAAACTAGGTCTGTTCTGTTTTATCACCAACTGACACACCGTATTAGAACATTCCAGTTTGTTTATAACTTACATACCTCCCTACTTTAACGTGTTTTACTTATCAAAATGGAGCACAAGTCTCTTTGTACTTTGATTAGACCTGTTCATCTCCATGTTGTTGAAATTTTACTCCTGGCATATCAAAGATAACCAGGTAGGTGTTTCGTGTTTGAAATAGCGTGTCTTGTGCATATTTCTCTGTACAAATTAAAAATTTACCATATTCTACAACGGCCTGTTTGTTTTCACATACAAGGAACAAGCCTAACCGAGACTGAATTCACAATTTTATCCATGCACGCACTATGTTCAATTTGTCGGTAACTCGATTGTGAATAATCATGGCATATCCTCAGGCGTAAGCAATATTATTTGGTATTCTCAAGTGTAGGCAATACTATTTGAAGTGTATTATAGCCAACTTAATTTAATTAATATAATAAAACCACTTGTTTTGTTAACAATATCTGTTTTGTTTGGTGTGGTTATAAAACGATCAATTGCAAGGTAAAGATGGCAACAAATAACCATTTGGCCGTTTAAACCACATTGAAAAATGCTTCTGTCTGAAATATGCGTACCTATCGCTGGAATTTTATAGTATATTACGGACGTCTTGCAGTCGAAATAATGATTTCGTTCAAGTGATTTAGCGTATATTAGAAAACATGTCGACGTTCAGATGCTGGTAATTAGATCACAGACTGTCAAAATAATAGGTAATTATATCGCATGTCGTCATTGAAATGTTGCCAAAACTCATGGTGGTGATTTAAATCACTGGAACTTACGTAAAAAAGAACAAAATTGCATTTTGTGCTGCAAAAATAATGACGACTAGAACCACCAACTGTCCCAAGACATTACTTGGTATGCATCGTTTAATTAATTAATTCTAACAGTACAATAGAGCTTGTTTTAATCAAGGGTCTGTAAGGCATGTGGTATCTTAATGCAGGTCAAAAGTAATGCAGAAAGCTCCTATAGATGTTTCCTGTATTATGTTGTCCCTGCATTAAGTAATCACATGCGTTTCAACAGGTATATGCTCTTTAAACGAATGACAGGTTCTAATGTAATCTATTCTTAAAACTTGCCAAATAGAAACAGGCGTTAGACCTATGCATTGTGTCCGTGCCTTCCTGACTCCCTTTGATGAATTACCATACGGCTCGTACCTGAATTTATCATAAAACACAATCTCACCCTTGTTTTTAATGTTGGAAACGCGTGTACTGAAAGTTGCAACCAGTGTAGATTCAGATGAGGAAACTCGTGGAGGAACCCTCAGATTGTAGTCTGCATCGTATTGCAATTATATATTCTCAAAATTAAGCATTTCATTCTGAATGACCTGTGTGGTTAAACCCTTTGAATATGTAGCTTTCACAAAAGCTTAGATGTTTTTGAAAGCATGCAATTTCCGTGTAAGTGTTTAATAATTCGCCAATCCTCAATAGGAATATTGCCAGCCTCCTTTCCTCTGTATTGCGCTCTTACAATAAGTCTATCACTTAAATTGTGTTGTTGTTTGAAGGCGGAATGTAACTACAGAGTCCATATAGTATGAAAAGTTATGAAACTTGTTAGAGGTTTGAATACCCTGATCAGAGGGTTCTGCGGGGTTTACACTTTGCAAAAGTCAGTACATGCGCCTCCTGTATTCAAATGGTTACTCTTTGCGCGATGATGGCTTGATTACCTATGCAAACAGTTTAGATCCAGATGAGTCAATCGCCGATTTATCATGACTTAACCCTTTCACCACCAAAGTCGCAAACATGCAGCACCATGACAAATAGTGCAGTCCCAGATCAGCCGCCGCCTTTTCAAGGCGGCGTCTGAAAAGGCGGCGTCTGATCAGGGACTGTACTATTTGTTTCAATCTCTATTTCTATCTGTGCTTTATTCCTTTGAATTTTGCATTTATTTATCTCATTTCCTTACTGAACCGAATGATTTAACAAAAACAAAAATGATCGCAGACGACAATTAGAAATTTGGCGCCGAAAGGGTTAGAATGGTTGGAACTCTTGCATTGTGAGTGACTAATAAAAGTAAAATCAACTTTCAAAATACAACGGACGACAACTTTCGCATATACCAGTTGCATAGCGTGTAAAGCGTTATGTATGATGACACACCAAACACCATTAACCCATTTGCTCCCAGTGGATTCTTCCATATTTATATATTGGATAAGTCCCTTTTTATCAAAGGGGTGCCAGTCCTAAATTTTCAATTTCGTTTTGTCTTATATTGAAATTCCTATCATCAAACAGTGTAGACTCTGATCAGACCCGCATAATACGGCGTCTGATCAGAGTCTACACTGTTTGCCTACGTCCCATATATGGGATCGTGGGAGAAAATGGGTTAAAGTGAAATTCCCTATATATACAATATCGCATATTTTTAATAACATCAAACGAACTTGGTATTTGTTATGTCCAGGCATAGTTGAACTGATATCGAAATTTCACCTGCCCTGTGATACAAAATAATCATATTATCTGATCTGCAACAACTCTGGTTGGAAAGGCTTTAAAATGCTAATCTGTGGGATAAAAGGTTAATCCGTCCCTCACGCAAAACGCATTTTCACGCAATTTGCAAATAAAGTAGATCCAGTTCTGAAGGATCTTATAGGAGCAGGGTATGCTCTGTTTGCATATCACATGATATAGATCGGATTCCACAGTTATTGTCATAGCAAAAGTTCATTTATAAAGTAAAGTTATTAAACGTCAGCTAATACATGTTCATGATGTCATTATTTCTTGCCTGAATAATGAACCTACCATAATTAACCTACCATCTGATTGATATACAACGATTTGGATATCTGTTGAACAGCCGCCGTAGACGCGATTTCTATAGAAACTTATAACCCAGTTAGCCGTAGCATATAGATCCGAACTGTTTCCAAAGGGGACCATAATAGTTCGCAATTGACAGCGAAAGGTTAACCCATAGCCCGCCATTCACAACTATAGTTGCATTTGCAAACAGTGTAGATCCAGATGAAAGAGCTCCTACAGGAGCTCTCTCATCTAGGTATGCACGGTTTGTCATGGAAAATCCATGACTGCATGCTCTATGCGTTTGCTTAGGAAAATCATTTCAATATAAACCTGTATATTGTTGTAAAGAATTGCCTAATTAATATTCAAAGAGGGCAGAGGGATAAACATATGTTGCGGGTTAATTGCATTTAATTCTGACACACGTTACTGTCTGTTAGAAAGTCTATTAAACTGCCGTCTGCTTAAAATGTTACTGTAATGTTCTTCCTTTCCATTCAAAACATGATATCCTAATCACGCAGGTTGGAACCTGATGAGAGGTACAGTTGAACTTCGATATCTCGAACTTCAAGGGACCATATAAATCAGTTCGAGATAACAGAGGTTCGTGTTATCCGATTTATGATCTGACCAATATCTCAAGTTCACAGCTTAATGCAGGTCTAAAGTAATGCTGAAAGCATCTGTAGGAGCTTTCGGTATTACTTTAGACATGCATTAAGCTGTTACATGTGTTTCTAGATATGTCTAGAGATACATTTTAGAACAATTGTTTATTGTAAATTGTGAAAGGACCGAACTTTTAGTTCGAATTATCCCGAAGGTCGAGTTATCCGAGTTCGAGATATCGAAGTTCTACTGCATATCATTTGGAATCAAACTATTTTGCATAAGTTATCGCAGATTCGTTCAGTGCCAGCAAAAGACAGAACGTGTCCAGTTTATAGCACTGGTAACCACTGGTCACAATAGTCTGATACAGTAAATATCATCTAAGCCGGGCGTTCCAATTTCACGCAGAAAGCTTCAAAAGGAACCTTCTACGTATCAAGGTGAATCAAGGTGAAAGTAAAACAGAACGCTCCTATAGGAGCATCCTGTTTTACTCTCACCTTGCTTTAAATACCAACTAATTAACACAATTTAGTGGCCGTTATAGAGAGGTTTTACTGTATTGCCAAGTTTATCCTTTAGTTCATATGCACCCATTGTAACGCCTTTGCAAGCATAATATACCCAAATTAGACGGCTCGTGCATGGGTCGTCTGACCAGGGTCTGCCCTGTTTGCTAATGGAATAAAACATATTCAAATCCACACAATTTAGCTAATCGATATCAATCAAGTCATACAGTAAAACTCTCTATAACGGCCACTAAAGTGTGTTAATTAGCTGGTATTTAGGGCATGTGGTTGCTTAAAGCAAGGTGAAAGTAAAACAGAACGCTCTTGTAGGAGCGTTCTGTTTAACTTTCACCTTGATTTAAGCAACCACATGCCTTTAACACAAAATACTTGATTAATTTAGTGGTCGTTATAGAGAGGTTTTACTGTACTTCTTACATGGTCATTCAGTTAACCATTGATGTGAAGTCATATTCCACTATAACACTTCCTGATTGACTGTTGGTAGGTAGATAGTTGTTTCTGATTGGATGGTAACGTGCGGTTTGAACTTTCACCTCGTGTGTCTCATCTAGACCCAGACTGTAGGTTAAAATGAATTTAGTTTCAATCCAAGGATACATACATGTTCATGTACTAGGCTAGACTAACTGTTACTCACACAGAGCAATGTTGAAAATAGACACTTGTCCTTGTGTTTTTTTCAAAGACGTAACTAGACATTCAAACAATTTATATCCTGGTAATACATGTATAGTATCGTACAGATAGCTCGTGCTTAAAGTTATGTTATGAAGCTTATTGGAGGCCATATAGTTTTTTTATTTTATAACATAGTTTTGTAAAGCCATAAACCCCGTAGCATTTAGCAATAGTTTTGAGGATGGTAAAACCACCAATGTGCTATTGTAATTAGATAAACCTCAAACAAAAGTTATGTCAATGTATAAAGTTTATGTTTTTAATATCTAATAAGCAGACACGAACAATCCTTAAATACCGTGTTTGGAATCGTTATTGAGTTTCAATCTTTACCTCGTTGCGGTAGATAATGTCTCTTTGGTTCCAGATCTGGTGCAATCATGACTGCTTTTGATTCGATCAAGCTTTATAGAAACCATTGACTGTGTGTCAAACAACTTAGACCTAGACGAAACAGTGACTTACTCTGCGTCTAACGTAGATCCAATCTGTTTGTAATTGGTTGTCAAACAACGGATAGCGGGAAAAGAATTAATTGGGTATGAAACAATTAGCCAATGGCAATGATTTTGGCTTGTTGGGGGAATATCGCCTTTTTTGCTGTGCAATTTGGTTTTAGTGATGTTAATGGTTTTCAACCCCAATCTATTATTGCTCACTTTAAAACTTTATTGCTGTGTTTTTTTTACTTGAACAGTTTAACAAAAAACTTGTCGTTAGGACATCTATATCAACCTTCACAAATAGTTTGTGTACAGATAAAACGCCGTTTAACTTGGTGTATGACATCAGGTTTCCGACATTTTAATACTCTTATCATTTTGTGAAAGATATATGAAAGCAAATTAAAATAGATAAAGACGAAATTTACCGACAGCGATGATTTTCCAGTAGACTAACGGTTACAGATAGCCGCGAGCACACAGAAGCTGGATATTAACACTGTCAGTGCGGGACACGAGCCACTAATATAATTTACACCAGTGTAAACCTAGATGAGAGGGCTACTACAGGGCTCCTCTCATCTGGATATGCCCTTTTACATTACAATAAAACTTGTCAAACGCAACATCTATTTTAAATACATATACATGTCTTTTGAACAGTTGGCTGGTTGATACAGTCTAACATTAAAATTGTCTGCGGAATTGTTTGCACTGTTATCTTGATGTATTATTCAGTCATTTTTGAGGGGACCTTTAACACATTATCCCCTAGTGACGCATTTTTGCGCCTCTATAAAATTCACATTTTGAAACCATTGTGATAAATAGAGCATTTGCTCCTATGGAGCAAATGCTCTATTTATCACAATGGTTTCAAGACTACACAATTCTAAAACTCTTCTTTTCTATACTTAATGCTCCTTTTTGGTAGATTTATTCAAAGAGTTTGGGTCCAAAAATAGCCTAGGAGAGAATGAGTTAACCAAAACTATTTTGGTTCATATCTTGCCCTGACTAGATCGACTTGGCCATAAGCATGGAAAAATGACGCAATTTTTACTATGGTTTCATATGGTGGCATATTTCTGGCACAACTTTACCCTTTCAGGTTTCGCGATAGGTTTGTCTAATAAGTGGAAAGTGGAATATTTTTATGAAAACCTGATAATATCTTTATCGCGTAAAACTTAGCTTTTAGTGCCATATACTGCCACCGCATAATATGAATAACACGAAACGTCTTTTAAAACACAATCTTGTTAACTTATCTAAAAGATATGCTAATTCGGCGATGTTCGGTGATATTCTATGTTCTTGCACATTAATGGACCACTGCCGGAGTCATCCGAATACAATATTCTATTTTAAGGCAAGTGGTAATATGGAATATTTCTAGTTTATAATATGTGTCCATGGTATATGCTAGTTAAGTTATAAGATAAATTCGTGAAAGTGTTGACAGTTGAAAGCAGTATCATAACAATAGCCGTGCTTATATTGTTCTGGATATCGTGAAACGTTTCCAGATTCCACTTTTCTTTCAGATAATTATCTGAAAAATAACACGAAGTTATCATGAATTTAAATATTTATGTGAAATATTAACCCTTTCCCTCATATAAGCGTGTTTTCACGCATTTACAAGAAGAGCCGTCTGATCAGGGTCTGCTCTGTTTGCTAATAGAATTTGATAGATCTGTTTCTTTGCTTTCTAAAATGTCTACATTGTTCCACTTTCCATATTTCTTATATAACTATTTTGTTAATGAATATTCAGTAGGTATTGAAATTTGGCCTAAATACAGAACAGAGAAAGGGTTAACAGGAAACGGTTAATGATAATTAAGTGGCTAAGGGGTGTCTGCAGTGTTCTGTTCATAGCAATAAACAAAACGATCAACAACATAATATGCTTTCTCAGTCAGGCATTATTTCGGACCGATTTCTTTGATGCTTGCGTCATTAGTTTTCATGTATACAGCAGAACCCCTCTAATGCGACCACTTAATGAATACACATGGGCGTCGTTATAAGCAGGTGATCGCTTAATGCACGACAAAAGTAAAGCAGAAAGCTCCTCCTCTAGGAGCTTTCTGCATTACTTTTGTCCTGCATTAAGCTACCTTCGGCCTCTACCACCCAGAATTATACCTCTTTTAGGTGGCCGCATTAGAGTTTACTGTATATATTCTCACCTGCCACTGTCAAGTATAATCAGCAAACCAGTTAATGCTTTACTATGACTAAGTTAGTCAATGGAAGTAAAGTGTAATCACGTAAAATCATTAATCGCAATAATATGTTTTGTAGCGAAGAGGTGAATATATTTTATATGTAGTACAGACACAGCATAGAAAATATAAAGGTTTACTTTTGTTGTACACAAGCAACTTATGCATCGGGATAGTTTTATCTTTCTTATATGTAGTATACGAGCAACATATGCACCGACATAGTTTTACATTTCTCATATGAAGTATGCCAGGGACATATGCATTGGGGTAGGTTTACATTTCTTATATGTAGTACACCAGGAACAAATGTGTGGGGAATATTTACTTTTCTTATATATAGAACACCAGCAATACATGCGTCGGGGTAGGTTTAATTTTCTTATATGTAGTACACCAGCAACATATGGGGTAGATTTACTTTCGCTATAGATAGTACATCAGCAATATATGCGAGGGGTAGATTTAGTTTTGTGATATGTAATACACCAGCAACAAATGCGTCGATTAGTTATGTTATATTTTGCACCTAAGCATCATAGGCATCAGGGAAAGTTTACTTTAAAATTGGTTATATACATGTATAGTACATCAGCAACAAATGCGTCGTGTAGGTGTACTTTTTTCATATAATGTACACCAGAAACATATGCTTCGGGTATGTCTACTTTTGTTATATGTAGTATCCCCGCAACACGTGTATCGGGGTAGGTTAACTTTTGTTATATGGTATATACCTGCAACAAATGCAACGGGATAGGTTTATCGTTAGTGTATAGATCTATAGTACACTTGTAACATAAGCCTCGGGATAGGTTTACCTTTAGTGTATATAGCACACCAGTAACATAAGCCTCGGGGTAGGTTTATCTTTAGTGTATATAGTACACCTGTAACACATGTATGGGGTAGGTTTACCTTTAGAATATATAGCACATCTATAACATGTGTATGGGGCAGGTTTACCTTTAGAATGTATAGCACATCTGTAGCATATGTAAGGGGTATGTTTACCTTTAGAATATATAGCACACCTGTAACACATGTATGGGGTAGGTTTAACTTTAGAATATATAGCACACATGTAACACATGTATGGGGTATGTTTACCTTTAGAATATATAGCACATCTATAACATGTGTATGGGGTAGGTTTACCTTTGATGTTTATATTACACCAGTAACATAATTCTCGGGGTAGGTTTATCTTTAGTATATATAGTACACCTATAACACATATATGGGGTAGGTTTACCTTTAGTGTCTATAGCACATCTGTAACATATGTGAATGGCGTAGGTTTACCTTTAGTATATATAGCACACCTGTAACATATGTATGAGGTATTATACATGTATGTACTATACCAACTACATGTACGTTGGGTGTTTTTGTTATATAATTATGGTACAACTGCGACATCGATATTGGGTTTGGGTTAAGAGTGTTCTTATTCTATTTTGTTCATAACGTTGCAAAATATAAAATGTATATATAAGTTATTGCATTTGAATATAATCATCTGGGACATAAATAGTAATGCAAAATACTTTCGATCGAAACTCGCTTGCAGCACTTACTTTTTTTTATTTAACTGTCAAGCCTCTGATATCACCCTAACCTCCCCTGGTTAAATTATATTATCAATTTATTTATGACACTGAAGTTAGGGAAAGATATTGTTAGTATGTGTATGCTGGTCTTTCATTGTAAATACTTACGTGTATGAAGTTCCATTTATATATTTCTAGACTTATATCAAACTATATTGGTCTATATTTGTCTTACAGTTTCCCAATATAGTCCATAGCTATGATGCATTGTTCTTGTATTAAGATCTTATCATGTTGTAAAAATATGGTTTGCTCAATCTCTGTTCTTGTGTAACATATTCTTACTTTTGAATCGTTCAAGCGTTTGCGAACGTTTGACCAAGTATCAACAGAGTGGAGCCTCAAGAGAGTTCGATTTACTCGGATTCTCTGATGGGTCTACACTGTTAGCAAATCGGAGTAATGACGCTGATAGCTGGATCGGGGTTTAACCTTTTCGGCGCCAAATTTCTAATTGTCGTCTGCAATCAATGTTTGTAAAATCATTCAGAAAATAAGGAAATGAGATAAATAAATGCAAATTTCAAAGGAATAAAGCACATATATAGAAATAGAGATTGAGACAAATAGTGCAGTCCCTGATCAGACGCCGCCTTGAAAAGGCGGTGTCTGATCTGGGACTTTACTATTTATGCGAATATGGCGGGGAAAGGGTTAACATATACCAGTATCTTTTCATAGTGATATTGTATAATCTATAAGACTTGCATTAAACTAAATTGGAGTCAATAGGTCTGAAATGTCCAAACTTACTCATAGTGGCAGCTTTATATATGCTTTATATAAAGTTATATGGCTTTGTTGTAACAGAATTGATTCAGTTGGTTTTTCAGATTCGATAAAAGTGCATTAGTATAAACCTTTAGATAGATAGATACTTATTTCGGCAAGGAATGCATGCATAGTAATTTAAAAAACATGTACAAAACATAACAAATATTACGCATTAGTATAAACCTTTAGATAGGCCAAATTCCATGCTGACATTATTCCTTACAGTGGGGGCAAAGTGTATTTTAAAAACAGAATTCAAGGTTAAAAAAAACAACTGCGTAAGACATTGACAACTGTAATGCACTTCGAACAATGAAATCAAGTGCATTGTCAACTGCAACAAAGGTGGGGTTTTGTTTAAAGTGCGACAAAATTGACATTTCTAAGATGGGATTTCTAAAATTGCATTTGTGATATTTAAACATTTATGGTCATGGGGTGTTGAAAATAGCATTATTATACCTCACATGGCTTTCCTATACAAAATTTCCATTTCCTGCCATGAAACAATTTGCACTCATGAACAGACTCAATAAAACCGAGTCTGCAATTTTCTCTTTTTGTGTTGCAATTTTTGCTTTCGGGGGATCACCACCCTTCAGAATTTATAATCTTCACAACAGCAGGTATTAAGTGTTTGTGTGGCGGCCGTAAAACGTCGCCCCGTACTTCATTCTCAGTGTTGTTATACCTTCTGATCCTTCGAGATCATGAATTTCAGTACATTGAATACCGCTTAAGCCGGTGCTAGGGGGCGTGAGCAGTGTTGCACTTTCAATTACTGCTCATGAACAGACTCAATAAAACCGAGTCTGCAATTTTCTCTTTTTGTGTTGCAATTTTTGCTTTCGGGGGATCACCACCCTTCAGAATTTAACTCGTGCGGACAACAGTGAGATTATTAAAATGTATGTGACGTCATCCGACTGACGTCATCGACGACTGACGTCATCTGACGCTTGCAATTTGATTAGCAAACTTCAATTTGATAGTTGTGTTTGTTTAATTATTTGAGAATATTGCGTTATGCGACTATTTCGGAGGAGGATCTGTCAAGATTGAAAATGAAAAGGGCTCCACCAGTATGAATAGAAGTGCGAAGCTCTTCCGCAATTTTTAAGCACCGAGTATAACTTTTGTTTCAAACCGTTTATTGTTGTCACGGAATAAATATTTTTGCTGACGATAATGATTGTGCTGTTCGGTATAATTATGTCTCGGTGAATATTACCAACCTCGGGTTGACAATACGTGCTGTCGCTCTCCATAGGATGTGATATTTATAAAATAATAAATGAACCTCGAGAGCTCAGTTCTTCATTATGTTCGGAATTAAGTTTAAAAACTCGACTGTTCTATGTGCATTTCTGTACCTTATTCAATATTCCATTCATAATTTAAAAAATAATTGTATAACATAATCGTGCGATGAATAATGACATGGTTCCCTATTAATAACATACAAACCTCTCTATAACGGCCACTCAATTGTGTTAATTAGTTGGTATTTAGGACAGGTGGCTGCTTAAAGCTAGGTGATACAGGAGCGTTCTGTTTTACTTTCACCTTGCTTTAATCAACCACATGCCTGTAACACAAAATACTTGATGTGATTTAGTGGCCGTTATAGAGAGGTTTTACTGTACTTTGATACAAAATCTAACATTTAACCTTCCGGTCGATGCCTTACATCGTGTGAATTACTTCAAGCCATAGTGTAACTACATTACTATACTACAAGAATCTTGCGAATTAATAGTATATACTCATTGTATGTTCTATTCTACCTATACTAGCATACTAAACTCTTCACTATCCTTCATCTGTTATTCTACCTATACTAGCATACTAAACTATTCACTACCCTTGATCTGCTATTATACAATAATCATATTATTACACTTACATATATACTTGTATATGTACTGCTAGCGTAGTGGTTAGTGTGTTTGACTTGTAGTTGCGATGGCATGGGTTCAAAACCCCATAGATACCTTGTGTTTATTATTTTACTCAGTGGTCATATTTTTTAAATAGTATGTTTTATTTCTTAGCAGAATCTATTTTTGCAATTTTACCCCTACAGCGTAAAAGCTTTGCTAAGTTCTTAGTCGACGTTATGAATGTACATGCATTTAACTAATACAAAGAATGGGGAACACCTGCCCTAATAAATATCTTGAAAGTAATGTTCCACGAGGATTGTGTGTAACATTATCTAATGCACATGCATAGAAGTTAAATATGTCGCCAACATATTGGTTGAACAAAATGATTATCATGAATGAGATTTGAACCCCCAACCGTCGGAATAGTGTTTACACGCCTTACCAATTGAACTGCGCAGGAATACTTATTCTTATAGCGAGTTTGTCGTGATGAATGTATATTACCAAGTATGTTATTGATTGATTTGAATCAGATTTATCTGAAGATTACCGACGATAATAAACAATATAAGCACGAGTATCATGTCAAATTGGGAGAGTAATAGGGTTAGTGACATGCTACATCTTGATAAAACATTGTATATATGACTATGATGCACTATGGTTGACTTTCAAAGTGCGTTAATTCAATTCAAATTTATCGGCGGCTTCTATGAAAATAAATAGTCCAATATTAGCGGTATTGAAAAGAAATACAAAACCGAAAACATTTCAGGGTGCATTGTTAACCCATCATTTGCAAAGAGTGTAAACCCATATCAGAGGATCCCTATGGTCAGCATCTGTACTGTTTTTCATTTGAGGTCCTCAATCCAGGTTGTCTTTAATCCTTTCGGCGCCAAATTTCTAATTGTCGTCTGCAAACCACTATTGTTAAATCATTTGGTAATGTCAGAAAATGAGATAAATAAATGCAAATTTCAAAGGAATAAAACACAGATATAGAAATAGAGCTTGAGACAAAAAGTGAAGTCCCTGGTAAGACGGCGCCTTGAAAAGGCGGCGTCTGATCTGGGACTGCACTATTTATCGTGGTGCATTTTTGCGACATTGGCGGTGAAAGGGTTAATGCTGGATAGATCATGCAGTTAAACGACAAACGGACAGTCCACTATTAACAGTTTCGCTACCAATTGCACATCAGAAATTTCTTATTCAAACAGTTTGGATCCAGATGATGCGCCGAGTAACTATTTTGAAAAAGAAATGAAGGAAAACAACATAAATGAAACTTGCAGCAGACGACTAAGCTTGCAGACGACTGAAAGGATTACGAGGCAACACAATTGTACATTAGCGATGAGTTTGTCAACCTTCATCATGCTGAGGAATGTGATGACTGCTTTACCATGGACTTCATAGATACGCCTTCTAACGACTTTGCAAACACAGTAGACCTAGATCAGGCGTCTCCCATAGCAACCCTCTGATCATTGCCTGCACTCGTTTTGCCTAGGAAATAATATAAACCTGAATCTACATTTTCTGCCCAAGCATTTCTGTGTTTATGTGCCATTATGAAAATACAACTAATTAGTATTAATATATACATTTATTTCTTACATCAATATTCATGGAGTAAAGTGTTAACCATTTCCCTTATACAAACGTGTTTTCACGCATTTGCAAACAGAGTAGACCCAGATCAGACGGCTCCTATTTCATTATTATAACTATTTTGTCCATGGCTATTCAGTAGGTATTGACATTTGAAAACACTGAGTATGTCTCATTCAGATCCAATCAGTAACGTTGGTACATGTCCGGTCGTGTTACTATGGATAAGAACTGACATTGATTATGAATTATATGAATTTGTATTATTGTTGGCATTGGAAAAATTAACCCATTCCCTTATATTGACGCCTTTTGACCCCTCTCTTCAAATCATTTTTGAAACAAATTTGATAATTAGAGCATTTGCTCCATAGTAGCAAATGCTCTATTTGTCAAAATGGTTTCAAAACAACCCCACAATTCTAAAGTTTTGATTTGTTCTAGTAAATGCTCTTTTTCAGTACATTTATTCAAAAAGATTGTGTCTAGAAAGTGCCTATGAAGGAATAATTTAAGACAAGTCTAGTACATAGCTTTTCTATTATACTTCTAGTATACAATTATAGCATACATATATATAACTCAACGAATGTGTTCTTCAAACAAAGTGAGCGAAATATCTCATTTGGTCGTCATGGGCAATTTAACCCCTACCTAATACATACGCGTTTTTATAAAAATGACTTTGCAAACAACCTAGCTCCTGTAGAATATGCTCTGTTTGTTAATGAAGACATTAGATCATATACGTTCCATAAATAATGTCATCTGTGCTTTATTTCGCGGAAATCGTGCAATTCATGCACAAAACCACCTCGTGTCGATTGAGTGATCACTGGCTCGTGACACAGGTAAATATCTCGTCCATACGTTCACTTGCCTCGGTACAGTGTACCTCGTTTCATAGCCTATTCGTTAGACTATACACAAAATGACAGGAAAACGAGCTGAAAATGTTGTTGAAATTAGGGCCTATATAAAAGGTAGGTCATTACTCGGCATAAAGGCTGTAGATATTCACCGCGAGGTGTGTGACATTTATGGGGAGGGCCAAATGTCCCACAGGACTGTTTGTAGGTGGGTAGCTAAATTTAGTGCTGGGCAGCAGCAACTGAAAGATGCTGCTCGTCCAGGTCGTCCTGCAACAACTACGACCAAAGGTAACATAGAAAAAATCCGAAATATCTTCAAAACTGATGCTCGATTCACCGTAAGACAATTGGCTCGAATGACAAACTTGTCGTTAGCAAGAGTTCATGCAATTTTGAAGAAATACCTAAAAGTTAGAAAGATAAATGCAAGATGGATACCCCATTTGTTAACGGATGAGCAAAAGAAGACGCGTGTAACAATGGCAAAAAAACTTCTCAAAATGTACCAAAAATATAGTAAAAAGGCTTTTGATAATATAGTCACTGGTGATGAGACCTTGGTGTATTATTTTGAACCAAAGCGGAAGGTTTCCAACCGAATATGGGCCACTAAAATGCCAGACGCCCAAGTATTGCCAAACGAATACGAACGGTAAAGAAGGTTTTGTATGCTATGTTTTTCACTAATAAGGGTCCAGCTATTCAAATCCCGGTGCCAAAAGGCAGAACGCTCACAGGCAAGTTCTATAAAAACGTTGTTCTGAGGAAATTGAAGAACTACTACAAAAGTAGCCGCCCCAAAACAGGACTTAAGTATGTCCGACTTTTGCATGATAATGCACCCGCTCACAAGGCACGTATTGTGACTGACTTTTTGGAGTCAGAGAAGGTTTCCGTCCTTCCGCACCCTCCGTATTCGCCAGACTTGGCCCCCTGTGACTATTTTCTCTTTCCAAAACTTAAATATCATTTATCTGGAAGGATATACAATTCGAGAAATGCCCTTGGATCTGCTGTTTATCAGTGTCTGATGGGTGTCCCCATTGAAGAGTATGAAAAATGCTTCCAAAAATGGATTGACCGGCTAAAAAGGTGTATTCTGGCTGGCGGAGAGTATTTTGAAGGGCAGAGCAAATTAAAATGAACAAAAGCACTTCCGCTATATGAGCACCGATGCAAGTGACATTATTTTTGGAACACCCCTCGTATATATATAATGCTAACGTATGCCATAGCCAAATATACTGTGTTCATATGTCGTCATTATATAAAGATTCAGCTAATAAATATTAATGATGTCATTATTTCTTATATGAATATTGATTGGGTGATTGTGAATCATTCAAAAAAGAAATACAGTAAACCCCCTCTAAACCGGACTTTAAAATGGGTATAGATATCGGTCTTAGAGACAGGTGGCAGCTTAATGCAGGGTGAAAGTCATGCATAAAGCTCCTCTAGGCAGCCACCTGTCTGAACGTATCTTATTTCTTCTCTTCTAGAATTCCGGTTTAGTTTAGAGATGTGTAACTGTACCCATACCCTGGCTGTATTTGCAGTTATAAAGTAATACCTCGCTAATACCCGGACCCTGGCTGTATGTGCAGTTATAAAGTAATACCTCGCTAATACCCGGACCCTGGCTGTATGTGCAGTTATAAAGTACAGTATAACCTCTCTTAACCGGAATTCTACTAGATAAGAATTTAGATACTTTTAGGCAGGTGGCTGCTTAATGCAGGGTGAAAGTCATGCAGAAAGCTCCTCTAGGAGCTTTCTGCATGACTTTCACCCTGCATTAAGCTGCCACCTGTCTCCAAGACCGATATTCATACTAAATTTAACGGCCGGTTAAGAGAGGTTTTACTGTAATACCTCGCTAATACCCGGACCCTGGCTGTATGTGAAGTTATACAGTACGACCTCACTAATACATGGACCCTAACTGTATGTCAAACATTCAAATAAGTACATGTATTATTATCGGCCTTTTAAACGTGTGGCAACTTAATGGATAATGGAAGCCATGGAGAAAGCTTGTCTTGCAGCTTCTGCAAGACTTTCACCTTGCAATAAGCAGCCACCTTCACTGACAGTTTTCGATTCTTCTTAGTACTTAAGGTTTGGGAAAGGCGAGGTTTTACTGTATATCTAAATTGTCTGCCTTGTCAGTGACTGCTTTTTATCACATTTGGCTATAAGAAAGAAAAAAAAGAAAAACGAGTTCCGTTTTCCCAATGTTGCAGTAAGTTAGTATATCTCAGACACTAACGGTCTAATAGAGTTAGAATCAATAACAAGGAATGCACTAGATAAAGCCAAAATAATAGATATGTTTTAACCTTTTCCTCCATAAATACGCCTTTCTACGCATTTGTGAAAGTCCCTTTCTGAAACCATTGTGATAAATAGAGCTCTATTTATCACAATGGTTTCAAACTACAAAATTCTAAACTTTTCCTTTTCTTAAACAATAAAAGACTGTGCCAAAATTAGTTGTGAACAAATGCAGTTCAAAAGGTCCCCAGAGACATTATATAAACATTAAATCTTTTTGGATTCAATCGTAGATTGCAGCGCTATAATCTTCTGCACAGACACTATGTCGAATTCCATATGTACAACGGTAAAGTTGGGCAAACATGCGTCATGTTTCAACAATATTAGTGTATCTGTTTGTAATTGTTCATTTGTTCAAGTATCAGGAAAACACGACTGGCCATTGAGTATACCCTAACCAGAGTCCAGATAAGATGAGATTTTAAAAAAAAAATAACTCATTTATTTCTCCACCAAACTCTATGTTGTGACCTGTCTTTAGAATCCTCCCGAAGAGACGATTCTAAAGAGTGGTCACAACATAGGGTTTGGTGGAGCAATGACGATTTTAGTATTTGAGTACTCAACCTTCATCCGTTGTTCTGCTAACTATCCTTACACACACCCAATCTGCTGAAACATTCCAGATTGAACCAGTCTGAGTTGACATAGTAGCAAATAGCGAATACCCTGGTCCAACTGTCACACCAGGGTTTGCTCAGAGTCTGTACTATTTGCTCAACCCATTCCCTCATAGGCTATTTTTAGATCCAACCTCTTTGAATAAATCTACCGAAAAGGAGCATGAACTAGAGTAAAGGAAAATGTTAGAATTTTGTAGTTTGAAACCATTGTTATAAATAGAGCATTTACTCCTATAGGAGCTCTATGCTCTATTTATCACATTGGTTTCAATAAGTGGTTATTACAGAGGCGTAGAAAGGCGTATCAATGGAGGAAAGGGTAAATTTGTTTGTTAGAATTTCTATGCTAATTAGGGAGGTATATTCGTATATCAAAATGACATTACAAGATACTAGTTACACAACGAGATATCGACAGTAGTAATATGTTGTACTTCGAGATTAGCGAACCGTCACAGTCTAACCAAGACTAGACACTGCGTCTATTGTGCAACATCTGACCAATGACTTCGCTATTTGACATTCATCTGTAACTGTATATTGTTGCTATTAACTCTTTCGGCGCCAATGTCGCCCGTTGACACCATTGAAAACAGTGCAATCCCAGGTCAGATGCCGCCTTTTCAAGGCGGCATCTGACCTGGGACTTCACTGTTTTCTGTATTATTTTAGCTCAAGCATACAGGGTTTTAAAAACAAATGTTTTACTCCTAGAGGAGCTTTCTGCATTACTTTCACCTAGCATCAAGCTGCAACCTGTCTCCAAGACCGATATTGATACAAAATTTAACGTCCGGTAAAAGAGGTTTTACTGTTTGCAAAGGGATCTGACTCTCCCTACCGGAGCCGTCTGATCTATGTCTGCTGTTTGCGAAAACCTGAAAAGGTCCTTCGTTAAAATTATTGATAATGCAATCATGTAGTAGTGTTTTTTCTTAACCTTTGGCCTGCCGAGCAGGTAAGTTTTACACAATTTCACCAAATAGACTTTTCAAAATTGAAGCTGTTATCAGTATGTCTACCAACATGCTATCAGAGTGTCACACGATTACTCGGCGTCGCATTATATATCCAGATTGTTTGTAAAGATACTTGTGGATCCGCTAACAGTAGGATGAAGGCTAATCAGATATGCAGCATTTTAACACAGTGATTGACCTAGTTCTATATTTGTCATAAATATGTAAAGGTACTTGATGTCGGTCTTGTAACCTAGATATCAATTGACTGAACACTACAGGAACTGAATTAATCATTACAGTTAGTCTTTTTATATAAGAAATGGAAGTTTATCATAGAATTTGGTGTTCAATTAATGGATCCATATATTCATTAGCCTTCTTGTCCCTGGTGTAAACAAATGTCATGAAGATAAAAATAACATTGTAACTACTGTAGAGTCTAATGTAAACCATTCACCTAATGCATACACATGAACGTTTTTAAAAGCAAGTAGCTGCTTAATGCTGGACAAATATAATGCAGAAAGCTCCGGAATAATTTTCGTTTGGCATTAAGCTACAACATGCCTCTGCGGTCTAGAGCTAGTCCTTATTCTGATAATGGCATTAGCGGGGTTGTGCTGTATTTAGATATCTTTCTCTACATGTGTCAGAATGATAGACAGTCTTTGACATTCTGTGACACTAATTTCTTCTTTTTCGTTTGATATTTCTTGATTTATCGACCTACCAAACAGCAATTATAGATCTGATTTTACAGTGTTTTTATCCCAGCCGAGAAGAAAGTCCTATATATGATATGTCATTATTAAAAACAGCCGATTGTTATTTATCAAAACAGTTATGTTTTGTATGAATTTGCATTAACCCTTTCACCGCCAATGTCGCATAAATGCACCACGACATATAGTGGTGTCCAAAATTAGACGCCGCCTTTTCAAGGCGGCGTCTGATCAGGGACTTCACTTTTTTATCTCAATCTCTATTTCTATATCTGTGCTTTATTCCTTTGAAATTTGCATTTATTTATCTCATTTCCTTAGTTTTACAAATGATTTAACAAAAGTGGTTTGCAGACGACAATTAGAAATTCGGCACCGAAAGGGTTAATTAAGCAAGTGCTTAACAAAGTGGCTAAATATTAAGATACATGTATGTAACTGTTACGTTATGCGACCACATGCGACCACCTACTTTATTTACATGGCACTGGGTCTGTACATGCAGGTGTTTGATACATGCAGAGTAATGCAGGAAGCTCCAAAAGGAGTTTTCTGCATAACGCCAGTCCTGCATGTAAGCTACAGCCTTTTTGTTTAAAAAACATTCCATATTTCTACTGGATTAGCGATAATTTATTGTACTCGAAAGAGAAACTATTGTCATCACTCAATCAGATTGTATGAAAAAAAGAAAGAAAGGTGGATTTTGAACGAAAACAGCCAGACCCTGGTCAGACGGATCATCCAAGAGCCCTCTGAACTAGGTCTAAACGGTTTAGGAAGTTCATTCGTCTCCAGCGTCCAAAGGGTTGAACATATGACTATGCTTAGTTTTGAGAATCGCATTTTAGTGCAGGTAGGCAAATGTCATAAAATGGATCAGCAATAGGTCATATCAAGCAACAGGTCATAGAAATGGCGCAGTGGTGCTAACTTGTATATATTAATTATCCTAATGTTTAGGAAATATGAAGAAAAAAACAATCAAACAAGGAGAGCCAAATACGAAAAGACACCGCACCAAACACTATCAAACAAGGAACGGCACAGCCACAAGACAACACAACGGGACGCATATCAAGACGTTAAACATTAAACATTAACAAAGTTGACCATAGGGTGAAAGCAGTAGTATTTGCCACTCCCTACCTCTTTGTAAAGCTGAAAATTCAACATGTCAACAATGCGATAACGTTAAATCAGCCTGCTGAGTGGTAAATACTAAAGACCCCGATGAAACGGTTTGATTTGGATCTGCACGCTTTGTTTTCTCTGTTCAGATTCCTAGGGAAGTTATTGTATATACATTATGTAACCTTCATTATAATGTCTACAATAATTCTCTTCTTCAAATTGTAACAGGACTGTTTTCATAATTTCCATTGAAAAACGTGATGGAACTTGTTTTTTAATCTCGTTTTTGTCGTACCCTTTATTACTTTTCAATAGTTACTCTGTTTGCAGCTCAATCATTGAGTACAATAGCGATAGGTAGAGCCAGTTTGTACTTTACCCATTCCCTCATAGGCTATTTTTAGAGCCAACCACTTTAAACAAATCTACCGAAAAGGAGCATTAAATAGAGAAAAGGAAACTTTTAGAGTTTTGTAGTTTGAAACCATTGCGATAACTAGAGCATTTGCTCCTAACGGAGCAAATTCTCTATTTATCACAATGGTTTCAACAGATGCCTTTTATAGAGGCGTAGAATGGCGTATTTATGGAGGAAAGGTTTAAATATGATTCGGCTCTACATGCAATGTACCGCTGCATTTGCCATCGCGATGGTTGTAGAATTGTCGGAGAGGAGATACGTTTATTTACACTGTTTGTCTTTTAGGGTGGGGACGGAATAAGTGTGAGGTTGCGCCCCTAAACCGTTTTAAACCCCAGTGACTATTGTCACTGACCGTTCCAAGGCGGTACTTTCATCTTTCCCCTAGTGTTTGTTTGTTATGCATGTGTGCGTCTCTTTATGTCTTTTGATATGCATGTATATTCACGGTTTTTGTCGTGGTAGTGTTCGGGCATGTGTGTGTTTTGTACGTGGTGTTTCCTGCACTTTTGAATCAAATAACTGTTTCTCGTCGTCGACGTGAGTGGTGTCATTTAATCCTTTACTTAGCCTTTTCACCGCAAATGTCGCAAAAATGCACCACGACAAATAGTGCAGTCCCAGATCAGATGCCGCCTTTTCAAGGCAACGTCTGATCAGGTACTTCACTGTTTGTCCCAATTGCTATATCTGTTCTTTATCCCTTTGAAATGTTCATGTATTTATCTTATTTCCTTATTTTACCGAATGACTTAACAAAATTGGTTTGCAGACAATTGAAATTTGGCGCCGAAAGGGTTAATCAGTTTTCATGACAGTCTTTGTATTGAAGGTATTATATACATGCAAACGGAGCAGACGCTGATGAGACGGCTATACAACAGTCTGATATGAGTCTACTCTGTTTGCAAATGCATCATACTATGTTTGTATAAGATAAAGTGTTAGCACGCCAATAGAGACAATTGATTACATTTAGAACTATCGAGACAATAAAATTCATGCTTTATCACATATTCTGCAGTAAAATTGATGACTATTTAAACACTGCCATGTTGGAATTTTACATAATTTCGATTCGTCCAAAATTTTGAGAAACTATTGACCGAGTATCGAATAAATTGGGTCCTGAGACGCCAAGTTACCCGTAAGCCATGTCTGCCTTATCGGAGTATAGACTAACCCTTTCGCTGCCAAACTCTGTCGTCTGCTAACTTTGTCGTCTGCTACAAATTTTCATTCTTTGATTTTCTTCATTTTTGTTTCAAAAACATAGTAACAGTAACAAACAGTTGAGACGCCGAGTTACATCTGGATCCAAACTGTTTGCATAGTAGTCACAGATCCGGCATTGGCAGTGAAAGGGTTAAGTGAATTTAATTAATTTATTTCAATATTATTTAAGAAAATCCCCGTCCAGATATTTCTTTTGAACCCATTTTTAATGTTAAGGGGACACAACAATCAACATATTTGCTGGAGTAAATGCAAAGCGTGCATACCCTGATCAGAGGGCTCTTTCAAGTGCTCTTTCAAGGGCCATCAGATCTGGGTCTACACTACCTGACTTTTGAAGTCCTTTTAAAGGACACTTGGCATAAATAGGTTATGACCCATATATGACTCATACATGTACTTAAGTTTAAAAAATCCCGAGTCTACGCTGAGATTAATTGTACTAGCATTCTCTGGTCAGTTTCAACAGTTTAATACGATACTGGGAGCAAGTTGGTTTAAATATTTAAAACGACAATCGTTTTGGAAGTTTAATGTGTCTGAAAACGCTATAATCTACTTTCACGCAAATGAAGTAAAACAGAAGCATATGAAACTGCCTTGACTGTTATATAACGGAAAACAGCTAACTTTCTATTGAAAGAATCCCCAAGGAAAGTAGAATAATTACACATTTAACCCTTCGCTTGCTAATCGCGTCAATATACCTACCTGTAAATAGTGAAGACCCAGATGAGACAGCTCCTGCAGGAGCTGTCTCATCAGGGTCTGCACTATTTACAAGTTAATTGTGCAACCAGTGAACTCCACAGCAGTAATTGCACAGCGAAATACGTGTACACAGTGAAGATATATGTAATTATACAACAGGGCATGGGTAAAGAAGGAGAAATGTATTTTAAAATTCAGCAGGAGAAGGGTTAACACTTTGCATGCTAAGCGCAACGCAACCAGCATGCGCGGACAGCTTAGATGTTGACGAGACGCCGGGTAACTCATCGACCTATCAGGATCCACAGTCCATGCTGTTTGACAATCAGTCAATAGTTTCTCAAAGCATTGTTTCAATTAGAAAAAATGGTAAATATGCACTAGATCCAAATGTTAACCCTTTCCCTTATGTAAGCGCATTTTGACGCATTTGCAAACAGAATAGACCTAGATCAGACGGCTCCTATAGGAGCCGTTTGATCAGGGTCTACTCTGTTTGCTTATGGTGTTATAAAGATCTGATTCTACAGCTTCTATCTGAGCCAAACTGTCCTGTGTTCATATGCCATTATAGAAAATAATCTTATTAATATTCAGACGTCATTATTTCCTACATGAATGTTCATCAGGGGAAGGGTTAAGAGACATTATTTTTACACAGCAGGCTAAAGGTTAATTCTGTACGTCATGACTATCCATGTTAGTGTCTACTATGATAATTGGTTCAATTAATTCAATAGTATAATTAATTTTTATTCAATAATAAAAATGATTGCCATGACAATTGAGAATGATATCTTTAATATATAAACAAACAAATCAGGCCCTAATTCGACAACTCTTGCAGGAGCTGCGTGATCTTGGTTTACTTTGTTTGCCAATGTGTAAAAAGAAAAGCAGCACTTGGAGAAACTTTAGAATCAATAGTTGCGTTTCACTAAAAATAAAGCAAAAACAGCCTTGTGGTCATCAATCCCTACACTAAGGACGTTCAAAAATTCTTCTTGACCTGTAACCTGAGAAAATGAAGATATCTGACGCAATAACAATGTTAGCAGTGACCTATATACGTTGTGCAGGCACTGTACATAGCCATGTCAACAGTAAAACACCCTTGTCCTGTTCAAACTGTGATATGTTGCAAGATTTACTTGCGTTCCATTCGTTCAAGCGTTTTTATACGCCCACCTAATAAAGGTGGTCGTATATTGTCGTGGCCCTGTCCGTCCGTTCGTTCGTTCGTTCGTACGTTCGTTCGTTCGTTCGTTCGTCCGTCAACATTTTGTTTGTCCGCTGTTCTCTGGGAAAACCATTTGAGAGATATTAATGAAACTTCACACAAATGTTTAATGCATCAAGGTCTGAAGCCGAGTTGATTCTGAGGTTCATTTGATTTGTCGTTTTGGAGTTATGGCCCTTTTACTTAAAAAATAATGCAAATACATGCAAATAGTTTGTCCGCTGTTTTCTGGGAAAACTATTTGAGAGATATTAATGAAACTTCACACAAATGTTTAATGCATCAAGATCTGAAGCTGAGTTGATTCTGAGGTTCATTTGATTTTTCATTTCAGAGTTATGGCCCTTGTCTTTAAAAAATATGCAAATAGTTTGTCCGCTGTTTTCTGGGTAAACTGTTTGACAGATATTAATGAAACTTAACACAAATGTTTAATGCATCAAGATCTGAAGCTGAATTGATTCTTGAGGTTCATTTGATTTTTCATTTCAGAGTTATGGCCCTTGTCCTTAAAAAATATGCAAATAGTTTGTCCGCTGTTTTCTGGGAAAACTATTTGAGAGATATTAATGAAACTTCACACAAATGTTTAATGCATCAAGATCTGAAGCTGAGTTGATTCTGAGGTTCATTTGATTTTTCATTTCAGAGTTATGGCCCTTGTCCTTAAAAAATATGCAAATAGTTTGTCCGCTGTTTTCTGGGAAAACTATTTGAGAGATGTTAATGAAACTTCACACAAATATTTAATGCATCAAGATCTGAAACTGAATTGATTCTGAGGATCATTTGATTTTTCGTTTCAGAGTTATGGCCCTTGTCCTTAAAAAATAATGCAAATAGTTTGTCCGCTGTTTTCTGGGAAAACTATTTGACAGATATTAATGAAATTTCACAAAAATGTTTAATGCATCAAGATCTGATGCTGAGTCGATTTTGAGGTTTATTTGATTTTTCGTTTTGGAGTTATTGCCCTTTTACTTAAATAAATTGCAAATATATGCAAATAGTTTGTCCACTGTTTTCAGGCAAAACTGTTTGACAGATATTAATGAAACTTCATACACATGTTTAATGCATCAAGACCTGATGCTAAGTCGATTCTGAGGATCTTTTGATTTGTTGTTTCGGACTTAAAAAAATAATGCAAATCTATGCAAATATGAAGATGGCCATAACTGTTTCATTTGAAATGATATTTACTTCAAATTTTTTTATATGGTTAAACCTTAATGTGAATTTTCACAAATATTGCGGGGGTTTTGATATGTCATTTTATTCTAAAGTTATTGTCCTTGAACTTCGTTTGTTTGTTGCTTTGTTAGTCGGTCAACTTTTATTTTGTCTGTTGTTTTCTGGGAAAACTATTAAAATGATATAAATGAAACTTAACACAAATGTTTTAAGCAACAAAATTTGAAGCTGAGTTTATTTTCAGGTTCATTCAGTTTGTCTATACAGAGTTATGGCCGTTGCACTTTACAAAAATCTGCAAAAATGAGGATTAGCTGTAACGTTTTTATTTAATAAGATATTCACCTCATTTTTAAAAAAAATAGTATCACCTTAATATGGAAATCAAGATCTGAAGCACAGATTAGAAAATGTCAACACTTATAAGGCATGATGAATCAGAGATAGTTTGCAAGTGGGCGTATTATGTACCGTATACGGTACTCTTGTTCAAGAAATTACTGACCGAGTAAACTTTCATGCAGATCCAAGCCGTTCGCCAGTGCCAGTCAAATCGTCCTACACAGCACAGGGGTAATTCAAAATATGCAATAGAGCTAAAAGAATGAAGCTTTTGTGCCATTTCTTTTAAAAATTATTGGAATATCTATGTAAGAATAATGGACAAGGTTAAAGATAGACTCGTTCAAGCGACATGGTTAAAGAATGTATTGAAGACAAAGTATCTTGTGAAAATCACATATCAGTAGTATAAACTATTTGAACAGCAATACACTGAAAGACATCTGAAACCAGGTCCACCATTTTAGAGTACAATCGTATATAATATTCGGTTAAACACTCTCTTAACAAAACTGTAAGTAAAGCGTGAAAGCAGAAAGAATTTAGATCAAATGTACTTGACGCCGTCTGATCAGGATCTGCTCTGTTTCGTAAGAGCTTGAAATAATTGGAAATAGGTAAATACTGTAATATATCGGAGTTTAAGCAGACATCATGTAAAAACTGTAATATATCAGAGTGTAAGCCGACATTATGTAAAAACTGTAATATATCGGAGTGTAAGCATTATGTAAAACTTGTAATATATCAGAGTGTAAGCCGACGTTATGTAAAAACTGTAATATATCGGAGGGTAAGCCGACATTATGTAAAAACTGTAATATATCGGAGGGTAAGCCGACATTAAAAACTGTAATATATCGGAGGGTAAGCCGACATTATGTAAAAACTGTAATATATCGGAGGGTAAGCCGACATTATGTAAAAATAATCAGATGTAATATATCAGAGTGTAGGCAGACATCGTGTAACAACGTACAATTTGCACTGTCTCGAGGAAATCATGCTAATACGATATATGACGTCATTGTTGAAAGGTCGTTTTCGCGATTTAAAGGACAAACATTATTGTATATTTAATATCAATATTTGTCATATAACTACTTGTCAACCTTTTCCCTAATACGATGTATGACTTCATTATTGAAAGGTCGTTTTCGTGATTTAAAGGACAAACCTTAGTGTGTACTTAATATCAATATTTGTCATATAACTACATATCAACGTCATTTGGTTCTGGGTCGTAACTGTGTTGCGTACTGACACTGTGCATAGAATGCTACATTTGAGTTTTGGTGATCTGAGTGCGCTGATACATAGAGGATCTTCGCTAAAGCTCGTGTCATATCATTATAGTAAACTCGTTTCATAAAACAATGTGTAGTGAAAACGACTGTAAGATTCTTTTTATCACATAAGCCTTAAAACGCCATAGACAATAAAACAGGCTATATAGATGATCGCTGTGTCGGTCACTCTTTACAAACAGCGTAGTAATACAACGGACGGTCCACATGGAGCGCTACGATAGGGTAACGCTTAAATGAGCGCTACGATTCGCTAACGATTGCTAATTTGCTTAAAAATGCACTAGTGCATTTCCACGATTTACGGCACTCGGTTACGGCACTCCCGCATAATATGACACAGTCAGATAAACTTATGGAAAAGCAATGATGTGGGTTTGCATGTGATTCTTAAATGAATTACAATTTTATTATTCTTATCGATATCTATTTATTAAGTATATTTTATTTTAATTATTGTATATGCATTGAATATACTCAGTTTTGTATATGGTTTTTTATGTGAAGCGCTTTTGAACGCACATACCCTGTGTGAAAAGAACACTATATAAATGTGGTATAATAATAATAATAATAATAATAATAATAAAAATAATGATGATGATGATGATAATAATACTACTACTAATAATAATGATAATAATAATAATGATAATAATGATAATAATAATGATAATGGTAATAATAATAATAATAATAATAATAATAATGATAATAATAATAATGATAATTATAATTGTACGAATAGTTATAGTTTAGCATGCTCAGGTAATTTGTGAATGTAATTTGGTAAATAATTTTGCAGAGTCTAAGTCCAATATCTGGCTCTATGCTAGGTTCTATCACTGACTTCAAGAAACACTGATATATTTTCCAATTCTCAAATCATAGTAAACCATATACATTTGAACTCAGATAACTTGAAGTTCGGGTTAACTCGAAGTAAAAAAAGGTTCGGCCCTTTCACAATTTACAATACAGAATACGAGTCCAACTGGATGCCATGCGAGCGGATTTTATTCTAACAAGGTCCGGAAAATAATGTATAACTCTTTACTGGATGAATAGTCTTTTAAAATTTATAACACCATGCATATGTACAAGTTGCAGTGTTGTAATGGTCTATGGACGCAGGATATTTTAGTCGTAGCAGTAATTGTAGACTCGGATTTATATAACTCCATATGCAACCAGGGCCGTCTGATCTTTGTCTACAGTAAAAACCTCTCCATATCGACCACTAAAGTATGTTAATTAGTTGGTATTTAGGGTCGGTGGCTGCTTAAAGCAAGGTGAAAGTTAAACAGAACGCTCCTGTTTTACTTTCATTTTGCTTTAAGCAGCCACTTGCCTTTAACACAAAATACTTGATGTAGTTTAGTGGTCGTTATAGAGAGGTTTTACTGTACTCTGAAAACCAGAGCTTGCACACTTCAACAAAAGGGTTAATACTTGTCACCACCAGAACGTGCACACTCAACAAAAGGGTTAATACTTGTCACCACCAGAGCGTGCACACTTCAACAAAAGGGTTAGTACCTGTCAACACCAGAGCGTGCACACTTCAACAAAAGGGTTAATACTTGTCACCACCAGAGTGTGCACACTTCAACAAAAGGGTTAATACTTGTCACCACCAGAGTGTTTACACTCAACAAAAGGTTTTATACTTGTCACCACCAGAGTGTGTATACTTCAACAAAAGGGTTTATACTTGTCACCACCAGAGTGTTTACACTCAACAAAAGGGTTAATACTTGTCACCACCAGAGTGTGCACACTTCAACAAAAGGGTTAATACTTGTCACCACCAGAGTGTGTACACTTCAACAAAAGGGTTTATACTTGTCACCACCAGAGTGTTTACACTCAACAAAAGGGTTAATACTTGTCACCACCAGAGTGTGTATACTTCAACAAAAGGGTTTATAGTTGTCACCACCAGAGAGTGCATACTTCAACAAAAGGGTTAGTACCTGTCAACACTAGAGCGTGCACAATTCAATTAAAGGGTTAATACTTGTCACCACCAGAGTGTTTACACTCAACAAAAGGGTTCGTACTTGTCACCACCAGAGCGTGCACACTTCAACAATAGGGTTAGTACCTGTCAACACCAGAGCGTGCACACTTCAATAAAAGGGTTAATACTTGTCACCACCAGAGTGTGTACACTTCAACAAAAGGGTTAATACTTGTCACCACCAGAGCATGCACACGTCAACAAAAGGGTTAGTACCTGTCACCACCAGAGCGTGCACACTTCAATAAAAGGGTTAATACTTGTCACCACCAGAGTGTGTACACTTCAACAAAAGGGTTAACACTTTTCAACACCAGAGCGTGCACACTTCAACATGGGGATTAATATTTTCAACACCAGAGCGTGCACACTTCAACATAAGGAGTAATACCTGTCAACACCAGAGCGTGCACACTTATACACAAACGGGTTAGTATTTGTCATCACCAGAGAGTGCACACTTGAACACAGCGAAACATTATTTACATATTAAATACAGCCATAAACATTCTTTTAATTCAATTATCCATACCATACGATTAATGCAGCACACATAAATATGGCAATAACGTTACCTGTCAATATTTGCTGCAAAAATATGTACTCTTTATCAAATTATATGTTTATATAAATGATCGAATTTACATACATATTCAGTTAATATGACAATACTGCCACGTAACATGCCCAACGGTAGACGAAATAACTGCCTCAATAATCAAGAATATAGTCTTATTGTCGACATGCTGGTGTCATTAACCCTTTCCTTGCTATGTTATGTCGTATGCAATACTTTTTGTCTGCTACAACTTTCATTTTGTATGTTTCTTCGATTTTCATACAGAAACGTAACCATATCATGAAACAGTTTGGATCACGAAACAGTTTGAATCTTAATAAGCTACTCGGTGTCTTATCTGAATCCAAACTGTTTACATTGGGAATCAAAGAGTATCCACTGGCAGCGAACTAGTTAATGAAGATAATGTTGTATTAACTCAAACTTATGTAACTGGGCCTTAACCCTTACAACGAGGAATTTTCAAATGAACTATTCCAAAATTCAAACCGGTGAAGCTTATGGCGAATATTTAGAGACTTTTCTAGAGAAAAGTGAGTGTAACATGACAGACAGTGCAGACAACGATGAGAGGGCTCCTCTGAGTATACAGTAAAACCTCTCTATAACGGCCACTAATTTGCGTTAATTAACTGGTATTTAAGGCAGGTGGCTGCTTAAAGCAAGGTGAAAGTAAAACAGAACGCTCCCATAGGAGCGTTCTGTTTATTTTCACCTTGCTTTAAGCAGTCACCTACCTTTAACACAAAATACTTGATGTAATTTAGTGCCGTTATAGAGAGGTTTTACTGTACACTATTTGCAAAGGACATAGATGACCCGCACTGTAAGGGTTAAACATTGGCCGTCATTCACTTCATATTATGTACTTGATATTATGTATATAATACACATAATGATACCTGTGTAGTTTTACGGCTATAATTACTGAGATTATAGTCTGTGCTATATCATACTTATCGTTTTATTAATCCATTTACATTTTAATATGTGGGTATATATGACGGTAAAACTCTTTGACAGTACATGGACTGATATGGTTGCATGACTTGTGGTGACAAATAAATAAGACGTATATGTTTGGAAGCATCTTGATTCAAAACCTCTATGGTGATAATGTGATGAGACAAAATGCATGTGCAATCAGCAGCAGCTATATATGCGTCAAATACAATTGTAAATAACAGCTCTATAAGAGACACACGCATTTGTAATAAGCAGCTATACATGCGTCAAACGCAAGTGTAATTAAAATCTCTATAGGAGACACGTGCATATGTAGTTAGCAGCTATACATGCGTCAAATGCAAGTGTAAGTAACAGCTCTACAGGAGACACATGCATTTGTAATTAGCAGCTACATAGATGATTTCAGTTTGGTCCTGCCTCAGAACAACTGCTACTTTTATGTATCAGGCATATTTTTATGTATTGATTTGAACTTATATAGACAGCAAACGCATTTAAATGAGCAGCTATACAGAGACACAAACATTTGTAATTAGCAGACTTATATATTACGCAGTTGTACTTAGCTGCAATCTAGGAAACACAAATATTTGTACTTAGCAGGCATATAGGATACACATGCAGTTGTACTTAGCAGCAGTCTAGGAGACACAAACATTTGTACTGAGCAGCTATATAGGAGACACACATTTGTACGTAGCAGCTATATAGGAGACACACATTGTACGTAGCAGCTATATAGGAGAGACACGCAGTTTTACTTAGCAGTGATATAGGAGACTTACCAAGTGGTACTTAGCAGCTATACAGGAGACACGCGCCTTTGTACTTAGCAGCTATATGGGAGACATGCATTTGTACATAGCAGCTATAAAGGACACACAGGCAGTTGTACTTAGCATCGACATAGGAGATATACCAAATTGTACATAGCAGCTATATAGGAGGCACATATATTTGTTCTTAGCACCTTATATGAGAAACATTTAATTGTACGTCGCAGTTATATAGTAGACATGCCAAGTTGTACTTAGCAGCTATATAGGAGACACATCATTGTGTTTAGCAGCTATATATGAGACACAAGCATGTGTACTTACCAGCGATACAGGAGACACATGCAGTCGTATTTAGAAGCTATATAGGAGACACAAGCAGTTGACTAAGTATCTTATATATATGAGACACACCATTGTGTTAAGCAGCTATATAGGAGATACAAGTAGATATACTTAGCAGCCATATTGGAGACACGTATTTTACATAGTATCTATACAGGACACACACGCAGTTGTACTTAGCATCGATATAGGAGACACAAACATTTGTATTTAGCACCTATATATGATAAACATTCAGTTGTACATTGCAGATATATAGGAGACATACCAAGTTATACTTAGCAGCTATATAGGAGACACATCATTGTATTTAGCAGCTATATATGAGACAAAAGCAATTGTACTTAGTATCTTATATAGGAGACACATGCAATTGTACTTAGCAGCTATATAGGAGACACACACATATGTGTTTAGCAGCTATATATGAGATACAAGCATTTGTACTTAGCGGCGATATAGGATAAACATTCAGTTGCAAGGATATAGGACACATACCAAGTTAACTTAGCAGCTATATAGGAGACACATCATTGTGTTTAGCAGCTATATATGAGACAAAATCATTTGTACTTAGCAGCGATATAGGAGACATCTGCATTTGTACTTAGAAGCGATATAGGAGACACAAGCAGTTGTACTTAGCAGCTATATAGGGGACACAAACAGTTGTACTTAGTATCTATATAGAAGACACAAGTAGTTATACTTAGTTTCTATATAGGAGACACACCATTGTGTTTAGCAGCTATATAGGAGATACAAACAGCTGTACTTAGCAGCTATTTAGGAAAAACACACTTGTACGTACATGTAGCAGCCATTTAGGAGTCACACGCATTTGTATTTAGCAGCTATATACATGTAGTAGACACACGTATTTGTACTTAGCAGCTATATAGGAGACACACACAATTGTACTTAGGACCTATGTATGATTAACATTCATGTGTACTTAGCAGCGATATAGAAGACACATGCATTTGTACTTAGTATCTATATAGGAGACACATCATTGTGTTTAGCAGCCATATAAGAGATGCAAACAGTTGTACTTGGCAGCTATATAAGAGACACACGCACTTGTGCGTAGCAGCCATGTAGGAGTCACCTGCATTTGTACTTAGTAGCTATATAGGAGACACACGCAATTTGAACGTAGCAGCTGTGTAGGAGACACTCGCAGTTGTACTCAGCAGCTATATAGAAGACACTGTAGTTGTAAGTAACAGCTATATAGAAGACACAGCATTGCGCTCATCAGCTAAATCCGTAATTTTAATTTGGTCACAAGCAGCTATATAGGAGACACACGCAGTTGTACTTAGCATCTGTATAGGAGACACAGACGGTTGTACCTAGCAGATATATAGAAGACACAAGTAGCTGTACTTAGTATCTATATAGGAGAGACACCATTGTGTTTAGTAGCTATATAGGAGTCACAACCATTTGTACTTAGCAGCTATATAAGAGACACACGCACTTGTACGTAGCAGCCATGTAGGAGTCACACGCATTTGTACTTAGCAGCAATATAGTAGACACACGCAATTTGTACTTAGCAGCTGTATAGAAGCCACACGCAGTTATACTTAGTAGCTATATAGGAGACACGCGCATCTGTACTTAGCAGCTATATTGGAGACACATGCGGTCGTACGTAACAGCTATATAGGAGATGCAACATTGTGTTTAGCAGCTGATGTCGTGATTTAAGTTTGGATTTGCACAAGAACAACTGCTACTTTTATGTATCTACCACAATTATGTAATATTCATTGATTTGAACTTTTAGGAAAATATTCCATGTCAGTTGAATATATAGAACGTTGATATAAATGTTCTTTGTTAGTCAAATATTACTGCTGGAGAGTTCTAATCACATTTCGTACTGACCTTTCCGGGAGGTCCTATTTCATACAATTGGAGTTACGCGTCAGTAAAATTGTGCCACACGTTGCATTTTGTATATATTGGTTTATAGTTCAGCGGTTCTAAAATTCAGTTTCATTGCATAGTACAGTAGGCAGCATAATTATGATATTACATAGTGTCTTACATGTCGGTGGGGTTTCAACTATTTATTTGACCACCTTTATATCATGTTTTCGTACTTATTCCTTCCCTCTTTATTCGAGTTTAGTTTCACAGACGATAATCCTATTGTCTATCGAGAACTTGTGTTTCTACTCTTTCATGTACTCTTGTGATATGTTCATTTTGTAGTTTAGTTTGAAGTGTATACAACGTATGTTAGAAAATGTCCACCATTGCAGATATAATACATTAAGGAGAGGATCCTAACTAATGAGCATATTGCTTTCGATCCAATCCTTTTTTCCAAATATAGTGATAAGTGGATTTATGTACATTCCAGAAATAAAATACAGTAAAACCCCGCTAATGCGACCACTTAATAAACAGCCACTGATGTCGTCTAAAGCAGGTGGTGGCTTAATGCAGGACGAAAGTTATGCAGAAAGCTCCTATAGGAGCTTTCTGCATAACTTTCGTCCTGCATTAAGCCACCACCTGCCTCTGCCACCCAGAATTCTGCCCGTTTTTGGTGGTCGCATTGGCGGGGTTTTACTGTATGTTTAAACTAAACCGCATAGTGTAGAAGTAGATCTGAAATAAATGAATACAGTAACACCTGCCCTGGGCGAGCATTAAACTAGAACACTGTACATAGTGTATAGAATTTACAACCGTTCTAGTTCTCATCCCACCTGTTCCACTTGAAATATACGTCACCATTTTACCGAAATCCATTCATCGTGTTCAATAAAGAACTATTTTGCAGTTCATGGTCGGTCACTAAACTCAAGAGATGCCGAAAGCATATTTGGTTTATAGATATGTGTCTGAAAACCCTATCTAATTTAACGAAAATACAATAAACCGGCAATACATAAAAAACGCTATTGACTAATTCATGAAACAAACGGCTAACGTACAATAACCAATGGCCCCTAGGAGCATGTACAGTAAAACCTCTCTAAACCGGAATTCTAGTAGAGAAGAATTTAGATACTTTTAGGCAGGTGACTGCTTAACGCAGGGTGAAAGTCATGCAGAAAGCTCCTTGAGGAGCTTTCTGCATGACTTTCACTCTGCATTAAGCTGCCACCTGTCTCCAATACCGATACTTACACCAAATTGGACGTCCGGTTTAGAGAGGTTTTACTGTACATGTACTTGTATACGACACATGTAACTAATGAACCACTAGCATGAACTGTCATTTGTGGCAAAATAACATAAAAACGGATGAGACACGAATTCATTTGTCACCTTGTAACATAAAACAATAATGTAAATGTATTTCCCTTGAATAATCAGATCTGTGAAGAATTTCCGTACCAAACAAAGGATAGTGAAAACTCGTGAATCTACGTGGTTTTAAATTACCATTCGCGAATGCTGAATCAGCTAGAAGTTCAGATTAGTGAATATTAACCGAAAGTTATGCTCTAAAACTAAATATAATTTCCCTAGTGTAAGCGTATTTTGACGCATCTGCAAAACGAGCAGACCCAGATCAGACGGCTCCTACAGGAGCCGTCTGATCAGGGTCTACTCTGTTTGCTTATGGTGTAATATAGATGTGATTGTACATATTCTCCTTGAGCAAAAATGTCATGTGTTCATAAGCCATTATAAAAATAATCTTTAATTTATTAATATTCATGACGTCATTATTTCTTACATTAATATACAACAGGTAAAGGGTTAATATATGAATAGTGCGTGCACCTTATTTGCCCCAACTAATCCAAGGGAACAATTCATAACTCATCAGTTATAACTATGTATACTTGTATTTTCATCAGGCATGTAATATACAATAAATCTGTGATGGTACTATACGTTTGATATCAAATTCTGATTTCTATATATCTTAATATAAATTAAATTGTAACAATTATCCAGTCTTTAAAGCAGAAGTCCCTACAATGAACATATATGTTTAATGATATCATAAAACTTGGTATTTGTTATGCTCAATCATTATTATGATAATTGTCAATTTGCACTGGCATATATCGAAAAATGCCCCTGTGATACAAAATAAACCGATTTCCATCAGTACTTATACTTTTTGTTCTACAACAAAGTATTATCGGTCTTTTCCGTTCAAATTGTCCGCGTTTTGCCGATTATCACCCGATTCCTCCATTGTTTACGCAACAGCTTTGCACGGAAGTGGTCGGAGAGACGCGAATAGCGCGAACAGATACGAAACTAAAACCCAAACCCGAATAAACACTTGAACATCGGGGAATAAAATCGGGATTGATGATATCAAACAAATGGATGTTTTGTAATTTTCAACGTTTATTGGATAGGTGTTCTTGCGATATACTACTTTTCTGAAAATATACAAATTATTTTTGTATAATTTAAGTGTTTTTGAAATGCGTCGAATCTAGGAACTACCCGTTTAACTTCGGGCACATTCTGTGATTTTAATTGTGATACGTTCCTATGTCATACAATGCCATAGCTTAAGGACCACAATGGATATAAGAGTATATATTACTATTTTCTGTGTCGTCTTTGGCATATAATAGTGATTGACATGGCTGTTTTAAATCATATTTGTTGCATGTTTTTTTTATATACATGTGTATAATAACAGATTGCCATGTAATTGTACATTTTATGTTGAAATTTCTCTATCTATCTATATATCTATCTATCTATCTATCTATCTATCTATCTATCTATCTATCTATCTATCTATCTATCTATCTTTCTATCTATCTATCTATCTATCTCTATCTATCTATCAATCTATCTATCTATCTATCTATCTATCTATCTATCTATCTATCTATCTATCTATCTATATATCTATCTATCTATCTATCTATTTTATCCGTCCTCTCCTACAAATTGTCAAACTATCCCTTTTTTCGTTGGTTGATTACTTGGTCGTTTTCTTTGTGTTGACGTGTGTACTCTTATATGCTGAGTTCCAAGCGAGGGTAACCAATGGCATCATTATACATTTCACATCTAGCTAGCGAGAAAAACACATTACCCTCTAGGGACGCATTTTTCCGCCTCTATGAAATTCACATTTTGAAACCATTGTGATAAATAGAGCATTTGCTCCTATGGAGCAAATGCTCTATTTATCAAAATGGTTTCAAGACTACACAGTTCTAAAGCTCTCCTTTTCTATAGTTAATGCTCCTTTCGGTAGATTTGTTCAAAGAGGTTGGGTCTAAAAATAGCATAGGAGAGAATGAGTTAAGGTACTTACACATCATAATGTACCACTTAATAAAAAGTATATATAGTCCATGCAAATCCTTAAACGGATGAGCATTAGTAACATAAACAATGATACACTGTAATATAATTATAAGAAGTAATTGACAGAGTTAATAGACCTGAATTCCTTGGGGATCTCTCACTTAACGTCTCTATCGGTAATACACATTCATCATTCATCGAAGTAATTACGCCTTTTATAAGGGAGTCATGTC
The DNA here is from genome assembly GCA_963576725.1 of Azorinus chamasolen. Lineage (NCBI taxonomy): Eukaryota > Metazoa > Mollusca > Bivalvia > Cardiida > Solecurtidae > Azorinus > Azorinus chamasolen. Next base: position 90,791,311 of record OY755239.1, on the reverse strand, counting down.
TGTTGAACAACCGTGTAATGGAACGGGGTTAATACAATTACGTGTTTCGTGTGTAGAGGGAGACCTAAGTGGGTACCTATTTTGATTAAATCTTCATAATGTCAGACTCATGAAATATTAAACAAATAACGTACAATCCGTTTGTTACTGTACATGTATATAATAATATGCATATTACACATCATGGCATTCACAAGCTTGCATCATAGAGCCGTTCTCTGATCGCTTTGATAAAATGACCGATTTAGTATACTGAATTGCAAAATAATTTGAAACAAGGCTGTGTATTTATGTGTGTTTTCATATTAATCATATTTATGTGAATAAAAGAGGCAGCTTTCCCAAAAGGAACGCATTCGAATATATATGATGCAAATATTGGCTCTTGATAGTTTTGCATGATGGTATTCCATATCAATAGGCATTTATATGTCCATATTTATATGTCTGTAAATTTCCGTCGTGACAGTAAACTATGAATGTACGAAGACACACAATAACTAAATAAAACCCCAGCATTAGCCAATTTGTCTCGATACAGAATTCTATGTTTCAAGGGGATCCTAATAAACAGACGCACACGTCTCTCATTAAGTTACGTCTAGGTACAGTCTCTAGAGACATCATGCTATTGGACACAATTCCATGAGAATTTTAGGGAGTTCATTGCATTCATTGTAAAATGTAATACATTGGGTATGTGATTGTTGCATACTTTTCAGTTTTCGATAGTTGAATTGATTTTAATCCGGAATTCAAAAGAAGTCTGTGAACTTGAATCAATGAGGAATTTAATTGCAACATGAACATAGAAAGCAGCACTTGACTTCATCTACGTCCAAAGAGCATACATCACGTTAGCAGCAATTTCTGTTTGAGCCGTTGTTATGTTAACCGGTTTTACAATCAAAGATGTATGCATTCTGAACCGTCATTCATCATTTCATAATGTCAAGATAGATATAGAATAATAAGGCAGTTAAAAGAAGATCTGGTAAACAATTAAATAAATATCGTTATCGATTAGTAACCGAGAGGAAAGTTTAATATGCAGGGTAAAATCATGCAGAAATCTCCCCAGGGAACGATAACCGACCCATTTACTCGATGCTTCTCTACTAACACTTCCGATTGCCTCAGTTGTTGTTGTATCTAATGACTTTCCTTTCAAAATGTGTAATATAATGTAGCTCAATATACTCCATAATTCACAACAATACAAAAGAATACGTGCCACTAAGGAGCAAAGAAAATTATTTTTCTAACATAATTTTATATTATCAATTAGTTAAGATACACTTATGATATATACACATAATTCACAATCATAAAAAGTAAACTGTGCCAGTAGGAAGTCAAATAAATCTACTTCTCTACTAACAAGTGATATTAGACGGAACGAAATGATATATATATGAATCATATAGAAACTTTTTATTTATTTCTTGCCATGGTAACACATTTATCAATACTAACATATTTTCAAAATATCTTGTTATGTTTGAATACATAATGCGATCGGTTGATATCGAGCCTATCAACTTTTAAAACGTCTAAATACATACATAAGCACTACATCAACTACTTAGTAAAAACTACATTGGCTTCAGTTATCGTAAATCAAGACAGGGACATTATTTGAATGGCCACATGCTGGTATTATTTAGAAAGTTATTGTTGTAGCAAAAATAACGTACCGATTAGAAATTAATAATTGTTCACTATTAAATAATTTATATGATCCTGAAATGTTATATAGGTAACTTTACAACCTTGCCCGCTTCCTACATTTTTATTGTTATATAATATGTCCTGATTTATTGTCTATATATCCCAGCGAGTATTTTCTATGACTTCAATATATCAAAGCAATGGTGGTTGAGTGTTCAATTAGATTTGACCTTTACCATTTAGGACTTTAATTTTGTAACTAATGAAAGGAAGTTCATTTACATCACGATTATTGCAGATCATGCAGGTACATAAATATGAAGGAGCAGATTGAATGATAAGGGTTATGTATCTTAGTAGTTTAATAGTAACACACAAATAATGTTTATTTTAATAAAAACTATCATGATAAACGTTTGATAGTCAATGTTTCATTACAGTAGCTTTTCACATCCTGAATTTTATGTGTGTGATTTACAAACTTCGTAAAATTATTGGACATACCCATTTGCTCTCCTTTTTCATCAAATGTGTTAAAGCATTCATTAGAAAGGGATATGATCCTATAGTACTATAACGTACTGCATGTCTGGTTGTCAACTCTTTTACAGTTATCAATCACACTGCAATAGTTTCATGTACGTCGACAGAAAAGACTTACTACTCTATGAATATGCCCTCTTAAATCCGTAAACGGAAGTTTCTCACTTGTATCTCATTTTTGACTAACCCGTTATTGATTGTCCATGTTTGCAGCTCAATCATTGAGTTCACTAGCGGACTTGATCCAGTTTGTTTCATTTAAATATGGTATCGCATTGCGAACATGATTAAGTTTGTTTCACTTAAATATGGTTTCGCATTTTGCAATTTACCACTGTATTTTGCCATCACAGTTGTCGTACATTAGTGTGAGAGGAGATTATGTTTATTTACACTGTTTGTCTGTTAGGTTGGGATGGATTCAGTGTGAGTTTGGGCGTCCCTAATCTGGTTTAAACCCGCAGTGACACGTGTCACTGACCGATCCAAGGCGGTACTTCCATCTCCCCACTTATTGTTTGTTTGTTTGTTATGTCTTTGTGCATCTCCTTGTGTCTTTTTATATGCATGTTCATTTACCGTTTTTGTCGTGGTGCTGTGCAGGCGGCTGTGTGTTTTGTATATTGTTCCTGCATTACTCACACATATACAGCCGATGCAAATACAACATAATGGTATGAAGCAAAATGCAGTTATACCCGATAGTTAGAATACTACAATAAGTATCATGATTGGTCGTTAAGACATGTGGTAGCTTTATTCAGAGTGAAAGTCAAGCAGAAAGCTCCTAGTATGTAAGGCGGTACGTGTAGCTTAATTCAGGACAAAATTATGCAGCAACTTGCTTTCATAGACACCGAGGAGTATTCATAAAGTGTTCGATTTATGGAAGTGTTCTTGTTTGTACGCTCAAAATTGCATACGTGGTTAAATGATATTGATACTGTATTAACCCTTTCGGCGCCAAATTTCTAATTATCATCTGCAAACCAATCTTGTTAAATCATTTGGTAAAATAAGAAAATGAGATAAATAAATGCAAATTTCAAAGGAGTAAAGCACAGATATAAAAAATAAAAGTACAAACATGAGTCATGCAGGAAACACCACATACAGAACAAACACTCGCCCGAACAGCAACACAAGGAAACAGCAAATGTACATAGGTAGAAATAACAACAAGAGACGCACAAAGACAAAACAAACATACAATAGGAGGAAGATGGAAGTACCGCCTTGGAACGGTCAGTGACAAAAGTCACCGGGGGTTTAAACCGGTTTATGGGCGCCCAACCTCACCCTTATTCCATCCCCATCCTAAAAGACAAACAGTGTAAATAAACGTATCCCCTCTCCGACTAATCTACAACAACCGCGACAGCAAATACAGTGGTAAAGTGCATGTATAACAAAAAAACATTTAATTGAACATACTGTATCCACCTATCGCTAGTGTACTCAATGATTGAGCTGCAAACAGAGTAACTGTAGAAAAGTAATAAAGGGTACGCCAAAAATGAAATAGTACAGATATCCGACGTTCTCCTTCCATTTCTGGATTTAAGAGGTCGCCTTCATAGAGTACTAAACCTTTCTTGTCGGCGTACATGCGAAGAGGCCAGCGTGATTGCCAACTGTAAAAGGGTTGACAACCAAACATGCAGTATGTTGTAGTAATACAGGATCATATCCCTTTTTAATGAATTGTTTTATATATTTGATGAACAAAGTGAGAAAATGGGTATGTCCAATAATTTTACGAAGTTTGTAAATCACATCACCATAAAATTCAGGATGTGAAATACCGTGTCGCAAAAGTACCTTGAGATTACATTTGTACTTGCCAATAAGCGAGAGATTTCGATAGTAAAATTTAGAGAAAGTTTTTCTTAGTTTATTGTATCTATATCCTTGTTTAAGCAATTTTTCAGTTAAAATGAGATTTCGACTGTTAAAATCGTCAATAGATGAACAAGCTCTAGCAAAACGAATAAGTTGAGATATATAAACCCCGTAAGATGGAGCACGGGGAACATCCCTGTCAAGATGAGGAAAATTTACAATATTAAAATCAAAATCATCTCTTTTGTCATATATTTTAGAAGAAATCATTGAGACAAAAAGTGAAGTCCCTGATCAAGGCGGCGTCTGATCTGGGACTGCACTATTTGTCGTGGTGTAATGTTGCGACATTGACGGTGAAAGGGCTAAATAATGATATTCGTTTGGTTATTAACTAAAATAAGTCTACACAGCATCGGTATCGACGTATGGTATATAATTAGTTTTGCAAGGCAAGAAGTATGTAAAGGCAAATGGGTAATCTTAAAGAATATTATTCTGTGTTATGTTTTATCTCAATGATGAGCGACATTTCTCTGTTTAATATCTTATAATAGACATCGTTTATTTTATTATTACCATTATTGATGGCGTCTTGCGGCTTATTTACGATGCCTATACAAAAAACGCAAATTAGATAAAGAGAACACATTGCGTAGATATGACACCCCTTCATGACCTAACATTAGCCCTGTTTTTTGTGACAGAAATAGAGGAAAATGTAAAAGCAATAACATGTTGTATGTCTAAGCAGAATCTTAATGGAAAAGTAGTAAAGTCAAGCAGACAAAGCCACATACAAGACGCAACCACCACCAAAACACCAATAGACAGCATGACACACATACACACACACACACACAACCACACACCCAAACGCACACTCACACACGAGATGAACACAGAAAACACAAAAATACACCATCCTTACACAACTCTGAAAATAATATTATAAGGCCTGTCCAAATTGGGATCGGGCGCAAATTTAACTATTTCTAATTCGATCAAGTTTGTACAAATAGCGACCGATGGATCTGTAGATGTTAGATGAGGATGGTACCTGAACTATATCTGAATCTAGTCTAAAACACAGGGGAATTAAAATATGCACTGTTCTTCCTCTGAGGCATTTGTCAGAGGGGATTGACGAAAGAAAACGTTCAACCTTCATAACAATTACGCATCAAACAAATATCAAGGCAGGATGGAGATGTTTGGAAAATTATAGATAAGCATCCACGAATTGCTGGAGATAATCTCTAAATTGCACCATGAGCACCCCATACTTCTTTAATTCCCTTCACAGTGTGTTTGAATATGCATTATTATATAACCAACGGTGTGCGTAGTATTACCAATATCACTCTAATGTTGCCCCAGACTAATGGACCGAAGGGTTATAGTCAGACAAGATATCCTAGCTATCAAATCAGCGGTCACATTTATCAAAACAGTTGATTCTAAATTTACCCATAACGACTACCCATTAGTGTCATTTATCTGCTTTAGGAAGAAATATTTCATAATTATAGAGAGAAGAATCCATGTACTTGTCTCTGTATTGTATCCATTTTCGTGAAATAGGATACCAGACTATCATTTGACAACGAAACAAATGAAGGATGACATTAAATTTATTAAATATTAAAAGTTGAAATATGTGAATGGTATGGTGTGATAAAAATGGTTATGACCGAACTATATTGCAACACACTGCATGTTTGGTTATTGGCCCATTTACAGTCGGTAGCTACGCTTCCCTCTTTGCTTGCGCGATGACAGACCGAGTATAGTATTCTATGATGGTATACTCTTAAACCCAGAAACGGGATGCGATTACAAGACTCATGTATTGCCCTTTCTCTGTCGTGCCCTAAACGGCTTCCCTGTAGTTGTTTTGACTTCAGCAAAGTCATTGAGGGGATACCTTTATTTACACCGTTTGTATAGCTAGGGTGGCTTTGAGATAAGTGTCCATAAACCGGTTTAATCCCCCTAGTGGTGGTTTTGCCCCTGTCCGTTCCAAGGCGGTACTCCCTTAGTAATGGAAAAGTAGTAAAGTCAAGCAGGCAAAGCCACATGCAAGACGCAACCACCACCAAAACACCGATAGACAGCATGACACACACATACACACACACAACCACACACCCAAACGCACACACACACACACACACGAAATGAACACAGAAAACACCAAAAGACACACAAGAAACAGGGACAAACGTTCCACAACATGAACAAACCACAAGCACAAAGACGCAAGGCAAACAAAAGGAAGGGTGACAAAGAGAGTACCGCCTTGGCACGGTCAGCAGCAAAAACACCACTGGGGGTTTAAACCGGTTTACGGACGTCCTAACCTCACACTTCTCTCAAAGTCACCCTAGCTTTACAAATATTGTAAATAAAGGAATCCCCGCTGGACTTACCCACAACATAGACGACGGTGAACACAGGACAACATATAAAACATAGCATAATAACTGTGACAAACCGTCAAATATGTACTCAATGACTTTGCTGAAGTCAGAGCACCTGCAGGTAAGCCGTTAAGGGCACGACAGGGAAAAAGTAATACATGAGTCTGGTAAGCTCCACCTGTATCCAAGTTTAAGAGTATACCATCATAGAGTACTACCCTCGGCCTGTCATCGCGCAAGCAAAGAGGGAAGCGTAGCTACCGACTGTAAAAGGGTCGATAACCAAACATGCAGTGTGTTGCAATATAATAGGATCATAACCTTTCTTTTTAAATGTTTTAATGCGTTTTATAAACAAATCATGAAAATGGATATGACCCCGAATTTTCCTAAGTTTGTAGATAACATCCCCATAAAATTCTGGTTGAGAAATGCCTTGTCGCAGTAACGTCCGTAGATTGCAATTATATTTACTAATGAGAGGTAAATTTCGATAATAAAATTTAGAAAAGGTTTTCCGAAGTTTGTGATATATGTAACCTTGCTTAAGAAGTTTATCAGTTATAACTAAATTACGTCTGTTAAAATCTTCAAGCAAAGACCAGGCTCGGGCAAACCTAATAAGTTGAGAAATATAAACCCCATAAGATGTAGAACGTGGCACATCCCCATCTAGAAAAGGATAATTAACAATTTTAAAATTAAAATCTTCTCTTTTATCGTATACTTTAGACGAAACTTTATCATTTGTAATTGAAAGATTCAAATCTAAAAATGAAGCATTAATGTCAGATTGATTAGCTTTGTTTAAAGACAGTTCTTTTGGGTAGATTGAAGAAACCATAGTATCAAAATAAGGATTATCTAAATTCAAAATATCATCTAAATACCTTGAAGTTTTATTAAAAGCATTAACAATATCGGTCTGTGTATCAGGTTTTAAGCTAAGCATAAAATCCCTCTCGTAGCAATACAAAAACAAATCTGCAACAAGAGGGGCACAATTTGTACCCATGGGTATACCAACAACTTGACGATATATGGTATCCCCATCACGCACAAATATATTATCTAAAAGAAAGGTAAGAGATCTACAAACATCAAGGCAAGTCCACATTGTGTAATGTTCAACTTCTGAATTCGAAAAGAATGAACGTTGAACATTACAAGCAATGAACATTTTGTTTTCTCTGGCAAAGGTTTTTTTCTATTAATTTAATAAGTTTATCCTTTATAAGATGGTGAGGTAGAGTAGTATAGAGTGTAGAGAAATCATAAGAGCTCAGTAAATGGAAAAGTAGTAAAGTCAAGCAGGCAAAGCCACATGCAAGACGCAACCACCACCAAAACACCGATAGACAGCATCACACACACACACACACACACAACCACACACCCAAACGCACACGCACACACACACACACACGAAATGAACACAGAAAACACCAAAAGACACACAAGAACCAGGGACAAACGTTCCACAACATGAACAAACCACAAGCACAAAGACGCAATGCAAACAAAAGGAAGAAAGAAATGTTATACTGTTCATTTTCAAGTTTTGTTAAAACATCATTTGAATTTTTTATGGACCAAAAAACATTAATACCAGAATTTTCATATATTTTATCACAGTAGCGTTTAACATGTTCTTTGATCGTAGTAAGACAGGACGTCAAAAGTATAGATAATTTAGTAGTGGTACAACAGCTAGAGTTGGCAATAAAACGCGACATCGAAAATACATTTCTTCCAATCCGAAAGGGCATTAACATCAGCATGTTCTCGTCGACACCATTTGATGCAGAATTCTTGAATAGCTTCCGCAATATGAGTTCGACAAGCGTCAAAATCAATAAGGGAAGGTAATCTATATTTAGGTCCTTTAGTTAGGACCCTTGCTTTTGCTTGTTTGGTGTCTTTCTTTGTTGTTTTTGTCTCACGTGTGTGCGTGTTTGTGTGTATTCGCCCTTGCGTTTGTGTTGGTCTTGTGACTTTGTACTTGTGCGTTTGTTCGTGTTTAAAATTTCCATATCCCGTGTGTGTGCTTTTGGTGTGTGTGTGTATGTGTGAGTATGTGTGTGTATTAATTGCTTTCTATCGATGTATGGTGACGTTTTGTGTATGGCTATTCCTGTTTGACTTTACTACTTTTTTATTTGTATGCGGTGTTTTCTGCTTGACTCATCCATGTACCTTAAAGTAGTTGTATGTTAAACAGATATTTGTGATTTAACAGGTAAATCAAAAGTAAATATCCTTGTATTACAAGTATCACTTTAGCTGTTGGATACTCTTGAGACCAATACTGGTTGCTCTTTTTGTTGATCCCGAAAGCTTAACCACAAATCAATTTGGCGTTACATGCTCCTAAAAAGATATATATATATATAAGTTTCATCATTAATCACTGCCATTTCTATATTATTTTGTGTATATGTCGGTGTAAAACAAGTAAGGTTATTTATCTATGTAGCATATATTTTTATAATTAACTTCAGTGTTGTTATACTTTCTGTTCTTCGAGAGCATGAATTTCAACACTTTTTATTCTGAAAATTGAATACCGCTTAAGCCGGTACTAGGGGTGTGAGCAGTGTTGCACTTTCAATTACTGCTCATGAACAGACTCAATAAAACCGAGTCTGCAATTTTCTCCTTTTGTGTTGCAATCTTTGCTTTCGGGGGATGACCTCTCTTCAGAATTTATCTCAACGAATGGTTTGTGGAAAGAAACAGACGATAGTTAGGCTTGTTCATTCGCATAGGGAAATTAAATCGTGTGAAAATGAAAACATATCTACACCTCGTTTTGTTTTAAAAAAAATAAGACATGTTTTTGTATGACAGTTGTGCGTAACAATAAGCATTCCTATATAGTTTGACCATTCAGGCAGCAAAGCGATGGAACCCAATGTTTCCTTTCAAAGACACTGGCCATGTATGAAAAAAGAAAGTGCATTTAGAATGAAAATTGTAATGGAATCTCAATTATATTATATGTAAAATGTAACATAATTCAAATATAAATGTGTAATGTTTTAGGAATGCATCAGCCGCTGTCAATAGAGGAGTAGCTAGTTGTGGAAGAATGTTTTGTGGAACTGTATAGATATAGTGTAATATACTCACAATGATACTTATATCGCATAGCCTAGATTGACACATAACATTAACAGAAATAACAACAGCTGATTTTTTTCTTACTATTAATTAAAGAAAATGTTGGATTAAGCGTTTTCACAAAATCAGTGCAGATCCTGATCAAAAGGCTCACTGTTTGAAAATGTATATCTTGCACATTACGGACTTATACGCCCCGTACTTCATTCTCAGTGTTGTTACTTCAAACAGCAGGTGTAAGTTAAGTGTTGTGTGGCATCCGTAAACGTCGCCCGTAGCTCATTCTCAATGTTGTCATATTTTCTGGTCCTTCGGGATCATTAGTTTTGATGGTATAAACTTTGCAAATTGAATACTGCTTAAGCCAGTGCTTTGGGGCATTATGCGGCGTCTGATCAGAGTCTACACTGTTTGCCTACGTCCCATATATGGGATCGTGGGAGCATATGGGTTAAACTACGGCTGAAGTTGATCAGACATAATTGATAAAGGAGTAAAGGCTGATATATAAATGTGTTTTACATGTGTCCGCCACGGCCTTGCTTCTCTACAATATGTATACTCTATAGTCAAACTGAATTCTTGATCTTAAATATAAATTCTGAAGGGAGGTGATCTCCCGAGAGCAAAAATTGCAACACAAAAAGAGAAAATAATTGCAGACTCGGTTTTATTGAGTCTGTTCATGAACAGTAATTGAAAGTGCAACACTGCTCACGTCCGTAGCACCTACTTAAGCGGTATTAAATTTTCAGAACAAGTACTAAAATTCATGATCTCGAAGGATCAGAAGGTAATAATAAAGTTGTGTTCTCGTCATCACCGACTACACCAGGAAGTGAATTGCATTTTATTTGCGGTTAAACTATAAATGGAAAAGTAGTAAAGTCAAGCAGGCAAAGCCAAATATAAGACACAACCACCACCGAAACACCGATAGACAGCATGGCACACATACACACACACACAACCACACACCCAAACGCACACTCACACACGAGATTAACACAGAAAACACCAAAAGACACACAAGAACCAGAGACAAACATTCCACACATGAACAAAATCACAAGCACAAAGACGCAAGGCAAACAAAAGGACGGGTGACAAAGAGAGTACCGCCTTGGCACGGCCAGTAGCAAAAACACCGCTGGGGGTTTAAACCGGTTTACGGACGCCCTTACCTCACACTTCTCTCAGTCAACCTAGCTTTACAAATAGTGTAAATAAAGGTATCCCTGCTGGACTTACCCACAACATAGACGACGGTGAACACCGGACAACATGTAAAACATAGCATAATAACTGTGACAATCCGTCAAATATGTACTCAATGACTTTGCTGAAGTCAGAGCACCTGCAGGTAAGCCGTTAAGGGCACGACAGGGAAAAAGTAATACATGAGTCTGGTAAGCTCATCCTGTATCCAAGAGTATACCATCATAGAGTACTACCCTCGGCCTGTCATCGCGCAAGCAAAGAGGGAAGCGTAGCTACCGACTGTAACAGTAACAGACCAGTAATTCTATTGTATCTGGTTCTGGACATCATAATGGACATCAGAAAATAAAGCATTATTTGGTTGTTGCATTGTAACACCAATGGTAGGATGTAGCAAAATATTAAATGTCTACATTGCGTATGAAAAATTAGTAAAGTCAAGCAGCAAAGGCCACACACAAGACACAACCGACACAAAAGCATCGAAAGAAAACAAGCGACACACCCATACGCATGTTTATACACACATTTCAAACATAGCCAAACGCACAAATACAAATGCACAAATACACCAGACAAACATAAAAGGGTGACGAAGAGAGTATCGCCTCGAAACGGTCACCGGCAGAACCACCGCCAGTGCGGCACGCAGTGCTGAGATGTGTTCTAACTCGATCTCTTCGATCTGTATGCGTTTTAGTAAGTTTTAGTAACTCTTTCTTAGTATAGTTTGGATAAATGTAAAGTTAAATGTGGTATATTGCGGTTTTTTGTCATAGCAATATCTTTATAACTAGTCGATTAAACATGGGTGTTACCTTACAATATGTGTTTGTTTGGTATGGTACATACTTTTGTAGTTCATGCAATGAAGTTAAAGCCAAATATCACTAAAAAGCTTTTGATAGTCATTAAGCCTGTTAAGTGAAACGAGTTAAAGTCACTCTGTACAAGCTGTTTAATCACTAAACCTTTTTAAATGAACGAGCTAGTCACTATTAGTACAAATAATAAAAGCAGTTAAAATCACAACCAGTTAAATTAACTGTTAGCCACAGTTTCGAACAGCATTTAATACAGTCACAATTTTAAATCCGTTAGCAATCACTTCTGGGCGTTTTTGACGTTATCATAACACTGTACCATCCACTTGAAATGTAAACGCTTAATAAGGAATTGAATTGGTTCAACACATACATTACTATCACTCTGGTTCTCCTTATACTAACCAAGTATTCCATCTGCACACCACTTCTGGAAACAGAACTTCATAAAGTCCTTAACTGATTTTTGAGCTGAAAGGTGCATGAGTTGTAGTCTGTCAGTATCATTTGGTGATACAAGCACAGGAATGATACATTTAGATCTCAAGATGTCCATACAATTTTCGTATAACTGTGTCAAATATTACTACTGCTTTCTGTTTTAATGATAAATCGTTTTCCTTACGCATATGGTCAGTGTATGGCAGAATGATCGCCTTGATGTATTTACAAAGATATAGGATTAATACAGTTTAGGAACTAGCAGGAGCATGGTAAGGGACAAATATTTCACCACATGACATGGTACAAGAACAATATTTGTATGTACATCATACATACATGGATCCATAGCAAAATGACTTTAAATGAGGAGGAAAAATATATTGAAAGAAAATTACGAATTGTAATGCTCCCATTTCCTTTGGGGTCCTGCAAATACACGTAATTTACCCTGTGGTCCTTAGAATATACGCTTAGACTAAACTTAATGTCATGAAGTCATTTTTATATCAAAAGATAATAAACAGACATTTTCTGAACGTAAATACAGTTTGTTTCCGTAGCAGATTAAAGTAAACATATTGTTTAATATGGTTGTTTCGTTAGTGGAGAGGTACATTGTATCAAAGATCAAAAATGTATTAGTGCATTTGGAGCTCATAGTTCCACCTGATATGGAAAAAATGAGCAAGTAGTAAAAGTACATGTATGAGTCATGCAGGAAACACCGCATACAAAACACACAACCGCCTAAACAGCACCACGACGAAATACAGTAAACGTAACAGGCAAAGCAACACACAAGACGCAACTACCACCAAAACATCGATAGATAGCATGTCACACACATCTACACACCCAGTTTACGAGATGAACACAGAAAACATTAACAAACACACAAATACTATAGAGAAACATTCGAAACATGAACAAAAGCACAAGTACAAAAGCACAAGACAAACAAAAGTAAGGGTACTGTATAACTATATACTACATCGGCTACTTGCATTTACATTAATCAATAGACAAAACATCGCATCACTTTTTTCAAATACAGCGTTATTATACATAATTTGCCACGCGTTATTTGTAATTCAGATTTCCCTTGAAGAACAAGTCAGTGATAAGTATATACACCTATGAAGCAATCTGATCATCTGATCCAGGTTTCAAATGGCGGATGCTTTAATTTATTTTCACTGTCAGTCAGTTATTGTAAGACGTCTCATCCCTTTGCAAACGACTGAATTCCCTTTGCGCAAAGTGCGACATGACTCATATTTGCGAACATCTTGTATCCAAATTGGACGCTGAGTTCAAGTTGTTCGATATTCAGTCAACAGCCTTTCAAAAGCTTGGCCAAATCGGGAATAGTCTAAATTGCACCAGATCCAAATTAATGGAAAAGTAGTAAAGTCAAGCAGGCAAAGCTACATGCAAGACGCAACCACCACCAAAACACCGATAGACAGCATGACACACACACACACAACCACACACCCAAACGCACACGCACACACACGAAATGAACACAGAAAACACCAAAAGACACACAAGAACCAGGGACAAACGTTCCACAACATGAACAAACCACAAGCACAAAGACGCAATGCAAACAAAAGGATAAGTCAGACAATAGTTTTCCCATCGGGGTTAATAGCTTTAAATCTAGTAGATGTTGATTATGTCTATGAAACAGATGTAGACACTGTCTGTCAAACACATAATTGTTAAATGAATGAATCGAGCGTTTATTGGCACATTTACATACAGCTTGGTGATGATAACGATGGCGACGGTGGTGAATTTAGATTACATACAATGAGTTTAGCTTGGATGCAAAACATGTCGTCCACTATAGTTAAACATATTGCCCTTTTACTATATTTCTTAATAAATAGTCAAACTGAAACATCGGCTATTAGCGTATGCAGAATCAAACATTTGATTGGTGTAGTGTGAAATTATTGTCCACTCTTAGTACCGTATCTTTCCTTCCTTTAAATGATGAGCACTCGAAGTAATCACTTTAATGTCTTTGATATCATTTTAACCGGCGATTGAAGTAGTAATTAACCCTGTACTTCATAGATACGCCTATCAGTGCCTTTGCTGCAAACAGAGTGATCCAGATAAGATGACTGTGTGCTTATAGATAGATAGATTTATTTCAATATTGAGCAACAAGACAATAGTTAACAATACATACATATTTAAATATTATAACAATATAAAAATTGGTAATGATAGTGTAATATGCGTGTTATGAACCATGTCAGTCACATCAATATCAAGGATGACACACAAAAGAGAAAGAAAGTACATCTCTTATTTCCATTGTGGTCCTTATAAAACAGATATAGATATTATATTACAGTTCTGGCATTACCAAACTTTCTTGAGCCATCTGCTATTATAACAATTAATGTAATCAAAATTCACGATGTCATTATACAAATATTCATGGAGTAAAGGATTACAGTGCTCCCTCTCTACAACGTCACCCTTTGGTATACGAATATTGTATGTGTTGTTCAGAGGGAGTTGTTATAGGGAGGGAAAATCAAACATAATTAGCTTGTTTGGAGATCCCCAGATAAGGTGTATTACGAGAACTAAAACCGTTATGCCTCAACCAAACCCTATGTTGTGACCACTCTTTAGAATCGTCACAAAATGACGATTCTTAAGAGTGGTAACAGCATAGGATTTGATGGAGGCATAAAGAAAATACGATGGAAAAAGGTTGTTTCTGGAGCCTTGTTGTTTCGGAAACAGTGACATGCGTTGTTGTAAGGAGGGAATCGTTATTGAGAGGGCCGTTGTAGGGAGGGAGCACTGTAATCTGAAATTAATTATATTAACCCTTATACTCTCAGTACAACATGTCCCGGGTAGTAAGTGTACAATTGTTCAACACTGGATATACATTTGTACTTCAGTATAACCGTTTCTTGAAGTGGTGTCACACTGTTGTTAGTATTGTAGCATTTGCTTTCGAATTGTATGACTGTATTTTTGGATAGTGTTAAGATATCCCCGAACACAACTTAAATGCAAACTTCCAGATCCATTTAGGTTCATGCATTTCGTCTTTCAGTCATTTCAGATTCCACATCATCAATATAGTAGTCTATAATTAACCCATAGTGAAAAGATTAATCTTTGCTCAAACTTCCGATTCGATGAAACGTTTGAGAAACTATTGACCGAGTGTAGAACAGCCTGGATCCTGATGAGGCGCCGAATTACTCGGGTCTTTTTGCATGTGCGAGTCAGGTTGTAGATATACTGCATTTCTTTCTTATAATTTACATCCTTCATTACTTTATGACCTGATTGACCATTTTTCTTTATAGTTGCACATGCGGGACACTGTCGTAACAAAACCAACTTTAAAATAGGAAATCTAAAAAAGGTTGGAAACGCCAATCGATTAATAAATTGGACCCTGTCGGTTAATGATCAAAGAGATTATGTCAATGTAATACGTAAATCAGTTAAATCTGCCATTGATTAAAAGAACATGTATGAGTCTTGCAGGCAACACAAGAAACACCCAGCTGCCCGAACATCATCATGACAAGAAAGTACAGCAAATGTACATGTCTGACAAAAGAGAGAGAAAAGAATAGAGACACACAATGACAAAACAAGCAAAATATAGAGTGTAGATGGAAGTACCACCTTGGAATGGTCACTGACAATTGCCACTGGGGGTTTAAGCGGTTAAGGGGCGCCAAACCTCAGACTTATTCCATAGCAACCATAAAAGACAATGTAAATAAAGATCCCCTCTTCGACTAATCTACAACAACCGCAATGGCAATTGCAGCGGTAAATTGCATGTAAAACAAAAACATATTTAAGTGAGACAAACTGGATCCACCTTTCGCTAGGGTACTCAATGAAGCAGACTGTACTCAATGAAATAGACGAAGCACGTGGGATGTAAGCTGTCAGCTATAACGTTCAGTTATCTAAGAATAAAAAATCAAATTAGTATCTCCGGATTCATTTTTCCTTGATATGTAAACACCTCTTATATTATGGTGGCGATTCAAAATAATGTAACACCATCAACAATTGTTACACGTGTTTTATACAATAACATGCAATATTTGAAATGTACATGTATGAGTCATGCACAAACCACCACATACAAAACACACAGTCGCACGAACAGCACCATGACAAGAAAGTACAACAAAGAAACGTTTGTCATGTCGTTGGAAAAACGGCGTGTAATTTGTTAACGCAGAGATATCTTAGATGCATTATACTATTGTAATAGAAATCTTATGTATTGTATCAATGAAAGGAAATATGGAAGAGGTATATGTATATAGGACAAGGGTAGATGATATGGTTTTCAGTTGAAAGCTACCTAAAATGAAGATAGTAAACAAGTTTCATAAACATGTCCCTGAAAAAACATATTACACCTACTGAATGTTAATACCGAAGAGGGTATTTCTTCTTTAATGCAAATACAAAGAGAAAATACGAGGATTGCAGTAGATTGCAACACGACCCAGGTGTTTGAGATCCTATTTATAGAATACAGAGAAGGTTTTACGTAGATTTTCGAGTATTTATATATGAATAAGGTTCAAAGGTATTCAAATATTCCACGTGATGTAATTCCGAAACATATATAGGTAATATGAATACTGTAAATGCATGCATGGATACAAAATATGACGAACAATTTAGTATATATGACTATCTGCAGTTATTAAAACTTATCTTTTCAAAGACTTAAAAGGTATTCTATACATTAGCACTCGTAGCAAACCCTATGCAATTAAATAAGAACACTATTCAAAACGAAATCTGCATCATCAGTTTGTAGATTATAGTAGGGGACAAAAAGCCTGATTTTGGCCGATTTTGTTACCTGATTTACAATAACTCCATATTTTACATATATAAACTTAACACCTTACCTAACATTTTTAGAAGGGTGGCAGAACATTCCCAATAATATTCTGATGGAAATCGTGGTTTCCATAGCAACAAGCTTCAAAATGATATAAAGAATTTAAAAGGACTGCCAGTTTGCTTATGGATGTAAATATGTCCCCATTGTTTACTCTTTGGAAATGAGAGATGGCTAGTGTTGATTTGAAAGTAAATTAAAATAATTTGTTCCTTAATGACTGGTTACTATGGCAATAACGTATGTAATTTTGTCCAGTTTTTAACTTTTTTGAAAACAAATCCTTATTGTTTTTTCTAAATGTCTAAATAATGAGTTATTGTAAGACCTTGCTATTTACTTACAAAATTACGCAAATATTATGTTAACATTCTGGGACACAGATCTGGTTGCCTTGGCAACCAAAATATTCTTAAAATGATATGGAATTCATTTGTGGTTCTGAAATTAACATTTTCTAGTGAATTATAAAGTTAGCCTAAATTTTCTTTTTACAGCATGTTTATCTTGTTATTTGTATAAAGTATTGGTGTGGTCTTCCATGTGATTATTGTTGGAACATTTTATTTACAAATTAACAGTAAACATATCCTTTGTTACCATGGCAACGGCTATAAAAGAACTATTTTTAGTGATTTTTGCACAACATTTTCAAATTATTTACAAATTCTTTTCGTTCTTTCCATCATTGTATCAAACAAACAAGTTGATTCAAGAAGGCTGTCTATTTGTAGGTCACCTGACACAACGTGCCAAGGCGAGCTATTGTGATCAGCATGTGTCGGTCGTCAGGCGTCGTCCATTGTGTGTCGTCTGTCGTCAATATTTTATTTCAAGTGACTATCCCTCTAAAGTTTTATAGTTAAATATAATGAAACTTTCCAAGAATGGTCTTTGGGTAATTCTCTATCAAACTAGCTAATAAAATGTGGATCCATGTAAAACTCTGGTTGCCATGGCAACCAAAAGAAAAATCTTCTAACCTCTTCTTCTCCGAAACCGGTTGTCAGATTTCAAAATAATTTGATGGGAATAATCATTAGGTGACTGTCTTCCCAGGTAGCTAACATCATGACAATATCTAAAACAACATGGCCGCTAGGGGGCGGGCCTGTTTGTCTGTATAGAAAACATAGCAAAATTTTAAATCTCCCCTTCACCAAAACCAATGGTCTGACTTCAGAATAATTTAATTGGAATAATCATTAGGTAACCACCTCCAAAACTAGCTAAATAGGTTTGAAACCATGCGGAAATCTGGTTGCCATGACAACCAAAAACAACATTTAAATTCTCAGTGTTGATATACTTACTGGTCCCTTGGGATCATTAGTTTTTATGTTATCAGTTTTGAAAATTTGAATACTGCTTAAGCCGGTGCTAGGGGGCGTGAGTAGTGTTGCATTTTTAATAACTAGTCACGAACAGACTCAATAAAACCGAGTCTGCAGTTTTCTCCTTTCGCATTACTACTTATGCTTTCGAAGGATCTCCCACTTTCAGAATATATTTCTACAAACCGATGGTCAGATTTCGAAATAAGTTGATGGGAATTATCATTTGGTGACTCTACCAAAGTAGCTGAAACAGTGACAGCATTTGGTATTTATGTCTGAATTTCCAAACTGATTTTCCATGACCTGAGCTCTGTTCGGTTGGCAAGTCCACCCTCATACATTGTGGACAGACAAGCCCTTGGTCGTAAAGGGATTTCAGGAGCTTACACTGTGTGCATGCAAAACCAATTGAGGCTCGTGTACGAAGCGATTCTTCAATGCTCAGCTAGCTGTCAGTATTCGTGTGATATTTGAACGCACGAAACCTATGGAAATACTTGGATTTTCAATAGTTATGAGCTGCTTAAGTATGCAATAAACTGACATGGACAAAATAATTATGTAATTATACCCCCACTTCTTTAGAATATATTGGAATCGCGTGTGTCCGTCCGTCCTTCCGTCCGTCCATCCGTCCGTCCATCCGGAGCATTACTCCAAAAGTATTATAGGCACAACTGTGAAACTTCATAATTATGTGGATAGAGGGTGATGAGAGTATGTGCAGTCAATAAGGGTTGTAACTCTAAATTCTAAGTTTTTCCCCATAGTTACTTTTTTCAAGCAAGTTTTTGTCCGGAGCAGAACTTGTCAAGTATTGTAGAAACAAATGTGAAACTTTATATATGGAAAGAGGGTGGTGAGAAGACGTGCAGTCAACAAGGGCTATAACTCTAAATTCTTTTTTGAGGGATTTATTCGCCTTTGTTACTTTTCATAAGCAATTTAAGTGGATGAAAGGATTATTGAGCTATTGCCGCTTGTACTGAAGTCAGTGTATCTTGTGACAAGGTGGCGGGCAGGGGTAATATTCACCTTTAGTGATAGCTCTAGTTGTAATAATCACCTTTAGTGATAGCTTAGTTGTATTTGGCCACAATCAACTTTGCGATATTCAATGAATGAATGTGACTACTGATACGTTATTAGATCTATATTGACAGTGGTTTGCTTATTTGGTCTGAAATCAATTTCGTTCTTGGTGTTTCAAAACAGAGATGATTTTAAATGAACATTTTAACAAACCAAGCTTAGTTTTCAAGGAAAACTTAATTCCCATATGCTGTAAAAACAATTGTTATTGTACTTTTTCAAATAAAATACAGTCTACTGACATATTCTGTGACAAATGTAATGTGTATACATGTTGTAAATAATGTCTGTGGTATACACACGTTGTGATTTAAAAACAACGAAACACAATGTCCCCGATATGACGTTTGATATTGTAGTATGACCTTTACCTTAATAGGTCACCCCTAAATATGTTCGCCTCCATAAGTTTCACATGCATGCCAAGTTTGAAGGATGTATGTTGAAGACGACAAAATTATCACCAATCTAAATATGACCCGTAATTTGACACTTGACCATAATGTATGACATTGACCTTAAAAAGTCACCACTAAAACGTTCGCCTCCATAAGTTTCAATTGCATGCCAAGTTTGAGGGATGTATTTTGAATGGTGACAAATTTATCGCCATTCTAAATTTGACCAGTAATTTGACATTTGACCTTGATGTATGAACTTGATCTTGATATGTCACCCCTAAATATTTTTGTCTCTATAAGTTGCATACGCATGCTAAGTTTGAAGTATGTATGTGCAATAGCTACAAAATTGTCGCCAACGTTCATGTTGGGAACAAAACAACCAACAAACCAACAGACAATGAAAAAAACACAACATGACTCCTCTTTGATGGGGGGGGGGAGGCATAATAATGCCACTATTAAGATATTGATACATGTACCCTGTTATTGTTACAATTTTGAATGTCTGTGATGATGATTTTGATTGTCTGAAAATGATTTTGAATGTCGGTGATAGTGATTTTGAATGGCGGTGATAATTATTTTTAAATCATTTGTGATATTTAACATTATGATTACAGCACTTTTGTGATAAATATGTGCTCTGTCATAGTTATTAATGAAATTGAAAAAAACACCACTTAGTTGATATTTCTGAGAAAATTGTGATCATGCAAACGTTAACAAGGCGCAAACTAATTATGATGATATTATCTGAAATGCTGAAAGAAGAGTTTATAAGGCACAATTTATTGATCTAAAGTAATATATCATTAAACTGTTGTGTATAACCATTATATTAATGTCTCTTCCTCGATCTACGAAATATTCATGTTAGGTTAAGAAAATAGTTCTCAAGTTTTACCTTTGACCTTCCAATTGCCTTGATTTTATGTACCAAGTCCATGGTAGAGGGTATTGTCTTAGTATGTTGTGCACATTAATTACAATATACATCACATAGGTAGAAAAAATTGACTGAAATGCACAAAAAGTACAAATTTGGCAATGTGACTTTTGACCTCTACTTGCGACCTTGACATTGACAATATGTACCAACTTCCTTGGTAGAGGATATTGACTTCGTAAGGTGCATGTGCACATTTATTACAAAACATACATCACATACATGGGAAAATGTACTGAAATTGCACAAAAAGTACAAATTTGACCTTTGACTTCTTAAATGTGACATTTGACCTCTACTTGCGACATTGACATTGGCAGTATGTAACAAAGTCCTTGGTAGAGGATATTGTTTTAGTATGTTCGTCTTGCAAAGTTATTAGAAATACATCACATATGTAGAACAAGTGGATTTCAACATTCACAAATTAGTAAAAAATGATGTTTGACTTCTAAAATGTGTCGTTTGACCTCTACTTGTGACATTGACCTTGACACACCTATAAAACTCATGGTAAAGGAAACCTCCCTTTTTAATGAATATCTGTGCAAAGTTTTACTTAAATATACCAAAGTTAATGTAAAATTGTAGAACGAAAAGGTCTTGAAAAAGAGGAAAAAGCTCAAATTTGACCTTTGACCCCTAACCATGACATTGACCTTATAGAGAATCAATTGAAACTTATATTTTTAACATTGCCTTGATATTAGTCATTTAATTATAAAGTTATATAAAAATTCCTTCATTAGTTAAAAAGATATTAAGAGATCTTTGTGTATGATATTTATTTTATTTCTACGACATAGCCGTTGCCATGGAAACTCAAATATCAGTGCTTTATTATTGTACCACAATGCTGCCACCCTTCTTATTGTGATTGTTAAGTCATACTCTTCGTTATCTGAAAATATCCTGTCATTGTAAACCAGGTAACAAAATTTCGAAAAATGTCCCCTACTATATGTAAACTATGGCGCCTAAGACAGCGTTAGACATTGACAATTTAAACCAGTTTATTATGCTTTAAACTCCCCAATGGACTGTTACTGACTGTCAGGCGTGGCGCTAATGCGAACAAATGCGTAATACAGACAATTATTGTGTTTCTGTGTCTATGGTATGACAATGACAATGCAATGCTGTTGCTGTTATGTGCATCTTTATGTACTGTCTTTGTTTCGATTAACTCTTCTTGGGGAGGGGGTTAAATAGAGATACTGCTAACTCAGAACAACTGTAAACGCCAAACAGCTCTTTTTATTAAGTTCCTAACACTATTTGATGGTTTCTGTTTTTCTGACATTTACTATAAGGGTTTGCAGTTGGTGTACTGTTCTAACTATCAATGCGCTGTATATGAAGGAAATCCATACACCCGTCACATTCAGCCCATGATAATCCTGGGGGTGTTAAAATAGAGATAATGTTAACTCAGAACATGTGTAAACGCCAAAACAGCTATTTTTGATTAATTTCTACAACTAATCGATTGTTTCTGTTTTTCTGATATTTACTATCAGGTTTTACAGTTGGTGTACTATTCTAAATACCAATGCGCTGTATAGGAAGGGCATCCATACTCCCGTAACATTCAGCCCATGATGATCTGAACGGTTGGCAGTCCTTTCCATATTGTTCATCGTGAGCTGAATGCGAAGTGAGACGAATGAGCTTTTACTTTTTAATTTACACTTGAAAAAGTTAAAGAAAGGGTTTGTGTATCTGAACAGTCTTATTTCTTAATTTGATGTGCGGTGTATCACAAAAAATAAAAGTGACAAGAACATACTTTATCATGTAAATGCGGCACCAACGTAACGAAAGTGGAAATGGGAAAATATGTCAATCGTTGTGTGTAGGCTATGCTGCTGTCGCTATAAAGCACATTCAAATATAATGAAACGATAAGATATTCCTTTGTTTACCCTAAGCGCCAATTTATCCCCGATTCCTGTGAAAATTAGCATGTTCTCACTAGTTAGACTGAACGTTATGTGGCAGATAATATATTTCTGTTCTTTAAATTATTCTATTCCGACTGATAGGAAGAATGTACTCCCATGTGTTTCAGGTAATTGCAAGATTAATGGCATACGCTATTATACTGTCTAGAATAAAATAGATAAGTGACGTTTAATTTCCATTCTTGCATATCACTGATGATGAAGCAAAATATTATACCATATGTTTATGGCAATTAAACAACCCAAAAGCTTTGATAAAATATATTTAATAATATCCATATCCATTCATGATTGAGGCCAGAAAGTAGAAACAAGGTTTTATTATTACAATAAGTACACGTTTCAGGATATGTAGTTAAAGTGCAGAACAAGCCAATTTAGTTTCATCCAGAGACGAGTTTAGTTACCTGTGTCGTAGTAAATGACTGAGTAATTTGTTTTTAGTACTTTAGTATGTAAACGCGGCACCAAGTACGGCGGGGTTACCTTTATGTACACTGTTTGTTTAGCTAGGATGACTTTGAGATAAGTATGAGGTTAGGACGTCCTTAGTTGTGGTTTTGCTACTGGCCGTTCCAAGGCGGTGCTTTCATTGTCACCCTTGCTTTTATGTTTGTTTTGCGTTTTTGTACTTGCGTGTTTGTTAATGTTTAAAGATTTCATCTCGTGTGTGTGCGAGTATGTACGTGTGATTGTGTGTTCACCCTTACTTTTGTGTTTGTCCAGTGGCTTTGTACTTGTGCATTTGTTCATGTTTTAAATTCAATCTCGTGTGTGTGTGATACTTTTGGTGATGGTTGCGTCTTGTGTGTGGCTTTTCCTACTCCTGCTTGATTTTTATTCCTTTTTCATTTATTGAGATTTTACGTCACTGTAACAGTATTTCAGTTAAATCGTACGGTGGTTGCAGACCCGACAGGTTTACCGTGCATGGAACAAAATATATTTTGTCGTGCACAGCAAAACACTCCGACAGAATAGTATTGATTATATGCTAAAACAAAGAAAGACACTGTCAAGTACAATGCATAGTTACACATGATATCGTGTTTGATTTCTAGTTTAAAGTTTTATATTCTGCATGTTTACATTTGCCTTGTGTGTTCGTCTTACGGTCTTCAACTGAACGATCACTTGTGAAATGACATTATTATTGTGTTGCAATAGTCTGTCTCGTTATTTGTTATGCGTCATACTCTACTCAAGTTCAACAATGTCAAGTGCAACCGTTTATACTGACATTGTGTATGTATCAAATTCACTATGTCAGTAGCCATTACCCATTGAAAACATAGCAGCATGACGATTGCACGGTAATGCAGTGAATAAAGATTCTCACATGAGAAATAAGTTACTCCAATCGCTGAGAACTCGAACATGCATATGGAAGCCCAGGGTTACGTTTGAAATCACAAATATTTTGACAAAATCCTGCATTCACGGGATAATCGTGAAATTTTTCACCGAGAAATAGGTTTCGTTGTTTAAAGGTATAGGCTCTCAGTTGTTAAACCATTGTTAAAGAATATAAACGCTCTTCGTATTACCGAACATCACCAAATGATATGTCATGTTATGTAACATATACTTACAGAAATGGATATTAACCCGTACTATGCTAAGAAAATCGTTATCAGATTCCGTTGTAGATTCAATGTAATCATTGGAATGCGGCATTTAAAGGTGCTCTTAATAGGTGACATTTTGCACAGAATTTCAAACAGTAGGCAGTAATGTTGAAATGCATTTGTATAAAGAACGGGATAGAATGATTGCAACAGCTATTAACAGAAACTAGCTTCAGTACCAGTTCTAACATGTAGGCTGCTTTGTAATCAATTCATAAAACATGTCACATGTACATGTATACACAGTGGTTGTAAATATTGATGCTAATATTTTATACCTGGAATTGCTAACTCGCAATAAATGCTCTTGTAATTTGGTAATATGGTCAGCAGTATGTATACGCAAGTGTCATTTGTAACATCTCTCTTGGTAACGGGTGTTTGCCAAAGACACTATACAATACAACGCAATTTTTGCACGAATCAGTACGCTATAACCCTTATCTACACAAATCAGTACGTTGTAACGTTTATCTACACAAAGCAGCACGTTGTGATCCTTATCTACACAGATCAGTACGTTGTAACCATGCTATACCTTAATTAGTACGTTGTTATCCTTATCTACACAAATCAGTACGTTGTAACCATTCTATATATAAATTAGTACTTTGTAATCCTTATTTACACAAATCAGTACGTTGTAACCATTCTATACACAAATCAGTACGTTGTAATCATTATCTACACAAATCAGTCCGTTGTAACCATTCTATACACAAATCAGTACGTTGCAATCCTTATCTACACAAATCAGTACGTTGTAACGCTTATCTACACAAATCAGTACGTTGTAATCCTTATCTACACAAATCAGTACGTTGTAATCCTTATCTACACAAATTAGTACGTTGTAACGCTTATCTACACAAATCAGTACGTTGTAATCATTGTCTGCACAAATCAGTACGTTGCAACTATTCCATACACAGATTAGTACGTTGTAACGATTATCAACACGAATCAGTACATTGTAAATGGAAAAGTAGTAAAGTCAAGCATGCAAAGCAGGTACGTACCGAACATTTCGAAATGTCTAGGGACGAATCTGCCGTAATATTATAAAAGCCGTTCTCTGATTGGTTCATTCTATGAATAATATCCAATTAGATTACGCGTTAAGTACATTACTCATAGTTTACATACATGGCTTCTCCGGAGCGAAACGAAAGTTTGAAACCGTTCCCAAATTGAAAGATGCACCAACAAGCTACTGGTCGAAAGTTTGGAAGTCTTTTGGCTTCCGGGAAGGCCAGTCTGAGAGCAGAATGGCAACATGTCATGTAAGCGTTGTTTCGCGGACGCGCCGTATTAAGCACGTTGATCGCAAATTGACTGTTGTAGAAATTACTGATGATAGACAAGTGAGGTTTTGTTATCCTTACTGTGCTGGGTAGTATTATATAATGGACTTAAACTCTGCTCTGAGGTTTTAAACCATAGTCCATTGAAAACTGTGTGGGCCAAGATAAGCTGTCTTGTTAAAATGTGACATTTGAATGTGACAGCTGCTCAGGGCTTACACTGTTTGCAATGCACTTTGGTTGGAAATCTTATAGTGAGGCTCAGTTTCAATTATCATCCTACATGTCACACTGTTTAAACTTGTATAATATTTATAGACAAACAGTGCAGTCCAATATTAGAAAAAATATAATCATATCTGCACTGTTTGCAATGCTTTGTTTACTTGTTTCCAGCATATTGTTGGTTATTCTAAAGTTCCAGTTGAAGGGATTATTATACAGTGATATTTTCCATAGAAGAAGATTTGTATTTTAAGAACTATAAATCAATAGTCTATGACATGGTGTTCAGTATTGCATTATTTTAAGTGTTTTCCCTTAAATACTTGACTGTTTATAATTTTAAGAGATTAATCATCATCACTGCTAGCTGTGGCAGTTACTGATTCTAGTCAAAACAAATTAATTCAAAATAGTTTTATAGGTAAGCTTCAAAATTATGTTTAGAAGATAAAAATTCGTGTACCGAAATTGTACCGAACCGTGGCTCATGTACCGTGTACCGAACCGAAGCGTGGGGGTAGTGTACCGTTTCACCAGTAGTTGTAATCCTCATCTACACAAATCAGTACGTTGTAACCATTCTATACATTAATTAGTACGTTGCAATCCTTATCTACACAAATCAGTTCGTTGTAACCATTATCTACACACATTAGTACGTTGTAATCCTCATCTACACAAATCAGTACGTTGTAACCATTATATACACAAATCAGTACGTTGTAATCCTCATCTACACAAATAAGTCCGTTGTAATCATTCTATACATAAATTAGTACGTTGTAATCCTTATCTACACAAATCAGTACGTTGTAACGATTCTATACACAAATCAGTACGTTGTAATCCTTATCTACACAAATCAGTACGTTGTACCGATTATCTACACAAATCAGTACGTTGTAATCCTTATCTACACAAATTAGTACGTTGTAACTATTCTATACACAAATCAGTACGTTGTAATCATTGTCTACACAAATCAGTACGTTGTAACTATTATATACACAGATTAGTACGTTGTAACGATTATCTACACGAATCAGTACATTGTGAATGGAAAGTAGTAAAGTCAAGCAGGCAAAGCCACATACTAGACGCACCCACCACCAAAACACCGATAGACAGCATGACACACATACACATACACAACCACACACCCAAACGCACACTCACACACGAGATTAACACAGAAAACACCAACAGACACACAAGAACCAGAGACAAACACTCCACAAATGAACAAAATCACAAGCACAAAGACGCAAGGCAAACAAAAGGAAGGGTGACAAAGAGAGTATCGCCTTGGGGCACGGTCAGTAGCAAAAACACCACTGGGGGTTTATACCGGTTTACGGACGTCCTTACCTTACACCTCTCTCAAAGTCACCCTAGCTTTACAAATAGTGTAAATAAAGGTATCCCCGCCGGACATCTACACAAATTATTACGTTGTAACCCTTATCAACACGAATAAGTACGTTGTAACCATTATATACACAAATTAGTACATTGTAACGCTTATCTACACAAATCAGTACGTTGTGACCATTATATATACACATCAGTACGTTGTAATCCTTACCTACACAAATCAGTACGTTGTAACCATTCTATACACAAATCAGTACGTTGTAATCCTTATATACACGAATCAGTACGTTGTAACCATTATATACACAAATCAGTACGTTGTGATCCTTATCTACACAAATCAGTACGTTGTAACCATTATATACACAAATCATTACGTTGTTATCCTTATCTACACAAATCAGTACGTTGTAACCATTCTATACACAAATCAGTACGTTGTAATCCTCATCTACACAAATCAGTACGTTGTAACCATTATCTACAGAAATTAGTACGTTGTAACCATTATCTACACCAATTAGTACATTGTAACCCTTATCTACACAAATCAGTACGTTGTAACCATTATCTACACAAATTAGTACGTTGCAACCCTTATCTACACACATCAGTACGTTGTAACCCTTATCTACACAAATTAGTACCTTGTAATCCTTATCTACATTAATCAGTACGTTGCAATCCTTATCTACACAAGTCAGTACCATGTAACCCTCATCTACACAAATCAGTACCTTGTAACCCTTACCGCGATCTGGATAGCCTTTGTAAAGAGCTAAGATCCAGATGAATCACTGCGAATATCGGAGTCTCATCAGGATCGAAGCTGTATGACACTCAGTCAAAAGTTTCTTAGAACGAATCGGACGTGGTGCAAATCGCCCCTATTTGAACAGACATTAACCATTTCCCTGATGAATATTCATATAGGAAATAATGACGTCATAAACATTAATAAGACTATTTGACATAATGACATATGAACACATGACATTTTGGCTAAGGAAGAAGCTGTAGAATCAGATCTATATTACACCATAAACACACAGAGCAGATCCTGATCAGACGGCTCCTATAGAAGCCGTCTGATCTGCGTCTACTCTGTTTGCAGATGCGTAAAAATGCGCTTACATAAAGGAAAGGGTTTATTTATTATAGCAGGGTAATGATTGGAAAATCGTACTAGTAAAGCATTGGATATCTGTAAACGCCAATATGTTTCAGAAATTTCCCGGAAAGTATGGTGTTTCTAATGAATATTGCATTTGTCGTCCTATTATATTTGATTGAATACTAAATTCACCCTATTATTCTTTCTACTATGTATTCGATTTCAATGTATTTAAAACTAACAATGGCTTTCATAATTAGATGTTAAAGAACTAATTTATTTGGCTTGCATACGAAGACCTTTTTATATAAAATAATGTCCAATTATGTTGAACAAGGGTACACACCAGAATATATCATCATTTTCAATCTAACATTTGATCAAACTATAAAAGTTAAAGAATCAAAATTAACGAGAAGCGGAAACTCGTAAAATATGTAACACAGATTATACGAAACACATGCTCGTCGGCGCCTGGCGTACGAATTTCTAGATTGTTTTGTATACATCCTAATAATGTTGTATAATAAGACTGAAGTACAGGGTGACTTTTTATGGCCGCCACACACGCAGTTAAAACCTGCTAATGTGAAGTACACATATTCTGAAAATGGGTGATTCTTCGAAAGCAAAAGTAGAAATAGCAGACTCGGTTTTATTTAGTCTGTTCATGAGTATTAATTTAAAGTGCAACTCTACTCACGCCCCCTAGCACCGGCTTAAGCAGAATTCAATTTTCAAAACTAATAACATAAAAAGTAATGATCCCGAAAGACCAGAAAATATAACAACACTGAGAATGAAGTACGGGGCGACTTTTAATGGCCGCCACACAAGTACTTAACGTTTAGTAAAGACATGATGATATTAGAAATTGAGTACGAACCATTGCCTGTGGCCTATTCTAATTGTTTCCAGCATATACACTCAAATGGTTCGTGCAATGTGGATAATTAATGCAACAGTAGATGTAGAGTGTATGGCTTACACCTGATACGTTCTGTATGTATAATCTATAATATATTCGTATCAACTACGTTAACTTAATGAACAAAATGAGCACTGACAATCAGTTACGACAAATACTTCGCCTCACATACATCACGTCACTCAGCGTAATAGTAATTCAGCGTAATAATTTATCCTTACCGGTATTGGTCATTCTTATGGTATTGATGATCCAGATGTCCCTTTAGATTAGAAGACGTTCCATTTTATCCCATGTATTTCCATATTATTTAAGGATAACCCCGTCCAGATCTTGCAAAGGAAAACATCTACAGTATAACCTCTCTATATGGAAAAATAGTCAAACAGGGAGAGCCACACACGAAATGACACCGCACCAAACACCATCTAACAAGAAACGGTAAAGTCACAAGACAAAACATAACAGGACGCATATCAAGACGAAACACATTAAACATTAAGCATATTAAACAACAAAATTGACCGTAGGCTGACACTAATATAGGAGCGTTCTGTTTAACTTTCACTTTGCTTTAAACAACCACCTGCCTTTAACACAAAATACTTGATGTATTTTAGTGGCCGTTATAGAGAGGTTTTACTGTATTTTTCACCTGGAGGGTTTACAACAAATAACGTAGTTCATTGAATCATCCAATGACATTGATAGGTTCAGCAAACAGTGCAGACCCTGATCAGAGTGCTCCGTCGGGGTCTGATTTGAATCTATTCTGTTTGCCCATGTGCTTGTAAAGGTTTCAGGGGAGAAAAATGAAAATGGAAATGAAAATGGGCGATACTTCGAAAGCAAAAGTAGAAATGCAAAAGAGAGAAAATTGAAGACTCGGTTTTATTGAGTCTGTTCATGAGTAGTAATTAAAAGTGCAACACTACTACCGGTGTAAGCAGTATTCATCTGCTGCAGTTTTCAAAGGCTTCGATTTACTTAACCCTATTGGCGCCAAATTTCTAATTGTCGTTTGCAATCCAAGTTTGTTAAATCATTCAGTAAAATAAGGAAATGAGATAAATAAATGCAAATTTCAAAGGAATTAAGCACATATATAGAAATAGAGATTGAGACAAATAGTGAAGCCCCAGATCAGACGCCGCCTTTTCACTATTTGACGTGACGCATTTTGACGACATTGGCGGGGAAAGGGTTAATCAACAATAGTCTGACAAACAATTGGAGTCCGACTGATACGGCGTCTCGTCAAGTTGTAAAAGAGTTAACTATGCTCATATTTTAGCCAATTATGCGTTACAAAATAACTTCAGAATCGGGGTATGTAAAATTTGAAACTAACTCAGTACTAAAATGCATGGTTAGGACATTTGTGGTAAGCGAACAAATATTATCGATGTACACGTACGTGAAGTTTTACACAGCAGACATTCGATACATTCGACTGACCCACGTCAGTTATTTTCGTGAAAACTCAGTTGATATTCACAGTGTTGTTCTAATATCCCAGGTTGGCTGAACGGGTATGTAATCGACGATGTTTTCCCACTCTTAAAACGTCGGCGGTGTTCTGAGGATTTAGCAGTATTCAGATACCGGCATATATAGCTGAAAATATATATTTATATAAACTGTTGAAAAGTGCGTTGTAAGCATATACTTATATGAATATGTGTATAACTTGATGTTGCTTGATTTATTATGACAAATGGTAAGAATCCAACTACACATTTAGCCTGCTGCGGACGGATGAGTAATCACCTTTGCAAACCGTTTGGATCCAGATGAGACGCCGAGTAACTGTCTGATACTCTGACCGTGCTGTTGGGCAGAAATTCAAGATAAATGATCAGTGACAACTGAAATCGATGATATTTTCTACGAACAATTTTTGTTCAGCAGGCTAAAGGTTACTAGTTCTAAATCACGTACATCTGTAAATTATTGTGTCACATATATTGAGACTTTGTAGTTTTGACACATCTTTGAGACATTGATCAGTGCACTACTCTGTTCTACAAACAGGAAAAAAATATGGGCATGTGTATGATATATAAGTAAACGATTCGAAATATATCCACGTTGATGAAAATGAACATAATTGTATGCAATTTCGATACTCTTAAACTGATTGCGATTAGAGAATACATGTAATATCATAACAAAGTGCACCTCAAAGAAAGTCGAGAGCATTAGTATGTCGATATGTATCGACGTAAAATTTCTCTTTCGTAACGTATCGAGTTTGACTTTCATAACTTTTGCCTATTTGCAAATGGTTTGGATTCAGATGTGACGTCAGTCAACTCAGCGTCTAATTTGGATCCAAACTGTTAATTGTTGCGAATATGATTTTTTTTATAAAACAGAAGAAACCTCCAAACTAAAATTTGAAGCAGACAGCAACTTTTGTAGACTTTGTAGACGACCAGCCTTAGCTGCATAGCAATGATATTGAAGGCGAAAGCTAGTGGCTTTAAAGTTATTATATCTTGAAAGAAAATGTCATTTTCTTATTCCCGTATTACATTTCTTTGAGATGCAATTATATTGCGTAGCATTTCAAACCAATATGATTGTAATTGCTGCCACAGACATTCGCACGTGTTGTTGTTGTATACAGTAACATGCACCCATTTGAAAGCCTTCTTATCGTAGAAAAAAATAATTGTCATACAATAGCTCTTTCCGATATACTGTACTATTGCACGAAATATTATACTATCGAAGCGGAAATGTGTATTTTGTCAATGAAAGTGACTATGAAGAAGTACGTAAAATATACATTACTTTTGAAATTAAACTATATAGAGTGATGCTTTTATTTTTAAAGATGCTGTAACAGATTTCAGTAAATATATGCTACAGTGACTTAATAGAAGTATCGAGGAGGCGACTAGTCCCCAGGTCTTCTAATTAGATATGATGTTGAATATAGTTGTCAAAACGTATTTCATCAACACCTCTAAGATCCTTGACCATTCCTGGTTCACTACCAGGATGCCACAAGTACATTCTAGTCGTTTTAACCCTTCGCTTGCTGTTCACGTCAATATACCTACCAGTAAATAGTGCAGACCCAGATGGGACAGCTCCTGCAGGAGCTGTCTCATCTGGGTCTTCACTATTTACAGGTACGTATATTGACGTGAATAGCAAGCGAAGGGTTAAGCTACCACCTACCTTACATACCAATATTTTTTGATGGCCGCTGAAGACAGTTTACTGTTTATCTACGATGTTACCTTTCGTAAAGTATCATGACAACGTTTCGTCCATATACGTACACGGACAGGGGTAACACTGCATGCCCTTATTATTATTACTATACAGAACAGGGGTAACACTATGTTCGACCTTGCTATCATTTTATTGCATAACAGAGGAACACTGTATGTCATCGCTATTAATGTTATACAGAACAGGGGTTACATTGTATGCTCTACACTCCTATGCTATTATCAGGGCGGGCATAAGCAATTAATGCACAAATGGAAAATCATAATGAAATGAGATGTGTGTTTCTATATATTGATGCACTTGCTTCGTATTGTTTAAGTCAAGAGTATTCAAATGTTTTCCTTTTGGAAATAATCTGGTCATGTGGTTGAAATGTGTTAGTCATTTAAATAAACGAATAGAGAATACTTGATCAATAAAACAATGTAATTAAATGTTTTGTGCGGAATGTGCTTAATTATCGGTTAGTTGTATGCGATGGAAAACCACACTTACTTCCCATTTAGTTCACGGATGGCTACATGTATAACACCATCTCCACATGGCTCCTGGTGAGCTGAATGATGAGGGTAGTCTCCCACTTTGATTACACATCAGTGGAATAAATGTGGTTTTGCACGACTACCGTCAGTAAGCAACATTAATGAACTTTTGGACCTACCTGTAGACTTTTGTATGTAGTGTGACACTCTATCTCTAATCAAAAAGTAAACACCAACATAAAACTAAAGACAACTACATCATTATTAAACTGACATACTTAGGTGTGTAATAACGCCAACGATGTAAAGACATTGGAAATGGGAATTCGTGTAAGCTACCCTGTCGTGGCTATATAATAAGCTCTCAATCATGATGAAACAATCGACGATATTCCCTTGTTTAAACTTACCGTCGTGTGTTTCCGGTAATTGTGAGATTAATCGCAGATCAGTTTATACTGTCTGGAATAAAACTTGATTAGCAACGCTCAATTTCCTTTCTTGCATATTATTCATAACAAAACAAAATCTAATATCATAAGGTTATTGTAAATAAACAATCCTTAATGTTTTGATCAACTGATATCTAATACTGATCATTCTCGTAAAGATCAAAACTGGAACACAGATACAATGTTTTATTGTTATAAGTGCTACACGTTTCAGGAATTGTAGTGCAAATGTAGTTCAGTACAAGTCAGTGTCATTCAGTCACGAGTTTAACCCTTCTGAAGCTGTATATCCAGAGAGTAAAAGCATATCATTGTTTCACTCAGCGTCAACTCAGTATTAACCGTTCTCTTGCTGAATTTTAAGATACATAGCTCCTTCTTTACCCATGTCATGTTGTATAATTACATATATCTTCACTGTGTACAAGTATTTCGCTGTGCAATCACTGCTGTGGAGAGCACTGGTTGCACAATCAACTTGTAAATAGTGCAGACCCTGATGAGACATCTCCTGCAGGAGCTGTCTCATCTGGGTCTTCACTATTTACAGGTAGGTATATTGACGTGAACATCAAGCGAAGGGTTAAAGGTTTTAACTTCCTAGAGGACTTTGAATGAGAAATAGTGCAGACCCTGATCATCAGAGGGTTCGTCTTAAGAAATACGCCATTTGCAAAAAGCCAGTATATGTTTGGCCACCATTCAAAGAGAGATAGTGCCTTGTATCGATGAAATGCATTGTTCATTTGCACTCGTAAAACGTTCCGAATGAACTCGGTAATATGTATAAATCATAAGTAATAAAAGTCAATTTGAATATATACGTTTGAAACATATATGACAAGCTATATATCTGGACTAAAACACTGTTTAATGCGCGTTATACGATATATATATAGCATGATGGATTTCGGTTTTAAATATAAAGTTGTTTGTTTCTTTTCTGATGTCCTTTAACCCATTACCTCATAGGTTATATTTAGATAAACCCTCTTTGAATAAATCAACGGAAAAGGAGCATTAACTAGAGAACAGGAAAAGTTTAGAATTTTGTAGTTTGAAACCATTGTGATAAATAGAGCATTTGCTCCTATAGGAGCAAATGCTCTATTTATCACAATTGTTTCACAAAGTGACTTCTACAGTCAAAAGTCGTCAAAAGTCGTCAGTATGAGGGAAAGGGTTAAGCCACAGAGACGCCTATGATGGGCACTAGGCCTCGGACTAAAATGCATGATAATAGACGCACGGACTATATAATATATAACCCTGTACTCCATACAAAGTCTTTCTACGTCTTTGCAAACAGAGAAGACCCGGATCAGACGGGAGCCGCCTAATCAAAGTCGTCTCTGTTTGCTTATGATATTAAGCTAATGATTCTGCATTTTCTGCCGAGGCCAAACATTCCCGTGTTTTATAACAGGAACCGTGATTAATATGCATGATGCCATTATTTCCTAGATGAATATTCATGGAGTAATGGGTTAAATACAGAACCGATTGATATATAGTTTCAAAGTGTGTTTGTTGCCAGCATATAACACGATGATTAGTTATTTATACTCATTTGAATAATTGCCTATTAACTCAATAATAAAATACAACATACAGTGCTCCCTCTCTACAACGACATCCATTGGGATACAAAGATTGTACATGTATGTGTTGTTCAGAGGGAGTTGTTATAGGGAGGGAAAATCAAACATAATTTGCTTGTTTGTAGATTCCCAGATAAGGTGTATTTCGAGAACTAAAACCGTTATGCCTCTATCAAACCCTATGTTGTGACCACTCTTTAGAATCGTCACAAAGTGACGATTCTAAAGAGTGGTCACAACATAGGGTTTGATGGAGGCATACATAAACTACGATTGAAAAAAGTTGTTTCTGGAGCCTTGTTGTTTCGGAAACGGTGACATGCGTTGTTGTAAGGAGGGAATCGTTATTGAGAGGGTCGTTGTAGGGAGGGAGCACTGTACGAACACACATCCTTAAACTGTAAGATAATTTACTCTTTACGCCATAAATATTCATGTCAGAAATAATGACATCATGAATTTCTTAGACGCATTTTTATAATGGCGTATGAACATAGAATGGTTTGGTAATGGCAACAAATATAGATTCAATATGTAAACAAACAGACTCTAACCAGACAGCTCGTGCAGAAGTCGTCTGATCTGAGCCAAGCTGTTTGTAAAGTCGAGTAAAACACATAGATGTCTGAAAGATGGCCAATACATGTATCATATATGAAAAACACGGATGCTCGAATAATTTGCACATGAATCCAGGATGAATTATTATAGCAATTTATCATATACAGTTGAACTTCGATATCTCGAACTCGGATAACTCGAACTTCGGGATAACTCGAACAAAAAGTTCAGTCCTTCCAAAACTTACAATACATAATTGCTCTAAAACGTATCGCTACAGATATCTGAAAACATATGTCACAGCTTAATACAGGTCTAAAGTAATGCTGAAAGCTCCTACAGGAGCTTTCAGCATTACTTTAGACATGTATTAAGCTGTGGCATTGAGAAAATGTTCAGATTAGAAATCTGATGACTCGACCTTCTGTTATTTCGAACTAATTTGTATGGTCCATTCAAGTTCGAGTTATCGAAGTTCAAATGTATCATCATCTTGTAGGAGCCCTCTGATTAGGGTCTGATTTGTTTGCTGATGGTACAATAAAGATATTTGTAGTGATTTTATAGTGTCTGCCAGTGCTAAACATGTCAGTGTACTTAAATATTATGACTAGAACTAGAGGTTGAGACAAAAAGTGAGTCCCTGATCAGACGCCGCCTTGAATAGGCGGCGTCTGATCTGGGACTGCACTTTTTTTCGTGGTGCGTTTTTGCGACATTGGCGGTGAAAGTGTTAAGCCTTTCATACTAGCTGATCTCTGTTGTTAAACACTGATGGACTATACAGTGTGCTTAAAATTATGACAAATAATTTTATTAATATTCATGTTATTATTTCTTACGTGAGTATTCACGGAACATACGGTTTAATACCGGTAGTATTTGTCTAAACATCTCATAGAAGTAAAAGTGACATCAAATGTCAAATAATAATTTCGGGATGGCAGAAACTGTATCATCAAACATATATTAATTCATAAGCAAACAGTGCAGACCCTAATTAGACAGCTCCTACCGTGTATTAAAATAGTAGTAAGTTAAGCAGAAAAAGACACACACAAGACGCAACCACCACCAAAACGTCGATAGAAAGCATGTCACACAAACAATTAAACACCTAATCATAAGCAAACACACAAACACACGCACACATACGAGGTGAACACCTAAACATCCAGAAACACACAACTACAACACATTCCCGTGAGTTTACCCCTATTACAAAGTTTTCTACTTTTTCATTTAAAGCGCTAACAGGGATATCTATAAAATATATTTCAGATAACCAAACCTTTTCTATCAATTGCTTAAACTGCTTTTCATTAGCATCTTGAAGGTATACAATAAAACCTGATTTAAGCGACTTTAAATTGATTGAACGCAATTTGTTTTAAAATCAGGTGGTTGCTTAATGCATGACAAAAGTATGGGAGCTTCCTGTATCACATTTGGCCTGCATTAAGCTACCACATGCCCTACAAATGCATATTTAAAAAAAAAAGTACCTAGTTATAGTCTACTTTCAGTCCGAATGACCGCTCAGCCGACTGTACATTTACTCCCTCTGGTCATTGAGTAATTGGCCTACAATATTGAGCACTGCTAACATATGGCGCAATCATGCAGCCGTAGTACCGGCGAGTGACCCTAACAGGTATCCATTATAACCCCTGGGTGGAGAGGAGGTGCGGGTGGGAGACACGGAAAAGCGTCTCTGAAATTTCCGGGAGGGACCGGGATTTGATCACCGGACCTCCGGACTGATAGTCAAGCGCGTTACCACTAGACCACCGCACACCACATATTTAGACCTCTTTTGATGGTCGCTTAAGACAAGTTCTACTGTAGATTTAAAAATAATGGACATTATTCTTCTTCTTGGCAAACTAGTGCACTTCTCTGAAAACAGAACATATCTAAAACTGAATTTCGTAGGAAGCATGGTATTTCTGGTGATTATTTCATTTGCAGTCCTATTTCATCAGATTGAATGATGATTCCCTATGTTATTCTTTAATACAACATTTTCCATTTCTATTTATTTGTAACAGGAAACAGACAACGGCTTTTATAATCAGATTTTAAGGCATTAATTAATTTAACTTGCATACGGGGAATATTAAATGTGACAAACATGGTTTTGAAAGGCAATGTTTCGTCGCATTATGGGATATGTCACCATTTTCTATCCAACAAGAAGACAAATCCATGACAGAATAAAATATATTTACCCTTGACATGCTGTACCTACCTTTGTCTGCTTCTTAACTCTTTCACCTCGAGACACACATGCATTGTCATTTGCAAACAGAATAGACCCAAACCAGATGACATCTTGAGGAGCCATCTTATCATAGTCTGCACTGTTTGTAATTCCAAATCCTCTTGCATGTTTAATTAACCCTTTCGGCGCCAAATTTCTAAGTGTCGTCTGCAAACCAATTTTGTCAAATCATTTGGTAAAATAAAGAAATGAGATAAATGAATACATAATTCAAAGGAATAAACCACAGACATAGAACTAGAGATTGAGACAAAACGTGTAGTCCCTGATCAGACGCCGCCTTGTAAAGGCGGCGTCTGATCTGGGACTGCACTTTTTGTCGTGGTGCTTTTTTGCGACATTACTCCGGTAATTCAGGGTTGGAAGGAGATTGCCTTTGTTCTTGAGCATAGTTTGGTTACTTTCGATATGTTCAGGCTTTTCTGAAAGGTGTTACCCAATGTCAAATAGCTTTGATCGTGAAAGAGCGTCTTATCTTGATTTACATTGTTTTTATATTCCAGCTAGGACGCAATCTCCAATACAGTGCTCCCTCCCTACAACGGCCCTCTCAATAACGGTTCCCTCCTTACAACAACGCATGTCACTGTTTCCGAAACAACAATGCTCCAGAAACAACTTTTTTTCCATCGTATTTTCTCTATGCCTCCATCAAACCCTATGTTGTGATCACTCTTTAGAATCATCACTTTGTGACGATTCTAAAGAGTGGTCACAACATAGGGTTTGATGGAGGCATAACGGTTTTAGTTCTCGAAATACAGCTTATCTGGGGATCTGCAAGCAGGCTAATTATGTTTGATTTTCCCTCCCTATAACAACTCCCCCTGAACAACATATACGTATCCCAAAGGGTGTCGTTGTAGAGAGGGAGCACTGTATTATCGTTAAAATGTAAAAGGAACCCACATAAAGTGTGGTCCGATAGGGTAAAATTGATGAATATGCTATTCGAATATCTGCTAATATAGTGTTATGGCTTTAGTTTCTGACTGAGTTCGTTGAAAAGTAATTTTGTTTCACTTTCTAATCAATTTCATAACAAACTTTCTTTCCTAGCAGCCAGTAGACATGTTCGTTGACAAACTGGGCTGAAGAGCACGAATAAAATCGACAGTCTCAAATAGTAAAGTATCTAATGTACTATCATGCAATTACTATTTCCCAAAAGTATCAAAATCACAACACACACTATTGGCCTACCTTACACGAAGGTAGCGGTTTCATTCATTAACCCTTTCGCTGCCAAACTATGTCGTCTGCTAACTTTGTCGTCTGCTACAAAATTTCATTTCTTTTGATTTTCTTCATTTTTGTTTCAAAACCACAGTAACAGTCACAAACAGCTTGGATCCTGATGAGACGCCGAGTAACTCGGCGTCTCATCAGGATCCAAACTGTTTGTTACTGTTACTATATTTTTGAAATAAAAATGAAGAAAATAAAAAAAAGTTAGCAGACGACAGAGTTTGGCAGCGAAAGGGTTAAAGTCATAGCACACGTTTGATACAACTGAGTGTAATAATATGTCTTCAATATATAAACCGCTGAGCCCGTGAGAATTCATGTTATAAATAATGTCTGTAGTAAACCCCTCTAATGCGACCAGCAAAAGAGGGCATTATTCACAGAAGCTAAGGCAGGTGGTAGCTTCATGCAGGGTGAAAGTTATGCAGAAGGTTCCTACAGGAGCTTTCTGCATAATTTTCGTCATGCATTAAGCAATCCCCTGCTTATAAAGACAGCCAATGCTTATTCATAAAGTGGTCGAATTAGAGGGGTTTACTGTATATGCATATTGATTTGCAGTTACACAGCAGAACCTGTCTAAATCGACCATAAATGGTCACATGTGACGTCACAGAAAACAAAGTAGAACATGAATATTAGCTTATTTATACCCATTACCATTTGGTTATCATAAATATAGAGTTTAACATAGAAGTATTTAACCCATTACCTCGTAGGCTATTTTTAGACTCAGCCTCTTTCAATACATCTACCGAAATGAGCATTTACTAGTGAAAAGAAAACAGAATTGAGTAGTATTGAAACCATTGTGATAAATAGAGCATTTGCTCCTGTGGAGCAAATGCTCTATTTATCACAATGGTTTCAAAAAGTGACATTTACAGAGGCGTCAAAAAGGCGTCAATATGAAGGAATGGGTTCAAGGAAGACTGTTGATTAAGTCATGGCAAAGGTAATGCAGACAGATCGAATAGACGAATTCTGTATTATTGTCGATCTGCATTAAGCTAATATCTGTCTTAAGGACCCATGTCTAGATTCCTTTTCTAATAAATATTCTGTTCTGTTCTGTTCTTTTTAATGGTCGCGTTAGACAGATTCAACTCTACTTGAACTAAAAATGTGTTTGACCTTGGTAGGATCATCCTATAAACGACAGGGTAGATTAGGAGCGAGCTGTCTGATCACGGTCTATTATATTGCAAAGACGTCAACAATCGCCTCTATCATATAAATGGTCATTTTTTATCATGCTAAACGCGACCTAGCTGACAGTGGCAAAGAATTGTGAATCATAGGAACCACAGAGTAATTCTGCATCTTATCAGTGTATATAACCTGTTGGAAACTAGGCCAGTAGTTTCCTTAACCCATTTCTACTTAAAGACGCCTACAATTCCTTAACACACCCACTCCATGTTTCAATTTAAATTTCTCTCAATGATATATTATTCACAAGGTCATGTAATATTGAATACTGTTCAAATGGCAATTTGCTAAAGGCTGAACGTATCGGAAGCAAGTAGGATATGCTTTTAGTAAACATCGAACTGCACAACGGGATGGATGTTATTGTATTATGGTGGTTCGCTCCTCCATTGTAGGAGTGTCAGTGGGAACACTGAAATGTTTGACCATAGTGGCTCACTCTTCCATTGTAGGAGTGTCAGTGGGAAAACTCCCGAGTTTTCCGCGTTGCTTTAAAATCAAACAGACCGCTATAAAAGCGTGTACGATTAACCCGTTACTCAATAAATACGCCTGTGTATGCCTTTGCAAACATAGCAGACCCCGATCAGACTGTTCCTGTAAGAGCCGTCTGATCAGGGACTGATCTGTTTGCTAAGAAAATAATATAGATATTATTCTACAATTTCTGCGACGGCCAGAAACTCGTGTGTTCATGA
Source organism: Azorinus chamasolen (assembly GCA_963576725.1). Lineage (NCBI taxonomy): Eukaryota > Metazoa > Mollusca > Bivalvia > Cardiida > Solecurtidae > Azorinus > Azorinus chamasolen. Next base: position 90,750,178 of record OY755239.1, on the reverse strand, counting down.
GCCATTATAAAATCGAGCCATTTTAAAACTTAATGTAATTCATATTCATGATGTCAGTATTTCTTACATGTGTATTCACGGAGTAAAGGGTCAAACTGCACGTATTCCATTGATGCATATTACTAGTTCTATTTTTGATACGCTCTACTTGTTTATTAATAAAACATAAAGCCGAATAAAAATAACGGCAGCATGTAAAAAGTTAATTGCAAAATGTGATTGGTACAGTAAACCGCACTGACTGAAGCATATATTTCAATTGTTATATCTGAAATGTTTAATTAACACTCGTCACTGCCACGCACTGGCTGTGAAAAGTGTACGATGTAACTGTAACGTTTATTCGATGCAATCTAATGTTTTGTGATAAAATGTATTCTCACTGGGCAACATGTTTATGGATATATTCATTCGAGCATTGTACATGTAGATTGCTATGTACAGTTCAGATAATAGATAAATTTAGGGTTTTGTTACATGTAGATGCTATCCATTACTGGTGATATGAATACATATAACATGCATGATAATACAAGGTATTATGAAAAGCTTTTTCACGCATTTGCAGACATAATAGACCGCAAATAGATGTGGTCAGTTGAGACGTCTTATCGGGGTATGTTTTGTTTGTTTATGCCGTTATGTAGAACTGATTTACATTTGCTGCCAACGGCAAAGTATTCTCGGTTTACCTACCATTATAAAACCAGCTAATAAATATTAAAGAAGTCATCATTTTTACATAAATATTTATGAGATAAATGGTAAAAAATATTCACCGAAACTAACATTATATTTCTCAGAATACTATGGAATCCTTTTTGTTAATCGAGTTTGTATTTTGAACAAACTGTTAACGCATTAACACTGACCTGATCGACATTCGTACACACTTAGAATTCACACCAGACCCCGCGTGCCCCGTGTTATTAGTATCTAAACCTTTATTTTACATTAACCCTTTCCACCATTGACTATTTTCAGACCTAACCTATTTGAATGAATATACCCAAAAAGAGCATTTACTAGAGAAAAGTAAACTTTTAGAATTTTGATGTTTGAAACCATTGTGATAAATATCATACTATTTATCACAATGGTTTCAAGAAATGGTTATTACAGATGCGTAGAAAGGCGTATTTATGGAGGAAATGGTTAACATTAGACGTCAAGTATCCCGTGCTATTAGTATCCAAACATTTGTTTTACATTAACATATTTCCACCAGGTCATAGTACTTTGAGTAGACATCGTTTATGCAGCATTGTGATAGTTAATCACGCAAGATGAACACGTCCAGTCTTTAATGCAAATTGACACCCGCGGAGATCCAGATAAGATACGTAAATTTAAGACATTTTCAAGAATAACTCCACCAAACCCTATATTGTGACCATTCTTTAAATTCGACTCGAAGGATGGCGAATTTAATTTTTGAATACGCACCATTATCTGTTGCTCTGATTGACCAGTTGTCGAGTTTAAAGGTGCCGTCCCATCATACACTTTATGTGCCAGTCATTAGTATCTGTGGTGTTTTATTTTCCAACACACAGGGCCGATACATTGCGACTTTGACTTGTTTTAGCCTACACTATTTGCAAGGTACCATAATGACACCACCACACTGAGTGCACAGAAATTCTTAAGGCATTTATTAATCCACCATACGCCTAAAATAGAAACATTTGCTTAAGTGTTTTACATTCAGTAAATAGCGTTTATTTAATTAAGTTCATGTCATTGTATATAGTAGGTCTTGAGACAGTAAAAACGATGAACAAAATACCTTATTTGTGCAATAAAGAATGACGACTGTATTGTCTGTTTTAGATAAAACGACAGTGACAACTGTCAAAGAGTCTACACCCAACATATAAACAACACGCCAAGAGGTTGATGTTCCCATACACGTTGCCATAAGTGTTTTCACAATCGAATTAGTAACAACACGTTTCTTATTCGGATTACTTAATTAAAATTACAAAATGTAAGGTTGGTATGTAGGAATGACACAGGATTTTCTTTTTTAGTTAGTGTTTAATATGTCAGCCGTCATTCATAATGCAACACTGGCAGCGCAATTGTCTTGTACATCTTTGAATAAAGCTGTTCAAGACAATTGCGTTGCAAGTGTTGCATTATGCCTGGAACATTTCCTGTCTTATTTATTCTCACCATGCCTCGAGCTAGCTATCGTAAATTTGAAATCCTTTTGTGAGAAGTTGTTCCATAACACTGGGAAGACTGGTAGTTCTGGTTTATACGCTTTACGAGCAATGCTTATATTTGTGTTTATCTATAATATGGTCAGATGGGACGAAGCATTTATTTTCATCAAGATAAATGAGCTTAGTACAGACTTTGAACGATAACCTGTTCCCTTGTGTCAATGTGTTATCTTCAATAACGGGATAGCGGTTGTAAGACCTAAATAAGTGATACAGTATTGGCACACATTCTCAAATATGTCAAGGCATTTGTGTACTCTGGAAAGTATTTGCGAACATCAGCAGATCTGCAATAATAAAACATGACATTCAAGGTAAAACGTGGAATGAAGTACAGTAAAACCCCACTAATGCGACCACCTAAAAGAGGTATAATTATGGGTGCTAAATACAGGTGGTAGCTTAATGCAGGACAACAGTAATGCAGAAAGCTCCTAGAGGAGCTTTCTGCATTACTTTTGTCCTGCATTAAGCAACCACCTGTTTATAAAGACACCCATGTTTATTCATTAAGTGGTCGCATTAGCGGGGTTCTACTGTATATGGTGGCGTATTTCTGTCACCACGTAACCATTTAGCAGTCGCTATAAGGTTTGTGTTGATACTTTACAAACTTATTTTCAGAACTTATAATTTTCACAACAGCAGGTGTTAAGTGCTTGTGTGGCGGCCGTAAAACGTCGCCCCGTACTTCATTCTCAGTGTTGTTATACTTTCTAATCATTCGAGATCATTCTAATTACAGTACTTTTTGTTCTGAATTTGTTCAATTACTGCTCATTAACAGACTCAATACAACCGAGTCTGCAATTTTCTCCATTTGTGTTGCAATTTTTGCTTTCGGGGGATCACCTCTTTTCAGAATTTATCTTTAATATGTTCACACTTGTACTAAGTATCATCAGGATCCAGGATGTATGGTACTATGCCAGACAAATGAGAATAATCAACTATAAAAAGTAGCAGAGTTCAGTTGATTGGTTTTGTTCTAACAGCAACCAGTTCGCCACCAAGCGATATTCGCAAACCAGTCCTCGAAACGTATCGTTAACTCAGTTATCTAAAATACATATCTCATGCCTTAGGCTACATTATATGAATGTCAGCAGAGGCAACCCAGACATGGAAGACATTTTTAAGATCACAAACTAAACTTGTTTACTTTTTTAACCATTTCGCTGCCAATGCCGGATCTGTGATTACCTATGCAAACAGTTTGGATCCAGATGAGACGCCGAGTAACTCGGCGTCTCATCAGGATCCAAACTGTTTGTTACTGTTACTATGTTTTTGAAACAAAAATGAAGAAAATCAAAAGAATGAAAATTTGTAGCAGACGACAAAGTTAGCAGACGACAGAGTTTGGCAGCGAAAGGGTTAATAAACGTTTCTATTGATTTTAGTGTTGTGATGCCAGTTTAAAAGAACTTAAAACACATAATTCGTGTTAAGTTATATGATTGATTTCAGGAATATATTTGTAATTTTAGGTAAGTATGTGACACACTTACACGAAACCAAACGTGACTACTAGGTAGATACCTGTATATATGAACTATTAACTCTAACAGTTTTATTTTGGCGACAGCAAAGTTGTGAAATAGGTCGGGAATATGCCGTCGCAGATATCTAGTCCACACAAATGGTGTATAACCTGAAAACAATGTTCTAACCCTTATGCTAAAAGATTCGCTTTTCCGTGCATTTGCAAACGGGGTAAACCCAGATAAGACGTCCCTGTTTGCTGCTGATACAATGCATTTTAGTGTATTGAAATAGGACAAGGTACAATAAACAGGTTCCTTAACTTTTACCCCGTTGTGAAAATATACTCAAAGTGAGATTTGATACAATTTTCACGTGACTACTTTCGACTTGATCAAACTTTGCAAAAACTATTGATCGAGTATCCAACACTTTGTATCTTTATGAGACGCAGATTTACTCGGTGACCCATTTGAATCCAAGACGTTTGCTTATGCGAGTCAAAGCTCAAATAACATGATATGGTTCAACTACCCTGATTGCTTTGTGTACGTGTTCACTAAATTTATGGACACCATGTTTATATTAGATCGTTACGTTGGTCGTTGGAAACGAGATCCGATCATGCGTACAATGTTATGTTTGCAAAAATAAATTTAAAAACAGTCCGTTCTGTGAAAAATCTGCACTGGATTGTAGTCTGAAACAGGACAACCGATCATGTGTATAATATAGGCATAACCGAGATCCTAACTAAACAATCTACTCACATTTAGCGATACAGGGTCGCCATTTGAGGAATACATACGTGGAGAATCATGTTGTTGAACTGACAAATCCAAAATTAGTACTATAATAATGATAAAAATCCACCTTAGTAGCTATACATATATACACAAACCATGTATTCGAATTCATATAGCTTGGCAAAATATTGAAGAGTTTCACAGTTGTTATGCTATATTCTACATTTTGTCATGTATTTGCCGTCTTCTATGTTGTAGGTAAGTCCGGCGGGGATACCTTTATTTACACTATTCGTAAAGCTAGGATGACTTTAAGATACGCGTGAGGTTAGGACGTCCGTAAACCGGTGTAAGCCCCCAGTGGTAAATTTGCTACTGACCGTGCCAAGGCGGTACTCTCTTTGTCATTCTTACTTTTGTTTGTCTTGTGTCTTTGTACTTGTGCTTTTGTTCATGTATGGAATGTTTATCTCTAGTACTTGTGTGTTTGTTAATATTTTCTGTGTTCATCTCGTGTATGCGCGTGTTCGGGTGTGTAGTGTTTTTCATTCCTTTGCAAACATAGTACAGCCAGCTCATACGGTTCCTACAGGGGCCGTCTGAGCTGGGTCTGTTTTGTTTGCTTACGGAACAATATACGTAGATCTGATTTTTCAGTTTCTACCAATACCAAAACATACATACTGTATAAATTTGCAATTATACAAATTCGGATAATACACATGCATGAAGGTATTATTTCTTACCTGAATATTGGCCAAGCAATAGGGTGAAACATTAGGGTGAAACAATAGAATGAAACAATAGGGGTTTAACAGGTGATCTTACGAGACACGCTCAAGATGATATCGCAACTTCTCGAGACACGAAATCATACAAAATGCAACAGATGGCAATAATGTGCATCTTAAACTAATATTAAATGATGTCTTCTATTCATTATGACCTGCTGGTGAGTGTAAACTGATTCAATTTCAATTCATTGGGACAATTAATCATTGTTTCATGTACAGTAAAATCCTTCAAAAACGACCACTTTGTGAATAAACACAGATGTCTTTAAAAGCTAGTGGCTGCAGGATGAATGTATTACAGAAAACTGCATAACTTTCTCCCTGCGTTAACCATTTACTTCATGGGTATTCATGTAGGATTATGACATCATGAATATTAATTAGATTAATGTGTTTAACGGTATATGATCACAGGTCATTTTGGCTCAGACAGAAGTTGTAGAAAAAGATCGATATTATATTATAAGCAAACAGAACAGAATCTAATCAGACGGCTCCTATAGTGATTAGGAGGAATATTTCACATTAATTTCGCTCCGTCGTACTTGTTCCGTTCACAGGGTTCGGTCTCCGTAGGTGTACATATACAGTTTGATACCGATATGATATCGGTATTAGGATATCATCAAACTACACCGGCGTATCAATGAAAAAAACCAAAGATCTTGTATCTTGTGTAAAGTCATTTTCCTGTGTCACAGTACATTCTCAACTTCCCTATCGATTTGTTGTTATCAAAGTCCTGTCACACCAGGGTCTCGTTCTCACGGCGATTGCACGGCGTCCAAGAACCCTGAGCCGCGCGCAGTGGAATCGCAAGCATCGCTGTGGAAACGTCTAAATATTTCTGTACCGAGTGTCTAAATACCTCTGGATGTCTGAATAAATACTTCTGCACCGGGTGTCTAAATAACCACCTCTGCACTGGATGTCTAAATAAACCAATCTGCACTTTGTGACTAAATAGCTCTGCCCGGAATGTCTAAATACCTCTGCACGTGGTGTCTAAATACCCCAGTACTGTATGTCTCAATACCTCGGCACTAGATCCATGTCTAAATACCTCTAAACCGGATGTCTAAATACATCTGCACAGGATGTCTAACTAACCCTGACCCGGATCTTTAAATACCTCTGCACTGCGTTAGATGTCTAAAATTCCTGCACGGGGCGTCTAAATACACCTGCATTGGATGTCTAGATATCTCTGCACTGGGAGCGTTCTGTTTTACTTTCACCTTGCTTTAAGCAACCACATGCCTTTAACAGAAAATACTTGATGTAATTTAGTGGCCGTTATAGAGACGTTTTTACGGTATTAATTCAAATTATTTCCAAAACAAAGGATTGGAATGAACAGACAGCGGAAACAGACCGGTCCAACATGGATGTATAAAATTATAGACAAACAAGTTCAGAAATGCCGTTCTGTAATCGCTGTCTGATAAAAGCCACACACGAGACATTTTAATCAATCCATAAACTCTAAACGTCTTTTTATTGTAGTGTAAACGCATTTTAACACAGTTTTGCCGATCGATGGTCAGTACGATAAGACTACTAAAACAGTATTACTGTTCTTTGACATTAGTACCAAACCACAATCAAATTCTAAGCAGCTTCAACCCTTATCGCGCATTTCTGGCAGCAAACAGCTTGGATCAGGATATTTAGATTGGATCCAAACTGTTTTTGCGCCAGGTCAGATTTATCGACTTGAAAGTAAAGTATAACCTGTCCGAAACGGTCATTTAATTATTGATCATAGAGGTCTTAATAGGCAGGTAGTTGCTACAGGCATTAACCTACGATCTGCATTACCCCTTTCCCTCATAGGCTATTTTTAGACCCAACCTCTTTGAATAAATATACCGAAAAGAGCATTAACTACAGAAAAGGAAAATTTTAGAATGTTGTACCTTGAAACCATTGTGATAAATAGAGCATTTGCTCCTATAGGAGCAAATGCTATATTTATCACAATGGTTTCACAAAGTGATTTTTACAGAGTCTCAAAAGTCGTCAATATGAGGGAATGGGTTAATAGAGGGTTAATACACGTTTGTTCGGGCAATAACATCTGCAGTGTCCCGAGGGACTGTTGTTGGCCCGAGCCCGAAGGGCGAGGGCAACAACAGTCCCGAGGGACACTGCAGACGTTATTGCCTGAAAACAAACGGGTATTAACGCTATTCTTGCATAAAACCCATTTTCTGCTTTCCTGCATCAATTTAATTCTTCCAAATACAAGCAAAACTACGGCAGCAAAACTATACACTTCTTTGACACTTCGTTCGATTTATGCTGTTTCCGGGCCACTGTTTTCTTTCTTACGTCAATTCATGTTTGTATCAAATACCGTTTACACGGAACTTCATTCAATTTGTCTATCACAAAAACATTTCATTGTCGGTGCCCCTGATATGCTCGCACCCGGCGTTCACCTAGCTTAGGCCAAAACGCCATATAGTATTAGCGTCCATTGTTTACCTTAGGCCCCGAATAGGTATAATTAAAACCGGTCAACAACAGCGCGTGAGCACGAGAATCGCCTTGTTAATACATGGTCTAGCGGGACTAAAACAACACGTTTTGTGCAAGAAAGACGCATAATGTTGACGGTCGCTTAACACTTTTCCTCAAACGTGATTTCACGCATTTACAAACAGAGTAGACCCTGATCAGACGGCTCCCAGAGAAGCCGCCTGATCAGGGTCTGCTCTGTTTGCTAATGGAATTTGATAGATCTGTTTCTTTGGTTTCTTAAATCACTACAATGTTCCGCCTTCCATATTTCACTATAACTATTTTGTCCATGAATATTCAGTAGGTCTTGAAACTTAGAAACAGGGAAAGGGTCAAGACAGGTTTTGCTGTAGTTAAAACAATTACTAAATGCAAAGTTTAGTAGGCATTATGGTTTTGCCAAGGTAAGGATTGTAATTAGCAAGCACTATGTATGTAATTTCGTCAACCCATTAGTGATCTGTACCCCTTTAAAATAGTTGGTTGGTTGTTTTGATTAACGTCCGTTTCTGCCAACTCTCGGCTGACTGGACGCCCCGGAGAGAAGGGAAAGGGTGCAGAGAGTCGTGGGTGTGATACCTAGTTCTAGTTCTTTCAGACGCTCAGGATAAAGCACTGACTGGTACATCGGACATCGGTTTATAAAGTCTCATCCGAAGTACTTGGTTCGGCCGGGAATTAAACCCGGGACCTCTGGTATTGTAAGGACATAGGCCAACAGTGTATACCCAAGTCAGAAGCCTCCTGAAGGATCCCTTTGATCAGGGTTCGCACCGTTTGCATTTCATCAATGTCGATGGCTTATTCCAGCAAATAGTTTGTTCACTGCCCCCCTCCACATGGACAATGAATGGGTTCCAAATTAACTCTTCGCTTGCTATTCACGTCAATGTACCTACCTGTAAATAGTGAAGAAGACCCAGATGAGACAGCTCCTGCAGGAGCTGTCTCATCAGGGTTTGCACTTGTACATAGTGAAGATATATGTAATTATACAACAGGACATGGGTAAAGAAGGAGACATGTATTTTAAAATTCAGCAAGCGAAGGGTTAATAATTGGATGGGTTTTCCATACAATGGGTTAAGATTCTGTATTGTAGATCGTTTAGATGCACGTATGCGCAAATATAATTGCAAAGCATTTCCATGAACGTCTTTTGTTTCCAATTAAACGCAAGTATTCAATTCCTTATCCAGCTTAATTATATCCAATTGAATACGGATTATTCAGTTATTCCTCAAATATAACGCTGTTTAGTTCGACTTATTTGGAACCAGGCAGCATGTTTGTTGCACGATTATAAGAATTAAATTCATTAAGTCGTAGTGAAGGACAATTAAGCATGGCATACAATTTTCTTCACATTTAGACCATTTAATCAATTCAAATTCAGCATGCATTAATTAATTGCAAATAAAAAGCAACAGCACCATTGAATTACTTAACTGAAACAAACAAACAAACAAACACACCCCGGAAATATCCGTTAGGAAATTAGACAATTTTAATATCAGAATATATGGATACAAGTAGAATAGAAGTCACGCAGGAAATTTGAACAAGACACACGACTGTACACAGCAACACCAGAAGAACGCATGAAATGCGCGTTAGCATGCTGCAATAGGAGAACGCTCAAACACAAGCATATCACACAAGCACAAAGTATGAAAGATAAAAACACAACATAAGGTAAAGACAGGAATACCGCATTGGAACGGTCAGTGGTAAAATTACACCATGGTTAGGGGACGCGTCCATCCTCACACTTATCCCATTCACACCCTATCAGACGAACATTCGTAATAAATATATCCCCGCCCCGCTGTTCAACAAAAAAAAGACGAAGACGGTTGAAGCTTTTAGGCAGGGAACATCTTAACCCATTTGCACCAAGTGGATTATTCCGTGATTATATATTGGATTAGTCCATTTTTTATCTAAGGGGGGCCTGGCCTAAAAGTTCAATTTCGTTTTGTTTTATATTGAAATTCCTATCAGCAAACAGTGTAGACTCTGATCAGACGCCGCATTACGCGGCGTCTGATCAGAGTCTACACTGTTTGCCTATGTCCCATATATGGGATCGTTGGAACAAATGGGTTAACACACTGCTGCCCAATGTCCCTTACAATGACATAGATAAACAAAGTAGAGTCAGATCAGTATTGCTGAAATAATATTGGAATAAAAGGGCTGATATTGAATAGAAATCATGCCGAAGCCCCTGTGCAAGAGTGTAGCCGCTGTAATGGGGTGTTAGTGTAATTGACATATAGCCGTCATGATTAACACAAAAAACGTATCCCTTTAAGACTGTTCTTGATATCTTTAACCCTTTACGACAAAAAGTTCTCCTTTCTACGCCTTTTGCGAAAAAGAGTAGATACAGGCCAGACGGCTCCTATATAGGAGCCATCTGATCAAGGTCTGCTCTGTTTGCTTATGATATGGAAAAGGTTCATGTTGTACCTAGTGATAGTTAATTTTCAGTCAAAATGACCGCTCAGCCGACTGTAAATTTACTCGTTGAGCCATTTGCTTACAATATTGAGTACTGCTAACATATCGCGCGATTATGCAGCGGCAGTACCGGCTAGTGACCCTGATTGGTACCCATTTTAAACCCTGGGTGGAGAGGAGGCAACCTGTGTGGGTGGGGTGGGAGACACTGAAAAGTGCCTCTGAAATTTTGAGCTGATCCAGCCGGGATTAAAACCCCGGACACCTGGGTTATCAGCTCAACGCTCAACCACTAGGCCCACCACCACTATATATATGATATACTAAAGGTATGATTCTACAGTTTCTGCCATGTTAAAATAAACCACGCGTCTATGTGCTATTATAACAAATCAATCTAATTTATATTTTTGACGTTATTAAATTAGATAAGACACTTAGACCTTATATGTGATATAAAATTACTAAACACAATACAATGTAATTAGATAAGCGATACTTACGTTGTGCACAGGTGGAACTGTACAGAGAGGAATAAATGCACAGAGCGATAACTGGGCATGTTATCAACCTGATTATGAAGTAACAGTTCGCTGAATATACCACTCAAACTAAGTATACTTATTGCTTTTAAAACAAATGAGAGCTTAATATAGGGTGAAGATCAAGCAGAACGTTCAATTTATTTTTACTAAAAGTTCAAATTGGCGAAGTTTACTGTAGCATGTTTTATTACAAGTTCGTAGTTATATTAGAAATGCAGTTCGATTACACGATGCTAAGATAACAAGTAATTGTCATTTGTTCGTGAAATCTTCATCGCGAATGTCAATTCCATAGTGTTGTTATTTGCATTGTTTTGTCATTCCTTGCAACACTTTCATTGCATCGAAGTTATTTGCAATTATAATTGTCTAGACATAACGATGAGATAGGAACACAGATTGTATTGGCGCGGTCTCGGAGTAGATACATGTATCTATATAACAAGTACGTTGAGTTCGACCAAGAACGCACTGTTATATCCAAACCACTTGTATTTTGAAACAAATCCAATATTTCTTGAACTAATGATTATTATATATGGTTTTACTGGTTCTATTCATCGTAACCGCACCCCCAACCCCGCGAAGTAAGGGGTCGTTTATTAGAGTGGGGACGTTTAATGGGGAGAATATGGTATACCTATACAAAAATATTAGGTTAGACCAAGATCGTACTAGGCCGATACCCCGCGATTAAAATGTCATAGTCTCTTTTATATCAGCAAATATTTAGGACATCGTGAGGGATATTTACCATTATTCATATTAGGTTATGCAATAGTCAGACCGTTCGTTAGTTCTTACTGCATTCGCGATAAGATCGTACAGCATTCGTTTTCTATTCATCAACTATCGAAATTATTCCGATGGTATTTTAGGGCAGCACATATGTTCAGCATTGCCCAACAATAAGTATTTACTACAATAAACCCCCTCTAAACCGGATGTGAGGTTGGCATCAGCCGTTCTTTTAGACAAGTGACAGCTTACAAGTGACAGGTTGAAAGTCATGCGGAAAGCTCAAAAAGAGCTTTTTGTGTGACATTAACCCTGTTTTAAGCATCCACCTGCCTAAAGATACCATAATTGGATGTTTTCAAAATGTTAGGATTAGAGGAAGTTTACTGTACTTACTAAACTGTTGCAAAGAGTATTGGTTAGATCCAGTATTGTTTAGAGCCAGTATTGTTTAGATACAGTATTGTTTGGAGCCAGTACTGTTTAGAGCCGAACCAGTATTGTTCAGAGCCAGTATTGTTTAGAACCAGTATTGTTTAGAGCCGAACCAGTATTGTTCAGAGCCAGTATTGTTTAGAGCCAGTATTGTTTAGATACAGTATTGTTTAGAGCCAGTACTGTTTAGAGCCGAACCAGTATTGTTCAGAGCCAGTATTGTTTAGAGCCAGTATTGTTCATACCCAGTATTATATAGTTTATTTAGATATTTGTAGTACCAGCCGTTGTTTATTCTGACCACAACTGTTTCTGTGTTAGTTTAATATCCTAACCCTTCGCTTGCTATTCACGTCAATATACCTACCTGTAAATAGCCAAACCCAGATGAGACAGCTCCTGTAGGAGCTGTCTCATCAGGGTCTGCACTATTTACAAGTTGATTGTGCAACCAGTGCACTCTACAGCAGTGATTGCACAGCGAAATACTTGTACACAGTGAAGATATATGTAATTATACAACATTATATTCAAAGTATTGCCGTATAACCAAATGTGTAATCAGGAAAACTCTTGCCTTATTCGTTTTTGCAGACACATTGTTATATAGAGCACTGAGCCCAGCTGAGACATATAAGTGTCGAAATATTATGAAAAGAAACTTAGATTACAAATGCATAACATATCGTTTCTAAATTGCACTGTTGCGTTTCTTAACATTAGTTTGAACTCTCGATCGACTTATCTATTCTATTGAAATAAATGTTTTCAAAGACATCATATTGACACGAAGACCTATTTGCTAAGATATTGAGTTATTAAGAATAAAATTATGTATACATATGCTTAGCTTAACCATTTCACTGCCATTGGTTTAATTATGCTTACCTTTGAGACGCCTAGATACTCATCAGGATCACAACTGTTGATATTGCAGTTATGTTTCTTGAAGGAAAATTGAAGAAACTTAAAAAAATAAATTGTGCACATTTTGCAGACGACATTACGTGGTAGCAAACGGATGGAAGAAAACATACTCATCGCTTTGCATCTCTATAGAAAACATACTTATCGCTGTACATATCTAAAGAAAACATACTTATCGCTGTACATCTCTATAGAAAACATACCATCGCTGTACATCTCTATAGAAAACATACCCATCGCTGTACATCTCTATAGAAAGTATACTCATCGCTGTACATCTCTATAGAAAACATACTTATCGCTGTACATATCTAAAGAAAACATACTTATCGCTGTACATCTCTATAGAAAACATACTCATCGCAGTACATCTCTATAGAAAACATACGTATCGCTGTTCATCTGTATAGAAAACATACCCATCGCTGTACATCTCTGTAGAAAACATACTCATTGCTGTACATCTCTATAAGAACAGTGTTGGCTTATTGGGTTTAATTCAGTTTCTGCCAAATATATTGTCCACTGCTGCAATGTTCGTGTTTTCTCTCCCATTTTCGTTTAAAAGCATTAATAAAACGTTTGGATCCAGATGGCACACCGGGTTACATGCAGTCATCTCGGCCCAAACAGTTTGCGTAGGTAGTCACATCGTAACATTAAAGTTTAGCCGGCTGAGCAAATCATTGTTACACAATTTGTCACCTACGACATGTTCACTGTCTATATTCCTATTGCAGAGGACTGCACGAAAAACTGCTACAATTCTCTTTATCCACATTGTTTTCCCAACCCACCATCAACATACGTTATCCTGCTTGTTTGTAATCAAGTGTTGCTATTCGTTCTGGCAGTGTATTCACACTTTACCTGTTAAGTACGACTTGAATGCTATTTGCAAACTAACTGGACCAAGACGAGAGACTGAACGACGATGCGTCTAATGAGGATCCAACCTGTTTGATACTCGACCAGTAGTTTCGTTTAACAGCTCGGAGGTCAGTAACACGTGTAACAGTTTAGAGTTTGAGGGGACATCTTTCTCAGCAGGCTTAGAGTTAACCCTTCGCTTGCTGAATTTTAAAATACATTTCTCCTTCTTTACCCGTGCCCAGTTGTATAATTACATATATCTTCACTGTGTACAAGTAGTTTACTGTGGAATCACTGCTGTGGAGTGCATTGGTTGCACAATCAACTTGTAAATAGTGCAGACCCTGACGAGACAGCTCATGCAGGAGCTGTCTCATCTGGGTCTTCACTATTTACAGGTAGGTATATTGACGTGAATAGCAAGCGAATGGTTAATATTGAGGAGTTTGCGTTCATTATCGTCGACTTGCCTCTTTTGGGAATCGCTTTTAAATCAATCAGACGCCTGAGTGTACGGCCTTCTGTATTTTAATTAGTTAATTTAATGTTAGTTGATTACAATCATCCAGTATAATTCTTTGTATATATGTATAATCGTATTTAAGATGTTCTTGTATATTATTCTAATACTATTTAGATATGTATCGAATTCAATTTCCAAACACTAACTTTATGTAAGTATTGCAAGTGGTGGTGGGGGGCTGGAGTCACAGCCAATATCCATGTTACTACAATTAAACAAAACGTGATAAATTTAGTAATGATTAAATGTATTGATCGAGCATGCTGTACATACAATTTGTCTACATATAACTTTTACAAGACAAAGCCTGTGCTTGAATTTGAAATATTGGGGTAGAGGTCAAAGTCAATGATACTAAACTTTTATTAGGAATAAGAGTAATCAAGTTGTGTCCAGTGTCGCTTAAAATGACAGTGGCAACAATGTAGACCCTGATCAGAGGGCTTCTAAAGGAGCTTTCTGATCTTGGTATGTACTGTTTGCTAAACCCATCAATGTCAATGGCTTTTCCAGAAAACGTTTTGTTTCCTGGGCCCCTCCACATGAGTACATGGACGGGTTTCAAAGTAAAAACTCGACGGATTTTCCTTCAATGATATGGGCATAAATGGGTGTTGTACGAATCCCGGTATTCATATATCTGACATAGAGACAAAGACTCGGATTGCATTGTAGAGAAAAACTGAACAGAAAGTCAATGTTCCCAAAAATAGATAACAGTTCAGTGCACGATACAGTTAGTAAGTAATAAGATATAAAGCCCAACATTGGTGTAGTCAAGATTGTAATTAACACAGCAGAACCATTTAATTATCGTGGTATTTCCACGCTTCTAGCTATGTTATGGTGTAACAAGATAACGCCATTTCATGCCACGGTAGATATCCATTATGGTGCATGTGGAACACCGTTCCTGATTAAGCACGGTCTCTAAAGCTGCCGATAAAACTTAATGTGGCACCTTGTCTGACATCAGACATCATCTTTTGTTCGTTGTCTCGAGACACTCTATATAGGTTTGTTTTTCCCACTGTGTATCAAACTATGTTGTGTATGCAAGATTATATTCAACCCATTTGCGATTTAGTCATACAGCAGAACATGTCCTCAGCGGCCATTCATTTATTGAAAATAGGTTTCTTAAAAACCAGATTTTGCTTAATGCAGGTCAAATATAATGCAGAAAGCTAATGCGGGTATTTTCTGTACTACTGTTGACCTGCCTTAAGTTACCATCTGCCTTACAAACCCAAACTTAGGTTACGTTTTTGATGGACACTTAAGACAGGTTCCACTGGACTTATTTGCACTCATTAAATAAACCAGCAGCCAGGCTGTGAATAACTTGCTAATACACCCATTACACAATAACGTGATACAACGAACATTATCTGGTGAATAGTTACAGTAATTCTAATAAAATTGCAAGGTCGGATTGGATGCTGCAAGTAATCAAAATGTAGAAGTAGGAGGTTGCAGTAATGACTGAACTACTGCTCTTGACATTTCACTCTACTAACATAGTTTAGTTGTTTCCAACTGAATCACACATTAAGTTCAATATTATACAACTATTCTTAAAATTGGTGACCCTTCGAAAGCAAAAGTAGCAATGCGAAAAGAGAAAATTGCCTACTCGGTTTTATTGGGTCTGTTCATGAGTAGTGGTTTAAAGTGCAACACTACTCACGCCCCTAGTCCCGACTTAAGCAGTATTTGATTTTAAAAACAAATAACATCAAAACTAATGATCCCGAATAACCAGAAATTATAACAACACTGAGAATGACGTACTGTGCGTTTTTACGGCCGTCACACAAGAACGTAACATATGCTGTTGTGAAGTACATATATTCTTAAAGTGGGAGATCCTTCGAAAGCAAAAGTAGCAATTCGAAAACAGAAAAGTGCATACTCGGGTTTATTGAATCTGTTCATGAATGGTAATTAAAAGTGCAACACTACTCACGTCCCCTAGCAACGGCTTAAGCAGTATTAAATTTGCAAAACTAATATTGTGAAACACTTACATGACTGTATGTTCTTAACGTTACAAAACCTATTTTCTGCCAAAGTGTGTCAAAATGCCCAATATTTGAAGAACGACGGAGAAACCGACTGACAACGAAATCTATCAGATAAATATTTCAACATCCGGCCATTAAGGAAACTTATTGTGTTCAACACACCATATGCCTTTGGTTAGCATTCCCACCAGTTATTTGTTAATCCCGCCAAGTACACCAAAGGTACAGAGAGGAAGGGGTTTCTTCCAACAGAAATCGGAAATAGGAAGAATGCAATCTCCGTTCACTATTGGGTGTACTATTATGAAATAGTTTTGTCACATTGTTTTAATATCCTTCCATGCATGCCGAAGCTATAGTGCGGAAGGGGTATCAGTATAGAGTAGTTACAGCGTTATGCGTATTGCATGCGACAAGCTGTCTATTATTATTGGGTAACTTATCTGACAAATTTCTTTCTTAAAAATATCTTCATGCATAACGGAGTTACAGAACAAAGGGATTTGCTAACGGGATTTTAAGATTAGAGATAATTCAGTAACGGACAAAGGCAGCGTTACGGTTCTAGTACGCGTCGGACAGATATGCCGATGAAATATAGTCTGAAAGTGGGAGATCCTTCGAAAGCAAAAGTAGCAATGCGAAGAGAAAAAATTGCAGTCTCGGTTTTATTGAGTCTATTCATGAGTAGTAATTAAACGTGCAACACTACTCGCGCACCCTAGCACCGGCTTAGGTAGTATTCAATTTTCAAAACTAATAACATCAAAACTAATTATCCTAATTGATCAGAAAATATAACAATACTGCGAATGAAGTGCGGGGCGACTTTTTACGGCCGCCACACAAGCACTTAAAGACATACAAATCAATGTCCCCTATCATAATACAATGTATCCAGTTAGACATTATATGGAAACAAAGGAAGTCACAGATCAACGAAACTATTAAAATCTTTAAATATTCTTCACGACTTCTCTGGAAGGAAAAGCGCATTGTTTTTCCAACATGTCGTGATATTTCGTGTTGAATATCATCTGAACATAATTGCAATTTGTACTGTTAATCCTCAAGGCAAATAATGACAGATCAACAGTAATCAACAGTGAATCAACAGCTATAAAACAAGAAGGCTTGCACGTTTACTCGTGTTTATGATCTCATTTAATTTTAATCCTACAAATGCCGTTCGATACATTTTAGTTGTTACAGAATTAGCATGCAAGGAGAAATCATTTATATTACCGTCTTTTAGTGCTGACACAGTGAAAGGGACATTAAGATTTATCATTGTTATTGATTACATAATATGACCAAACACATTTTTCTAAACTGAATAACCCCATTTTATAAATATTGCAAAGCACTGCATGTTTGATTATTAACCCCTTTACAGTCGGTAGCCGCGTTTCCCTCTTTGCTTGCGCAATGGCAGGCCGAGGGTAGTACTCAAATAATGATACACTCTTAACCCATTCCCTCATATTGACGACTTTTGACGACTCTGTAAAAGTCACTTTGAGAAACCATTGTGATAAATATCATGGCCCTGATCAGACACCATTATTTATCACAATGGTTTCAAACTACAACAATCTAAAAGTTTCATTTTCTCTAGTTAATGCTCCTTTTCGATAGATTAATTCAAAGAGGTTGTATCTAAAAATAGCCTATGAGGTAATGGGTCACCTATGGTGACTTAGAGATACGCCATAGGTTATGACGTCCGTATACCGGTTTAAACCCCCAGTGGTAGTTTTGCACTGACCGTTTTCGGGCGGTTCTCCTTCTGTCACCCTTACTTTTATATTTGACTGTGTGCTTATGCGTTTGTTGAGTATCTCTTGAGTATGTGTATGTATGTGTGTGTGTGTGTGTGTGTGTGTGTGTGTGTGTGTGTGTGTGTGTGTGTGCGCGCGCGCGCACATGCTACATATGTCGTAAGGCTTCGCCAATGAATACGTCTAACCCATAGCAGTTATGTTCGTTTGGTTTGTGTCAACCATAGCTATTATATAAAACCCCGAAAAAACATTGCAAACACCGGCCATAATGTGTGACACGAATGTCCCACGCATTGGCATTTAAATGGAAAAGTTTTAAAGTCAAGCAGGCAAAGCCACATGCAAGACGCAACCACCACCAAAACACCGATAGACAGCATGACACACACACACACACAACCACACACCCAAACGCACACACACACACACACACACACACACACACGAAATGAACACAGAAAACACCAAAAGACACACAAGAACCAGGGACAAACGTTCCACACATGAACAAATCACAAGCACAAAGACGCAAGGCAAACAAAAGGAAGGGTGACAAAGAGAGTACCGCCTTGGCACGGTCAGTAGCAAAAACACCACTGGGGGTTTAAACCGGTTTACGGACGTCCTAACCTCACACTTCTCTCAAAGTCACCCTAGCTTTACAAATATTGTAAATAAAGGTATCCCCGCTGGACTTACCCACAACATAGACGACGGTGAACACAGGACAACATGTAAAACATAGCATAATAACTGTGACAATCCGTCAAATATGTACTCAATGACTTTGCTGAAGTCAGAGCACCTGCAGGTAAGCCGTTAAGGGCACGACAGGGAAAAAGTAATACATGAGTCTGGTAAGCTCATCCTGTATCCAAGTTTAAGAGTATACCATCATAGAGTACTACCCTCGGCCTGTCATCGCGCAAGCAAAGAGGAAAGCGTAGCTACCGACTGTAAAAGGGTCGATAACCAAACATGCAGTGCGTTGCAATATAATAGGATCATAACCTTTCTTTTTAAATGTTTTAATGCGTTTTATAAACAAATCATGAAAATGGATATGACCCCGAATTTTCCTAAGTTTGTAGATAACATCCCCATAAAATTCTGGTTGAGAAATGCCTTGTCGCAGTAACGTCCGTAGATTGCAATTATATTTACTAATGAGAGGTAAATTTCGATAATAAAATTTAGAAAAAGTTTTCCGAAGTTTGTGATATCTGTAACCTTGCTTAAGAAGTTTATCAGTTATAACTAAATTACGTCTGTTAAAATCTTCAAGCAAAGAACAGGCTCGGGCAAACCTAATAAGTTGAGAAATATAAACCCCATAAGATGTAGAACGGGGCACATCCCCATCTAGAAAAGGATAATTAACAATTTTAAAATTAAAATCGTCTCTTTTATCGTATACTTTGGACGAAACTTTATCATTTGTAATTGAAAGATTCAAATCTAAAAATGAAGCATTAATGTCAGATTGATTAGCTTTGTTTAAAGACAGTTCTTTTGGGTAAACTGAAGAAACCATAGTATCAAAATAAGGATTATCTAAATTCAAAATATCGTCTAAATACCTTGAAGTTTTATTAAAAGCATTAACAATATCAGTCTGTGTATCAGGTTTTAAGCTAAGCATAAAATCCCTCTCGTAGCAATACAAAAACAAATCTGCAACAAGAGGGGCACAATTTGTACCCATGGGTATACCAACAACTTGACGATATATGGTATCCCCATAACGCACAATATATTATCTAAAAGAAAGGTAAGAGATCTACAAACATCAAGGCAAGTCCACATTGTGTAATGTTCAACTTCTGAATTCGAAAAGAATGAACGTTGAACATTACAAGCAATGAACATTTTGTTTTCTCTGGCAAAGGTTTTTTCTATTAATTTAATAAGTTTATCCTTTATAAGATGGTGAGGTAGAGTAGTATAGAGTGTAGAGAAATCATAAGAGCTCAGTAAAGAAATGTTATACTGTTCATTTTCAAGTTTTGTTAAAACATCATTTGAATTTTTTATGGACCAAAAACATTAATACCAGAATTTTTATATATTTTATCACAGTAGCGTTTAACATGTTCTTTGATCGTAGTAAGACAGGACGTAAAAAGTATAGATAATTTAGTAGTGGTACAACAGCTAGAGTTGGCAATAAAACGCGCCTTATAAGGGTTTTTATGTAGTTTCGGAATCCAGTACAAAGTAGAAAGTTTATGTTGTTTTATGTTAGGACCAGACTTAAAATTATTGCACATTTTTACATGTTCCGAGACTATATCTTTTTCAGGTGTTTGAACTGTTATATAAGTTTTTGAATCAGTTAGCTCCTTCTTTAAAACATCAACATAATACAATCTTCAAATAATGATTACATTGTTTGATGCCTTGTCAGCAGGAACAAGAACATAATCTGAATGAAAATTAGAAATGTTTTTCTTCAAGTAGCGAAATGTAACTCTAGGTCGAGGTGGTAAAAGATGGTAATTTGATTTGTAAAAAGTAATTCGCGTATCAATAATATCGAAAATACATTTCTTCCAATCCGAAAGGGCATTAACATCAGCATGTTCTCGTCGACACCATTTGATGCAGAATTCTTGAATAGCTTCCGCAATATGAGTTCGACAAGCGTCAAAATCAATAAGGGAAGGTAATCTATATTTAGGTCCTTTAGTTAGGAGGGTCCTGAGACGTTTATCCTTAATGATATCAAAATTACCAGTAATGACATGACCAACTGGTTTATAGCAAAGCTAGAAATGCTACAATCTCAAGAAATAGGGGTATTAACATCAATATGTAAGTCAGAGACAATTTTATTGTAGTTAAAAATAACATTTCTAATAGGTTTATTATATTTATAACAGATGATAGGTGATTCAGAGTTGATGAAATATTTGGGAATAGCGTCGATTACATTCTTATCACGAAATATACTTTGAATATCAATAAAATCGACACCTTTATTTAGGAACTGAAGTTTCAGAAAATGTCTTTTATGTTCAGATTCTTTATCAATACGTGGACGAAGAACATGCTGTGTGTAACTTTGTATAAGTGAGGCAGTATTAATTAACGGATCTGTACGCATATAGATGTTATCAGCCTCTTCGTCTATTGACTTAAGACAGGAAAAGGGTAAAGACGATAAACAAGATAACATAGAATGTTTACCAGTTTGTTTTAGAATGGTATGTAAATCATGAATAGACATATTACGACGTAATTTACGCTTAATATTACCATTTCTACGTCTGCCATGTGATCTACTTTTACGTTTTCGAATAGAAAATATAGAGAAAATATCGATACTTGGATCTTTAGAAATGTTGCCGCTTTGGAAAATGTTATCATTAAGGCCTAAAGGAAAAGGTGTTTGTAATTTCTTTATCCAGTCTAGCTCTGTGATAAAACGAGCTTTAGATTTTAAACTACCAGTAGTTTTACCCTCTGATCCATGAATCATGTAAGAAATAATGAGACAATACATACACATTCACGCAATGTTTATTATGGCGAAATGAACAAAATAATTATAATCGTAATTTGTATTATATCAAAGCAAACAGAGCAAGACCCTGATCAGAGATGTCTAATCTGGGGATAGCTACCCTGTTTGCAATAGAAAACCGTATTTATAGAAAAATAATTAATGTATAATTTATTATATCGACTCGCAATATAATGCACGTCTTAAGTAAATACAATCAGATGTAACTGGGTTTCACATCACGTACTGTCATTCGTGTTCCGTGATATGGTTTGTTCATAATCGAGAGTAGCCAGTACTTAAGCGATAGTGTACAAATCCAACAATTTAATTTAGCTGTCCTGGTGGAAACGTTGGGGTACTGGGTCAGTGCCTCGACAAATAACAAACGGATCTACTATAACTTATCACCGACCTGACAGTAATGCTTTGTCGAATGGTGTTGGTGTCTTATTATTGTATCGAACCTCATGACCAGAATACGTGATTATTGTTTGGTCATACGTAATGTTCTGCCTTCACGATCAGCTGAAATGATAATATATCTTTGTCATGTGTCAACATCGGAAATATTCAGAACACGTGCTTATGGCAACATTTCAAATAAAGTGGTATGGTTGATTGTGTTAAAACATGTCTTTATATACCAAACCAAACACTGATCGAACTATCGTTATTAACTTTTAGAGAAGACATTGTATGAAAGACCACTCAACACATCTCGACAGGCACTTGCAAATCGCTCGTATCCAGAAGCCAAGTAACAGGACGTCTCGCTCGAATACAAACTATTTGACACTAGACCAGTATTGGAAGCCAGTGATACTTTCAGTCAACCAGAGATTGAACGGACATTTTCTCAGCAAAAGAATGGTTAAGTGTAAGGCTAGGACGTTCATAAACCGGTACTCTTTTTGTCACCCTTACTTTTGTTTGTCTTGTGTCTTTGTACCTGTGCTTTTGTGCATGTTTGTAATGTTTAGTTCTAGTACTTGTGTGTTTTTTAAGGTTTTCTGTGTTCACCTCGTGCATGTACGTGTGTTTGAGTGTAGTTGCGCGTGTGTGACATGCTATCTATCGATGTTTTGGTGGTAGTTGCGTCTTGTATGTGGCTTTGACACGATCAGTAGAGGAATATCATTTGGTGCTAACAGAGTTATGAAAGACAAATTGCATTTAAAGCATGTGTTCCGTTATCGTTCTGACACGACCTTGTAAGATTTGAAAATTACTCAAACAATAAATCAGATTTTGTTCAAATTTCAAAATAGATTGCAGATATGGAACGGATATGCACTGAACTAGCAATGGAAGCATTTAAATAGTCGACCGAAATGTGCATTTCATATACTCTATCCAACATCGCTTTACGCCATAGATACACCATTAGCGTATTTGCAAACAGAATAGGCCCTTAGCATATGGCTCCTGTAAGCGCCGTCGGATATGGGCCTCCTCGGATTACCTAAGAAATAGTATAGATCCAATTCTGCAAATTAGGTCTTGATCAAAATGTCAATTGAGCATAGTGCCATTATAATTTAATCAATATATATTCATGATGATATTATTGATTACAGATATTAATGGAGATAAGGGTTAATGGTGTCAGTACAAAACTATGATGATATTGCATTCATTACACATATACTATACCCATATGCAAATTGCAAATCGCAAATATAATCAGAACGAAATACAATATCCTGATTATACTTGCAAACATATACCAGAACGGAACTTTTCGCTGTTATTAAACTTCTACAGTAGAACCCCTCTAATGCGACCACTTAAAGAATAAACATGGGTGTACGTATTTATAAGTGGTAACTTAATGCAGGGTAAAATAAATGCAGAAAGCTCCTCTAGGAGCTTTCTGCATTACTTTTGTCATGCATTAAGGTACAACCTGCATCCAGCACCCAGAATTATACCTCTTTTAGGTGGTATCATTAGTTGGGTTATACTGTATTGTTAAAGTTTATCAATATACATGTATAGTATTGTCAAAAAGAACAAAAAGATCACAAAGATTCCGTTTTAGATACATATGAATAATTTAAAATGACGTCTTATTTAGTATCGCATGATGTTGTGATAATTCGTTGCGGAACATATCCGTGACAGTTCCCTAAAGAAACGGTGCTGCATACACCACACGTTCTTGTAATAAAGGACCACACCGTTAATATATTCAACGTGAAGTAAGTTGTATTGTATACACATGCAATATCTCCACAGGAACAATACTTATAATTAAGAGCATATAATTACAAACTGACAAACTCAAACAGTCAATACCAACCTCCTTTATTATCATCTCCTACCACACTGGTTTATTACTCTCTCTATTGAGTGCTCATGTAAGGACTAATGACATTATGAATATGTATTAACCGGGGTTTGATAATATATACACAGGAGTCAATTATATTGACTGTGTATTATATATTTGATAACTGTAGATTCCGATCTGTTTAATTTAAAAACAACAGATAATACCCTGATCAGAGGGATCCTACAGGAACCGTTTTTATGGGTCTTTTGTGTTTGAAAAGGTGTGAAAATGTGTTTATATGAAGGAAGGGTTATACTTATACTTCCGGTAAACGTAACCCAATAATTGCCAAAAAGTTGCATCACGCGACAGTTTAATACAAATCTGTATTGCATGGCTAAAATCCATATTAGAGTCCAAGATGAGCTCAATACCGTTGTATTCTTTGACGAATTTATCGTATACAGCCGAAGCACATTATATTAAATATAAAGGGTCTTACATGAGTGTTCATTGAAAATTGTGTTTATGAAACGAATTTACAATAATAATACGACACGAGCTTTACCTTTAGATTATTTATCATATAACATTTAAAAAGTCCTACATAAAGTGAAACAGGCTTTAGGTGACCTAGTTTACAAACAGTGCGTAATACAACATTCATCGCGCGTGGAGTGAATTGGTGTTGCAGTGCTATGATTGGCTAACAATTAAATGACGTCATGCATTGGTTCCACATAGTCGCTTTAATATTCATTATCGGGCGGATTCAAAAAAACTAATTTGAATAAAAATGCGCCAGCGTTCTTCACCAACCTACGCGAAAAAAACCTAATCTGTAAAAAGTATATACAATGATTGGACATTTGAATTTGTGCGCATCAAAAGGCAACGAAAAAGCATTTACCAGACGATTTCTGTTATCCTTAATCTTCTTAAGGTCAAAGCTGATATCTGCAGTCAATATAGCTATACTCCCCTTTAAATTGATAACAACTAAGCTAAAACTGGTATAATGTATATAACAGTTTGGATCCGAATGAGACCGAGTTACTCAAAATCCCATTAGGATCCAATCTGTTGAACACTTGGTCAATAGTTTCTCAAAACGTTGACTCGGAAATAGTCAAAATCGTCCCCATCAAAATTGAACACACATTGACTTTTCACAGCGAAGTAATACCCCTGTTACACCGAACTCGTTCTCACTACGTTTCGAAAATTGTTGTCAAACGGACTCAAATTGTGTTCAAATGGAATTGACGTAGTAGCAACTTTTTAAAATCTGTTTACGAACTTCATGGACAGGCTACGATGGGAAGGGTGCTCCAGAACTTTGAGCCTGCTCAAAGTTTTGTGCCGTTTATTCCGTCGTGAAATTAGGGTGAAAACGCGATGGACGCACTACAAACGGAACTGCCGTACTTCGATGCTACTAAGGACTTGTTACAACGTGGCGCAGTCGGGCATCACTTAGCAGTGCATTTGCAAACGAACCGATGTTGCTCCCGTGCTCTGTGGTGAGATGGGTGTAGGTATTAGTTTTCTTCATGGGTCTCAGACTCTGCTCTCCTTTTTCTTCCGACATCTGAATTTGAAGTGTAAGTATCAGATGGTCTTTGGGATGCAATACTCACCCTTTCTTAACCCTTGGTCTATTGGCAGTGCTCTGAGTGGGGCTTAGAACTGCAACTTGGGTATCTGGAAATATTGCTAGACACAGCTCGTCTTTTGGACTCCGCTCCACTTTCGAGGCATGATTATAACAATGACGCATTTGATTGAACGCAACGGATTTGAATCATGCTGATCAACACAATGCAAATAGGCAACGAAAACAACGATTTCTACGATGTTAGTTACACCTGTCGTGGATTTGATATGTACATCTTGAAGTGGCGAACGTCAATAAGAACTGACAAATACGTGCTGGATATTTCAAGCCGTCGGGTCGGGAAGTGATTGCAATAACGCTCTACGGACGAGATAAGGACGTAGTTAGAAAGAGATGACCTGTCTATGGAAAAGGTGGTCGAGCTACAAACTAGTTATATTATGTTTGAACGTACTGAGAACGGAGTAGAACTAGTTATGAACGGATCTAAACTGACCACGAACGGACTTGGAATGAATGTTTGGAAACGGTGTCCTATATCCGATCTGAACTTAATACAAACGGACCGCGGACGGGATAAAGACAAGGCGGGCTTATTCAGGACTTTTTTATGAACGTACTATGATCGTATGTTTGGTATTATTAGGCCAACATTAGGAGTTCTACCACGACCGCAACCCGTTTTACGATTTTGTTAGGAAGGGATAAGACGTCCTAAGAACTATTCTGGTGTGATGGAAACATATAAGGGAATGTAAGGTTAGTATTCTTTGAATTTACTTCTTGATTTAACCCTTTCGCTGCCAATGCCGGATATGTGATTACCTATGCAAACAGTTTGGATCCAGATGAGACGCCGAGTTACATCAGGATCCAAACTGTGTGTTACTGTTACTATGTTTTTCAAAACAAATTAAAGAAAATAAAAAAAAATAATTGTAGCAGACGACAAAGTTAGCAGACGACAGATTTTGGCAGCGAAAGGGTTAATTATCCCCTAAACTGTATTTAAAAGCCTGTATCATAAAATATAGAAACACAATAGGTACTTTACGAGTGTATCGAATTCTATAAGTCCCAAAATCGCGCATGTCTTATAAGGAAGTATATATGTTGTGTCCAAATTAGTTTTAAACCTTGTGCATTGAAAAAGGCCGGTATGGGGAAGTATACTGCAAACCGTGCATTGATCGAAAGCACAACTGCATATTCTTAAGTGAGTTTGAATCTCTCTAAATATTTACAGTTATGCAGTAATCAAATTAAGAGAAATTAATATTTTGATTATCGGACGAACCATTGAAATAATTATATGGCCATTTGGCTTTTCTATATTATTATATAGTATTATAATAAACTATCAGTATGCTAGCGTAGTTAAATACGTATTATATGTTGTTGATCTTATAAACATGTACTATATTGAATTACTACAATCCCTATTTCCAATCATTTCTTTTAACAAATACGGCTAGTGTAGTGTATAAAGATCAGTTAATCGAAATTAGCAAAAGATACCCGCATAATATTCAGTGAAGCATTACATTATATAATAAGTATAAAATATACAGCTAACATATATCATTATAGAAAATACTACGGAATACCACTAAGGCGTTCGGATGTACCCTAGTGTACATATATACAGGAATTTACATTCGTTTTCATTGATCATTGTTTCCAAAGAAGTTCACTACACTAATGTGGCACAAGGCCTGTCTCATACAGTTTTTCTCATTCTGACATTTTGTTTTATTCCACATGCCCAAAGGACCATGAATAATTTCATATATTATGATTGTTATATGTGAAGATTAAGTATAAACACATATTGATTAAGATAAAATATTGTCTACACAAATGCTGTTTGATTATAGTATAAATATGTATTGGTAAAATGGTCGATTCAGATCACAAATATATCTCCCTTTCAAACTCATCCGTCCAGAATACAAGTAAAATCTAAAGGATTATTGTACATTGCATATTATGGATATTGATTTACAGTTGTGTACGTTTTCTAATGACTAAGACTCCCAAAACTAGTAAATGATTAACGACAAAGTAAATTGTTCAACTTGCTCTTTGCATGTGTAAGAGCATATCTTTGTTTTTGTCGTTGCTATTTTATTTGTCACAATTGTCAAATCCATTTGATGTATCAAACTATGATGTAACCATTACATAAATGACAATTCAAGCTGATATTCCGCAAACCAGTAACACAGTTTCAAATGTCAAAATATTAAGTGTGTATTAAATTTTAAACTTGCAAGATGTGAAGTAACTGATGATATAGTATGTTATCTAAGGCTATAAACGTTTCATATTTAGCAAATCGTCTAAAAATACATCGTTAATGGCAGACGTAAACGACACATTGCTATATAAAACGTAATATTGTCTGGAGGTTTTAACGATTTTTTTTAAATGAATACACGGGCACTGATCCGCTTCTTCCCTTAGAAAGATATCACTATGTTGAAGCGATTTGACACGCACCCTACTAGACTGTATCGGTATTTGTGCAAACGGTATCGGTATTTGTATGAATGTAGATTATTTGGATATCAACACATTTTGTTTTTAACCATCTTCTTTACATCTTTGCCTTTACAACCCTGACTTACACCCCTAACCGATATCTACTCTGTTTTACTTACAATAGACGGTATCGCACGTACATATAAGTGATTTGTTTGATGTATGCATATTTTTGTCGTCGTTTCGACTGGTATCAATTATTATATGATGTGGGTTTAAATTGTAATGTCAAAAGAAACAACAACAAATATACCAATGGGTTACGATGCCGCCCGAAAATCGTATTTCTAAACCTGGTTTGGAAATAGATTCTTGATGTTTATGTACAGTAACACAAAGTGTTTAAAACTGTAATCATTATGGACTATTTGAGATTGTTTACCATTGCTTTCTTGCAAAACTTGTTTCTTTGGCGAATGGTAAGAAGTTTTGTTACTTGTTTAGAATGACAATACGTTTGCTATTGCTTGAAACATCGACTGCAGGTTGCAGTGAAATATGTTTATGTCATAGAATAACATATATTAATGAATCACATAATATATTAAATATTCACTGACGGTATGAATACTATAACAGAAGTCGGGCAGGAGATGTAACTGTCACATGGACGTCTACCGCAGCACAAAAATGTACCCGCACATATACATGCGCGCACACACAACCAACCCTTACAAAACTGTCCTTGTTCAACACAAATATCCATTTACCCCGTAAACAATAAAAACATAATTTACATATTTATTTTAACATGAGAACTTTAATTATACGTATTTGATTTCTTTATTTCTTCAGTCTGAACCAAAGGCCAAATAGCGGCTTTGACCGTATTCACTGGTTGGAACTCGTGTATCATAATCATGGCCTTCTTGATCATCATCTCATAATTTATTGGTACTGGCCTACCTTACATTATAAACCAAGTTATGAAAAAAAATGAACCACTACAAGGGCGGTTTGATTTACGCAGCTTTGACTACGACAGGATTAATTGGCGCCACTGAATGATTCATCGGTGGAAAATGTTAATGCTTTTTCTTAAGGATGATAACATATTACAACTAATCCCATGCACTGCATACCAGCACATGGTATTAAGAACACAAATGAAGGAAAATAACAATAGAAGTCCTACGATAATCATTTTAATCGCTGCAAACGTACTCGACTCCAAGTAATGTCGTTTGTATGAGGTGATTGATATTTGTTATAGTCTTCCAACTAGCGTTTTAAGGAGCTAACCATGTTTATACCCCCAAAGGGAGGACAAACAATAATCGCACTGTCCGTCCGTCAGCCAGTCTGTTTGTCAGTCTGTTAGTATGTGAGTTAGTCAGTCTGTCAGTACGTCTGTCAGTCCAACATTGTGACTGCTCTGTAACTCCTACATACATGGGTGGATTTCACAATAACCTGGTACACATGTTTACCAACTTACGACAATGTGTCGCGAAAAGCAAACAGATTCCTTTTGCAAAGGTCTAGGTCACAATTGGGGACCTAGATTAAAGACCGGGACATTTGGTCGTGTCCGCTCTGTTACGCCTACATACATGAGTGGATTTCAAAATAACCTGGTACCAATGTTCACCATGTTAAGACAGTGTCGCCAAATAGAACCAGATTCCTATCCTAAAGGTTATGGTCACATTTAAAATAGTGTGGGAATTTTGTCGTGTTCGCCCTTAACTTCTACCTACGTGAATGGAATTCAAAGTAACCTGGAATAAATGTTCAGCACCTTGAGACGATGTGTCGCGAAAACGAATCAGGTTCATATCTCATAGTCAAGGTTACAATTTGAGTCAATGGGGACATTTTGTCGTGTCCGCTCTGTAAATGGAAAAGTAGTAAAGTCAAGCAGGCAAAGCCACATGCAAGACGCAACCACCACCAAAACACCGATAGACAGCATGACACACACACACATACACAACCACACACCCAAACGCACACACACACACACACGTAATGAACACAGAAAACACCAAAAGACACACAAGAACCAGGGACAAACGTTCCACACATGAACAAATCACAAGCACAAAGACGCAAGACAAACAAAAGGAAGGGTGACAAAGAGAGTACCGCCTTGGCACTGTCAAAAGCAAAAACACCACTGGGGGTTTAAACCGGTTTACGGACGTCCTAACCTCACACTTCTCTCAAAGTCACCATAGCTTTACAAATATTGTAACTCATACATTCACCGCCTAGGCTTCTACAAAATGTGACATGGTCCAGGCATACACACAACCAGGTTTTAGTGTCGGTGATATCCTTTGGGCTTTTGTCACAAGTCAAGAAAAAAGAAAGTATTGAATTTACGTCTGGCATGTTGGTCTATTTCTTTATTCATTAACGTTGTCCGTTTTTTCAAATTGTTGATAAAAGTACACAAATGAGTAATGCAGGAAACGCCACATACAGAACAAACAGTCGCCCGAACAGCAACACAAGGAAACAGCAAATGTACATAACTATAAAAACATCAAGAGACACACAAAGACAAAACAAACATACAATAGGGGAAAGATGGAAGTACCGCCTTGGAACCGTCAGTGACACAAGTCACTGGGGGGTTAAATCGGTTTATGGGCGCCCAACCTCACACTTATTCCAGTGGTAAAGTACATGTATAACGAAAATATTTATCCGTATCCACCTATCGCTAGTGTACGCAATGGTTGAGCTGCAAACAGAGTAACTGTAGAAAAGTAATAAAGGGTACGACAAAAACGAAATAGTACAGATATCCGACGTTCTCCTTCCGTTTCCGGATTTAAGAGGTCGCCTTCATAGAGTACTAAACCTTTATTGTCGGCGTACATGCAAACAGGCCACCGTGATTGCCAACTGTAAACGGGTTCACAACCAAACATGCAATATGTTGTAATACTACAGGATCATATCACTTTTTAATGAATTTTTTAACATATTTGATGAACAAAGTGAGAAAATGGGTATGTCCAATAATTTTACGAAGTTTGTAAATCACATCACCATTAAATTCAGGATGTAAACACCGTGTCGCAGAAGCGCCTTGAGATTACATTGGTACTTGCGAATAAGTGAGAGATTTCGATAGTAAAATTTAGAGAAAGTTTTTCTTAGTTTATGGTATCTATATCCTTGCTTAAGCAGTTTTTCAGTTAAAATGAGATTTCGACTGTTAAAATCGTCAATAGATGAACAAGCTCTAGCAAAACGAATAAGTTGAGATATATAAACCCCGTAAGATGGAGCACGGGGAACATCCCCATCAATATTAGGAAAATTTACAATATTAAAATCAAAATCATCTCTTTTGTCATATATTTTAGAAGAAATCATTCCATTATCAATTTTAAGGTCCAGATCAAGAAACGCTGCATACTTGTCGGACGGGTTAGCTTTATTCAATTTGAGATGTTAAGGATAAAGTGTAGGAATCAAAGCATCAAAGAAAGGGTTATCTAAGTTAAAATATCATCCGAATATCGACCGAATAAAGTTTCATCCGAATAAAGTTTCATTGAAGGCTTTTATAACATCTTGTGTTTGAGGATTCAAACGCAACATGAAATCTCTCTCATAGCAGTACAAAAACAAATATGCGACAAGTGGTGCACAATTCGTACCCATAGGAATACTAATTACCTGACGGTATATAGCATTCCCATAACGTACAAATATGTTATCCAAAAGAAAGGTTAGTGATTCGCAAACTTCTGAGCACGTCCAATTATTGTAATATTTCATTTGCTCGTCAGTAAAGAAAGCATTTTCAGCATTACATGCCAGGAATGATGTTTTTTACCGGGCAAATATTTTCTGGATTAAGTTAGTAAGCTTATCCTTAATTAAAATATGAGGAAGAGTTGTGTACAGAGTAGAAAAATCATACGTGCTAACAGTGGATGCAAGATACCTTTTGTTCTTAAGTTTGTTTAAGACTTCTGAAGAGTTCTTAATAGACCAGAAGAAATTTATTCCAGAATTTTCATGTCTTATCACAGTAGAATTTTACATGTTCCTTTACCTTCGTTAAACAAGAAGTCAAAAGTATAGACAATTTAGTAGTTGTACATAAACTAGAATTTGCAATGAAACGCGCTTTATATGTTTTTTTATGTAGTTTAGGTAACCAATACATTGTAGGAAGTTTATGTTGTGTAATTTTAATATAAGTGGTTCACACTGATAAAAATTATGTTGATACAGTTAGTGTAAGTGTTAGACAGCAAACACATCCACAAATACGCTAGAAGTGGTTAAGGTAGCGATAATCTATATCATTAGCAATATATCACAGTTGAATTATTCATTTTCCTTCTGTATGAGGGTAATTGAAACAAGCAACAGTGACATTACCTGAATTAACCACCACTGCGTTAGTACAATTCACTTCTGTTTGTTTGTTTTATTTTGTGTTGATTAACGTCCGTTTCTACTCACTGTGGGATAATTGGACGCCCCAGTGAGAGGAGAGGGGGTTGATGCAGAAAAACCCGGGCGCGATGTCCTACTCCTATTATCGACACCAAAACATTGACGATTTATAAAAAAAACCCAACATCAAATGATGTTTCTGCACCAACAATTAGCAGCACAGATTGATGACGTTATGGCATGATTCGTGCTATATTTACAAGCATTGCCTGTTATCGATATCGCATTACAGTTATGCAAAAGATTACTTCTGGCGTTGTCACTTATTCGTATCCAAACAAAATCATTTTATATTTGTTCCCAGTGCGCAAATTGCAAATACCCCCTACGCATTTTAATGAATAAACTTGCGGAGACAGCTCGTCTGTATTAATCCACAACTGGATGAAAGAAATACCGCTTGATCTATTCGTTACAAATGGAGTGTATCATACATCCTTTCAAGTTCGGTAATGTTCGTTAGTATATAGTGTCACTGACTGAGAGTACCGTACTTACACGAGATGTTCGGACAGACATGCATAGGCAAAATGCAGATTTAGATTAGAACTGATGATTCCTGACAAAAACCGTTTGATCAAGGTCTGCACTATTTGCTATTTTCTAATTCAACAATAATATTATCAACATGGAATCAACTGGATTATTCAACTTAACAAACTAATGCGGAGAAAAGATGGGGTGTCCGAGTATTTAGGGTAGTTACAGTAGAGACGGGATATCGAATGTTCGAATATTTAAGATACTTGTGGTGAGAGGAGAATTAGGGTCCGAATAATTAGGGTAATAAGAGTACACCTTTATCATGCATGTTAGATGTTTGAATTACTCGCGCATACTGGATGGATTCGTGATAATCACCGAAGACAAGTTGCCACCAGTGTGTATTCATAAATAGCTTGTCGTTTAAAACCAAATTATTCCTGCATTCGAAAATAATGACAGCTACATTGCGACTCAAATCAGACGGTAGTTTGGGGATATAAGGTTTAGACACATCACTTATAAGGACATGCGTTGGGAAATATACATTTTATACAGTAAGCAAATTAAACTCTTCAGCGATTAAGAGCTTATCTAGGGGAAATATAACAATCCGATTCCTACCTTGAACACACGGGGAGGCATATGAATAATATGGCTTCCGCGAAGACTATATGGAAGTTATTTAAATATCTGACTGATTCGTTGTTATTTTACTCTATATAACGCTAAATGTAGAAGTTCTTTTCGACGTACCGTACTTTCAAATTATGAACGCACCACTCTAATAAATTACCTCTTTGGAAACTAAATTTGGATATAAAACGACTAAAAACATTGAATAACGAAAACTAGGAATTCTAAAAAGTGTAACTTTCTTTGAGGCTTTATTGGAGCTAATACGGTAACCGAATCATTTATAAAGTGACGATGTTTTCAACTATTATTTGTATGATTCCAGTTTCTAAATCCGTTGTGCCATATCTAGGCAACTCGTTTTTCATTTCATTTAAAGATCTGTCTTCGAGTAACTAACGTAGTTTGACTTGTTTCCTGCCGCGGAAATACGTGCAACTGCTATATTTAGCATTATAGGTCACTGAAATCAATGATCTAAATGTGTTATAAGACACATATCCTGAACTATATTTGAGGCCATTCCAATATTTCGCACAATCAATCGAAGTAACTATCATTTTAGTCCCGTAGTTATTCTTTACTTTTAGCCTTCTGCAATTAGCTGAAATACTGTTTATCGGACGTAAAAACCAACTCACTCACCCACTCTTTACTTTTAAGTATGAAAATAACCTATGGAAAACTGTGATAAAATCCCACCAGACGTAACCGTGACTATGCTGTTTACTTAGTATTGGTTATCCACAAAATAACTTAACGGAAGGCAGTCCAGTGATTGAAACATATGCGTTGACCCTGGGAGCTGTTTATATTGTGACGGAAAACATTGTTGTATAATCATCAATTGGCAACCGTACACGATATAAAGTGCAAGAGATATTTATTCGCCAAGTATTTTTAAGATATTTAGGAAACAACTTGGGGATTCGAAGATCTGTGCCCGTTCGACCCCCATTTGTCCTTGATGAACAAAATTAAACTAGGATTAGGGTGGCATCAACAATAATCGGAATGTATAATAAATGTGATAGTTCAAAAGAAATCGCAATAGGTGATATACCATTTTGAACCAGATTCTAATCTTAGCAAAAACGTTTGGAATGCTTTTGATGGTGAAATGTTTATTACTGCCCGCCAAGGTAAGCCCTCGAATCGGATTGCATATGCGATCTTTTAATGTAAAATGTTCTGTTCGTCAAATTCCAGTTCCAAAAGGTAGTTCTGTAATGGTAACCTTTACAGAGAAAACGGTCTGACACAAGTCGTTCAAAATGGAAGGTCATTAGGCATCCGCGATATAATAATGCATGATAACGCACCTGTATACACATCCGTCACGGTACACGAATGGATGTGGGTTTAATGTTTTAGAACATCTTCCATAGAACCCAGGTCTGTCATGCTTATGATGTTTGCTTGCTTTTACAACTAACGGAAGTACTAAACTAACGGAAGTACTAGCAAAACGCCGCTTCGACGGTTTAAGACGTGCTGTGTACCATTGCATTATACATATAAACAAGTTTACAATTAATGTTGCATGCAACACATTTCCTGCGCCAGTATTATCGGTATTTTCGAACTATTTGAGACATTGACTGCAACACTGACCTAGATGAACTAGTAAATTTCCTGATATACCGGTAGTACGTTGGTGTCAACTTCAATTAAAATACACCATCCGTACAATGGAAAAGTAGTAAAGTCAAGCAGGCAAAGCCACATACAAGACGCAACCACCACCAAAACACCGATATACAGCATGTCACATACACAACCATACACCCAAACGCACACTGACACACGAGATAAACACAGAAAACATCATGTAATAATGGCATCCCTTTTACGATGCATAACTGTTCATACTGATATTGGGGTATTTACATTTGTTTTTATGTATGACTGATCATAATAAAAAGAAAATATTGACACGATAGATTGTATACTAGCTGGTAAAATGGTAACAAAGGAAATGGGGTCTTACTTCGGGGTGGCGGTGTTATTTATGATTTGGTCTCAAATATATTATTTAAGCGTATTTTTGAAATGTATCTCATAACATAATATAGTATACTGTAGTTATCATTTGGATAGCAACATATCATTTAAGTCTAGTGTTACCAACTGTGACCTTGATAGTTGACCTTTTGACCCTATACACAGTGACCTTCATAGATGTTCGTTTGAGTCTAAACACAATTTCAAACTAAGCCTCCTCATTATGTAGCATTAAATGGATTCTGCCATCCTTAATTCAAACACCGCTCTTAGCTCCCGGTCTCATTATGGCTCTACATTTTCTAAGACATCGTATTTCTTCTATATATAGTTTGTTATATTATTAATCAGATTGCACTTTCCGACCAGCTTGTGAGTTTATGAAGACGACCTTTTAAATCCGGAACTGGAAGGGGGACGTCGGATCTTTGTACTCGTTTTTGTCGTACGCTTTATTACTTTCCTACAGTTACTATGTTTGCAGCTCAATTCATTAAAAAGGGATATGATCCTATAGTCATACAACACACTGCATGTCTGGTTGTCAGCCCTTTTACAGTTGGCAATCACGCTGTCCTATTTTCATGTACGCCGACAAGAAAGGTTCAGTACTTTAGATGACCTCTTAAATCCAGAAACGGAAGGAAGATGTCGGATATTTGTTTATATTCATAAACAAGTAGACGCCCGAACAGCACCACAACATGAAAATAGTAAATGTACATAACTGCCCATACACAAAGAGACGCACAAAGACAAAACAAACAAACGATATGGGGAATATGGAAGTACCGCCTTGGAACGGTCAGTGACAGTAGTTACTGGGGGTTTAAATTGGATTAGGGGCACCCAACCTCATACTTATTCCATCCCTACCCTAAAATACAAAAAGTGTAAATAAACGTACCCCCTCTCCGACTAATCTACAACAACCGCGATAGCAAATACATTGGTAAATTGCATGTAGAATAGAAACATATTTAAGTGAAACTAACTATATCCATCTATCACTAGTGTACTTAATGATTGAGCTGCAAACAGAGTAATTGTAGAACAGCAATAAAGGGTACGACAAAAACGAGATATCCAACATCCTCCTTCCGTTTCTGGGTTAGGAGCCTGTTCTTTGCTTGAAGATTTTAACAGACGTAATTTAGTTATAACTGATAAACTTTTTAAGCAAGGTTACAGATATCACAAACTTCGGAAAACCTTTTCTAAATTTTATTATCGAAATTTACCTCTCATTAGTAAATATAATTGCAATCTACGGACGTTACTGCGACAAGGCATTTCTCAACCAGAATTTTATGGGGATGTTATCTACAAACTTAGGAAAATTCGGGGTCATATCCATTTTCATGATTTGTTTATAAAACGCATTAAAACATTTAAAAAGAAAGGTTATGATCCTATTATATTGCAACACACTGCATGTTTGGTTATCGACCCTTTTACAGTCGGTAGCTACGCTTCCCTCTTTGCTTGCGCGATGACAGGCCGAGGGTAGTACTCTATGATGGTATACTCTTAAACTTGGATACAGGAGGAGCTTACCAGACTCATGTATTACTTTTTCCCTGTCGTGCCCTTAACGGCTTACCTGCAGGTGCTCTGACTTCAGCAAAGTCATTGAGTACATATTTGACGGATTGTCGCAGTTATTATGCTATGTTTTACATGTTGTCCTGTGTTCACCGTCGTCTATGTTGTGGGTAAGTCCAGCGGGGATACCTTTATTTACAATATTTGTAAAGCTAGGGTGACTTTGAGAGAAGTGTGAGGTTAGGACGTCCGTAAACCGGTTTAAACCCCCAGTGGTGTTTTTGCTGCTGACCGTTCCAAGGCGGTACTCTCTTTGTCACCCTTCCTTTTGTTTACCTTGCGTCTTTGTGCTTGTGGTTTGTTCATGTTGTGGAACGTTTGTCTCTGGTTCTTGTGTGTCTTTTGGTGTTTTCTGTGTTCATTTCGTGTGTGTGTGTGCGTTTGGGTGTGTGGTTGTGTGTGTGTGTGTGTCATGCTGTCTATCGGTGTTTTGGTGGTGGTTGCGTCTTGCATGTGGCTTTGCCTGCTTGACTTTACTACTTTTCCAATTAGGAAGTCGTCTGTTGTAGTATTTTAGGATAGTATCCATTTTTAATGAAAGTTTTAACATATTTGATGAACAAAGTGAGAAAATGGGTATGTCCAATAATATTACGAAGTTTGTAAATCACATGACCATAAAATTCAGAATGTGAAATACCGTGTCACAGGAGCGCCTCAAGATTACATTTGTAATTGCCAATAAGTGAGAGATTTCGATAATAAGATTTGCAAGATGTTTTTTCTTAGTTGATGATATAAGCAGCTTTTATGTTAAAATGAGAGTTCGACTGGTGAAATCGTCACTAGAGGAACAAGCTCTAGCGAAACGAATAAGTTGAGATATATAACCCCCGTAATATGGGGCACGGGGAACATCCCCGTCAAGATGGGGTAAATGTACATAATTTAATATCAAAATCGTCTCTTTTGTCATAAATGTTAGAAGAAATCATTCCATTGTCAATTTTAAGGTCTAGATCAAGGCTGCATCAGTGTCGAAATGGAAAGCGTTATTCAAATTGAGTTCTCTGGAGCAAATAGTATGAACCATAACATCACAGAAAGGGTTATCTAAGTTAAAGATATCATCCAAATATCGAGCCGTTTCACTGAAGGCCTGTTATGACATCTTATGATTGCTGGTTCAAACTTAACATGAAATTTCTCTCATGAAGTTTTAATGGAATCCGTCATCCCTAGCAAACTATATCGCATGGAAACCGTCTGGACAGACCAGACAGACGACTGACGGTCAGACAACGGCAAACACTATAGTGCCCTCCGGTTTCACCGACAGTGGATTATTAGACAAGTAACGTACTACTTCCGGAAGTGGATCGATCGAACTGACGTATGTTGTGGCAAAAAGGGGATACTATGGATGGTTCAAATACATGTAATTGGAATGTTTCTAACAGTACTGGAAAGCCATCCTACTCTCTGAACGTAATCAATGACCCACGCTTTTAAATAAACAAACTGTAGGGCAACATAATTATAACAGAAACAATCCCATTATCTCTTCGTGGAGAATAAATGCACTTACATCCGAAATAATTTACTGATATTTGTACACCAAGTACAATATTGTGTAGAATAAGGTTGTTTACATAATGAGTATTCCCTAGGTCCAGTTTGGCATCAACTTCAGGTTTATCAGACTGTGTATGAGCAATACTAATGTCAATAATAAATTCTGAAGGGAGGTGATCCCCCGAGAGCAACAATTGCAACACAAAAAGAGAAAATTGCAGACTCGGTTTTATCGAGGCTGTTCATGAACAGTAATTGAAAGTGCATCACTGCTCACGCCCCCTAGCACCGGCTTAAGTGGTAATCAATTTTCAGAACAAGTACTGAAATTCATGATCTCGAAGGATCAGAAGGTATAACAACACTGAGAATGAAGTACGGGGCGACGTTTTACGGCCGCCACACAAGCACTTAACACCTGCTGTTGTGAAGATTATAAATTCTGAAGGGAGGTGATCCCCCGAGAGCAAAATTGCAACACAAAAAGAGAAAATTGCAGACTCGGTTTTATAGAGTCTGTTCATGAACAGTAATTGAAAGTGCAAAATGCAAAGTGTCTGTGGAAAAGTCTCTGCATACATGTATTTGAATATTTTTAATTCATTATATTTATGTGTGGTTTACTCATCCGAAAATTTAGTAAAAGTATGTGTGAGTCATGCAGGAACCATTACCTACAAAATATACAGTCGATAGAACAGCACCATGACAAAAAGAATAGAAAATGTACATGCCTTCTCTCTAATATTCAAATAGCTTTTATATCGTAATACAGTTTTCAAGGACGCACAACTAGAATGTGCATACCGTCGCGGTAAAGGAAATAAGTTCCATGGCAAAGTGTTGTGTTTGTTTGTTGAGTCATTTTAGTGATCTTATATTGTCAAAGTTTTTAGTCTGCAGAATATTTATATTGGCCTATGCGTTTATTGTTACATGCCTTTTGATTTATGTTGCATTATTCGCCTTGCCCTGTAGCTATTCTATGTATTGTATGACTAAACCGAGAAAGCAAGCTATTCCCATGGACACATATATTCAATCTTGGAAGATTATTTTGTATGAGTAGCTCATCATCATCATAAGAATATATGTGTCGTCGAGACCTAGCATAACACATGTTTTCCAGTCATAACAGTCTGGAGCATGTTTTAGCTGACTTGGTATTTCCATGGCAGTCCATTCCGGCACATTCATAATAATTGTAATAAAGCGTCGTTTTGCACTCAGTGTATATCTCGTATGGAAAAGTTTAAGCAAGCATTTCATCTCTAGCGTCCATTTGTCACTCCCGACATTGCCGTTAATATGGG
Source organism: Azorinus chamasolen (assembly GCA_963576725.1). Classification (NCBI taxonomy): domain Eukaryota; kingdom Metazoa; phylum Mollusca; class Bivalvia; order Cardiida; family Solecurtidae; genus Azorinus; species Azorinus chamasolen. Next base: position 90,710,146 of record OY755239.1, on the reverse strand, counting down.
ATTGCATTGTTATTCGGGAAGTGTATGTTTATTTGTGAATGAGAAATACGAAAGGAGGGTAACTTCTCTGGTAATAAAATGATAATATTACTACCACTACTACTAATAATGATAATAATAATAATAGTAATAATAATGATTGTTATGGTGGTGATAATAATGATAGTATTAACAATTATTTTAACTGAAATAAGCATGTATTCAACCAGTGTAAACATGTTTACAATCTATGTAAAATGAATTTAGTCGGCGTTGGTACTCGACTAACCACAATTTTACTGTAGAACTGAATTACATAACAATCATACAACTTATAGTTTTTACAAGCAATTGCTTTTCTAAACTAAGTCATTGTATTTGTTTTATTCTAAATAAAGAATATTTCCAAATATACAAAAAATCATGTTATACGGATGTGTTGTGCAATACACAAGGGGAATCAATAATGAATTGCTCCTCAAAGTGTATCAGCAAAGAATAATAAAAAACGAATGGAAATTGAAATATGTTATCAAATGTTTATTATACAGAAGTAGTTTCAATCACAGTGTGACTTGATATGTAGACATGGCAATTATAAGTAAGTATAGATTAGCTTTATCCATGTTGCTCTACCATCGTAGAAACTAGCTCGCAGCAGAATCTGTCAGTCAGAGAAAGGTGAATATCAGATGTTGCAATGTTTCATCAGGATTCAAACTGCTCAGTACTTTGATTATAATGTTGAAAACAACAGAGGAGAAAAAATCAAGTTGACGATAAATTTGCTGACAGTTGTGAGGAAGTGAAATATATAAAACAACAAATGCATAAGTAGGTTCTTTTGTGTAATTAAAAGCTGATGAAAGGTATCGATATGTCTATACATCCAGGCAAATGGTACCGTGTTCTAAATTTACCGGCGACTTAGGACAGTTCGGATGAAAAACATGAACAACTATGCAGCAGCATTACCGATTAATTATTGTTTGTATAGTTGCTTGCTACCTTACGCAGAGTTTTTCTAGCAGTAAAATGGCTGGGTCAGCATGTATGCTAATGAAAGTATTATATCAAATTTACCACCATAAAATATATTTAGCTGACACTTCACAAAAGTAACAGGTGCATTCCCCTGGTAGTATATATAATTAGTATAGTGTACGGTCCCTGTCCACTTGCGGCTTATGATATACTGACTTCCCCCGTCCTTAATTGATGATCGATAAAGTCTGGGAAAAATAAGAGAAAATAAAAGTCATGTGAGAAATAATGAATGAATAGTAATTAGCTGACAAATATAGTGGCATCATGCACAAGGTAATGTTTGGGAAAAGCAGAACATACGATGATACAGTTTGGAACCGCCTCAAAAAGCGTCTCTATAATAGAAGGTCTTAGTCCATAATGTGATTAGTTCGTTTAAACCAATACAGACAAATACATACCTTCCAAATTTATTTACAATGGAGTATGATTTTGCCTGTGAAAATATATGAATGTGCAGTCGATACGTTGGTCATAAGAGCATGTTGTCTGTACACACAGGCACTACATTACGCCCCGATACAAATTTATGTGAGGATATTAAAATACGTTTTGTTTCCTTAAATTATTATTGACAGATGATAGAATGTGTATGGTACATTGATGCAAAATAAACATACCCCGTTTTGCGTTGTTTAATTTACGGTGTTTTGAAGTGACAGTCTACCTGGTAGATGTACTTTATTGGAAAACCCTTCAAGATAGTCAAACTACACTTGGAAACTGACCGGGTTGTTAACTTTACATATTCCATTGGTCAATGTAGTAGTCAGAAAATACAGTAAAAAGTATAGATCAGTTTAGATACTGTTAGGCAGGTGGCTCAATAATGCAAGGTGAAGGTCATGCGGAACGCTCCTGGGGAACTCATGTGATTATTTACAAAATTACAAATATGAGTCATGCAGGAAACACTACATAGAGAACAAACAACCACCGGAACAGCAGCACAAGAAAACACAGTAAATGTACATAAGTACCAAAAACATAAAGGGACGCACAACGACAAAACAAACTATAGGGGGAAGATGGAAGTACCGCGTTGGAACGGTCAGTGACAAAAGTCACTGGGGGTTTAAACCGGTTTCGGGGCGCCCAACTTCACACTTATTCCATCCTTACCCTAAAAGGCAAACAGTGTAAATAAACGTATCCCCGCTCCGACTAATCTACAACAATCGCGATTTATTTAAGTGAAATAAACTGTATCCACCAATCGCAAGTGTACTCAATGATTGAGCTGCAAACAGAGAAACTGTAAAAGAAAATAAAGGGTATAACAAAAACAAACTAGTACAGATATCCGACGTCCTCCTTCCGAAACCGGATTTAAGTTTGAATTTTATGGTGGGGATAGAATAAATGTAAGGTTTGGCGCTCATAAACTGGTTTAAACCCCCCAGAGACAATTGTCCACTGACCGTTCCAAGGCGGTACTTCCAGATATTTATATCTATACCGGTTAGAGGGGTGTTACTGTATACACATCACTGCGGATATGTTCAAATATGATGAGACGTCCCTATTTAACAGATTAACTTCCATATCATTTCAGGACAACTGGTCGAGATATTATTTTGGAACCTGTACATTTTTCAATTTAGGGGGCCCAGGAAGCCAAACATACCTGCCTTAGCCACATATTACGATATGTCAGCAAAAAGTGCAGAGGATTATTTAAGGAGCCATCTGAGCTGGATCTGCACTTTGGCATATGCCCTTTTAAGGGCTGAAAAACCTCGGCAACATTTATGTTTTGGAAATATGAAGATAGGACGATATCCGACAAGTCACTTTGACAATATAAAAAACCCGCTTGTACGAGTATGGAATTTAAAGTCATCCATAAAATCATCAGATGTGGTGAGAAAAGAGATTTACGCAGAATATGCAAAGACAGTCTGGTGTTTTGGATGAATAACTTATTTCAGTCCATTTTGTTTGATTGAATACTTATTTGCCCTGTTATTCTTTACCCCAGAGCGTTCCATATCAAATTATGGAAACAGACACTGGCTTTTATAACCAGATTCAAAAGAATTAATTTGTTTAGCTAGAATATGGGAAATATTGAATGCAAAAAAGTTGAAAAGTGAATCCTTCGTCGCGTTATGGAATATGTCACCATATTCAATCCCACGTGAAGACAACTTATTCACAAAGAACAATATAAAAACGCCAAGGAGATAGAAAGAGGCAAAATACATAAATTGCATCCGACAAAGTCATTTACAATTATCTTAATAATAGCACCTGAACCAACGAACAAAAAAATATGCAAGATTCAAATTTTTATTACGCACACTTAAATACTGGTTCGTTTGCGGTACTATGATGATAACCGAACTTGGTTGGAGTTTTCGATTGATTAAGCATTGTTAAGCATACCATGATATGAATGTTTACTATTTACCTGCATATACATACATTGACACATACAATAGTAAACCATCCGAACTGTAACACAATATTCAATTTCGGACTAGCGTCATTTATCGATGAAAGAAAAGTTCTAAAATGCATTCGAAATTTCGTTTAGTCGATAAAGGATACGAGTCCGAATGTATTGAGCTATTGAGTTACCCTAATAGAAATTGTTATTTATTCCTTATAGATACACATTCTTTGGAACGATTTATATGTACTTGTGTGTATTCATTAGAGTTACAAATATATGTACATCTATTTCACATGTCACCAACTGTAATAGTCGGTCATGTTCAGAAGTCAAACTATACCCAGATACACAAATCAAGTTTGGGCTTCTACATATACAAAATCTTCCGTATGCATATCGACAAGGTAACGTTCTTTTTAATAGGGTCAATAACATACACATCCATATTTTACTGCGATTTATCGTTTAGTAACTATAGAGTGTGTGTTCCGTTAGTTGGCATTTTTACATTGAGTATAATAAACAAAAGACACATACGGAAGAGAAGTTGGGAATGTGTTGACCAATCTAGACTACAGTTGTAAATTAATATGTTGGTACCATATTCTGGCTTGCTACATGTTTAAATGAAAAAGTAGTAAAGTCAAGCAGGAAAAGACACACAATGAATGCAACCAACGACAAACCACCAACAAAAAGCAAGCAACACATCCACACAACAACATACATATACATGCGCGCACACACAAACACACGAGACGAAAACATCAAACACGAACAAAAGCACAGACACAAAGGCACAAAGACATCCAACAAACATAAAAGCAAGGGTGACAAAGAGAGGACCGCCAGGAAGGTTAGTGGCAAAAACACCACTGGGGGTTTAAACCGGTTCACCGACGTTCTAATCTCACACTTATCTCAAAGTCGTTCTATCTTAACAATTAGTGTAAATAAAGGTATTCCCACCAGACTTCCCCACAGCATTCACAGTAATTCATTCAGTGTATATATTGTTAAGCCCTCCCCTTTATCCGTGAACCGGTTTGCTTTTAAAACCAGCTTGAAACACCAGAATGCCAAGGCCGGGATCGAACCACAGCAGTAATGATCTGACGTGTCTGTCAGTCGAATACCATAAATACTTACCATAAACTGAGAGGTCCCTCTAAATGTGTTTAACAAAAGGATTTTATGTTTGATTTGGCTTACGGATTTTAGATATATGTGTCAAAGGAACATCTATACTCAATACAGTGAAACTATTTTTCAACAAGGTATATTAAATAGTGTTTGGTATTATTTACTGTTATCTGTTTATAAGAGTTGTAGGACATCACTTGTTCTTGTTAAAAAATAAACAAGGTTGTTTGTATTCAACCTGAAATAACGGTACCAACTCGAATCATAATTTCCCATCCAAGCGTAGCAATCCGTACGGTATTTGCAGATGCCCAGCTAAGATGCATAAATAAAAACATTTGCAAGAATATTTAATTTCGTTCTCCGCCTAACAAAATGCTGTAATAACTCCCTAGAAATGTCTTTTCGAGATGATTCTAACGAGTCCGCACAACATAGGATGTGGTCGAGATAGACATCTTTATCGACAGCTCTTCTTTTGTATTGCTTAAAGAACAAGAGAGTTGCCCATAGGAAACGCATTCTCCAACTTAAAATTTCTTGCGTAATTATGGCATTGCATTAGCAAAGTATACCCCTGTGTACACTTGTATATAGTGATAACCTGTTCTATAAAGTTAAATGACCCATCGACCAAACCGATGTAGATCACAGCAAGAAACAGAAATGAATAATGAACACTGGTATATCGATTCCTTTCAAACATGGGGTCTGGAAATGATCACAAGGGATATCTGTGATCCTGATTTATCACATCACAGAAGAATACTGAACAATTTGAAAGTTCTTAATGTTTGAGATAACATGACATATTGTGCCATGTCGGTCCGATGCAAAATAGCGTAAATCATTACAGCATTCATTGATAAAACAGGTATGAGACCGTATAACTGATAATAAGACCAGAAAATACTTTTTTAAGGAAAGATGTTTTATAACATATGGTATGGTTTTTGATATGAAACAGGACTTTTATTGACATGTTAATATCACTGTATACGGCATTCTCTTGGATTTGAGGACATGCATGAGTATTATTAGTAAATACGTACACAGACAGTATCGTGTGACCGTCTACGGTCGAATGTAAATATCAGTTATTAAATCAAATGTACGGCGCACTTCAGAGATAGGAATACCTCGTACAGATGTGCTAAACGGTTTGAAGATTTTTTAACAGAATGCGTCGAGGGGGAAATCGCTAACACTTAAAACTATAGCATGTTTTGAGGTAAACATACGTATTAATCCAGCACGATTACTGTTACAATGGCAACGGTTATTGGATATCTAATGAAACTAAACAAAATATTTAGTTTGTGAATATATGAGTTTACATAACGTAATGATACGCGTCACGTTTGCATTTGTACACACTATATATACCTTTTAGAACCCTTACTTATCGATATATAAGATGACACATGTATTCCAGTATTCTAATGAAGTCAGAAGCATAGTGTGTAAATATTAGAATCATGTTATGTCATTCTCCAAATGATGCATGTTCTATTAATTAATAATTATGCTGATACAGAAAGTGCCATTAACGTTAAACACACGAGTCAGTTTTAGGACTGTTTACCTTTGATTACGTTCCTGATATATCAATACACAAACATGGGTCAGTTATAATTATACGTACTGCAGGTGTTCGCTGAAGACTGGTTTAACTGTTCTGCAATAGGCAATTAGATGACAGCACAAACAGTAGCTCATTGCAAATAAAGCTCATTGTGCGAGGTTTGCGTTTCTTACGGATATTTGGACGTAAGCGCGAAGTTACTTAAGATGAAATATGGTTACTTCATTCATAAGCGGGACGGAAATCCGATATTGTGTTTATTTTTGTATGCGTGTACTTATATAGACACGACTTCAACAAGTCCTTCGTGTTTCGTTTGTCATCCGTTTCTTGAGCATGTCCTTAATGAAAAACACTATCCTTATACTAGTACAGTAAAACCTCTCTTAACCGGAATTCTAGTAGATAAGAATTTAGACACTTTTAGGCAGGTGGCTGCTTAATGCAGGGTGAAAATCATGCAGAAAGCTCCTCTAGGAGCTTTCTGCATGATTTTCACCCTGCATTAAGCTGCCACCTGTCTCCAAGACCGATATTCATACTAAATTTAACGGCCGGTTAAGAGAGGTTTTACTGTATATAGATTAATTAGCTGTCCTTGAAATCAACCCGACTATTCAAAGCCTCGTTTTCCACTTACGGCTATGCACCATCTTGACGGTGCGATTTTAATATGCCTCCGAAATCCTTCGCGATTTTAAATGAATACGGGCAGGTGAATAGGTTGATTTGTTCTGATATGTGCTATTTTGTTGTTATGTAGCTTATTGCAAATGTGGTTGTTATGTAGCTAACATTGGTGTTTTGTGCTTACAGTCAAATAATGTCCTGTTTATTCTGTTATATCTAGTACTGATAAAGCACATTATTACTTACGCCGATGCGTTGGGTGAAACTGCCAATAAACGTAAAACCTTATTGTCTGCTATTACATAGCCGTGCCACTTCTATAGATAAGTGTTTGTCTAACACTTTTACAAACTTTATGAAAGCAAAACTGAACATTCACGTGCATACCTTACGATGTGAACTCAAAGCTGTGTCTTTACTGTGGAGAAGTATTACGCTTGAAACACATTTTCTCAATTGTAAACAATTTCAAACTGCGTTGTAACAACGCAGTTTGAAATTGTTTACAATTGAGAAAATGTGTTTCAAGCGGCTCCAAGACATCAATATCTCTGCATTTTAATAGTGCATTAAAGGCACACATGCATTTGTTACTGGTTTGCCTCATATAAAATATAATATATAAAATATAATATAATACAAATATAATACACGAATATATGAAAAACTTAATTTGGGCTAACTTAATGCGCGTATATTTATGTTATTCTTTGATATGACACGAATAATGATAATGGAGATGTATGGAGCAGATGCAGGATGAACGTTTGAAAATTGTAATACAAAAGTGCAATGTAACATAACACGATGTGAGATGCTAAAAAAGAAAAAATAATGAATTGATATATAATGCGCTGTCGATGGGAATTCGATTCGGTGCTTCACTTTTAGACAAAAAGTATGTTGGTATGGAACCGAATGGTACTGAATAAAATGTAATCGGTTAAGATATTGCAGAACGTAATGAAATGGAATGTGTTATATTCGGGCAGAATGGACGGAATATGACGCGACGTATTTAATAAAATTAGGTTGATGAACTTACATAGACATATATATCATGCAATATCATACAAATGCCATGTATTCGCATTTCATGTAATGACATATTAAATGATGCACTGTGATATAATTTTGACCAGCTGCCTTGTAGATAGTAGACACTGTAATACGTAGCAGGCGATATACAGTTAGAGATTAAAATTAGATCGAAATTGGGTTCAAAAGAGTCGCAGTTTAACAGGGTGCAGATTCAAAAACACGAAAAAACAAACAAACAACAAAACAGGCCGGAATTCGGACATACGAGATTCAACGGATTGGTAATAAAAACTCGAACCGAATTGCAATAGAAAATGAATGGTTTAGATTGAGGCAGTGACTTCGCTTCTGTTTAATCTTTATTTTAGTTGATCCTGTACAAACATTTAAAACGCAATGTTAAAGGGTTGTCGAAAGGTGCCATAACATTTTGGTCGGAAGAAATTTAGACCAAGTTTGCGTATCCGGTAAGGTGAGCGACTTTCACGGTTCGTACTAAGCAAAACATTCTACCAAATCTTTACTGTACCATAATTGAAAATTCTTGCTTATTTCGAAACAGTATTTAGTAGTCAAAAATCATCTTCAAGTTCAGTGTACGGTCAGGCTCTTACCATACACTTTACACTGGGCATCTAAAAGAACCAGAGAAACGCAGTCGATAATAAGAGTAGGGCATCGCGCCCGGATTTATCTGTATCCTCTCCCCGCTCTCTCGGGCGTCCAATTAGCCCATGGTGAGCAGAAACGGACGTTAATCAATACAAACAAACAAATCTTACCATACAAAAGAAATAAAGGAATGGCGTGTGTGTGTGCAGATAATGATGACTTCGACACTAAACCAACCTTATTATGCAGCGTTTCTTGATCTGGACCTTAAAATTGATAATGGAATGATTTCTAAAATATATGACAATAGATGATTTTGATTTTAATATTGTAAATTTTCCTCATCTTGACGGGGATGTTCCCCGTGCTCCATCTTACGGGGTTTATATATCTCAACTTATTCGTTTTGCTAGAGTTTGTTCATCTATTGACGATTTTAACAGTCGAAATCTCATTTTAACTGAAAAACTGCTTAAGCAAGGATATAGATACTATAAACTAAGAAAAACTTTCTCTAAATTTTACTATCGAAATCTCTCACTTATTGGCGAGTACCAATGTAATCTCAAGGCGCTTCTGTGACACGGTATTTCACATCCTGAATTTTATGGTGATGTGATTTACAAACTTCGTAAAATTATTGGACATACCCATTTTCTCACTTTGTTCATCAAATATGTTAAAAAGGGATATGATCCTGTAGTATTACAACATACTGCATGTTTGGTTGTCAACCCTTTTACAGTTGGCAATCACGCTGGCATCTTTGCATGTACGCCGACAAGAAAGGTTTAGTACTCTATGAAGGCGACCTCTTAAATCCAGAAACGGAAGGAGAACGTCGGATGTCTGTACTATTTCGTTTTTGTCGTACCCTTTATTACTTTTCTACAGTTACTCTGTTTGCAGCTCAATCAATGAGTACACTAGCGTTAGGTGGATACAGTTTATTCACTTAAACGTTTTCGTTATACATGCACTTTACCACTGTATTTGCTATCGCGGTTGTTGTAGATTAGTCGGAGAGGGGATACGTTTATTTACACTGTTTGTCTTTTAGGGTGGGGATGGAATAAGTGTGAGGTTGGGCGCCCATAAACCGGTTTAACCCCCAAGTGACTTTTGTCACTGACCGTTCCAATGCGGTACTTCCATCTTCCCCCTATTGTATGTTTGTTTTGTCTTTGTGTGTCTCTTGATGTTTTGTATAGTTATGTACATTTGCTGTTTCCTTGTGTTGCTGTGCGGTCGATTGTTTGTTCTGTATATGGTGTTTCCTGCATGACTCATGTTTGTACGTTTATACTTAAGACTCCCGTTTTGTAAACCTAAGATGCATATAATGGAAAACATGGGTGACTAAAATGTCAAAACAATTCCGACAATTTGTTTAATTGAATTTTTGTATTGATTTGATTTTCATCTGGAATGTAGCTTACTAAATTAAGATATCGAAGATCAACTCTTTAGAATACCACAACAACTACTGTTATAATGACTAAGTAGAGAATGCAATTTCCAGTACAGACCGTTTCACATAATAACTCGTAGAGTAATGCAATCTCCTTGTAATAAAGACAGAGTGAATATGAATGAAATTGATATACCAAATTGTACTTAGATATTTACAAAAGCTCTGACAGGCGACACATATGAAACAAATAATTTATTCTGTCTTTTGTGGGTACCAAAAGTTGTTCAGTTGTTCTTTAACATAGAAATCGCCCTTCCGGTTGACACATTTGGTATGTGTTGGAGATATTAATCGGAAATGGAACATTTGAATCCCATTTACTCACACTCTGCATTACCAACGAAAACAACATATACCATATATCGTCAAGATGGTGGTATACCCATGGGCAAAATTTGTATCCCTCTTGTTGCATATTTGTTTTTGTATTGCTATGAGAGAGGTTTTATGTTAAGCTTAAAACCTGATACACAAACTGATCTTGTTAGCGCTTTTAATAAAAAGTATAGGTATTTAGACAATATTTTGAATTTGGACAATCCTTATTTTGAAACTATGGTTTCTTCTATTTACCCAAAAGAATTTAATTTAAACAAAGCGAATCGATCCGTCTCTGTTGCTTCCCTTTTAGATTGGAATCTTTCCATCATAAACGATAAAGTTTCGTCCAAAATATACGATGAAAGGGATGATGTTAATTTCAAAATTGTTTATTACTTTTTTAGATGGAAATGTGCCCCCGTTCTACTTCATATGGGGTTTACATTTGTCAGGATGCTGGGTGATGCCCCAATGACAAGACCCAGCTTCAGACCTTTTTTAATATTTCGGGCGTTCCGTGAGGTGACAATGTCTTGAGCCAAACACAGCACAGGGCTTGAAACTATAAAATTGATGTGGCTGGGCTATGCTAGCCGGTGATGAATATATGGTGTTCTGAGGCTACTTTGCCTGAGACGAACACTATGAAAACATGAAATTATATACAAAAACCTATGTTATGGTGATCAACAATACCTCAGCTTTGGGGCCAACAATTAAACAATAAACTATAACTGTGAACAACTACTACAGCCCCAAGCCAGCGAGACGGCTGGTCGATGCCTCAACTTCAAAATGGTGCTTGTGTTCCAAGCCTCAAGCTATGTCATGAAACTATAAATGCGAGCTATATAACCCTAAGCTATGCGAGTTGAGACCCTTAGCATCAAACCCTGTTGAAACCTGTGGTTTGAAGCTATCTCAACACTACTGTGACTTCAAACCTACGTATCAGACCCTATGTCCCAAAGCATGTATGTAGCCCTACGCTCTGAAACCTATCTTGAGCAGTGCATGAAACCTGCTTCAAGAAGCTTAAAAACCTAACGCTTTGAAGCCTGCCTGCAGTATGTTCCGAGCCCGGCTCGAAAACACTGCCTCAAAAAGACGACTTCAAAAGGACAGCCTCAACAGTATAGCCTCAAAAAGACGGCTTCAAAAAGACAGCCTCAAAAAGACGGCTTCAAAAGTATAGCCTCAAAAAGACGGCCTCAGGCAGACGGTTTAGCAACGCTCCGAACCCTGAGCACGGTCTTCAGCAAACCTGCTTCAAACCGAATATAACCCCAGGCTATATCAGTCTGAACAACACTATCTCAATGCCTCAGCTAATCTGAGACCGCTATGAAATAGCAGTATAGTATTAGGCTGGTTGGACTGTCTAAACGTGCAATTTTCATGCCCAAAGAGAGAACTCAGAGGACAGTTACTTAGCCCATTCAAAGAACAGGTAACTGCACAGTTACGTAGCCCAAGCAGACAATATATTCGCCAATCTTTAACCTTAATGAGTGCAATACTCTATCAGTCAAAAACCAACGATATAGCTTCAATACATATGTATATAAAGCCGTCACTGAAAGTTCTATGAATATTCAGTGCCCTGATCACAAAATAACCAGCAGTGATCGTTGATTAAGCTTGCGCCAGTCTCGGCACTTGTATACAGCTTCCATTAGTTTGAGGTACTTCAGAAAACTAGCATATAAACATTTTATTCATATTAATTACTTCGATTGACCAACCGCCTCACTCATTTGAATATATACACAGTACTAATTTTTATAAGGTATAAAACAAACAAAATGAAGTTTAAAAGTGAACTTACTTTTATAAACAACAAATCAATGAAATCTAACTAACAATTAAAAAAGGGAGATAATCCTGTATATACAAAACTACAGTTAACTCAAATCGCTTACCTAGCGATATACTACAGGTTTTCTTGACAACAGCCCCCTTCTCAAGAAAACGCTCTACTGTTTTCAACTAATACAAGAAAATCTGTTACTCTATTGACGGCTCAGGTAGTCAGCACATACATTGTCTGAGCCCTTGATTACTTGAACCTTGAACTGATAATTTTGTAGGAACAGAGCCCATCTCATGATCCTACCACTCTCTATCTTGCATTTCTGAATGTATGACAATGGTGCATGATCTGTCTGGAGTATGAACTCCGCACCATACAGGTACTTCTGAAATATTCTAATGCCGAAAATGATGGCTAGGCACTCACGCTCTATGACGGAGTAGTTTTTCTCCCTCTGCAGCAGCTTCTTGCTAGCATATGCTATGGGGAATAATCCATCTTCAAACTCTTGCATCAAGGCTGCTCCAACTCCACTGTCTGAGGCATCTGTTTGTAAAACAAAGGGCCTCTTGAAGTCTGGTAGCCTGAGGATGGGTGAGCAAGTCAACATGTCTTTGAGCCTATTGAACGCCTGCTCATGTTCGTCCATCCATACGACAGTGTTTGGCTTTCCTTTCTTCGTCAGGTCTGTGAGGGGAGACGCAATATCGGCAAATGCTGGGATAAATTTCCTGTAGTATCCCGCCAAACCCAAGAATGCTCGTACTTGCCTTTTGGTCTTGGGTCTATCTGCATTCTTGATCTTATGAAGCTTTTCTTGCTCCATCTGCAGCATACCTTTGCCAACTACATGTCCTGTGAATGAAATGTTTTCATATCCAATCATGCATTTGGACGGTCTTATGGTCAAGCCGGCGTCTCGCAACCTTGTAAAAACTTCTCTCAACATTCTGAGATGTGGCACCCAGGACTGGGTATGGCCCATAATATCATCGACATAGTTGTCGGCATCACTGCAACCATGCAGCAGTTTGCGCATCATTCTGTTGAACGTGCTTCCCGAGTTTACCATGCCAAAAGGCATCTTCTTAAACTGGTAACTTCCATCTGGGGTCGTGAAAGCCGTCAGATGCTTTGACTTATCTTCAACAGGTATCTGCCAGTAACCCTTGCTCAAGTCGATCTTCGTGAAGAATTTATCTTCCTTCAAGCTTGACATGATGTCCTCAGGGTTACCCATAGGTTCCGTGTCAAACTTTGTCACCATATTGAGCCTTCTGAAATCGATGCAGAACCTATTTGTTCCATCCTTCTTTTTCACCAACACAATTGGAGAATTGTAATCCGATTGTGCTGGTTCTATCACTCCAGCATCAAGCATGTTCTGAACCTCTTCCGAGACTTCCTTCCTCTTTGCATATGGTATGGGGTATGGCCGAACCCTAACCGGTGTCTTGCTGGTGAGCTCTATCTTATGCTCCTCCAGCTCAGTTGTTCCAGGCTTCTCGGTGAAAATGTTCTGGAACTCTTCAAGCAACCTGAGCACATCGTGCCGTTGCTCACGTGTCAAGCTTTCAGACACCATGACATCTTTGTATGTCTCGGAGCTAGTCAAGCCTGCCAACTCTATTAAGCTTTCATCATCCACCACCCCATCATCTTCACTGTGTTCAGCCTCTATGATTGCCATGCATGAAACAACATCCTCGAGCTCCCTCTCTTCATACTTCTTCAGAAGGTTGATGTGGTATGTGCCAACCCTGTCACCAACCTGGACCTTGTAGTCCATCCTGTTAACTACATCAACAACTTCGAACGGCCCCTTCCACTGCAGAGTCAGTTTGTTGTGCGAGGTAGGCAACAACAGCAGGACTTTATCTCCTTTCACAAGCTTTCTGTTTCTAGCTGACTTGTCATAGTGGTGCTTGTACATACTCTGGGCATCGTTCAAACTTTCACGAGCTATCTTGCAAGTGTCCTCGAGTCTGTGTCTCAGGTCAAGCACATATTGGTATGTGGTCATGACTTCTGGCGTTTCTCTCTCAGTCCAGAGTTCCTTCAGCACTTGCATGGGACCTCGAACAGTGCGACCATACATGAGCTCAAACGGTGAGAAACCCGTTGAAGCTTGTGGGACCTCTCTGTAGGCGAACAGCACAGCAGATAAATATCTGTCCCAATCCTTCGGTCGCTCCTGACACATCTTCTTGAGCATGCTCTTCAAAATGCCATTCATCCGCTCACACCACCCATTACATTTGGGGTTGTATGGTGTAGTAAAGAGTTGTTTCAGAGATATCAGTCGACAAACCTCCCTCATCAAGTCTGAGGTGAACTGACTTCCTTTGTCACTGAGTATCTCAGATGGGAACCCAACTCTTGAAAATACATCGAGCAGTGCTTCAGCCACCCGCTCTGTCTCGATCTTTGGCAAGGCCACAGCCTCGGGGTACTTTGTAGCATAATCAACTACAGTGAGTATGTATCTGTTCCCTTTCTCAGATACAGGCGTTATGGGACCAATAAGATCAACGGCAACCCGATGAAATGGTGTATCCATAATTGGCATCTCCCCCATAGGTACCTTTGAGACTCTTCCCTTTGGTACTGTCTTCTGACATATATCGCATGAGCGACAAAACCTTGTCACATCACTGGTTACCCCAGGCCAGTGAAAGCTTGTTGTAATCCTATCAACCGTCTTCTTGGTTGAGAGGTGTCCACCAACAATTGATTCGTGTGCCAGACTCATCACACGTCTTCTATGCTTTGTTGGGACAACTACTTGCTTGATTTCAATTGAACCAGAGCCCTTGCTCTCTGTGAACAACCTATACAGAACATCCTTCTGTACCTCATATCTATAACTGTTTCCACCCCTTGTGGTCAGCGTACTCTTGTCTCGGGCATAAGACCACAACTTTTGCAAAGATGTGTCTTCAGTCTGAGCCTTCCTGAGCTCATCAATAGTAACCTCATCCCCAGGAGAGTTTGGAACACTTAATGCCCTGAGAGGTCTCTCTTCCTTCTTGGTCTGAGCTCGTGTCATGACAGCTGCCGAAACTCTAGCTTCGGGGTTCTGTGCTTCATGACCCATGGTTTCGAACCATTCCTGGTTTGGGGTGTTTGAAACTCCAGGTATATTCCCCAACACCAGATCACATATGAGTGAGCTCAACACCATGGCTTCAACATTGCCAGTGTAATATGGTGTATCAACCTGAACCAATGCTGCTGGTACTATCTTGGCCCCGCCATCGATAGTTATCATAATATATCTCTTGTCCAGCATCTGGTCGTCTCGCACCAGGTTCTTTCGTATGGCCGCCAACTCACAGCCAGTATCTCTCAAAACCTTGACTGCTCGACCATCAATTAACCCTGGTTGCAAATTCAAATTTCTCTCGCCTTCAAGCGATTCAACGGTACAGCCACCTGCTATGATCGGCACAGACTCTCCATTAGCTAAGCATAGCTCTTCATCTCTGATACATTCTTGTATGTGGCTCTGGTTGCAGGAGACCGACATACACAGAGCAGATATTTTCTGCTTGTCTGGAGACTGGTGTTGACTCTGATAACGCCTATGCTTGAACTCTTTGTTGTATGTCTGAGCACCATGTTGCTGCTGTCCAGAGTCTTCATAACACATTGCTCCAGCACTTACTTTCTTCGGGCCATTCTGGCGACAGTCTCTGGCGAAATGTCCCTCTTTTCTGCATATGAAACAAACCTTTTTCTGAGGTTCAGACCGTGGTGCTGGGCTAGCTCTGAGGTTAGTATTTGGCCTCTGATGTTGCCTGTTTGAGGATGAGTTGAGCTTGGCATGCTTGTTCGAGCATATGGAACCACCATGAGCCTCTATATATTGCTCAGCTAGCTTCGTCACATCATCAACCGACTTCGGAACTCTCTCTTTCAAGAACAAAGCAAGTTCGGACGAACAGGTTCGTATAAACTGCTCTCGAACCACTAAATCCATCAAGCCTTCATACGATTTCTCAACCTCAGCCATCTCTGTCCATCTACTAAAATACCTTGTCAACCTAGCCATAAACTGAAAAACAGTCTCCCCATGCTCGGGTCGACTTTCTCTAAACTTCTGTCTGAAACCTTCTTCTGTCAGCTGATATCGTCTGAGCACAGCCTTTTTCAGAGCCTTGTAATCATGAGCATGTTCTGGAGGCATGCTGGTATATACCTCAAGACCCTTGCCTGTCAAAAGCGAGCTCAAACTAACAGCCCATGTCTTCTCTTCCCAGCCCTGGCTCTGAGCAAAGCGCTCGAACCGTTCTATATATGAGTCCATATCATCTTTCTGCTCATCAAACTTCGGCAATTTTGGTCTGGGAGCCTTACTACTTGTTTCTGAGGTAGACCCTCTCATGCCTGTCTCAGCCCTTAACTTAACCAGCGCGATCTCACGCTCCTGTTCTTCACGCTTCATATGGGCTTTTCTCTCAAACTGATCATGCTCACGCTTCTGTCGCTCATCTTCACGTTTCTGTCGCTCATCTTCTCGTCTCGACATACGCTCTTCCCTATCTAAATATTCTTTCTCTTTCTTCTCAGCATAGTCCCTGAGGTCTTGCCCAGTCAACCCTAAACGCACACCAGCCGATATCCATTTATCTATGTCCATGATCACCAAATTAATGCTTCAACCCTATGTAGCTTCAGCTATAAAAACCTTCTGAGAACTATCCCGGACGAGCCCCCAAATTGTCAGGATGCTGGGTGATGCCCCAATGACAAGACCCAGCTTCAGACCTTTTTTAATATTTCGGGCGTTCCGTGAGGTGACAATGTCTTGAGCCAAACACAGCACAGGGCTTGAAACTATAAAATTGATGTGGCTGGGCTATGCTAGCCGGTGATGAATATATGGTGTTCTGAGGCTACTTTGCCTGAGACGAACACTATGAAAACATGAAATTATATACAAAAACCTATGTTATGGTGATCAACAATACCTCAGCTTTGGGGCCAACAATTAAACAATAAACTATAACTGTGAACAACTACTACAGCCCCAAGCCAGCGAGACGGCTGGTCGATGCCTCAACTTCAAAATGGTGCTTGTGTTCCAAGCCTCAAGCTATGTCATGAAACTATAAATGCGAGCTATATAACCCTAAGCTATGCGAGTTGAGACCCTTAGCATCAAACCCTGTTGAAACCTGTGGTTTGAAGCTATCTCAACACTACTGTGACTTCAAACCTACGTATCAGACCCTATGTCCCAAAGCATGTATGTAGCCCTACGCTCTGAAACCTATCTTGAGCAGTGCATGAAACCTGCTTCAAGAAGCTTAAAAACCTAACGCTTTGAAGCCTGCCTGCAGTATGTTCCGAGCCCGGCTCGAAAACACTGCCTCAAAAAGACGACTTCAAAAGGACAGCCTCAACAGTATAGCCTCAAAAAGACGGCTTCAAAAAGACAGCCTCAAAAAGACGGCTTCAAAAGTATAGCCTCAAAAAGACGGCCTCAGGCAGACGGTTTAGCAACGCTCCGAACCCTGAGCACGGTCTTCAGCAAACCTGCTTCAAACCGAATATAACCCCAGGCTATATCAGTCTGAACAACACTATCTCAATGCCTCAGCTAATCTGAGACCGCTATGAAATAGCAGTATAGTATTAGGCTGGTTGGACTGTCTAAACGTGCAATTTTCATGCCCAAAGAGAGAACTCAGAGGACAGTTACTTAGCCCATTCAAAGAACAGGTAACTGCACAGTTACGTAGCCCAAGCAGACAATATATTCGCCAATCTTTAACCTTAATGAGTGCAATACTCTATCAGTCAAAAACCAACGATATAGCTTCAATACATATGTATATAAAGCCGTCACTGAAAGTTCTATGAATATTCAGTGCCCTGATCACAAAATAACCAGCAGTGATCGTTGATTAAGCTTGCGCCAGTCTCGGCACTTGTATACAGCTTCCATTAGTTTGAGGTACTTCAGAAAACTAGCATATAAACATTTTATTCATATTAATTACTTCGATTGACCAACCGCCTCACTCATTTGAATATATACACAGTACTAATTTTTATAAGGTATAAAACAAACAAAATGAAGTTTAAAAGTGAACTTACTTTTATAAACAACAAATCAATGAAATCTAACTAACAATTAAAAAAGGGAGATAATCCTGTATATACAAAACTACAGTTAACTCAAATCGCTTACCTAGCGATATACTACAGGTTTTCTTGACAACATTTTTCAATTTATTGTCTTTGCCCGAGCCTGTTCTTTTCTAGACGATTTAATAATCGTAATTTAATTATAACTGATAAACTTCTTAAGAAAGCTTATTCTAAAAAATATTATCGAAATTTACCTCTCATTAGTAAATATAATTGCAATCTACGGAAGTTACTGCAACAATGTATTATTCTATAGTGATGTTATCCACAAACTTAGGAAAATTTGGGGTCATACCCATTATATTGCAACGCACTGCATGTTTGGTTATTGACCCCTTTACAGTCGGTAGCTACGCTTCCCTCTTTGCTTGACGATGAAAGGCCAAGGGTAGTCCTGTATGATGGTATACTCTTAAACCCAGAAACGGGATGAGCTTACCAGACGCATGTATTGCCTTTTCTCTGCCGTGCCCTTAACGGCTTCCATGCAGTTGCTCTGACTTAAGCAAAGTCATTGAGTACATATTTGATGGACTTTCATAGTTGTTGTCATGCTATGTTATAAATATTGTCCTGTGTTTTTCGTCTCCTATGTTGTGGGGAAGACTGGCGGGGATACCTTTATTTACACTATTTGTTTAGCTAGAGTGACTTTGAGATAAGTGAGGTTAGGACGTCCGTGAATCCAGCGGGGATACCTTTATTTACACTATTTGTAAAGCTAGGGTGCCTCTGAGAGAAGTGTGAGGTTAGGACGTCCGTAAACCGGTTTAAACCCCAGTGGTGTTTTTGCTACTGACCGTGCCAAGGCGGTACTCTCTTTGTCACCCTTCCTTTTGTTTGCCTTGCGTCTTTGTGCTTGTGATTTTGTTCATGTGTGGAATGTTTGTCTCTGGTTCTTGTGTGTCTTTGGTGTTTTCTGTGTTCATCTCGTGTGTGAGTGTGCGTTTGGGTGTGTGGTTGTGTGTGTGTATGTGTGACATGCTGTCTGTCGGTGTTTTGGTGGTGGTTGCGTCTTGTATGTGGCTTTGCCTGCTTGACTTTACTACTTTTCCATTTAAAACCCCTGTGAAGGTTTTGTCACAGACCGTTCCAAGGCGATACTCTCTTTGTCACGCTTGCTTTTGTGTTTCTTTGTTTCTTTGTGTTTGTGATTTTGTTCGTGTTTGATGTTGTTATGTCTCGTGTGATTGTGTGTGTTTGTTTGTGTGGATGTGTTGCTTGTTTTCTGTTGGTATTTTGGTGTTGGTTGCGTTTTGTATGTGTCTTTTCCTGCTTGACTTAACCACTTTGTCATATGCACTTGACATCTGAAACGATAGCTGTATATCATATCATACGTATGTTTCTATTTTAAGCGCTAGATTATATTAACACCACGCTTACAGTAACCTCGCTAGTACGATTACTCGAAAGAAGCCTTATTCTGTATGCTTGAATATTTGGTAGTTTAATGCAGGTCACCAAATATACAGATGACTCCTATAGTAACGTCGCGTCCTAGTATTCGCCCTGCATTCGGCAACTTCCTGCTTTTACACACTCCTGTGTAAATAAATGATTAGGTCATTTAAGCAAAACTGTCAAACTTGCTTCAATAAGGAATTCAAGACAACCGAGAATCCACTAAGGATCAAGGCTGCATTGAGATCTTTTGACTGACAGATACGTGCTTATCAGTACGTTATCTATAAATATCTGCAAGGCAGACATCGACATATATCTTACTCGTTAATGACAATGTACATTCGGTGATAAATGAACAGGTAATATATAAGAGTTACTAATATTTTGAAAGTTCTAGAAAGTTATAGCTACGATCTATTCGGGTGAATGCGAGAAACTAGCAAACTGTGTTCATAGAACACGCTTGTCCCCCTGCTCGTGATATTGTCTCCAAATCAAACACTTTTAAATATAAGCTACAGCTGAACTTCGATATTTCGAACTTCATATTGTGGAACGTTTGTCCCTGGTTCTTGTGTCTCTTTTGGTGTTTTCTGTGTTCATTTCGTGTGTGTGTGCGTTTGGGTGTGTGGTTGTGTGTGTGTGTGTGTGTGTGTCATGCTGTCTATCGGTGTTTTGGTGGTGGTTGCGTCTTGCATGTGGCTTTGCCTGCTTGACTTTACTACTTTTCCATTCAAGGGACCATACAAATTAGTTGGACATAACATAAGTTTTTCTGATCTTGACAATTTCTCAAGTTCACAGCTTAATGCAGGTCTAAAGTAATGCTAAAAGTTCCTGTAGATGTTACAGACAGACTGACATTTAACAATTTTGCTAAACGCAAATGCTAAACGAAAATTCCAAGTCTAATTATGCGACCTTGACGTTAGATATACGTACCGGGACTGGACAGACTACCGTAGAATGTTCAGATAAACATTGTGGTTAAATGTGAGAATCAAGCCGAACTTGAGTTAGAGATGTTACAGACAGACAGATAGACAGCATCATTCCATAAAACGTCCCGTTTTTTCAAACGGGCGTATAAAAATGGTAGGTGCGACAAATTCTCTATAATACATAATTATATACATCTTCATACCAACGTTTTCGCGAACTTCCTTTTTCATTTTTCAAATAGGAAGTGAGAGAGCGAAACAGAGAGAGGGCGACAGAGAAAGAAAGATAGAGCGAGCGAAGGCATAGGAGAGATTGGGAGAGCGAAAAGAAGAGAAATAGGTGGACGACAGAGAGGAATTTAGAAAGGTGTTGTTAAGTTAAGTCACTATGCAGTTTGACATATGAAGTATGATATTACGCACATAACATAGTATGCTGTACTGGTAATGCTTTCAAACGAGTTTCTGTTAAAGCACTAATCAAGCGTTGAGCAGGTCTGATAGGGTTTGCTTCACACGGTGGATTTTCTTGTAAACTAATTATTTTTTTGTAAATAAAAGTGTCGTATTTTTGTTATTGCTTGATTCAAACATACACCATTTTACACAACCATGCCTTACCAGTAAAAATTATTGCAATGACGAAGCATTTTATGTATAAATGCTATCAATAGAATATAGCAAAAAAAATTGCAAGATAAAGATATGTCAATCAAGTCAGTCAAAGCAGTTCTGGCACAAAACTACTAACCCAATGAACCTTGGAATTTATTGGGGTAATAGGAAAATATTTATTCGATCAATTGATCATTGTCGTTGCATGATAACGATCGCAAAATCTATCATACGATAGATTAGAATTATATTAATACATTTCTATGACGCGATATTAATAAAAAACTAGCACTGTCATTCGACGGGTCATCTTTATCTCGATGTCATTTCCATATTGTTATTTATAGTGTATTTCTTTGCTCATTGCGTGTAACATTTTTATTGAACCGAAGTCATTTGCAATTACAATGGTCTAGACATAATATTATCCAGATATTGACACTAATCATTCCGACTCGCCGTACTGATATTCGTGCAATGCACATTGGTTTCAATCAATTTGTTTTAAGAGCATAAACCTCAATTACAAAACACACACCTCTGACAAAGCCATGCCCAGCGATTTGCCTTTGATAAATAATATCGAAGCCACTCTTAACTAAGCATAACGCCAAATAAAATTAACCCTTATACTGCTTACCGCTACCTGAGCCAAATTTGCACGCAGTGTGGATCT
Source organism: Azorinus chamasolen (assembly GCA_963576725.1). Lineage (NCBI taxonomy): Eukaryota > Metazoa > Mollusca > Bivalvia > Cardiida > Solecurtidae > Azorinus > Azorinus chamasolen. The sequence continues at coordinate 90,688,305 of OY755239.1, read as the reverse complement.
AGATATTGACACTCGGACACATATTTACGTGTGTTTCATAGATAGGTAGTACAGTTAATATGGAAATGTATATAATTCTGGCATTAAGCCAATAAAAGTCAGACACCTTTGGAAGTGCGTACTTAACCTATCCTGTCGGCCGTAAGAAGACGTTTCAAGTATCAGACATAAAAAAATCAAGCGCATAATTGATACAGTGTATTTATAGATTTGTAAAGCAAAGCGGCTTAATATGTTTCCCGTTGCATATTGCATTAATAAATAAAGCTACACCAGTCTTATAATACATTATGTAGTTATTTCTAGACCCAAATTGTTTCTAACATCGTATAACCTTAGTACGTTTTCACGTTTGTTTGATATGTCAAATATGATATTTTCAGTTTTGAGAATAATGTTGAATATGAGAATTATTTATCTTATCCGAGTGCACAAGAAGAGTGTATTTGACATGAAGAAACACTCATAGGTGGGCAAGAAAAAACATTCCAAATGACTTGAATCTTATGGTACTACAACATACTGCATATCTGGTTGGCAAGCCTTTTACAGTTGGCAATCACGCTGCCCTCTTTGCATGTACGCCGACAAGAAATGTTAGTACTCTATGAAGGCGACCTCTTAAATCCGGAAACGGAAGGAAGACGTCTGATATTTGTTTTTGTCTTACCCTTTATTACTTTTCTACAGTTACACTGTTTGCAGCTCAATCAGTGAGTACACTAGCGATAGTGGATACAGTTGTTTCACCTAAATATGTTTTCATTTTACATGCACTTTACCACTGTATTTGCCATCGCGGTTGTTGTAAATTAGTCGCAGAGGGGATACTTTAATTTACACTGTTTGTATTTTAGGGAGGGGATGGAATAAGTATGAGGTTGTGCGCACCAAAAAAACGGTTTTTCATTTGTCACGGACAGTTCCAAGGCTGTACTTCCATCTTACCCTATTGTTTGTTTGTTATGTCTTTGTGCGTCTCTTTGTGTCTTTTATATACATGTACATTAGTTTACTGTTTGTCTTGGTGGTGCTGTTTGGGCGGTTGTGTGTTTTGTATGCGGTGTTTCCTGCATGACGACTAATGCATGCACTTTTAATTGTTTATATCAAAGCGTATATAATAAGCTATCCGATAAGATAGTCAAACTGAACTGCATATCAATTTGCAACCAATTTTTGCCCTGTGGTCCTTTTAAATGACATAGGCAAACCGTGTATATAATACTTATACCTGCAAATACCGTATAACGTTTTTTACCTGCTTCTATTTGTTTTACTTATTTTAAAAACCAAAATCATTTTCGTAAAACTATTTCGCACATATTTTCCCCGCGTAAACTGATCTAGTATCTAGCATTTCATTCTTACTGTAAGCAATGTAGTCTTATCAGAATCATTATAATATTTCGATACACGTCACGCTATATTTGTGTGTTACTGTAAAAACCTATGCAGGTACAGATGTACCACGACCTCTGAGTAATGACCTTTCGATCATTCCATTTCAATTGGTTGGTGCGGAACGAGTGACAATTTTCGTTAGAATATATTGTTGAATAATTTTATCAACAATATGTATACCATCTGTAATTGGTAGAGCGTAGGATTAGTAATCAAAGTGGATCACTAATATTTACAAAAGATTGAAATAATGCGCGTTCGAGCCCGGCAGCATGCATATATTCTCAATATGTTGTTGCTTCTTTCTGTTTTTCTTATATATTCTTTGTTTATTTGTATATCTTTATTTCAATTATTTTATTCAAACTGTTTCATTTCAAAACAATACAGTAAAACCCCACTAATGCGACCACTTTATAAAGAGCCACTGGCATAGTTTAAATCAGGTGGTTGCTTAATGCAGGGCGAAAGTTATGCAGAAAGCTCCTATAGGAGCTTTCTGCATAACTTTCGTCCTGCATTAAGCTACCACCTGCCTCTGCCACCAAGAATTATGCCCATTTTTGGTGGTCGCATTAGAGGGGTTTTACTGTACATGTATAACGATTCAGTTCAAATCTCATCCTAAAACCCATCTGCTTTGTCTGTATCTTTGTCACGTTCAGACAGGGTGATGGCAACAGGTTCTGGCATCCTATCCCTAGCAATTTTCATTTATGTTTCTAACGTCCTCGCTATACTTCCATACGAGAGCAATTTGTTTTAAAGTCATGTAACCAACATACTGTGTAATACTTTAAAATTATGCTTATTTGGTAGAAATGAGTAGAAAATATACAATTATATCTCACTGACTGGGCTCGCATTTATTGGTTAAAATAAGATGACTTGCATTCGACCTAACCGAATGAATCAGTGGAGCTGGAACATCCATGAGAGTCAAAAATATTACCTTTAAATGTAAGTAAACACCTGTCACTCCTTTTTCGAGCACTGGTTCAATTTGTTAAGTACAGTCATGCCTCAAATCGTTATGTTTATCTGGACTATATAGATGTTTCAGTTCATTGTGTCATATGCTATCAGCTGGTATGACGCCGAGAAGTTTATTGGATTATTTTAAACCTGTGCTCCATGTGCTCCAAATGGACACCTTTCTAAAAACAATGCCGTCGAGCATTATCAAAGAAATAAACACTATTGCGAATCAAGTGGTTACTGCTAGAACACTTACATGGCGAAAACGAGGAACAAATATGAACTTTAGTGATAAGGATCGAACTGAAATTGCAAAATTTGTGTGCTCAAATGGTACACCAACAAACACTGTTAGGAAATTTAAAGAGCAATTTCCTGGATAAACGAAGCGACTGTACTTAATTTTAAATCTAATTATCAATGTAAGCTGGACTATAAACAAGTTGAACTGCCTGCGAGTAAACGTAGACGATGCGGTTTTACGGTCGAGTGGTGAATTGAAACAATATGCTGGCCGTTGGAAACAAGTTACTTTAGCACTTGACCAACCCCGAAATATTGCCCATGTAGGCAATATATTTATTACTAGCAGTTATATTTTGGAAAGTGTAACGTAGTTCGGTGTGATGGTGCAATGAACACGTCTGCAAATGTCACCCGATATTACACACAGAAGCATTGGACATTCCATTGAACGCCAATATTTCGAAATAAAAAAGAATCATACAGATTACTTCCAGGTAACAGAAGTTCCAATCATCCAATTCTTATCTGGACAATTTTAGAAGTGTTTCCTTAAATAATATCAGCATAAATATTTTAAGAATACATTGAAAGTGTACGTAGTGTAGGATAGGATATGCCTTTCATCTCCAATGGATGTTTGTTTTTATCTATTTCTGAATACAAATAAAAACAAAAACAGTCAAACAACAGGGAGAGCCACATACGAGAAGGCACTGCACCAAACAATGAGACGCCGATAAAATATATTTAACGTCTCCACTGGTTCAAAGCTGCTGGCAAATGATGATAGCAAAGACACGCTTAGCATACAAGCGTTATATTATGAATTGGCATGCCGCTTTGTGCATACTTTATATTTTATTGACATACTCTTCAAGATATACGTCTACTGTTTGTAATAAAATGGTGTTATTTATATCCTTGCACTGTCTTCATAGAAGACGTTAAAACAATTAGATGCCTATTTGCGTTGACATTGCTGTCTACATATTTATCAGTCAATTAATGCTAGGTTAGTACGGCCAACCGGCTATAAATGAAAAAGTAATAAAAGTACAAATATGAGTAATGCAGGAAACACCATATACAGAACGAACAGCCGCCTGAACAACACAAGAAAGCACAGCAAATATACATAATCATCAAAACCATAAAGAGACGCACAAAGACAAAACAAACATATAATAGGGGAAGATGAAAGTACCGCCTTGCTTAGTGACAAAAGTCACTGGAGCTTTAAACCGGTTTAGGATCGCCCAACCTCACACTTATTCCATCCCCACACGCAGGAAAAGACACAGGCACAAGACACAACCGCCGCCAAAACATCGATAGAAAAGATGTCACAAACACACACACACACACACACACACACACACACACACACACACACACACACACACACACACACACAAACATACGCACACAAAAGAACATCTCAAATATCAACACACGTAAAGTACACGAGATACACATTTCAAATATCAATAAATGTACAAGTAATAAGACATAAGACAAACATGAAGGTAAGGGTGACAGTGTTGTTATATTTTCTGGTCCTTCGGGATCATTAGTTTTGATGTTATTAGTTTTGTCATCAAGACGTACACCAAGACGTTAACTATATATATAACAATGTAAACCGTATTGTGAAAGTAGGCGTACCGACCAACACGGCTACTGGGGGCTTACACCAGGTTTGTGGGTACCCTGCCTCACGCTTATCTCGTCTTCACCCAAGTCAAAATTTGAAGTAAAATCCCTCCAGACATCTCTTTAATATGAGTAGCGATGTCAAGACCAAATACATTTCAATTGTTAACAGTAAACAATTGCCGTCATAAATCAAATGAGGTTATAAGGACCATAAACCGTTTCTCAGTATATCCAACCAAGGAAAGCATCGGTCATAGTTTGGCAAAATAAATTCCGATTTGATTTCTGTCTCATACAAAATATAATCATTAATGTTCCTAATGATTCGTGAAAGCAGATGGTCTGTCTTTTTCTCTGTTATAAATATCAATGTTACTGAATATAGCCAAACAATTGTATTACATTTGATAATGCAACACTGTAATTACATTTTATTATGCGGCGGGTATTCCTAAAGGTGAATCTAGAACAATATATATCATAATGTATGGAATCTAGGATTGCTGTTTGGTCTGACTACAACTTCTTGGTTCATTGATTCATGTAATATTGTGGATTTCCAATCCTTACGCAAGTATTAAATGGCGCATAATAACATATTATAGATGTCTGGTACACTTGTATGCGTCATATACGAGATAAGTGTGAGGTTAGGACGTCCCCAGTGGTGATTTTGCCACTGACCGTTTCAAGGCGGTCATCTCTTGCTTTTGTTTGTTTGGTGTTTTGTGTATTTGTACTTGTGCGTTTGTTCATGTTTGAAATTTTCATTTCGTGTGTGTATGTGAGGTCATCCTTACGTTTATGTTTGTCTGGTGTATTTATCTTGTGCGTTTGCTCATGTTCAGAATTTCCATCCCTTGTGTGTGTCTCTGCATGTGTGTATGTGTCTATTGATTGCTCTCTATTGATGTGTTGGTGATTGTTGCATCTTTTTCATTGACTACTTAATGTTGAATGTTTTTTTCTGGTCCTTTGGGATCATTTGTTTTGTTGTTATTAGTTTTAAAAACTGAATACAGCTTAAGCCGGTGCTAGGGGCGTGAGTAGTGTTGCACCTCTAAGTACTACTCATGAACAGACTCAATAAAACCGAGTCTGCAATGTTTTCTTTTTGCATTTCTACTTTTGCTTTCGAAGGATCATCCATTTTCAGAAACAATCAACACGAATACTGTAGTTCATGCGTTAAAGAGCTAATATCCGGCTTGCGATCGGTTGATGGTTATACCCAGGTGTTCTGTTCACGAACCATTGCAATGTTTCCCGAACACAGCAAATCCGCTAGGGTCTTTCTAGTCCTGTAAATATGTAAGTCACGATATGACTGAAATACTGTTAAAATGACGTACATACGTAAGTACATCTAAAACATCGTTTCGATGTATAACAAACTTGGTTTTTATGAGTAACTTATTAATGCTTTTAAATCAAAAGAACGTAATTTTAACATCACATTGATTTTCAAATACAACTATTAAATATCAATAGAATGTCAGTATTTAAAATAAGTAATCTATACCCCATTCTATTATAATCATATTGTGCATATAGTCTGTTCATGAGTAGTTATTAAAAGTGCAACTCTACTCATGCCCCCTAGCACCGGCTTAAGCAGTATTTAACTTTCAAAACTTAATAACATCAAAACTAATGATCCCAAAGGACCAGAAAATATAACAACACTGAGAATACACCATGCATGTGTCACTGACACCAGACTGTGTGATACAATGTCACTAATAATCCTAAGTGAACTCTTTAAAGATGTGAAAATCTGCTGAAACAGGGCAAAATGAATGACAAACTTCGAAATAATCTTTCAAAAGTTTTTCACCATAATGTTCTGCTCATATACAAATACAAATGTAATTTACGTAGTTTTTAAATGATAGGTATTTCACATCAGCAAACTTCTAAAACATTTTGGTCAGACCTTTTCAGTACTTTGTGAAAAGGGCTAAAATCCCTTATACTGCAGTGCACATCACGCTTGTTGATCGATCCCTTTACAGTTGAATACTATGCCTCTCTGTTTGCTTACCTTGACGGCGGAAATGCCCAATAATGGCATCCTCGTAAACCCACACAGAGGAGGGAAGACGATGTTTGTAGTTTTACCGTTTCTGCCGTATCCAAACTGACTTCTCCACCCCGACATTTCGTTCTTTTCTGTCCAATACAAACGGTTATATCTACAACTACAAATGTATCTATACTTCTTGCTAAACTACGGTAAAATAGCATGTAGAATTCAATTGTGATTAGACAAAATTCTTGAAGAAATTTCTTCTGGTCTATTAAAAACTCTTCGGAAGTCTTAAACAAATTTAAGAACAAAAAGGTATCTTGTATCCGCTGTGAGCACATACGATGTTTTACTTTGTACAAACCCTTTCTCGTGATTTTAATCTTACTATCGTAATCTATTTGTCAGAGAAAAAACATGAATTCTACCGCTTCATGGGAGTTTATATATACAATATAATGAACAATGGTTCTAGCTGACAGAACGGACACCCATATACCACAAGTACACACATGTCTAATTTGTACGATAATTGCGTTATTCTTTCGGCTATTGAAAGTCACAATACTCTACCACAAAGTAAGTTTACCCCACCTCTGATAATGTTTTGGTGAAATCCGTGTATGTGATTGGTTGAATTCTGTCACGTGATCGAAGAGTAAAACTTATACACGGTCACTAGAAATTCAATACACAGTCAGTAGAAATTCAATACATGATCAGTAACTAGGTTACTTTCCCTGCCAGCGTAGAACCCAAACTTGAGGTAATGGCTGAACGGTGTTTTTGTCAACAAATGGTTACTGAGTAAATTAGATAAATCATTTTATTTTAAAGTTTTTTTTGTTGGACCGAATTGACACGGTACAGTTACAGTAAGAGTTGTCGTCCGTTTGTTTACAAATATGGCGAAACGCTTTGCTTCCTAGACATAGACAAGATTGAGAAAAAAACTGAACACTGATAGAATATAAACTGGTCATCGTTGGGGTAAATTCGTTACATATTCATGTAGTAACCAGGTACGGGATGATACCTGGTTAGTAAATGTTATACAAAGCTCGGCTTCGCCTCGCCAGGTATAACATTAACTAACCAGGTATCACCCCGTACCCCGTCACTACATGACTATGTAACTAATACTACTCTTCTGACAGGATCATATACATTATTATAAATCCAACAATGATGTTCTCAAAATTTTACGTCTTTTCTTGGTCAATGACAAACGTTCGTTCACACCGGTGTCACCCTATCAGGGCGATAACCTGACGATATGCAGTTCAAAAGATGGCGTGATTCAATATAACGACTCGATTATATCACCAATCTCGATATGTTTAGTATCCATCATCAAAACGATTATTTAAAACTAGCGAGTTTTGACAAATGGTCGAGGAAGGAGCCATTGTACGTGACGTCACGGATTTCCCAAGTTTTCCTTCGCTCATCCAATGAAATGGCTCCATTAATATTTGTTGCAAAATGGCACCATCCGAAACATAACGACCGACGGAAAAGCCCCTGTTGCTGTTTGTTTACTTACAAACGGAGATTGGTGATATAATTGAGTTGTTTTATTGAAGCACGCCATATGTTGAACTGCAAATCGCAAGGTCATTGCTGTAATAGGATGGGACCGGGTGAACGGTGAACGGACGTTTGTCAATGACCCAGGTTTGAGCATACCCTTGTTAGATAGATAACAATACATTACCGTCAGAGGAATATATTTTTGGTAGTAAAATATATTGGCTTTCAATAGCCGACATAATTACGAAAATATCATTTAAATTGTTAGAGTTACAGTCCGTTCTGTCTGTTGGAACCCTCGTTATTATATAGTATATATAAATTCCCATCCAGTAATCTCCGTTGTTCAGTATGCAGCCGTGTAGTCTGCGCCAGAATAGGACTGGTCAGCCATCTTCATACGAACAACAACCCAATCACAATACATACCACTACTAGGAGATGAAGATAGTCTTCTTTGATCTCGAAGTAAGAACAACATATAAACTCCCATGCGGCAGTACAGACCCATATGATTCTGGCATGTAATGCTGAAAAGGCTTTCTTTATTAACGAGCTAATAAAATATTACACCAATTGCACTTGCTCGGAAGTTTGGGAATCACTTTCCTGTCCTCTGGGTGACATATTCGTACGTTATGCGAGTCCAACCTCACATATATTCCACTGTGACATATTAAACGATCGGTGTAAATCATTATACAACATAATGAGGATTATCACAACAGCAGTGTATGTGCATGTAAAACAAGAAAGGTTTATAGTTTCAGGATCCAACGCAACACGTTTTCTGGCAACTCGAATTGGTCAAAAAGCCATTCTAGCTATGTCAAACTGTGTTAAATAATCTCAACTTGTACGTTCAACGAATCAAATGTGTTATTTTGGAACCAGTCACAAATGTATTTTTGGTTTCTAAAGCCAGATCAACTATAGAAAAGCATAATTGTGTCTCCGACGTTGGCATTCATTATCACAGAATACTATATCATTCCTGTCGTCGCACAAACAGAAAGGCGAGTGGTAATCTGCTGTGGAGGGATCGACACCAAACACGCAGTGCGTTGCAATATCATTTGAATGTTATCTATTTCCAGAGATGTTTTGATACCTTAAATTAATAAACATTTCAAATGGAAATATCGAACTGACGAATTCCAATCGCCATAAAATGCATTTTCGCATGAGCATTTTTGAATTACACTTGTTATTGTTCACGAGTGGGATATATCTATTATGTTATTGCTAGAATATTGCACGAACGTTTATCATACGTGCGCCACTGCCTATGTCTTTTTTCAGTTATAAACTGATTGCGATTAGTGAAATCCACAACAAAGGAACAGGCCCTAGCAAAAGGGATGAGTTGTGAAATGTAAGCCTCACCATGATGTTGCTCGAGAAATATTATCATTTAAGGGTGGAGTCACGATCATTCCGATTGTCATAGATACTTGAAGAACTAAGCCCAGTGTTAATATACATATATAAGTCTTAAAAGGTGCTGAAATGTAAGTTTTTGAGGAATCTTTAGAAGAAAAGATGACAAAAACAAATTATCAGTATTCCAATGTCGTTCAAATGTCGAGATCTGTCATTAAAGGCACTGCCGACGTCTTCTTGTGTATCAGATCCAAGACGTAACATGAAAATCCTCTCATAGCAACACTGATAATGACTGTGAAAATGGTGCCTAATCAATGCCAATGGGATATCAATAAATTTATGATGCAATGCATCACTATATAGCACACAAATATTGTCCAGCAGTAAGGATAACATTCACTATCGTTTGTTTGTTTGCAGGCTTTCAAACATGACAAATCATAATGCCCAGATTCGAACGACAGCGCTGAGGGATTTAGAGATTGTTAAGTCGAAAATCATAACCACTCGGCCAGAGTGTTATGGCTAACCATTTCGTCGGCAATGTCGCAAGGGTGCTTCACGACAAATAGTGCAGTCCCAGATCAGATCCCTTTTTCAAGGCGTATTGATTTACTCCTTTCTGTCTGTCTGTCCGTCTGTCCTTCTGTAACAAAATATTGTCCGCTCTCTAATTTTAAAAATTCTAATCCAATCTCCACCAAATCTTAAATAAATGTTTATAGCTATAAGATCTAGGCCAAGTTCGATATACAGCAATATGGTTTTGAGGAACTTCAGAGTCATGGCCCTTGATTTATCCAAATTTGGCCTTTTTAGCATTGTCCGCTCTCTAAGTAAAACATCTAGTCTAATCTTCACCAAACCTTACAAAAATGTGTATGGCTTAAATATCTAGGCCAAGTTAAATATCTAGAAATATTGCTTCAGGAACTTTCAGGAATTATCGAAATTTGGCCTTTTTAGCCTTGTTTGCTCTCAAAGTCAAATACGTCTCAACCAATCTTCACCAAACCTTTAAAATATGCTTATGGCTATAATATCTAGGCCTATTTCAATAAAAAGCAATATTGAACTAGGCACTTTAGAGTCATGGCCCTTGAATAATACAAAATTGGACATTTTAGTATTGTCTACACTCTAAGTCCTAAAGTTCTCATCCAATCATCACCAAAAATTATGAAAATGTTTATGGTTATAATATCTATGCCAATTTGAATAGGTAGCAAAATTGGAACAGGTACTTTAGAGTTACGGCCCTTGAATTGTTGAAAACTGGGCTTGTTTTAGCTTTGTCTGCAGGTGAGAGACATGTTTGTCTTACAAACAAGCTCTAGTTCTACTATGGTGATGTTATCTACAAACTTAAGAAAGTTCGGCGTCATATTCATTTTCATGATTTGTTTATTAAACGCATTAAAACCTCTAGGAAGAAGGGTTATACACTCATCGCCAATGTCGCAAAGGTGCTCCACACTCTATACTCCATATTACTCTACTCTATCATAACGGATAATCTGATTAAATCAATAGAAAAAACTTTTGCCAGAGAAAATAAAATGTTCATTGCTTGTAATGTTCAACGTTCGTTCTTTTCGAAGTTGAACGTTACACATTGTAGACTTGTCTTGATGTTTGTAGATCTCTTACCTTTCTTTAAGGTAACATATGTGTGCGCTATGGGGAAACCATATATCGTCAAGTTGTTGGTATACCTATGGGTACAGATTGTGTCCCTCTTGTTGCAGATTTGTTTTCATATTGCTATTGAGAGGGATTTTAGGCTAAGATACAAAAGCTGATATTGTTAGTGCTTTTAATAAAACGTCTAGGTATTTATACCATATTTTGAATTTCCATAATACGGGGTTTATATATTTAATTATTCGTTTTGCTAGAGCTTGTTCATCTATTGACGATTTTAACAGTCGAAATCTCATTTTAACTGAAAAGCTGCTTAAGCAAGGATTTAGATACCATAAACTAAGGAAAACTGTCTCTAAATTTTACTATCGAAATCTCTCATTTATTGGCAAGTACACATGTAAGTTCAAGGCGCTCCTGCGATACGGTATTTCGCATTCTGAATTGTATGGTGATGTGATTTACAAACTTCGTAAGATTAATGGACATACCCATTTTCTCACTTTGTTCATCAAATATGTTAAACAATTCATTAAAAAGGAATATGATCCTATAGTACTACAACATACTGCATGGTTGGTTGTCAACCCTTTTACAGTTGGCAATCACGCTGGCTTCTTTGCATGTACGCCGACAAGAAAGGTTTAGTACACTATGAAAGCGACCTCTTAATTCCGGAAATGGAAGGAGGACGTCGGATATCTGTACTATTTCGTTTTTGTCGTACCCATTATTACTTTTCTACAGTTACTCTGTTTGCATCTCAATCATTGAGTACACTAGCGATAGGTGGATACAGTTTGTTTCTCTTAAATGTCTTCGTTTTACATGCACTTTACCACTGTATATGCCATCGCAGTTGTTTGTCGGAGAGGGGATACGTTTACATGTATTTACACTGTTTGTCTTATAGGGCGGGGATGGAATAAGTGTGAGGTTGGGCGCCCCTAAACCGGTTAAACCCTAGTGACTTTTGCCACTGACCGTTCCAAGGCGGTATTCCATCTCCCCCCTATTGTATGTTTCTTTCGTCTTTGTGCGTCTCTTTATGTAATTTGCTATGTTTCTGGAGTTGCTATTCGGGCGGTTGTTTGTTCTGTGTGTGGTGTTTCCTGCTTGACTATATTTGTACTTTGGATAATCATTATGTTGAAACTATGGTTTCTTCCATTTACCCAGAAGAACTTACTTTAAACAAAGCAAATAGATCCGACACTATTATTTTTAGATGTGAATTTTTCCATCATAAATGATAAAGTTTCGTCCAAAATATACTATAAAAGGGAAGATTTTAATTTCAATATTGTTAGTTATCCTTTTCTAGATGGAAATATGCCCCGTTCTACATTTCTCAACTTTATTGCTTTGCCGGAGCCTGTTTTTTGCTAGAAGATTTTAATAGTCGCAATTTAGTTATAACTGATAAATTTCTTAAGCAAGGTTACATATATCATAAAATTAGGAAAGCGTTTTCTAAATTATATTAACGATATTTACGTTTCATTAGTAAATATAATATTATTGCAATATACGGACGTTACTGCAACAAGTCATTTCTCATCCAGAATTCTATGGTGATGTTATCTCCAAACTTAGGAAAATTCGGGGTCATATCCATTTTCATGATTTGTTTATAAAACGCATTAAAACCTTTAAGAAGAAAGGTTATGACCCCATTATATTGCAACGCACTGCATGTTTGGTTATGGACGCCTTTACAGTCGGTAGCTACGCTTCCCTCTTTGCTTGCACGATGACAGGTCGAGGGTAGCACTGTATGAATGTATACCCTTAAACCTAGAAACGGTATGAGCTTACCAGACTCATGTATTGCCTTTTCTCTGACGTGCCATTAACGGCTTCCCTGCAATTGCTATGACTTCAGCAAAGTCATTGGAGTACATATTTGACGGACTTTCACAGTTGTTGCCATGCTATGTTTGATATGTTGTCCTGTGTTTACCGTCTCCTATGTTGTGGGGTAGTCTGGCGGGGATACCTTTATTTGCACTGTTTGGTTAGCTACGGTGGTTTTGGGATAAGTGTGAGGCTAGGACGTCCGTGAACCGGTTTAACCCCCCAGTGGTGGTTTTGCCACTGACAGTTCCAAGGCGATACGCTCTTTTATGTTTGTTTGGTCTTTGTACTTGTGCATTTGTTCATGTTTGTTCGTGGTTTTGTGTCTTTGTACATGTACTTTAAATTTAAATTTTTCAACTTGTGTGTCTGTGTGCGTGTGTGCCTGCGTGTGTGTGTGTGTGTGTGTGTGTGTGTGTGTGCGAGCGTGTGTGTGTGTGGTTGTGCATGTGTATGTGTATTACTTGCTTTCTACCGGTGTATTGATGATGGTTGCGTTTTGTGTGTGTCTTTTCTTGATTGAATGTACTACTTTTTCATTTATCTATCAAAGGTTTTGGCGAGAGTGGTGAGTTTTCTTTTGACACTATCAGTGGTAGAGTACTGTATAAAGTACAGCATACATTACGTACTAAGTGTGGGTACCTGGAAAGTATTTGCTTTTGACGGATCTCATATCAGAACTATTATTGTATATCATTATGGTTATGTGAGAGATCCGTAAGCAGGTTTTCATTCAATGTTCAGAAATACTTGTTTAAATTAATTATATATATCTGGTTAGAAAATAACCAATTACAGGGTGGGTAAATCTCTGACATTTTCAAACATGCAGGAAACACCACATACAAAACAGCCCGACCAGCACCATGACGAGAAACAGTAGATGTACATGCATATAAAATACACAAAGAGACGCACAAAGACATAACAAACAAACAATAGGGGGAAGATTGAAGTACCGACTTTGAATTGTCACTGGGGGTTTAACCCGGTTTAGGAGCGCCAAATTTCACACTTATTAAATATTTAAAGTTTGACTTCTTCCCATCCAATCAAACTAGTGTCCGAGTGTCAAACAACTTGGATTCCGGTGAGACATCGTGTTACCCGGCGTTACATCTGAATTCCGGTGAGACACCGGGTTACCCGGCGTTACATCTGAATTCCGGTGAGACATCGTGTTACCCGGCGTTACATCTGAATTCCGGTGAGGCATCATGTTACCCGGCGTTACATCTGAATTCCGGTGAGACAGCGTGTTACTCGGCGTTTCATCTGGATCCTAGCTGTTTGTAAATGCGAGTCCGGTCACGGTTAGCGGAAATATGGTCAACAATACATACAATGTATAGACAACTAAAGAAAGACATGGTAAATCTAACTGCACAATATTGTGTATTACAACGCAGACTGAAACAATGTATTAGTGAAATCTAAATACACATGAATCATCGCAAATCCGATTACATCTCCAAATCAATCCAATTTAGGCCAACTATTTTTATAATCAGACACATAATTGAAATGTATGGCTGTTTATTTTGTGCATACTTCGAAATTATTGCTATACAACTGACGTCTGTGTTTGTGGGCTTTAAATACTACACCAGAAGCATATGGGATCATATGTTATATATCTTAAGTCAAAGAACTCATTTCAGTTTAATAATTTCGAACTGCATAACTACTAGCAAATCAATAGTTTAGACATCTTATTATCGTATTGCATGGATGTTACCTAACAGAAGATATTTATCGACCTATTTAAAACATTAAGGCTAAACTTGTTTATAATTCACTCCAAGAATGATGCACAAATGGCATGCAGTTTTCCTATTTGTTGAATCTTGGAAAACTTAATACAACGGACCGGTTAACGGTTTACTATAGGTAGTATTGATTCAGTACAGATGCTGTGTCTTAGGTTTCCCTCTTGGAAATGGATTTTAAAGAGACTGGTCCATACATCATACCTCTTAATGGCCCAATATCTTATTTTAAATATGATATCAGACGGTAAGATGGTCAATTATAATGATGTACCTCGAGTAAAATGTCTAGAATAATGTGGAGTGATTCAATTAATGCGTCTTATCGACAGACTGGACCACATGTTAAAGCCAAATATGGGAATAATGTAAAAAGATTTAATGTGGCAGTAGAATGAGCTGTAGTTAATACCATGTTCAGTATCTTTATGATTGCGGGAGGCGTAGGACGATTTAACCCATTTGCTCCCAGTGGATTCTTCCATGCTTATATATTAGATTAGTCTATGTTTTATCTAAGGGATGTCTGGTCTAAAAGTTCAATTTCGTTTTGTTTTATATTGAAATTCCTATCAGCAAACAGTGCAGACTCTGATCAGACGCCGCATTATGCGGCGTCTCATCAGCGTCTACACTGTTTGCCTACGTCCCATATATGGGATCGTGGGAGCAAATGGGTTAAAATAAGCTGCACTGTAATTAATATACTAATTAGGAACTACATACTAATTTGTATGTTGCATATTTAGAAAATGATTTAAACTTTAATACTGATTCAGAATGGGTTAATCAGCATCTTATCTTGACCCAAGCCGTTTGCAAATGACAGATGTGTCCCGGTCAGTGGGGCAGGGGTTACAATCTTTTACGTGCATTCGCTGCTCAGTTTAATTTCTTGATTGGGTTTATGGTCTCGTTTCAAATGACTTTACATTAATTTTCAATCAAATTATACTATAAAGAAACCCAAGGCAAAATACAAGTACGTATGAATAAATGAGACAAGTAAGCCTTTAATGTTTTGTCAGTTTAAATACACATACTTGTAAATGTTTTTCACGGTTGCTAAAGGCACTTACTTGACAGTGCATACCCCTGACAGGATGACAGGAAATATATAGGAGTCGGGGTATTGGAAAATCGAAACGTAGTTTGTTAATTCCACACACACGTACGTACGCACATACACACCACTCATACACCAAACATACACAGATACAAAGGCCCAAACCAAACTTAAACGAAAGAGTAGCAAATAGAGTGTAGCCTTGGAACGGTCAAAGGCAAAAACAGCACTGGGAGTATAAACATTGTAAGTACTCGCATAACATGCTAAATATAAATGTGTTTGTATTTTATTGCACAGTGACTGGAATGCTTCACCTTCGTATTGTAATATACACCAATGATTGTCGAAGGCAAATTATCTGTCGGGACACAGAATACAGAATTTGAGAAATCTAATGTCTGCATTTGTTAGTCGAAAGGCTAAAGGAACATCTGTTTGTATATGTTTATCATTCATAAATCGTTCAATGTGTATATCATCTATATTGTAAATCGAGAGATAATTCATACCGGAAACCCCTATTTCGCATTCGTCTGACAACAATTACTGAATTACAACTACACATGAGTAACGATTCTGACGAGACAAAGTGAAATATATTTCTTTGTTCATTATCCTATTCGAATACAATATTTCATTTAATGTACAGTTTGTCTGTCAAAACAAAATGAAATAAATTAAAATGTAAATTTGCACATAATTAGAAGTACATAATTAGATGCTCTCTAATAGGACCACTTATTAAATAACGATGGGTGATTTAAATGCAGGTGATTACATAACGTATGACAAAAGCCAAACCATAAAATATAATGAGAGCTTCACGTATGTACATTTGCCGTTTCTTGGTGCAGTTTGACTGACTGTGTGTTTTGTATATGGTGTTTCCTGCACGACCCATACATGAACTTTTAAGTAGGAGTTTTCTGTATTACTTTCGTTCTACATTAAGCAACCGCCAGATACTTAACCACCCCGGGTCATGCCTCTTTCCTTTTTCCAGTGGTCGCATTGGCGAGGATTTACTGTATTATACATCAAGCTGACATACATTCTCATACGGAGTTTTATGTCAGTGTTTATAAGGGATAATGACATAAGAACATCCCAGTCCAATCACGGTGTTGTGCTGGTAACCTATCCAATATTTCAGTATCACTTCTAAAGGAAATAAGCCCCCCCCCCTCGAAAGTTTTACACAGTTCAAATTGTTAAATTATATGTGTTGTCGTCTTAAATGTTCCCCAGTGCAGAGTTTGAAAGACAAATGGATGATAATATACAGTTGAATCTCGATATCTCGAACTCGGAATAACTCGAAAAAAAAGTTCAGTCCAATCAAAACTTACAATACAGAATTGCTCTAAAATATATCGCTACAGATAGATACATGTGATAGCTTAATACAGGTCTAAAGTAATGCTGAAAGCTCCTACTGGAGCTTTCAGCATTACTTTAGATCTGTATTAAGCTGTGGCCTTGAGACATTGTTCAGATTAGAAATCGGATGTTTCGAACTTCTATTATCTCGAACTAATATGTATGGTCCCTTGAAGTTCGAGTTATCGAAGTTCAACTGTATTCAATAAGCTTAGATAGTAAAACTCACAATATTTAACCAGTCACCTCATTATATACAATCTATAAGTAATGGCCATTACCAAACCATAATCATCCAGTTGGAACCATAAACATTGAAGTGTTGTTATAATATAGCTGTATATTACATAAATTGAAATGGTTTGCACATACAGAACTGCCTTTCATAAAACACATTGAATAATTGATAGGTTGCACAACACATGTCAATGTCGGATTACGGTAAAACTTGTGTATGTGGAGTAGCAGATAATTCATGAAAGTGGGCAAAACATTCCTACATGCAGTGCCAAGAACAACGGTCCACGGCACTGCGTTGTACAGTGCTCCCTCCCTACAACGGCCCTCTCAATAACGATTCCCTCCTTACAACAACGCATGTCACTGTTTCCGAAACAACAAGGCCCCAGAAACAACTTTTTCCATCGTATTTTATTTATGCCTCCATCAAACCCTATGTTGTGACCACTCTTTAGAATCGTCACTTTGTGACGATTCTAAAGAGTGGTCACAACATAGGGTTTGATGGAGGCATAACGGTTTTAGTCCCTCTGAACAACACATGCAATATTCGTATCCCAGAGGGTGTCGTTGTAGAGGGGGAGCACTTTATATTAGGCACATGATTAATATTTTATTTCATCAGAATAAGGGTATACAAAAAAGTCATTCTTGTAGTAGGAGATCCTTCAGAAGCAAGAGCAGACCCGGTTGTATTAATTCTGGGCATGAGCAGCTATTACAAGTGCAACACTATTAATCCCACTTAGCACCACCTTAATGGGCCCGTCACACCATGACGTTCTGGTCAGCGTTCTCTGGCGTTTGAGTAAACGTTGGTAGTCGCCCATGGTCGCTGGGATAGCACCAGAAGAGCGTTGCGTGAACGCTTGTGAACGCTAGTGAACGTGGGTGATCGCCGGGAATCGGGGAGAACGCTGGTCCGGAAAAAAAGTTTTGAACATGCACAAAGTTCTCGCTGAGACCAGCGTTCTTCAACGTTTGATTTTAAACGCTGAAGAACGTATAAGAACGTTAATGGAACGTTTTACTAACGTTCGATGAGCGATGCACGCGTTCGGATATCGTTAGTCAGTCGTTACTCTAGCGTTACTTGGTAGTTACTAATCGTTTGCTTTGCAGTGAACGACTCACTGGCGACCTGTCGTCGACCGCTGAACGGTCCCCTTGCGCACGCAGCATGTGAATAAAGTCAAACGAACGTCAAAACGCTATTCTATCGTTATTCACACGTTAGTCACACACTCAACACGCTGGTCTAACGTTCACAAACCGTTCGCTGTGCGCCAGTGGCACGTTAGCACACGCTAATGGTTTTCAGGGGTATCTTACTTGGTCGCTGTTACACGCTTCTCGCGCGTAAGACACACGCTAGTCATGCGTTAGGTACTCGTTTATCACACGCCAGATGTGTCATCCTCACTCTAGAACGCTAAACAATTGAACGATCGAAATGTTCAGAGAACGTTGACCAGAACGTTATGGTGTGACGGCCCCTTAATGGTTTTCAAGGGTATCTTACTTGGTCGCTGTTACACGCTTCTTGCGCGTAAGACACACGCTAGTCATGCGTTAGGTACACGTTTATCACACGCCAGATGTGTCATCCTAACTCTAGAACGCTCAAAAATTGAACGATTGAAATGTTCAGAGAACGTTGACAGAACGTCATGGTGTGACGGCCCCTTAAGCGGTAATTAATTTCAATAACTAATGATATCCAAACTTATGATCCCGTATGACCATAAAATATAACAATATTGAGAATGAAGTACTGAATGAAGTGATTAACGTCCGTTTCTGCTCACAGTGGGCTAATTGGACACCCCAGAGAGAGGGGATGGATATAGAAAATCTCGGGCGCGATGTCTTACTCTTATGCAGAGTTATGTGACAGAGTTTATCTGGTTCTTTTAGATGCCCAGTGTAAAGCACTGATATATTGGACCTCGGTTTATAGTCTCGTCCGAAGGACTTGGTCTGGCGGGGCATCTGAATTGTGAAGTACATACTATCTTATTTGGATGTGATTATACATAAACGTGTGTTGTGATTTTATAAATGTATTTTATTTTATTCGAATTATTATACTTAATACATTAGTATTATCAATTGTATAATGAGCATCCTTAATAATGTCTCCCGCAGTATAATGGGAAGACATTTTGTTTTTATGCGTGGCGTTCGTTCGTCCATCTGTCTGCCCGTCTGTCTGTCCGTCCGCCTGCCCGATTTTAATTCGTCCTCGCGGCTTCTCCAAAAACTTTGGTCGGATTTTCATGAAACTCCATAGGATTGATCAGCACCATGCCTAGTTGTGCATATCTTATTCCTGTTCCGGTCCAATGACTTTCTGCAGAGTGATGGGACTTTGAAATTTTAAATGGCAAATTTTATCAGCGCGCTTTCTCCAAAACTTTGATAAGATTTTCATGAATCTTCATAGGATTGATTAGCCGCAGGCCTAGATGTGCATATTTTATTCCTGTTCTGGTTCAATGATTTCTGCGACTTTATTTTTACATGGAAAATGTTGTCCGTGCGGTTTGTCCAAAACTTTTCTTCAGATTTTCATGAAACTTCAAAGACTTGATCATCACTATGCCTAGTATTGCGTATCTTATTTCTGTTTGGGTTCAATTGTTGTCTGCAGAGTTATGGGACTTTGGAATTTTACATTAAACATGTTGTCTGCGCGGTTTCTCCAAAACCTTTTGTTGTACTTTTGTGTCTAGTGGTGCATGGCTTATTTCTGTTTCGGTTCGATGAGTTTTTGCAGAGTTATGGGACTCTGAAATGTTTACATGAAATGTTTTGTCCAAGCGGTTTCTCCAAAACCATTGGTCGCATTTTCATAAAACTTCATACGATTGATTAGCACTTTGCCTACCTGTGCATATCTTATCTCCGTTTCAGTTCGATAATTTTCAGTAGAGTTATGGGACTTTGAAATATTTACATGGAACATTTTGTCCGCGCGAGGGCGGTGTGTGTATGTGAGGGGGGAGACATCAGTTTTCGTATCAAAAACAATTATTTTATTATTATTATCATTATTGTTTTTGTTGTTGCCACAGCTGTTGTATTTAGTAGTAACTAAGATGGATCGGACAATTCGCCATCATGGAGGAATCCTGACTCCCTATCTAACGTCTATATGGATAGCTTGCACATGGGACTAGAAAACAGGGCCGTCCCAAGAAACGCTTCGAGGACAACCTCAAGGCCAACCTCAACAACTTCAGCTGCAGTCACTCATCAGTAACACTTTAGGATGACCGCAGTCAACGCCTTGTAACTACACGTGTAAGGAGACACAATAAGAAGTTTGCCCCTGATCCTACGGTTGGAGTTCCATGCCCTGCTTGTAACCCATATGTGCCTTAGGCTCTGGACTCCGAAGCCATATGCGCACCCACAGATGAACGCACAACGAATCGTCGTCTTCGGATTCGAGAGACAACCAGCAACAGTTGTAGTAGTAGTAGTATAACAGCTGTGTCATGATCATCATATGATATTTTGTCATTGTAAACAACAACTGATATATAATAACAAACACAAATTGTTGAACTTACATTGCCGATATTATTATACGAGTCTTATCAATTTTAATATACACAGACCCGTGTTCCTTTATATGGATACATCTGAGTGTTTGGTCATTGTTTGATTTATTTTTTAAAACTACGTCAGTGGGCTATAATTAGACGATGTACTGTATTGACAACACTTTTCCTAAACTCCATACCGAAATATTGTCGAAATCCCCATGTGGCGAACTCATATAATTAGTGCGTTACTCAAACATTGACAAGTGATTCCGTCTGCTGATAAGGAACCGTTCGTATCTAATATAAAGTCACTTATTCGTGATTATCAGTCAGAATAATAATCCATTTTATTAATCCTTTCCGTGCAGCAAGCGACTTACAATCTAGGTGAAAGGTCCCTAGGGGACAGTAAATATGTACTGATATACAATACTACGGTCTGCTGTCTATTTTGACTAGTGTGATACTGCACGGTCATGACCAAGCAATGTCACATTTATCCCCAATTGACATTACTGATAGGTAAATCCTTACAATTTTTTATCATCGGGATACTATTCTATGGAAATAATCATGTTGATTTTTTTTTATCTCTTTAATCACCGAATACGCCAGGAAGAGACTCACAGGACGTAGTTCAATCGATAACTATTTTTATTATATTTCTAAACAATTTTAATACAAATAAGTCTCATCCGGATCCAAACTGACTGCCACACCACTAACATTATCAAGACGAAAAGTCCACTTTAAAAGTTGAAACAAACCACAGTGCTCGTTAACGAACATTGTTTTGCGCAAAGAGAGGAAAATGCAATATACATGACTTATGTAATAATTCATTGATACTATCGATAGGATAAAGACATTCAATGCGTACGCAACGTTGTTTAAATCAAACATTCTTTTGATTTCCATAACACTATCTTGCTTTATAGAAAAGAGGAATAGTTTTAAGAATACTACTCATACAGGAAAATGCGAACATAAGTTGGCGTTTGGATGCTACAATATAGGATGTACTTTTTTTCGTTTTATTTTGTATCAAGAAACGAATGAATTGAGTGTGTTTGCCTTTAGGGAGTCTAGCAATAATGAACAACATTGGGTAAGTATTTGCAAGATGGGTGTCTTAGTTACGATATAGTCTTTGTGGTAATGAAATGATGGCACGCATGAGTCTCGGAAGATTGAACGGTATGTTTGATTTAGTATGTAGGTTGACAGGATGGAAATATCAGAAATTGTTTTCTTAAAGTGAATGTTAATATTTATATCTGTTCTGACTATAAGAAAAATACTCAAACGCTCCCTGGCACTTTTCAAAAATTTCAAACAATCAACTAAATAAATTTGTTTTCCGAGTTTTTTCTCATATATCTGGTATGACTTATGGTAGTGAAAGTTACTGCTACCAAAACAATGCAAAACGCGACATGACGTCGAGTAACTCGGCGTTTGATCTTGATGCAAGCTGTTTGTTACTCGACTTGTATATTCTCAAACGTTTGAATGAAATAACACACATAGTAGATCAGAGTTTGTGCTGGGAGTCATTTCTCTTTCCTTTTTCTTCTGTTATAAATAACATTTATCATAATGGGCCAAAATCGTTCTTTTTCCTTTAAAGCAATCTATCCTTCGTTATAAGTAAAGTCCGTCGAAATTCACAATGTTTGAACAAAATACATAGATCTATCCAATAATTACTAAATGCAATAGTAAGAGGTGTATGTGTTGCAATTTCATTTCTACGTGATCAACAATGAAATCACTTGTTAATGGTAGAGTGTTTAGTGTGAAGATTGATTCTGATTTAGACTGAAGCTCGTCTAACATGTATATGTTCTAACATAAAATGCGCCATTTTAATATGTGGCATTTAATATGTAGGTCAGACAGGTCGTACTTTACAAACTAGGTTTCGTGAACACAGTTACCACTGCCGGATAAAAAAGTACGCAATTTTCTTTACAAGCATTTTCAAATATGTTTCGGTTCAACCAGTAGAACAAATTCATTATGATCCTAATGCTACTAGCAATTTTAAATCTAAAGCTCGTTTTATCACAGAGCTAGACAGGATAAAGAAAATACAAAAACTTTTTCCTCTGGGACTGAATGATAACATTTACCAAAGTGACAATGTTTCTAAAGATCCTAGAATCGGTATTTTCTCTATATTTTCTATTCGAAAATGTAAAGGTAGATCACATGGTAGACGTAGAAATGGTGATATTAAGCGTAAATTACGTCGTAATATGTCTAGTCATGATTTACATACCATTCTTAAATAAACTGGCAAAAATTCTATGTTATACTTGTTTATCGTCTTTACCTCTTTCTTGTCTCAGACGAAGAGGCTGATGGAATCTATATGCGTACAGATCCGTTACACACAGTATGTTAAGATAAAGAATCTGAACATAAAAGGCATTTTCTGAAACTTCAATTCCTAAATAAAGGTATCGATTTTATTGATATTCAAAGTATATTTCGTGATAAGAATGTAATCGATACTATTCCCAAATATTTCATTAACTCTAAATTACCTATCATCCGTTACACTATTATATAATATAATAAACCTATTATGAATGTTATTTTTAACAACAATGAAATTGTCTCTGACTTAAATATTGATGTCAATACCCCTACCTCTTGAGATTGTAGCATTTCAAGCTTTTGCTATAAACCAGTTGGTCATGTTATTACTGGTAATGTTGATATCAATAAAGATAAACGTCTCAGGACCATCCTAACTAAAGGACCTAATTATAGATTACCTTCCCTTATTGAGTTTGACGCTTGTCGAACTCATAGTGCGGAAACTGTTCAAGGATTCTGCATCAAATTTTGTCGACGAGAACTTTCCGAGTGAAAGAAATTTATTTTTGATATTATTGATACGCGTATTGCTTTTTGCAAACCAAATTACAAGCTTTTACCACCTCGACCTAGAGTTACATTTCGCTATTTGAAGAAAAACATTTCTAATTTTCATTCAAATTATGTTCTTGCTCCTGGTAACAAGGTATTTAATAATGTAATCATTATTTGAAGATTGTATTATGTTCATGCAGTAAAGAACTGGTTCACAAACTTATATTACAGTTCAAACACCTGAAAAAGATATAGTCTCGGAACATGTAAAATTGTGCAATATTTTTAAGTCTGGTCCTAACATACTGGATTCCGAAGAAGCTACATACAGACCCTTATAATGCGCGTTTTATTGCCAACTCTAGTTGTTGTACTACTACTAAAATATTTAAACTTTTGACGTTCTGTCTTACTACGATAAGCGAACATGTAAAACGTTACTTTAATAAAATATATGAAATTCTGGTATTAATGTTTTTGGTCCATAAAAATTAAAATGATTTAACTAAACTTGAAAATGAACAGTATAACATTTCTTCACTGAGCTCTTATGATTTCTCTACACTCTATACTACTCTACCTCACCATATTATAACGGATAAACTGATTAAATTAATAGAAACACACATTTGACAGTGAAAATAAAATGTTCCTTGCTTGTAATGTTCAACGTTCGGTCGTTTCGAATTCACAAGTTGAACATTACACAATGTGGACTTGCCTTGATGTTTGTAGATCGCTTACCTTTCCTTTAGATAATATATGTGTGCGTTATGGGGATACCATATATCGTCAAGTTGTTGTTATACCCATGGGTTCAAAGTGTGTCCCTCTTGTTGCAGATTTGTTTTTGTATTGCTATGAGAGGGATTTTATGCTTAGCTTAAAAACCTGATACACAGGTCGATATTGTTAATGCTTTTGATGAAACTTCAAGATATTTAGACGATATTTTGAAATTTGATAATCCTTATTTTGAAACTATGATTCCTTGAGCTTACCCTAAAGAACTATATTTAAACAAAGCGAAACAATCTGACATTGTGGCTTCCTTTTTAGATTTAAATCATTCCATCACACAAATGGTAGTTTCGTCTAAAATATACTACAAAAGTGAGAATTGTAATTTTAAAACTGTTAGGTATCCTTTTCTAGATTGAGATGTACCCCCATTTTACATCTTATGGGTTTATATTTCTGAACTTATTCTGTTTGCCAGAGGGTGTTTGTTTGCTAGAAGATTTTAACAGTCGTGATTTAGTTATAACTGATGCATTTCTTAAGCAAGGTAACAGATATCACACACTTCGGTAAACGTTTTCTAAATTATATTATCAAAATTTACCTCTCATTAGAAAATATAATTGCAATCTACGGACCTTACTGCAACAAGGCAATTCTCATTCAGAATTTTATGATGTAATCGCGGTCATATCCATTTTCATGATTTTAAAACGCATTAAAACTTTTAAGAAGAAAGGTTATGACCCCATTATATTTCAACGCACTGCATGTTTGGTAATTGACCCCTTTACAGACGGTAGCTACGCTTCCCTCTTTGCTTGCGCGATGGCAGACTGAGGTTAGTACATGATGATGGTATACTCTTCAACTCAGAAACGGGATGAGCTTACCATACAGATGTATTACTTTTTTCCCTGTCGTGACCTTAACGGCTTCCTTACATTCGCTCGGACTTCAGCAAAGTCATTGAGTACATATTTGACAGACTTTCACTGTTGCTATGCTATGTTTTACATATTGGCATGTGTTTAGCGTCTTCTATGTTGTAGGAAAGTCCGGCGGGATACCTTTATTTACACTATTTGTTAAGCTAGGGTGATTTTGAGATAAGTGTGAGGTTAGGACGCCCGTAAACCGGTTAAACCCCAGTGGTGATTTTGCTACTGACCGTTCCAAGGCGGTTCTCTCTTTGTCACCCTTACTTTTGTTTGTCTTGTGTCTTTGCACTTAAGCTTTTGATTATGCTCTGGTGCTTACGTGTTTGTTGGTGTTTTCTGTGTTCATCTCGTGTGTGTGTGTGTGTGTGTGCGTGTTTGGGTGTGTAGTTGTGTGTGTGTGTGGGTGTATGTCTAATTTGTGAGAACTGTTTAATTTGTTGTGAGCAGGTTGATCACTTCAAATGCGACTAAATATATTTTAGATGTAATCAGTGGTGTCTGCGTCGCACTTAAATAATTTAAGTAAATTAATAACGTAACACAAACTGTAGGTAGAACATTTCCACCTAGCTACAATTGTTCATAATATCAGGTTTTCAATATATTTCAATTACAGGATCTAATTATGTTTGTGGTTACTTTCATTTATGGGTTTTCTTTTGTGTATTTTTGAAGATCATGATTAAATATCGTTTACGATTCAATGATGTCTAATATACACTGAATTGAAACATAATGACGATCTGACATGCATATGATGTATTTATACCCCCTGCATTGTGACTATAAACACAAGATCAACCAATACATGTTTTCAAACTTGACTCAAACCGTCTGTTTTGACATTCTCTCTGGTCCTGATGTAGTTGCAGCTTGTACATTTTTTTCCACAAAATGATTTTATAACACTCAGTTGGCGAATAAAACAGTACGTTCTTAGAATATCACAATTCATGTCATTAGTATTGAATTATCAAACAGCAAAAAGTTAATTATACCTTTGAGACCAGATTCACACTTCTAAGATTGACGATCGAGAAGCCACTCGTCTCAGTTATTGGTAATAATGTAACTGTATACGAATGATTTAGTTTGACTGACTACGGTTCTTGTTATATCTCTCTGTATTATCATTGAGAAGGTCTCATTCCATCCAGTGCTGGATTTTATTACTCTGCAATGTAATGAGTTACCAATAACATCGTGTATTTATTCCCTATTGTTTTTGTTTGTACCTTTTTTGGTTTAATACTTAAATCATCAGTGGAACGTTGGGTCTATATTCCTTTTATTCCACATTGTGTGTTCTCATAATATGCGTTCTAACACTCAGATAGTTTGTAATGCTGAAGCAACGAATATGATTAACCCATTTGCTCCCACGATCCCATATATGGGACGTAGGCAAACAGTGTAGACTCTGATCAGACGCCGCACAATGCGGCGTCTGATCAGAGTCTACACTGTTTGCTGATAGGACTTTCAGTATAAAACAAAACGAAATTGAAAAGTTAGGCCAGGCACACCTTAGATAAAAAATGGACTAATCCAATATATAAACATGGAAAAATCCACTGGGAGCAAATGGGTTAAAGTATGTCTTGACTATTGATCGTTACTCTGTAATATTGCATATTAACCCTTACACCGCTAAAACAATATATGCCCAAATGCTGACTACTTCCGATTCAAACAAGCTTTTGAGAAACTTGACCAAGAATCATGGCACAATATTCTGATAATATATTGACCAGGTGCCAATCAGCTTGGATCCTGGTGAGACGCCGTTTTGCTCCAAATATTCTGAAAGTGGGAGATCCTTCGGAAGCAAAAGTAGAAATGCGAAAAGAGAAAACTGCAGACTCGGTTTTATTAAGTCTGTTCATGAGTAGTATTTAGATGTGCAATACTGCTCATGGCCTAGCACCGCCTTAGGTAGTAATACATTTTCAAAACTAATAGTATTAAAATTAATGATCCCAAAGGACCAGAAAATATAACAACACTGAGAATGAAGTACTTGGCGACTTTTGACGGCTGCAACACAATCACTTTACGCCTGCTTAACACCAAGTTATTCACAAAACAGACCCAGGTCGCAGATAATAGGATAAGGGTTATGCGTTAGCAGTGACGCACAGTACATGTATGACAACAGAGTTGACCCTTTTCGTATTTTAGATACTCTCTCAAAGACATTGGTATTCGGTTTACTGTCATTCGCGTGACACATTAGACAAATGGCAAGCTAACATTACTATTAACCTACACACTAGCTGTTTGGTAGTGTCATACCAGACGCCCGTCGACAGTGGTTTAAAACTGTTTCTGCTAACCCCATACTCACTCATGTTTGCAAACAGCGTAGTTCTAGATGAGACGGTGTCTATAATTCGGCATCTCGTCATGATCAAAACTGTTTGATACTC
Source organism: Azorinus chamasolen (assembly GCA_963576725.1). Taxonomy (NCBI): domain Eukaryota; kingdom Metazoa; phylum Mollusca; class Bivalvia; order Cardiida; family Solecurtidae; genus Azorinus; species Azorinus chamasolen. The sequence goes on along the minus strand of OY755239.1, from coordinate 90,660,563 downwards.
AAATAAAACCAGATCAAAGATTGAGCGTAGACTATTTTCAACAGCGATTCTGAGGTTATCTTGTGTCTTATATATGAATATACAAGGCGGCAGTGTTTTTACGATATTATGTCGTAGGTTCCACTTTGAGAAGCCTCACACATGCAAAAACCTTGGAATGTGTGTGTATGGCGCCATGTTGGTGTTTTATAATATGATGGCCCATTAGTGTTAAGTCCTCAAAATGCTGAATTTGCAAAAGGACCTTTCAAGCATTTAAACAGGTCAAGCTTATGGTGAATATTTAGGAATTCTACGGTGCAGCCCCTGAGGAGAGCGTTCCTCCACACTGTTGGCAAAAGACCTTAATGACTCGTGACCCGCATTGTTAGGGTAAACACTTTATTACAGTGTTTGTTTTGGCCAGAAAAGTGCATGTGTTATTTTAAAACAAAAAAATGTTGTGAATATTCAAGAAGGCATCATGTTTACACGAATATTCATGGCATAAATGGTTAAAGATATAGAATATTCAGACTCAATGTTGGTGTATGAGTTCATATGATACATCTAGGATCTGGTCAAACATTGTTCATTATCATATTCACACATTGACAGTTTATTGTTTTAACCATTAATGCCGTTGTTATTACATGACTATTCATTGAGGAAAGGTCAACAATGACATGTATCGCTACAGCGTATCAGGTATATTCTGGAAGTCGGCATCTATGCATATAAAGTAGAACAATCATTTACTGAATAGGTCTTATTACATAAAAATAAAATTCTAATGCAACATGTTTGTAACACGCATTCTGATTGATCCACGTGACAAAATTGGAAGCATATAAACCACCGATAGACTGTCGGGAAAATGAATATACTGTCGGAAACCGAATCACTAGAAAATTTACTACGACATATTCATACGCGCATTCATAGTAAAATTTAATGAATGGGTCTGAATGAACGAAGACACTGGCTGAATGAAATGTCAAATGTTTTCAATTTGCTTGTTTTTTACACACTTTATGGTTGCAGTCAATGTGAGTCTGGCGATTCTACCCAAATATATATCGCAAAGTCCCACAAGTTGATCATGAGTCCATTTATTTCACATGTTGATCTAATTCACTGTCCTTGAACAAACGTTTCTCTTCCTTTATTCTGTTTTGAGGTGTATGTGGCACCTGCACCCTGTAAATATAAGAGTTAAGGTATATAACCATGTAGCTGTAAGATTTATATCCATGCTGAAACTATTTAAGAAGGACCTGACAACACTTAAACATTACCAACCGATTACAGACAATGATCTGAAAACACTAAAAAACTCAGGTTCCCTCTCTGCCATGAATCACAAATCTTTCCAAAGAAAAGTGGTTTGACATAACTTTGAATTTCGCTCTTCGTGGTATACATAGAAAAGCTAAGATCTCTGACAAAAGTACAATTAATGAGTCATGCAGGAAACATGTCCTGTAAATCTCTGAAGCCATACCTGATAAAACTGCACCCGTGTTCGAACCATTTCATTCAGTAACCCAAACGTTCAGTCGATTATGAAGAATCGTATACACATCCAGGCCTGTTGGTGGGCGTGTGCTGAACGAAATGATGAAAACAATTTCTGCTGAGGCTTGTTTCGTCAAAAGTTTTAAAACACAAATCACCGTGTCCGAGAGACCGCAATCATGCACTAGCTGTTGGCCTATGCTGGTGTCAAAACCAGGGAAATAATGAAAAAGTCCGGTCATCAGAATGAAGCCAGTGTCCGAAGCTATACTGCCGACTCGTCCGACAATCAGAAGCGGCAGTATTCTTCAATTCTTCAAGGACAGTCCCATAATGAGAATTCACCCACCCACTCTAGACCACCCGAGGGCTCTTTGCAAATTCCAAACATGCCTGTAGAGTGTCGCTCCTGATAACGTACATTTGCACGTCCACTTGGCCTATCATCATTCTCATCAAATACTCCAATCAGCCAAAGTATCTTGAATATGCAACCAGTTCCACATTGCAAACAATTTAAAAAAAATAATTCCGTTGTCCATGTGCACACTTATTGTGGAATTTCGAGCAATGTCGAGGTCAACTTTGATTCATCTTTCGTAGTTTTGAAATGGGCTTCCCGTCAGAAATTCAAAGGACAATAGCTTAACGGTTTTCATTTGTGAAAATCAAAGTATCAAGTGAAAACACCAGTTCTTGGTATATTAAATATAAGCACAATTGCTAGGTTCCGGGAGAACTATTTTCTATATGCGTAATGCGGAGATTATGCGGTGTTTCATGACGTCATGTGATGACGACAGAGAGAAAATATCAAAGGACTTAAAGTATTGTTTGTTTTTTACCATCTGGATCTATGGTTTCATTAGAATAGTGATAACCGTTGCGTATTTGAAGATTTGCAGCAGTATATCGGTGGTTTATATGTCGCAAATAATCGTTTTACATGATAAAACCACCGATATACTGCTGCAAATCTTCAAATACGCAACGGTTATCCCCTAAGTAGAGCAGCACATCTTAGTATGTGCGAGATTGTTGCGTGTACCCAAATGTCCGACACCACATTGTTTATTTGCAAAGCGTGTTCATTAAGGGGGGCATTATTCCCTTCGGACCCCGTCCTTAGCAATTACTCTAGGTAAATGTTATATCATAGAAAACTGATAAATAGTTGACACTGAATGTCAGTTGTAATTGTTACAGTCCATGCTAGCGGAGGATGGAACGGTTGCTTGAAAATAATAACTTCGAATGACTTAGAGCTTTATTAGATACACACATGTGATATATATATATATGCGTCCTGCGTAGCCGATTCAGCTTTTTCAGTCTATACCAGTACCGTGCCGAGTCAATCTTTTAGCCAGTACGTTTTATAATATTCGGCCCTTGTAATATGTGACACCTTCCTCTTCTGGTTGTCGTTTTAGCGGATAATCTAATCATTGTGGATCAGCTGTTGACACGAATCTTATTCCATTGAGTATCTTAAGGGTTTCTTTGAGGTTTGTAGAAATGTTGTTTAGATATAATATTATCTCTATTGTCTATTTTGGTATCTTACGAAGCGACGTGGTATGGAAGCAGGTTTGATCGTTCACTTTCTCGATTTTCATAGAATAATGATGACACTTGCTTGTCACCTTTCTCACAATACACTATAATACCTTGGTCCAAGGTTATAAAACTTCTGAGTCTGAGTCTGAGATCATTCTCAAGTAGCTGATTGGTCAGATGCTTGAGATATGATTATAGCCTCAAGCGAATATTTTTATAATATCGAGGCCTGGTTACAGCACACTGTTGATCACCACCAGAGGGAGACTGGACGGTGACGGGATTAATGGTTCTTTGTGCCACGCACAATAGTATGTAGACTTGCATTGTATTTTAAACCATTGTATGTTTAATTGTTTATTATTCATGTAAATGTATAATGAATAGGTTAATTATGACTGCTTGATAATGAGAATATCCAATCGTTTGCATAACCTTTATGTAACAAAACCCATTACTTTGAATTTCATGTTAGGATCTATGCTTTACTAAAGTAGATGGGAGTTTGTCTGGTTATTTATTGCAGAGCCAGACTCAGAGGCTCAGAGGCATCACAGTCAAATTATGCATTGCAGTCATGGTTTGGTCACAGGCAAATGGTGCATTGCCGTCATGGTTTGGTCTTGAGATGTAATATCAATGAGAGAATAAAGTTACAGAAAACAGAACTCATGGCATGTCAGATTATTAATCCGTAAGTGGCAGACTTACATATAGTAATTGGTGGATTGTACTAAACGTTTTCCCTTGAACATTTTATATCATAAAATTCAGCTAATAAATATTCATGAAAGTATAACTTCTTACTCGAATAACGAACGTGTTATGGGTTCGGTTGGAGTTAAAAAGCCGAAAATTAATTAAAATTACTCCAATTAGTTTTTTCAATAAGGGATTTAAAACAACAGCGGATATCATTTGCCTTAAACCTTTAAATGCTGGACATTAATGCACTGATATTTGCAAAATAGGTAGGCCCAGATCAGAGTCATCTTTTCATAGTATCTACTGTTCGTCATTCAATTTCCTCTATCATGTTTAGCCTTTTATACTGAGTAGACTCTATATAGGTAAACACTGATTAACTTTCCACTCTTAAAGGGTTAACACTCGTTATCATTGAAACGAAATATATGACAGTACAGTAGAACCCCTCTCATGCGACCACTTAATGAATAAACATGAGTGTCTTTATAAGCATGTGGATGCTTAATGCATGAGCTTTCTGCATTACTTTTGTCCTGCATTAAGCTATCTCCTGCATCTAGCATCCATAATTATACCTCTTTTAAGTGGTCGCATTAGCGGGGTTTTACTGTATAAACTACTTCTACAATTGTCGCCACACATGATACTTTATAGACGTGGATGGTATATCTAGTCATACCCGATTTAATAAATAAGTGTTGTGTACTGTGGTAATTAGAAATACCCTTTATTTGGTTTCATAAATGGTTTTATGAATATCCAGAGACTGACCGCCGATATTAATCCACACCATGATGAATTGCACGTAACTCGATCTATTCATTGCAAACGGGGTGCATGCTACATTATTTCAACTTCGATGTGTTTCATTGACGCAGTATCAGGGAAATGAGATGCAAACAAGTTTGTAACAGGAGAACCTGCCTTAACCCATTACCTCATATGCTATTTTTAGCCCCAAACCTCTTTGAATAAATCAACCAAAAAGGAGCATTAACTACAGAAAAGGAAACACTTACAATTGTGTAGTTTTGAAACCATTGTGGTAAATGCAAATGCTCTATTTATCACAATGGTTTCCGAAAGTGACGTTACAGAGCCACAAAAGGCATCAACGTGGGGGAATATGTCATTCAGTTTTTGAACATAGAAGTCTTAAGAAATAAGTGCTTGTTTAATGCAGGGAGACCCATCATTAGAGGTTTTGATGGCCGCTAAAGACAGGTTCTACTTTAGTTTCATTGAAAGACGAAACTATTTTCAAGCTACACGCACATTCAAATTAACAGACAATGTGTAGTCGGAGGAGACAAATAGTAAGTTAGCCATCAAGACTGTTTAACATTACTTACGTATTTTAGATTCACACACGGGTGCCATAGTATTATACAATACGAAAACAATCATTTCTTTACTGTCAAAGTATGATGTCTATACACGTATTTGAAGATGTTTATCAGTAGTATATAATTAATGAAATGGTCACGCGCCTGGCACCTTTGGATGAAGTAGCTCACCTTAGAAAATTAAATCAGATACATACAGTAGAATCCCTCTAATGCGACCACTTAATGAAATAACATGGGTGTCTTCGTAAGCAGGGGGTTGCTTAATGCAGGACAAAAGTAATGCAGAAAGCTCCTAGAGGAGCTTTCTGCATTACTTTTGTCCTTCATTAAGCTACCACCTGCATCTAGCACCCAGAATTATACCTCTTTTAGGCGGTCGCTTTAGCGGGGTTTTACTGTATATATATAGAGCGTGATTAACTATACGTACACCACGTGTTTAGATTACGCATTGTAGATGTGAAATGTGTACTACAAGCTTTGAAATAGGAATACAATAAGTACACTAATAATATAATGTATATACAGTACTTTGTATATCTATATATTTAATACGTCGAATATAAATAATACAATATAATACGTGGATAGAGTGTATGCCAATCCAAAAGAAGACGAGTGATCTAGTCATGGCAAGACTAAACAATTATACGTATTGAGTTGCAGTAACACATTTGATCTGATGAAATGCTTTAGTTTAAAACTTATCCTGTAAACAGTAATATAACGGGTATTTGCAAACCCCTTGGATTTAGAAGAGACATCATTCAACCCGGCGGCGTCTCATCACGGTTTAAGCTGTTTCACATTAGCCAAATACCCACTCTTCAATAAGCTTGATCGAATCGGAAGTAGTCAAAATTGTAACAGATGCAGTCAACAAATCCAGTCAACAATCCAGTCAATAGCTCCAGTCAACAGATCCAGTCAATAGACCCAAGGAAATGATATTATTGAGACATACACATTCATTATTATTGCATTATGTACATAATTATTGCTGCTCATTTAACAGCTTACTGAAGTGAGTCGCCCCGTACTTTTAATCTCAGTGCTCGTGGACAGACTCAATGCTACTGAATCTGCAATGTTCTCTTTTCACATTACTACATTTGCTTTCGAATGATATCCTACTTTCAGAATTGTTGTCGCTTAGTTAATTGATGCATTGCATACAAAGCATACAACGGTCATAAGCTATCTGTTCTACTTGATGCCCATACAAACTAAAGAACGATTTCCATTTGCAATTACATCACTGTAAGATGTTTTGAACATTTTAAATTAATTAATATATATAATAATCAATATGTCACTCGTGAAAATAAATCATATATCACCTGTATACATTCAGTGACATTTGGCGACAAAATGAGTAATTTTACAAACAAACGGAGCGGTACATTAACGAACTCTGTTTACTCTATAACAACTGCCACTCCATAATTGGCACAGTAATGAGAACGCATCCACATCGATACGTGTTAAAGCAGAGTATAAGCGGATGCCATGCCTATCATCAAAGATTTGAAACACAAATCCTTTTTGTGGCGGATGATGTCATCTAACACCGTATCGGTAGTATTACAGATATAGATGCATTTGTATGCTTTTGCAAACAGTGTAGATCCATCTGTGTGTATGGAAATGGCAAATCGTCCATCGTTATATAAACCTTCATTTTATCACCATTTTTTATACGAATACCTATCAAGTAAAGGCTTAATCACCATCATCAAAATAATAATCATTTCATCTATAATACAGTGCTCCCTCTCTACAACGACACTCTTTGGGATACGAAGATTGTATGTGTTGTTCAGAGGGAGGTGTTATATGGAGGGAAAATCAAACATAATTAGCTTGTTTACAGATCCCCAGATCAGGTATATTTCGAGAACTAAAACCGTTATGCCTTAATCAAACCCTATGTTGTGACCACTCTTTAGAATCGTCACAAAGTGACGATTCTAAAGAGTGGTCACAACATAGGGTTTGATAGAGGCATAAAGAAAATACGATGGAAAAAGTTGTTCCGGAGCCTTGTTGTTTCGGAAACAGTGACATGCGTTGTTGTAAGGAGGGAATCGTTATAGAGAGGGCCGTTGTAGGGAGGGAGCACTGTAACCGAAAATTCGTGTTGAAAGTATACATGAATTAGGTCTATTGTAATTCGGGTCAGCAATAGTTTGGCTGTTGAAAGTCTTTTTTAACCCTTCCACCGCCAATGTCGCATAAATGCACAACGACAAATAGTGCAGTCCCAGATCAGACGCCGCCTTTTCAAGGCGGCATATTATAAGGGAATACACTTTTTGGCCCAATCTCTAGTTCTATATCTGTGCTTTGTTCCTTTCAAATTCGCATTTATTTATCTCATTTCCTTATTTAACCAAATTATTTAACAAAATTAGTTTGCAGACGACAATTAACCGAAAGGGTTAATGAAATTACATTAGCACGGGTGCGTTTAACCATTCAAAATATTTTAGCAAAACTAGTGCATGAAAATGCCTATAATAACCTGATACATACGAGGTAATACAATAATACAATTACAGGGTTATTCCTCTTTTATCTCATATACGCAGTATTGCAATATGACACATGGCCTAAAGTTAATATGTTCATTGTCATGGTTTCCCTGATCGAAATAATTAGTTTCACTAGCAACTAAAATTCAGTGTTTAATACACACAAGAACTTGATTGGAAGCATACTGTTTATGACTAGCCTGTTTGTATATATCCATGTTTGTCAGCCTCATATGTAGTTGCTTTTTGGTCTATCTCAAACATTAACATTGGCACTAACCTTTGAGTTCTTAGAGATAATGCATTATCCTTGACATACATGTTCATCCCATAAAGACGTAATGTTTGCATTTTGAGCATTTCCATGTGCGTAACTTAGCATATGATTTAATGTCCAGACAGTTTAGTCTTACAGTTTGATCGTGATCAATATTGGAAATGTTCCGAAATAGTTTTTCATGAATTGGAATGGGAAACACAAGCCATTGTTGCGAATTTTACAGAATGTGTGTTACAAAACTACGCGGATTCGATCTATTTCTACATGTAATGTGTATAATAAATCCATTACAGTAAAACCTCTCTATAACGGCCACTTAATTACATCAATTATTTTCTGTTAAAGCCAGGTGGCTGCTTAAAGCAAAGTGAAAGTAAAACAGAGCGCTCCTATGGGAGCGTTCTGTTTTACTTTCACCTTGCTTTAAGCAATCACCTGTACTAAATACCAACTAATTAACACAATTTAGTGGCCGTTATAGAGAGGTTTTACTGTAAATATTTGAAATCGAAATCACACAAATACGATTTGATGTTTGAAAAGCATTCAAAGTTAAATACTTAAAATGTCCGCTCAAATCTGGGTGTGTTCAATTTTGACTACCTCCGATGTGGATACTTTTTTCAGAAAGTATTGACCGAGCATCAAGCTATTTAGATTTTGATGAATTGCTAGGCTTCTCATCTGGATCAAAGATCTTTTCAAATGTGAGTCAGGGCTCAGGTAGTGCGGTAATTGTTATTAATTGCCTGCAATACTTCGCCTAAATAATAATCAATGTAAGAGAGGCGTTTGTAAACTTTTTTAAAAATATGTTTAGGGTCTGATTATGTAGTTTCACCTCTTGTTGTTTTTTTTCAGTTCATGCACATGCTAGTTTAAGTGATAAGTGTATAGAGAGAACTGTCTGATGTTTTATGCCCCCTCCTCCTCGATCAAAGGGTGGGGGATATTGGGTTGCCCTGTCTGTACGTATGTGGTTGGTTGGTTGGTCTGTGGACAACTTTAACATTGGCGATATATTTGTAGTTATTGCATATACATGCTTTAAACTTGGATTGCATGTGTAACTTCATGTACTTCACAACAGCAGGTGTTAAGTGATTGTGTGGTCGCCCCGTACTTCATTCTCAGTGTTGTTATATTTTCTGGTCCTTCGAGATCATTAGTTTTGATGTTATTAGTTTTGAAAATTGAATACTGCTTAAGCCGGTGCTAGGGGGCATGAGCATTGTTGCACTTTTAATTACTACTCATGAACAGACTCAATAAAACCGAGTCTGCAATTTTCTCGTTTTGCATTTCTACTTTTGCTTTTGAAGGATCATCCATTTTCAGAATATTATAGAGTCGAACATTTTAGGAGTGACTCATTAAGGTCAAGGTCATAAATCAAGGTCAAAGGTCAAATCGGGGGTATAGTTTTTCAAAAACACATCTTGTTTTTTTTATAGATATTTGTATAAAACACAAACATACGTGTTGACAATCGCATAACACCATTTTAATATGTATGTAGATAGTTTACATGTGCATACTGCCATAACCTTAAGACTTTTTTCAAATGCAAGCTTTCCAGTTGTATAGTTACATCACACAGTAGTGCCTTAAAATAGTCATATTACTTTATATACCATTATTTTCCTTGCCGAACTAGGTCAGAACGAACTCGGAAAATTTTAATTCAATGTTACAGCATATCTAACCAATTTTAATCAACTGTTACTAATCGAATATGTTGACGTTAACACAGAAATGCCACAAGTATATGCAATACAATCAGTAATCGTAAATGTGCGTTGTAATATAAACTCGGTCACGGAAAGCTTGTGGTTTTATTAAGCAGAGCCTCTAGCACATGTGAACACATGGGACGTTTTTGTAATAATACACGGCAACTATTCCATGAAATTAGGTCAGTGCTGTAAAACGGGACAATGTTTGACATTTCTATCTCTCAGATTAAAGTCTATAAAACGTTTTACTTCCTTTTACTACATGCACATTTGAATAACGAGTAGACCCTAAAGGAACCGTCAGAGTAAGATATGTTCTACAGTAAAACCTCTCTATAACGGTCACTAAATTGTGTTAATTAGTTGGTATTTAGGGCAGGTGGCTGCTTAAAGCAAGGTCCTATAGGAGCGTTCTGTTTTACTTTCACCTTGCTTTAAGCAGCCACATGCCTTTAACACAAAATGCTTGGTGTAATTACGTGTCCGTTATAGAGAGGTTTTACTGTATGTTTTTATAACAGATTTTATAAAACAGTTCATGTTATGATAATAGCATTCTTTGGTCATAGTGTCATTGTAAAACATCAGTCAATTGATATTCAAGACGTCATTAATTTCTTGCATGAATATTTATGAAATATATAGATTAAATGTTTAAGTAGAAACATATCGCCTGTGTGGTAATAACATATGTGATATATTAAACAAATCAATTGATTTGTTGCTTTACAGTAACACCTCGCTAATGAGACCTCACTTTATTAACATAGAAGTCTGCAAAAGTAGCTGGACACTTAAATGCGGAGTAAAGTAATCCGAAAGCTCCTTAAAGAGCAGTCTGCATAACGTTTGTTCTGCATTAAGCTACCACCTGTTTTAAAAATCCAGAAATTATACCTCTTTGAGTGGACGTATTAGCGAGACGTTTCTGTTATAATGGAATACATTTTCGTTTAATGTAGAACATACCTTTCTGACATTTATTTCGATATATATGTAAACCACATATTTTAAACTGAAGTTCGATATTTGACACTGATGTATATTTGCAATTTTTACCGATAGAGTAGGCCAAGAACAAACACAAGATCTCTGACGCGATAATATGATTATGTCTTCACGGTTTGAAAATTTATGCCTACTGTGTCCAGTATGGTGAATATATGTTTCACCTTCCAATGCACGTACCTCGCAGATAATATTGCTAGAGACACATTATCTTCACAGCGAATATGCGTCTGGTAAGTGTGTGAACCACGAGTAGTATGCGCAGTTTCTTCATAAAGGTTCTAAAGCTATGGCGTAAATAAGTGAGGCATATGTATGCGTCCTGATCTCGTGTTGTAACACGAAGATGCACAGGTCTTTGGGGATCTCTGGTCGTGCCGGTTTGCCGAATTCGACCATACTGACGAGAAATCGTAGACCGATGAACTCCGAGAACTGTAGCGACCGCCATTTTGCAGCTATCATTAAGCAGCATACTGACAGCATCTTAACGTTGATCTTCAATCAAACGTGACATTCTAAGACTTAGAGAATGTAAGTTTTAATACTACGTTTGGTCTGACTATCTTCTGTGAAAAAACTGAACCGCTATTCGAATAAGGTCGTGTTCGCGTACAGTAGTGGTACACACGCACGGGAATTTCGCGTTACATGTGGGACAGGACAACAACGGCATTCCTCGATACAATAGTCTTGGGCAGTAGAACGGCTTCAGAGTCAAAATCAGATCTATACGGCCATGTATTCATGTATATGAATGTTATACACACAATTTGTGTGGGGGCGAAACTGTTGCGTTTCTGTGTTTCATGTCAGTATATAATTCATATAACAAATAACAGTACTGTATTCTGCATGTGGTTATTACAATATAATACATGTATTGTTTATTTATAGGTAACCGGGGTCGCCTGAAACAGTTAAGACGGCTAATAATGTGTGCCTAAAAGTATACCATGCACCATGTCTGCTAGAAAAATAATTGAAGCTTAATTCAGTTTAAAATTCAGGTAGAAGCTGAATGCAGGGTGAACGTCATGCAGGGAGATCCGTGGTCGCAAGTTTGTTTTATTCGCATGAAAATCACTTAGCCCCACTCCACTGTTGTTCCAACCCCTGTCTGGGCATTCGAATGTTTCATGTCAGGTAACCTTCCAGCTGGCCTGTACACGAGACAGTGCAGGGAAAAACCACTCAGATCTTCTATAGGTGAACATCGTGATATGACTCAAATACTGTTAAAAATACAAAAGTCATACAGAAAGCTCCTCACAGAGCTTTCTGCATTACTTTCACACTGCATTCAGCAGCCACGTGCGTAAAAGACTCACAGTTAGTTGTTAGCGATGTTTTACTGTATATAGTAAAACCCCGCTAATGCGACCACTTAATAAACAACTTCTGGTGTCGTTTAAAGCAGGTGGTAGCTTAATGCAGGATGAAAGTAATACAGGAAGCTCCTATAGGAGCTTTCTGCATAACTTTCGTCCTGCATTAACCCATTACCTCATAGGCTATTTGTAGATACAACCTCTTTGAATAAACCTACCGAAAAGAGTATTAACGAGAGGAAAGGAAAAGTTTAGAATGTTGTAATTTGAAACCATTGTGATAAATAGAGCATTTGCTCCTATAGGAACAAATGCTCTATTTATCACAATGGTTCCACAAGGTGGCTTTTACAGAGTCGTCAAAAGTCGTCAATATGAGGTAATGGGTTAAGCTACCACCTGCCTCTGCGACTCATAATTATGTCCCTTTTTGGTGGTCGCCTTAGAGGGTTTTTACTGTACATTCGTCTGTAGTGATTAGCGATGTTTTACTCTATGTATTCGCCTGTAGTGATCGAAAGGTTAATAGGCAATCAGGTCATAACTTTGGCAGGAGCCGCCATCAATTTTATAGTTTTTAAACCAGTCAATAGGTTACACATGCTGGCAATCCATTTTTCAGTGACTTGTATTGACTAACTGTCAGTAACACTTACTGGGATCATCTTTCATATTGTACTCTTCTACATTATCCCGTTCTGTGATCGAATATTAGATAGCATCTTTAAAACTTGAGATCTAAACGAGACCCTGCATACATTGGCATTTCATCAGGCCTCGATATGTTTGATACGCCAGCAATGACTGTAGCAAACGTTACATAATTAGATATGTAATGTGTTAGGAGAAATTGAAGGCGCATACTTTGATAAATGTAGTAGACGAACAATTTTGCGTATACGAATGAATTTGAAAACGTTCAGGAGCATCAAACGAGATAAGAATAGAATAGAAGTGAGACAGCAAACTTGCAAAAGACACACGAGAGTTCACAGCAACATTAGAAACACACATAAAATGCTCTATCGCACGCAGCAATTGAAGAAAACTAATACACACATATCACACAGACACATTCAATAGAACAAACGTATGAACGATGCACGATTCAAACTCAAATTAGGGTGAATACTGGAGTACCGCCTTGGAACGGTCAGTAGTAAAAGAACAACTGGGGGCTTAAACCATGGTTAGAAGAAGCGTCCAACCTCACACTTATCCCATCTATAACATATCAGACGAACAGGGTAAATAAAATAAACCTCCGCATATAAGCTGAAGGATGTTGAAGAAAACTTGATTCTATTCTGTCATGCATGCATATATCGATACAAACTACAGAACATCATTTCAGATAATAAAGGAATTACACTGCTGCCCATAGGTAACATATATCCTCGCCTAGGTATGTCCTATGACATTGATATGATATCCATGCTGACTTTGTGTATATCATACGAATGTAACCATAAGCATCGTCTAATAGCTTAACCTATTTTAAACACGTCTGGGGTGACCCATGACACTCCACAATTAATCTAGCGGACAGACTGACGGACGGTCCTTCTGATTAATACTAAGACTGATAATATTATATGCGAGTTTGACAGAATTAACCTGTGGTACTGTACAGCGCACAAATTTGACACATAGTCCAACTCATTCCTCTTCGTCTTTCTTATCACGAATTCAACGGTTTATTTCCATTGCGGAAGGAAAAGGTATTGTTTGAAAAGAAATCCACCCTGCAACCAGAGAGGAGCAATATTCTGTATCTGCATGCACACAACTCATTGATAGTATTATAGGTCATGAGCGAATATACAGATGTTTAGGTAAGGAATGTCTAAACATATTCACCTTAACCCTTTCCCTCATATAAACGTGTTTTCACGCATCTGCAAACAGAGTAGACCCAGATCAGACGGCTCCTATAGGAGCCGTCTGATCAGGGTCAGCTCTGTTTGCTCTTGGAATTTGATAGATCGGTTTCATTAGTTTCTAAAATGGCTACAATGCTACACCTTCCGTATTTCATTATAACTATTTTGTCCATGAATATTCATTAGGTATTGAAATTTGTAATAAACATAGAACAGGGAAAGGGTTAACCCTTTACTCGATGGATATTCTTGTAAGAAACAATGACATCATGAATACTGATTACATTTCTTTTTTAAAAGCATATTAGCTAATTAATTGTTTTGCGAGTGCAGAAACTATATAATTAGGTCTATATTATTCCATAAGCAAACAGAGCAGACCCTGATCAAACAGCTCCAATAGGATCCGTCTGATTAGGGTCTGCTCTGTTATCAAAGACGTATAATTGCGTATTTATGGAGTAAAGGGTTCAAACAATATGTAACTGACGAAAGTGTACATGTACCTTGTTTTGATGCAGCTTGATGATATGTTAGGAGTATAGAATGCTAACAATTCTAAATCCTGTACTTTCCCAGCTTCGAATCAATGCTGCCATATTCCACGGTATCTGTGAATGAAATGCAGTCCTGCCTTTTCTGACATTGTGACAAAACATAAATCACTTTTGCGATACAAAAGACAAACACATATCAGTCCAAACAAAACCCATCAGAAACGGTACCTCTTGTATAAAAGCTAATTTCATCACTGGTAGTGAACTATTGATTCTGTGTAAATATGCACATGAAAGACATAAGTCAGTTAATAATACATCTTTATTTGGTACTATGTAACGTGAACTGACGTGGTAAAAGGTCGCAATTCGACACAGATCTCAGATTTGCTGATGCAGATTTGTTACTTTGGTCAATACTCCAGACATCTCTAACGACATACGAGCATTGTACTGACGCAGACAGTGCCGACCTGCAGCCAAAACGTTATGTGCATATCTGAAGTCTACGTTATTCGGTTTTCGCCTGTTATGTTAACGTAATTCAATTCATTAGGGTGGTAATTCAGTTTTCATCCTAATTTGATGTTTCTGTAATATATTAATGAATGTCTTCAAATATGCAAAGCGGAAATTAGATACCGCTGTGGTGAATATATTGAGTTGCATTTTACTTAGTCCGTTTTAATGTGATTAAACCAGTCTATCACCGCCCGACCTGTCGGTAAACCATCGAGTGTTACAGACTAAACATGTTACATCTTTTAAAACGGGATTGGCATATACAGTAATGTGTAAACGGCGTAGATCCAGATCAGAGGGCTCCTAGTGGAGCCCCTTATCTGGGTCTGCACGGTTTGTCATTCAAACTCCTGTAGCGAATTTACTCATTTCATACTGAATAGGCCCTATAGTTAAACGGTGATGGGCTGTTTCACTCTTCTAGTTCAGGGTTGAAAGGGTACGTTCTGAAATTGGGAGATCCCTCGAAAACAAAGGTAACAATGCGAAAAGGGAAAATTGCAGAGTCGGTTTTATTGAGTCTGTTCATGAAGCAGTATTCAATTTTCACTCTTTTTGCATTTCTACTTTTGCTTTCGAAGGATCACCCATTTTCAGAATTAGTAACATAGAAACTAAAGATCCAAAAGGACCAGAAAATATACCAACATTAAGAATGAAGTACGGGGTGACTCTGTACGGCCATCACACAAGCACTTAACACCTGCTGATGTGAAGTACATATAGCTGTGTGTTTGCTAGGTTAGTCATAACATCGTTTTCCTATCGGAGAAGGATAACGTTACATAATAGTGTAATATAATGTTTACAGATATAATTTGTTTACATGTCGGATCAAATTACGCTGATGGCGGCTTAAACAAATCCATAATTATATAACATAACATAACATATATGTTTCATCTTATGTTTCATTTGTTACACATGTTGCAAGTGCTTCATCTTATGTTTCATATATTTATAAAAGTTGCAAGTGTATAATACTCTTCTCAGTTAATAAATCAAATTAGATCGCTGACAAATCCAACGGTTGCATTCATTATCTGTACATCCGTCTTCGAAAATGTTCAACTTTCGTATTGTTGTAATACAAAATATATCAATCAGAAAACCATGCACCTGTTTTGTTTAAAAGAAATGCTTTCTATAGACAATAAAGAATGTTTCCTCCTAGTGATGTATCGGAATGTGATATTAAGCAGTGTGCACCTGCCATTCATCACAATTGACCAAATTAATCTGGCTGCCACCCAAATTCGCTGCCAATAGAAACACACGGATGTCCATTCACGAACAATGCGCGAAACCATAGCGTTGGAATAAAAGGTTTAGAAATTAAAACTACAATGTACTACTGTTATGTACAGAATGATTAACATCCATAGATGCAAATACCAAATAGAGTTGGTGACACCTAACAATTTCGCTCATATAAATGTGTTTTCACGCATTTTCAAATAGAGTAGATCCAGATCAGACGGATCCCATAGGAGCCGTCTGATCAGGGTCTGCTCTGTTTGCCAATGGAATTTGATTGATCTGATTCGTTACTTTCTAAGCCGGCTGTAATGGTCTACCTTCCACATTTTCATTATAACTATTTGTCCATGAATATTGAGTAGGCATTGAAATTTACAATAAACACAGAACAGGGAAAGGGTTAACCCAATTTCTGGAAACCCATTCCAGATCTTATTTGGGAACTCATCCATTTTACATGCTGAAGGATAACATCACCCACCATGTTTACTGGTAAAAGCCCACGTATCGATGGGTTCAGCAAAGAATGCATACCTTGATAAGATGGGATCTGGGTCCACACTGTTTGCCTATTTCCATTTTAACCCTTTCCTCCGTAAATACGCCTTTCTACGCCTCTGTAAAAGTCACTTCATGCAACCGTTGTGATAAATAGAGCATTTGCTCCTATAGGAGCAAATGCTCTATTTATCACAATGGTTTCAAAACTACACAATTCTAAACGTTTCCTTTTCTCTAGTAAATGCTCCTTTTAGGTAGATTGATTCAAAGAGGTTGTGTCTAAAAATACTCTATGGAGGAAAGGGTTAAGGGACACTTGGCACAATTTGGTTCAACAATGAAGTAAAAGTCATGTAAGTAGGTATGCTACATATATAATGGTGCATCTGTATATACGGTTGACTTGGAGTTGGTATATTCATAAATACATCTTTAAATCATTGGTTTTAGAAACAACCTAACGATGCAGTGGTTTCGTAAATTATTTCATTCCCCTTAACAGTTTTATTGCATAATTGAATGTTTCTTTATTGAGAGCTGCTTTATTTTAATTAAGCTCTAATCCCGCCATGACAATAAAAAAACAACTTAAACCCAGATTAAATGCCGACTTAAAGTCTCTCCATTATCAAATATGTTAGACAATAGTTTTTCAAAAGCTTGATCGATAAGAAGTACAGCCACTCGAACCGCAACACAAGGAAACAGCAAACGTACATAACTATAAAAATATCCCCTCTCCAACTAATCTTCAACAACCGCGATGGCAAATACAGTGGTAAAGTGCATGTATAACGAAAACATTTAAGTGAACAAACTGTATCCACCTATCGCTAGTGTACTCAATGATTGAACCGCAAACAGAGTAACTGTAGAAAAGTAATAAAGGGTACAATTGAACTTTACAACAGCAATAAAATGGCTGATACATTTCACTTGCAATGAAAACAATAGTTCCTTGCACCCCCTTAAATATATTTATAGATCGTTAGTCCCTGACAGTTTAACTCTTTTCTCCATAAATACGCCTTTCTACGCCTCTGTAAAAACACCTATTGAAACCATTGTGATAAATAGAGCATTTGCTCCTATAGGAGCAAATGCTCTATTTATCATAATTGTTTAAAACTACAAAATTCTAATTTTTTCCTTTTCTCTAGTTAATGCTCCTTTTCAGTAGATTTATTCAAAGTGGTTGGATCTATAAATACCCTATAGGGTAATGGGTTAAGAACGAGTAAATGTAAAATAACGTTAAGTATCGCTAAACCGACCATATGATTGGAGACTGGGTCTTCACTATTTACAGGTATATTAACGTGAATAGCAAGCGAAGGGTTAAGACTTTCTTTAGGATGCTCGTCTTACCGAGATGTAGCGTTTTGCGGAGAGGTTTCTACGTTACTACAGTAAAACTACTAATGCGACCACCATTAAGGGGTATAATTCACAGTGGAAAAGGTAGGTGGTAGCTTAATGTAGGACGAAAGTTATGCAGAAAGCTCCTATATTGAGCAACCACCTGCTTATGAAGACAGCCATGTTTGTTCATTAAGTGGTCGCATTAGAGGGGTTTTACTGTATTTGAAATACATCCAGTATTTATTGAAAAGCAAGTGGCTTATTAAATGGCATAACAGATTGAACATGTAGATGTGTAATTAGTATGTCCTGAATCTGAGGATTGCATTTCGGAATCCTGAGATTTCTTTTTGATCGAAAGACCTGCAATTTATATCTATTAGTCCCCATATTGCTGCAAAAAAGGATTCTCAAAGTCTTATTGGGTGCAACTATTTCCGATTCGATCAAGAATTAACCTTTAGCCTGCTGAGCAAATTAATTTTACAGACGTTTTCACCAATAACATTTTCAAAATTCAGGCTATAATCAATTTGTCTACCAAAATGCAACCAGTGTGCCAAACAGTTTGGTTCCTGATGAGACGCCGAGTTTCTCGGTGTCTCATCTGGATCCAAACTGTTGGCATATGTATTCACTCATCCGCCGATAGCAGGCTAAAGGTTAATCAAACGTCAACTAGTTTGGATTCTGATGAGGCGCCGAGTTACACGGTGTCTCATTTAGAACCACGATGTATCCAAATGTGACTTACAACTTCGTTAGCGGGCTAAGGGTTAAATCAATTCACATGTTAACCCTTCGCTTGCTAATCGCGTCAATATACCTACCTGTAAATAGTGAAGACCCAGATGAGACAGCTCCTGCAGGAGCTGTCTCATCAGGGTCTGCACTATTTACGAGTAGATTGTGCAACCAGTGCACTCCACAGCAGTGATTGCACAGCGCAATACGTGTACACAGTGAAGATATATGTAATTATACAACAGGGCATGGGTAAAGAAGGAGAAATGTATTTCAAAATTCAGCAAGCGAAGGGTTAATAGTAGGGCATTTGGATAAGTGTTCAACAATCTAATTAAAAGTCTCCATAATCTGACAATGAAATAAATGAAACATGTGATCGACAGGTAAACGTTAACAAACGTGTTTAAAGATATAAGAACAACACATACCTACATTGTTCATGGTCTCCTCACAATCTGACAAAAATGCCTGTCGTGAGACTGATGAACATAAGAGTAATGTAATACAACATTTTACGGCTTTCCTATTATCGTTAGCTCAAAGTATCAAATATTTATTAGGACTCAGTCAAGTGACATTGAAAATGTTCTCGTGACGAATTCAGTAAATAGAAATATCGATGATTTATGTTCATATGTTAAGTAAGTTTAAGTAAGTTTACCCAGAACAAATGGCCAATGTCCGCTTATTTAGATAGCTCGCTACTGACTCAATAATGTGGCTCAATACCGTAGTTGTCTGGCTTAACAGTGTAGTTGTTTTTTGAACATTACAATAATTCACTGGCTTGGATTGTCCAAAACCATCAACGGTACAAAAATGAGTCATGCAGGAAACACCACATACAGAACAAACAGCCGCCCGAACAGCAACACAAGGAAACAGCAAATGTACATAACTATAAAACATCAAGAGGCGCACAAATACAAAACAAACATACAATAGGGGGGAGATGGAAGTCACTGATAGCAGAATGCTGCATTTTAGCCAGGAAAAGTTAGTAATGGTTTCACTCAATAACGTATTGCAGGATGCCAACATGTTTAACCCATAGGTGTGGTTATTTACTGTTGGCTATGGAAGTAAATATGCTTTTTTATGAATATTTATGTAGGCAATAATGACGTCATGAATATTAATAAGATTTTTTTTATAATGGCATATGAACACAGGACATTTTAGCTCAGACAGAAGCTGTAGAAACAGATCTATGTTATACCATAAGCAAACAGAGCAGACCCTGATCAGACGGCTCCTATAGGAGCCGTCTAATCTGGGTCTACTCTGTTTGCAGATGCGCGAAAATGCGCTTACATAAGGGAAGGGTTAACCCTTAAAGTAGTACGGGTCTGTATAAATGAAACTTATCTTAAGCATTGACCCTGGACCTGCTGCATGTAAAATCAGCACTGATAATTCATTTGTCACGTCAAAAACATATTTCATGATTGAGGACCCGACTCGAAAATGTTGCGTGGTACTGATCTGGGAGTATTTATTTAGTGTTTGGAACGAATACTGATCGAGTCATTGGTCTAGTAAACATAGTGGCAGACCCCGCTTTCTGTACGAAAATGTATATAGTATTTCAAACAAGAAAGGTAATGAGTTTAAACGGAAAGAGCACAACAGTCTACATTTGGCATTCCTGACATGATTCATAGACCAAACACTTGGATAAGCAATCGATTGGGAATTCCTGAGGGAAACAACCGAAACAACAAGATTCGCCGTTCGAGTAAGGAACATACATCATCATTGTATTATTAACACGCCACTCTATGATGAGATCCATAGCCTTTGTAGATATAAGTATGGCAATACAAATTTAGACACATAGATAAAGTCATCTCTCATAGAAACCGATTAAGCATTTACTTGCTGTATATCGGAGTAATGGCATTTACTTATAGTGTAGGTTCTGGTGTGGGGACTATAAGAGGAGCTTGTTTGCTATTCAAATTCATTGTGTGCCTCTCATACTCAATATAATACATCGTGAAAAAACTGGTGGGCAATGTCTTTTAATATTGGTGTACACGTAAAAGTATGATAGAATATTATATTTAGCTTGTGCCATGAATGAAAATATAAATCGGCACATGTATTGTTTACAATCTCATTCTAATGTCTTCGATATACATGTATACCAAATGTTTATGGAAAGTTGGAAGCCATATAGATTTGTCTCAAACGTAAATACAGTAAAAACATCCGCTAATGCGATCACTTAAAAGAGGTATAACTCTGGGTACTAGATGCAGGTGATAGCTTAATGCAGGGCAAAAGTAATGCAGAAAGCTCCTAGAGGAACTTTCTGTATTACTTTTGTCCTGCATTAAGCAACCACATACTTATAAAGACACCCATGTGTATTTATTAATAGTTGCATTAGAGGGGGTCTACTGTATATAGCAATCGATGCTACTGTGTACACTTCCAATTACAATTAATCTAAGTTTGGAAGAATTTCTGGAAGAAACACTGAAACAGATAAAACAATGTTCAAAGAACTGCTGTGCCTCGATAGTTCCTTTCAGCCACTGTAGACACACTTTAATTAAATGTTCGGTATTCTTTCGCTGTTCTAAACGTTTTTCAAGAAGACATTCACCGCTTTAACTGCTCTGAAATGAGGTAATCACATTTGTTTCAAAATCACAAGTACCATAATAAGATCAGTGCAAACTTCGTTTTTCGCGTTTGCTAAATACGTTTCTATTAGATTGAATGTTTCTCAACGGTTCCTGACTTGATAAAACATGGCAGCTTGACTGAATGTGTTATGTTACTGTAGCACCATTTGTCATAATTGTATAACCAGTAATGTTAACAATGTATAGATATTTCCATTTCAAGTCGTAAAGTGTGATTCGGACTTCATGGCTGGTAGTACAATGTATATGTACATTTATATTTAGTATAACTCGTGTACATACATGTCTGTGTGGGGGTGTGCGTTCGTGCGTGCGTTCTTCTGTTCTTGTGAGTGTTGTTGAGCGTGAGAGTGTTTGCGTGCACGTGTGTATGTGTGATTTAAACTTCATGCCCGTTAGCCCAACCAATAGCTATATCTCTAAGTAGAATAAGCCTGTTCTCTAATTGTATTGTAAGCATGGTCAACAAATATGTGTATGTGTGTTTGTGTGTGATTGCACGTGTGTGTATGTGTGTAGGCGCGGTCGTGTGTGTTTTCACTTATTTTCTGTCGGTGTTTTGGCAATAGTTGCGTCTTGTGAGTGATTTTTCTTGCTTGACTGTACTACTTTTTCATTACATTTAACAAATTGTCTGTTGTTACTGTTTCTGAAGAATGGGGTATTTTAATTTTTTGAACAATTTACTCAATAAATACGCCTTGACAAACTGAGAAGACCCAGATCAGAAGCCGTCTGACCAGGGTCTGGTTTATTTGCTTATGATAATTACACTGTTTGTAAACAATGGCCAAAACAGCTTTCAGCTATAGCCTGTTTCATTGTGAATGGCATTTTAAGGCTCATGTGATAAAATGGATCTTAAAATGCAATATTTACACGCATCCGTGTCCATTACAATGTGTTCTATGAAACGAGTTTACTGTAATAATATGACACGAGCTTTAGCTCGTGTCATATTCATTATAGTAAACAAGTTTCATTAAAAGAATTTGCATTGAACACTCATGAAAGATCCTCTATTTAATTGATATTCATGATATCATTATTGCATGCATGAATATTCATCGAGTAAATGGTTAAGTTGTATTTAATTGCTTTAAGCATTGTCTAACCCTTGTTGGACTAAATGCAATATTTACACATATTGTTCATGAACTGTACACGTTTGTGTTGTAGGGCTGACTATTTCAATATTTGATACCACGTGTGTGTAGAGATGAACTAAAGGTACTAACGTTATTATTACTTGATGTGATTGTTTTAGTACAGTAAAACCCCATAAACCGGGCGTAAAATTTAGTATAAATATCGGCCGTGGAGAGAGGTGGGAGATTAATGCAGCGTGAATGTCACGCAGAAAGCTCCTCTGGGGGTTTTCTGCATGTTTTTCAGCCTGCATTAAGCAGCCAACTGTTAAAATGTATCTAAATTCTTCTCTATTAGAATTCCAGTTTAGATGATGGTTACTGTATACAATATTACGACAGTAGCCACATGTATGATAACACATCTACCAAAAAACGTTTCAATAAATATGTGTAGGTTTTTTTTAACCTAATTCTCACAACTTTGTAGGATATAATTATGTTATTGTTTATACTACATACTTGTCTCAAATGTATTCCATAGGGAAAACAATACCATACTTTGCCATTATTACTAATTGACAATTTGCTCAAGTACAGACTAGTGTGGATTTCCTCCTTGTTGCTCACTTGATTTCCCAAATGCCCGTCTTGTCTTGACCAATTTGTTATATTTAATTGTAACGTGGATAGTTTGGTTATCTTGGCAAAATGTCCATTTTGGAAAAGATGGAGAGTAGGCCAAACGCATGCGTTATATATGTAGAGAGTGTGTGAGAGAATAGCTGGGGGAATCACTGTGACCTTTTGATAAAATGCGAACGCATTGTCCACAGGAAAACATTTAAGACAGTTTGCGTTGCATCGCCATAAGTCAAACTCAATAATTCGGATATATAATAAAAATAGAAATAAAACGACTTCAATTATATTTTAACACGATATATCTCTTTTATTATGTAATTACAAAGAGAACATTATGTTATAACAAAATAAGTTGAGGTGTAGCAAAATTAGATATGGATGTGCTTTTGAATTTCTTATATAACCTTTATTATTTATCTCAGTTGTTGGGACTACACTGACACTTAACCTATCTTTATTCCGATGCCCACTTGGTTAAACCTTATTCCGATGATACGCCTCTCTTTGTCTATGCAAACAAAGTAGACCCAGATCAGACGGCTCCTATATGAGCCGTCTAATCAGGGTCTGCTCTGTTTGCTTATGTTATAATATAGGCATAATTGTATAGTTTCTGCCTAAGCTAACATTTCCGGTGTCCATGTGCTATCATGACAAATTAATCTAATTAATATTAATGACGTCATTATTTCTTATATGAATATTTATGGAGGAAAGGTTTACTATTGCCTAAAATGATTGATCCAATCGGGAGTAGTCCAAATTAGCAGTAAGGTAAACGTTAAACCAAATATTGAATGAAAATACGGTAATCGTTTCATTAGTGTTACAAGTGAACTGCAAACGGTATTTATGTAAGTCCGGATCATTACAAGAGTCACCAGAACGTGTTCCGGTTGCTCATTCATACGTTCGTGTAAGCTCGAGCATACACCCATAGTCCGTGTGCTGGAAGACAAGCGCTTGGAACACATCGTCACTTCCTGTTTAGGACGGTATAAATACTGCATCCTGCAGACAAATTGACAGTCTGGGACTGGGTGCCGAGGGATGAGAAAGATTAACTACTCCAATAGGTTTTCGATATTCAGGAAGTTTTGGACAGTTTCATGACACGATGGTTGTGTTTTAAATAATATTTGGCCCTCTTGAACGAGCAGCCCGGATAATTGGTACTCATTCCTCATAGACATTGTGCTTTTCCATGGGAAACAAAACACCTTGAACACAAAACACACATAGGTCACTATGAGAGATCAATATTTCTTACATCAACATTCATCAGGAAAAGGGTTAAATCAGTACAGTAAAATCCCATGTAAAACGGATGGTAAAACTGGTATAAATGCCGGTCTGTTAGATAAATGGAAGCTGTATAATGCAAGATGAAAATCATACAGAAAGCTCCCAAAGGCATTTTCTGCATGACTTTAATTCATCCTGCATTAAGAAAAAGGCAATTCGATATGTGAGCTATGCGTCTATGAAGTATGTGTGCTATTTAAGCATGTACAGTATGTAGTATGTGTGTTATTTGATACATTGCTGTATCAGTTGTGATAATTACAACCGGAATCCAATAAGAGTCAATTCGTTCTTTGTTCTAACAACTAAAACGGAAATCATCTGTCGCAGACGGTGTTATTTGCAACATCTGTCAACTGGGTTGCACATGTCTCCTGAGACACACATTCCAGGTTACGTTATAAATGTTGGATACATTGCTATGTTGGTTGACAACATGTTGGTGGTAAACAGATTCGCCTTAAAATGTGTTCTTTAATTTGTTCTTTACTATAAATATGATAAAATGAAATAATAAAATAATTATGAAATCCATCAAATGGAACCCTAAAATGGAAGTACAGTCATTCTGATATATATGCACATGTAACGTACGTCGTTGTGGAACAAAACACATCCACCATCAAACAGTACTACAATAGAGACTCGTTCAATCGACCACGTGATTTATTAACACAGGAGACTGTAAAATGAAGTGTTTGCTAATGTAAGAGAAAAGCTGATACAAACTGCTGCTATAGCAACATCTCTGTATTACGTTTGTCCTGCATTAAGCCACCACCTGTTATGAATAAATGAGAATTATACTGTATGTGCGTTATCGCAGAGGGACTTGACTGTATACGAATTGAATTAATCAGGAAAAGGAGTGAAATATTACGCTTGAAATCAACATGTTTGTGGAAACCAAATCATTTATCATAGATAACTTATTTGAATTACAAGAAATACTGAATTCCTATGAGACACGCATTCTATAGGAACTGTTTACACATTCAGTGCACCTCTTACACATGGGGTTTTATAGTATATGCTATCAACATACGAATGTGGCGTACTGCTTAATCCTTAACGTGCTAAATAAATATGTTTGTCAAAACTCTGATCTTATCTGTACAACGTTTTTACTTACGTCTGATTCGTACGACCGTTTGAGAAACTGTTGCCCAAGTGTTAAACATGGGCCCTGATTAGACGTCGAGTTACTCGGCGTCTCATCTGTATCCAGGCTGTTTACAGGTGTGGATTCAGGATTTCAGATTAGGGAGGAGGGTGCGTAGAAATGTTTTTGGAAAGGGGTGCGTAGATATTTATGTTTGATGACATAAATAAATACAGTAAAACCTCTCTATAACGGCCACTAAATTACATCAAGTATTGTGTGTTAATGACAGGTGGCTGCTTAAAGCAAGGTGAACGTAAAACAGAATGCTCATATAGGAGCGTTCTGTTTTACTTTCACCTTGCTTTAAGCATCCACCTGCCCTTAATACTAACTAATTAACACAATTTAGTGGCCGTTATAGAGAGGTTTTACTGCAAAATGTTTGTAATACATGTTGAAAAAGAGCGTAATTGGGCGAGGTAAATAACAAAAATCAGATTAAATCAATGTTTTATTTTTTTTGTAGATCTACATTGTAGATCTAAAATGTTACTCAATAAGTTTGGTTGGGCAATTTTAGGGGGGGGGGCGTACGCAGGCTCCTGGTTTACAAATACGAGTCAGAGCACGCTTTGCACGAAAATAGTGAAGCGTTGACAGACATACAGCCGGTGTTATCTAGATAATGTTAAATGAATGGTAATTCAATGTCAGATCTGGCGGACCTATGCATCTGCGAACGGTTGCGTTATTTGAATCTGCATTGATGTAGCCACCTACAATGCGACGGCCAGGGCTTGTTGCATTCAAATACTAAAATCGTCATTTCTCCACCAAACCCTATGTTGTAACCACTCTTTAGAATGGTCTCGTAGAGACGATTCGAAAAGGGGGTAACACCATAGGGTATAGCGGAGAAATAAAGAAGTTATTCTCGAAAATGTTTTAATGTACGCATCCTATCTGGACCTCTGTTTATGCAAACAATAAAAATACAACAAGTAGCACAATGTGTTACCCAAACTGTTTGACAAATCATGTACGTTTTAGAGAGGAACACTTGAAAGCAAGTTCATTTTGAAGCTTAAGCAGATGCCATTGTTCGCAGACGAAACGTGTTTTGTACCAAAACGTTAAAGCATTGCTTTGATAATTCACAATATTGACGCTACATGTGCTTTACGTGTACATGTTATTAGACACGTATAACAAACTTTCCAGATTAATTCCCAGTCCGATGGTGACAAACTTAACCAATCAATGTCTGCTCGAATTTGGATCTGGTGCAATTTAGACCAATTCCGATCCAATTAACCCTTTCACCGCCAATGTGGCAAAACTGCACCACGACAAATAGAGCAGTCCCAGATCAGACGCCGCCTTTTCAAGGCGGCGTCTGATCAGGGACTTCACTTTTTGTCTCAAACTCTATTTCTATATCTGTGCTTTACTCCTTTGATATTTGCATTTATTTATCTCATTTCCTTATTTTACCAAATGATTTAACAAACGACGACAATTAGAAATTTGGCGCCGAAAGGGTTATGCCTTTGAGAAATGTTGACCGAGGGCCGAACAGCATGCATGTGCCGTGCTGACCACCTAGTTACCCGGCGTCTCATCTGGATCCTAGCTATTTGCAAATGCGAGTCAGATCGAGGAGTGTCGAACATAGATTAATACAGTAAAACCTCTCTATAACGGCCACTAAATTGTGTTAATTAGTTGGTATTTAGGGCAGGTGACTGCTTAAAGCAAGGTGAAAGTAAACAGAACGCTCCTATAGGAGCGTTCTGTTTTAGGAGTGTTCTGTTTTACTTTCATCTTGCTTTAAGCAGCCACCTGCCTTTAACACAAAAAATAATGGCCGTTATAGAGAGGTTTTACTGTAGTTCAAATAACTAAGTAGCAAAAGACAATAAAACGTATGGAAAGCCTGGGAGAAAATATATATTAAGTATGTCCTTGTATTTCATTTAGTCCCGAAATAACAGTCCATAAATAAGATTTGTTATGCTTCTTCACTCTTATATAGATTTGAATAAAATACAGTAGAACCTGTCTTTAGCGGTCATTTATTCATTTAATATAAGATTCTCAAAAAATGTGGTTGCTTAATGCACGCGGAAGTAATACAAAAAGCGCCTATAGGAGATGCATACATTGCTTTGGATCTTTATTAAGCTACCAGCTGCCTTAACCCTTTCACCACCGTATTCGCATAAATGCACCACGACAAATAGTGCAGTCCCAGATCAGGTGCCGCCTTTTCAAGGCGGCATCTGATCAGGGTCTTCACTATTTGTCTCAAACTCTTCTTCTATATCTGCGCTTTATTCCTTTGAAATTTGCATTTATTTATCTCATTTCCTTATTTTACCCAAATGACTTAACAAAAATTGCATTGCAGACGACAATTAGAAATTAGGCGTCGAAAGGGTTAAGGATCAATAAATAAACCTATGATCGATGAGTTACTCGGCGTCTCATCTGGATCCAAACTGTTTGCATATGTATTCAACCATCCGCCCATAGCAGGCCAAAGGTTAAATGTGAGTCTACGTTTACTGAATATCAAAACACAGATGCGTATTTGTCTTCAAATTAATCTAGTTTGCTAAGTAGGCAGGATGATGTTCACTAAACCACTGTGTACAATGTTTCCATTGTTGGTGTTCAATAATACATTGGTTCACTTTTCCCCAATATCAACTATAGTACAGTAAAAAACTCTCTATAACAACCACTAAAATTACATAAAATATTTTGTATTAAATGCGGGTGGCTGCTTAGAGCAAGGTGAAAGTAATACAGAACGCTCCTATAGGAGCGTTCTGTTCTACTTTCACCTTGCTTTAAGCAGCCACCTGCCCTAAGTACCAACTAATTAACACAATTCATTGGCCGTTATAGAGATGTTTTACTGTAACATATATTAACAATTGTCCTGTTATCGCTTCCTGACTAGCATTAATTCCAAACAACTTGGAGCCAGAATAGCTCGGGTGTCTCATCAGGCCTATTGCATATGCATAGAAAGGCGTACTTATTGAGTAAAGGGATAACCCGCTGTTTGACACTCGGTCAATATGGAGTAAAGGGATAACCCGCTGTTTGACACTCGGTCAATATGGAGTAAAGGGATAACCCGCTGTTTGACACTCGGTCAATATGGAGTAAAGGGATAACCCGCTGTTTGACACTCGGTCAATATGGAGTAAAGGGATAACCCGCTGTTTGACACTCGGTCAATATGGAGTAAAGGGATAACCCGCTGTTTGACACTCGATCAATATGGAGTAAAGGGATAACCCGCTGTTTGACACTCGGTCAATCGATAACTCGCTGTTTGACACTCGGTCAATCGATAACCCGCTGTTTGACACTCGGTCAATCGCTTCTTAACCTTTAGCTTGCTTAACATTGTTTTGTTTGTAGAAAATGTCATCGATTCCAGTTGTCACTGTTAATTTATCTTGCATTTCTTTCCAAGAGCAAGATCAAGGTATCAAACAGTTTGGATCCTGATGAGACGCCGAGTTACTCGGCGTCTCATCTGGATACAAACTGTTTGCAAAGGTAATCACTCATCCTCCCGCAGCAGGCTAAAGGTTAAAAACTTGTAAAAATTGAATGGATCGAAAGCCGTGCAGACAGTTTTCCACACATAAGTGCTCCTTTCTACGCCGTTGCAAACAGAGTAGACCAAGATCAAGCGGCTCCGGTTTGCTTATGAAACAACATAGACATGATTCTACAGTTTCTGCCATGATCTAAAACCCCGTGTCCATTTGCCATTATAATTGCTACAATTCAATATGCATCGTGCCATTATTTCTCATATGAATATTCATGAAAAAAGAGTTAAAGGCTATGATACAGATAAAAGGCTATGAGCGAGGACTATATCTGTCTAATAAACCAGATGGGGTAACCTAATTATAGCAATTTTCTTTCATTATATACTTCTGATACGATTTCTAGAGAATGGAGTATTTATGCACTGCTGTCTCTAAATAAAGCACTGTTGAAATGTCTGAATTTCTTTCAGATAAGTCACGGAATGAATTAATCATTTCAACCCAGGACATGCATGTATTGTATTTTGTAAACATTTTAGACTCATATTAGAGTTACCCTATAGCAGTGTTTAAATCCTATAGTAGGTTTAACCCTTTCGGTGCCGAATTTCTAATTGGCGTCTGCAATCCAAGTTTGTTAAATCATTCAGTAAAATAAGGAAACGAGATAAATAAATATAAATTTCAAAGGAATAAAGCACACATATAGAAATAGAGATTGAGACAAATAGTGTAGTCCCTGATCAGACGCCGCCTTGAAAAGGCGGCGTCTGATCTGGGACTGCACTATTTGTCGTGGTGCATTTATGCGACTGCGGCGATGAAAGGGTCAAGCATGCATACTGAGTGGACTCTTTAGATAAACACTGTCAGGCTATTCCATTCCGATTATTCAGGAATGAAAAGGTGTTAATACCATTGGATGTTGCTGTAAACGTTTTGCTCCGTTGATGTTTGTCATTCTTATGCTAATAGTGTTTCGTATTCGATCATGGGTAGCATAACAATATATATATAACATTAGCAAATGAATGTGCTTAAAGCCATAGTCTCTACTTGTAACGTGGCTTAACAATGGCTAACTATTGCATACACCACTTTTGTATATATTATAAAGAAGTATATCGCCAGAAAAGCAATTAAATTAAGGTCTAATGCTAAGTTGTTTTTAAAGACAGATGGATGCTTCATTCATTCCCTCCTAGACTAGTTTAGACACAACCTCTTTGAAAAAATCTACCAAAAAGGAACATTAACTACAGAAAAGGAGAATTTCAGAATTGTGTAGTTTTGAAACCATTATGATATATAGATCATTTGCTCCTATGGAACAAATGCTCTATTTATCACAATGGTTTCAAAATTGCCTTTTACACTGGCGCCAAAATGCATCACTAAGAAGGAATGGGTTAGTGCAGGACGATAGTTATACAGAAAACCCGCACAGGAGCGTTCTGCCTTACGTTCGTCCCGCATATATGCTTTTTAGATTCCCGTGCTATTAACCCTTCTCTTGCTGAATTTTAAAATACATTTCTCCTTCTTTACCCATGCCCTGTTGTATAATTACATACATGCTCACTGTGTACAAGTATTTCGCCGTGCAATCACAGCTGTCGAGTGCACTGGTTGCACAATCAACTTGTAAATAGTGCAGACCCTGATGAGACAGCTCCTGCAGGAGCTGTCTCATCTGGGTCTTCACTATTTACAGGTAGGTATATTGACGCGATAAGCAAGCGAAGGGTTAATGCTGTAGTCGCTGTTGGCAGGTCCAGCTGTATATTGTCATTTACATATCAAACAATGGGGATAACAAAGCAAAGTATGACAAGAAATAAGTGATGGGGTTTTACTGAAATGACTCGATAAACCACAAATAGTATTCATGACTGACGTAGTCTGACACTTCAATATATCACTCTGTAGGAGTTACCGACTACTATGAGAAAAGTTTTGGTTTCGAAACTGGTTAGCATGAATTATACTAATGGCTAGTATGTATATATACAGTTAAACCCCGTTAACTCGAATTTTGCGTGGAGAAAATTTTATAACTTTTAGGCAGGTGGCTGCTTAATGCAGTGTGACGCCATGCAGGACGCTCCTAGAGGTATTTTCTGTGTGACTTTCACCCTGCATTAAGCTACAACCTGTCTTAAAGCCCAGTAATAATACTTGTTTTAGAGTTCCATTTATCAAGCTTTTACTGTGCTTTGACATATTTACACTATTACTCTCATATATTAACCCTGAACCAACTGTGAACATACAGGGTTGGTATAGATGCAATTTTGACTATTCCCGATTCGATCAAGTGTTTGAAAACTCTTTGAGTAAGTGCCAAAGAGCTATGATCCCGATGAGATGAGTTCTAGGCATCACTTCTGGTTTCAGACGGTTTGCAGATGCTATTTAGACGGTTTGCAGATAAATGTTAGGTAGTCTAAAACGACAACAACAATATATAACGGTATTGACTGAATCCCGGACACAGCTCCAATAAAAACAGGTTTTGTTTGGTTTGTCCGACAGACGGAATAATCATTCTCGATAAGCGTTAACTACCAACACGGGGATTGTTAATGTGCCAATGGTACAAGTTGTCTGTCTAGGTGTATACAATTGTAGTTCTGCTTGATGCATGCTAGAGACATTGTGCTTTTGCGTCACCAGCTGCTACTTGAACTGCCATAATTATCCTGAGTATTGGGATAGTCAAATATTTCAGATTGAACCCTTTCCTCCATAGGCTATTTTTAGACCCAAGCTCTTTGAATAAATCTACCGAAAAGGAGCATTAACTAGAGAAAAGATAATGCTCTATTTTTCACAATGGTTTCATAAAGTGACTTTTACAGAGGCTTAGAAAGGCGTATTTATGGAGGAAAGGGTTAAATAAAATGGCTCCTTAATTGACAATGTGATCAGGGTTTTCACAATTTCCTATTACGCCAATCGTATTTAAATATACATAAAATCGTCCAAAGTGACTTATAGATGCAAAATAGTCTAGAGAATGGGTGTGGGTTTGGGATCGGTGTGGGTGTCTGAATATTTGTGGTAATTAGGGTATTTACTGTATTGGTCTTAGTCACATGGGGATTTATAAGGGAAAATAACATATTTTTCGAAGATGTTTGTTTAAAGAGGAAGTCCCTACAATGAACGCATATTTTCAATAATATCATAAAACTTGGTATTTGTTATGCTCAATCATTATTATGAAGATTGTCAATTTGAACTTATATCGAACAATGCCCCTTTGATTCAAAATAAATCGATTCATCAATACTTGTAATTTTTGTTCTACAACAAAGTATTATCGGCCTTTTCCGTTCATATTTTCCGCGTATTGCCGATGATCACCCGATCCCTCCATTGTTTATGTAACAGCTTTTCTCGGAAGTAGTCGGAGAGACTCGAAAACCTCGAACAGATAGGAAACTAAAACTCAACCCGAATAAAACTGAAATATCGGGTTAAACATCGGGATCGTCGATATCAAATACATGGATGTTTTGCCATTTTCAACGTTTATTTGATAGCTTTTCTTGAGATATACTTTTCAGCATATATACAAATGAGTTTTGTATTTTTTTAGGTACATATGTATTTCTAAAACGCGTCGAATGTAGGGACCTCCCCTTCAATCTGTTTCCGCATGAATGTATAATAAATAGACATAGCTGCTATTTCTACGATATTCGGAACACGCTTATTCTGCTCTGGAAGTTTGGTGTACACCACTAATTGGTTCTATAATTCTAATAAGGGATATGTTGGTGATAAATAATAGCAAGAATATATATTGACCAATCAAATGTTTCAAGCTATATACATAATATACATGTATGCACTACCTGATGTTAGATTTAGTCACAATATGACTGGGAACATGATTGAGAAGGAACTCGTACTCATCTTGGCGTCTCATCTGAAGTCAGTAAAAAAATTAACCTATCAGAGATTAACCCTTTCCCTGATGAATATTCATATAGGAAATAATGACGACATAAATATTAATTATTTTTTTATAACGGCATATGAACACAGGACATTTTGACTCAGACAGAAGCTGTAGAATCAGATCTTTATAACATCATAAACAGAGTAGACCATTATCACACGGCTCCTATAGGAGCCGTCTGATATGGGTCTACTCTGTTTTGAGATACGTTAAAATGCGCTTACATAAGGGAAATGGCTAGTCAGAAACTATTTTATAACAGGCTAAGGGTTAAGAACCAGGAATAAGGCAAACATTCGGGAGGTGTTAGCGTTGGGAAATCATACCATAACCCTTTCCCTCATACGGACGACTTTTGACGACTCTATAAAAGTCACTTTGTGAAACCATTGTGAAAAATAGAGCATTTGCTCCTATAGGAAACTATTGTCTGAAAGTAAATGGTTTGGACCCTGATAAGATACCGAATTACTCGGCATCTCATATGGATCCAAGCTGTCTGGATTTGAAATTTCAGTTGCGGATTAATGCAACATGGAAAGTCATGTATGTGAACATTTAATCAAGTGACCTATTCGTTACATGTTTTATATAAATAAAGAAAGTCATAGATCTGGTCCCAGTTTCACGAACATTTTTAAGCAATTACTTAATATCAGGCTTAACTTATTAGGGATATTACACTTATATTTAAAGAGGATATGTCAAATTATTTTATCTTAACAGAAACCTTAGATATATTTTGTTATGTTTTTGAATAGAAAATACCGGTTTTTGGAAGGAGCAGCTAGTTAAATCCAAAACGAATTTGTCTATTAGAAATTCTTAAATATTGGTTTTGCTTTAGATCACATTCAGTTATTATCAAGTACTATATTTGTTCTTAATATGATAATGGAGCAAACCCCTTACCCCTTTTTGTCACAATAAACACTAAAAGTTATGCAAAATTATGCTCTTGTGATTTTTTAAATAACAGGCTTAGTTAAGTAATTACTTAAGAATGTTCGTGAAACTGGAGCCAGTATGTATACTGTAATCGCGGAATTGTCTCGCCAGTGATTGACACAGCAACAAACGTGTCCTTTTTCTAACACTGTGGTCTCATTGGTAATAATGGGCCATCTATTTAAATGCTTTTTCTGCTATACAATATAACCAGTCTTAAGCCGCCATTCATGTATTGAACTTAACCCTTCTCTTGCTGAATTTTGATATACAATTCACCGTCCTTACTCATGCCCTGTTGTATAATTACAGATATCTTCACTGTGTACACATATTTCGCTGTGCAATGACTGCTACGGAGTGCGCTGGTTGCACAATCAACTTGTAAATAGTGCAGACCCTGATGAGACAGCTCCTGCAGGAGCTGTCTCATCTGGGTCTTCACTATTTACAGGTACGTATATTGACGTGAATAGCAAGCGAAGGGTTAAGTGTCTTAAAAAGTAGGCGA
The DNA here is from genome assembly GCA_963576725.1 of Azorinus chamasolen. Classification (NCBI taxonomy): domain Eukaryota; kingdom Metazoa; phylum Mollusca; class Bivalvia; order Cardiida; family Solecurtidae; genus Azorinus; species Azorinus chamasolen. Next base: position 90,625,978 of record OY755239.1, on the reverse strand, counting down.
TTGCTTAATGCAGGACAAAGGTAATACAGAAAGGTCCTATATGAGCTTTATGAATTACTTTTGACGTGTATAAGCCTACCACATGCCTTACGGACCTATAACCTGTCAGCTTTTTGATGGCCGCTTAACCCTTTCCCTTATGTAAGCGCATTTTGACGCATTTGCAAACAGAACAGACCAAGATCAGACGACCCCTATAGGAGCCGTCTAATCACGGTCTGTTCTGTTTGTTTATGGTGTAATATAGATCTGATTCTACAGCTTCTGCCTGAGCCAACATGTCCTATGTTCATACGCAATTTTAAAATTAATAATCTAATTGATATTCATGACGTCATTATTGTCTACTTGAATATTCACCAGGGAAAGGGTTAAGACAGGTTCTACTGTTTGTTGAAAGGCTATCATTGTCTTAAAATCGCAAGTTGAACACATTGTTAAATTGGAAATAAAGAAATTTGCGGATTAAGTATTTACTTCATAGATAATCATTGCATATCCTCTTATTATGAAAATTGATTGAACAATATTTAGTTTATATTGCTATATAAAATAAGTGAATACAAAGCTCTAATTTCAAATAATAGATAAAACGTCTAATATATTCTTTAAACAAACACAACGGACCCTGTTCAGACTATCGGATCTGCGTTTACTCCCTTGGCAAACGTATCGAAGTTAAGATAAAGAGTTTTAAATATATGCATGTATTATAATAGTAGTCTGTTTTGTACATAAATTAGCTATAACCTTCCAGGGTTATTGTTTAACACCGAGCTATAATAATATGTCGATACTTACATTTAAATTAGTATAAAGGCCGAGTAATGGGGTTCATTGTCGTTTCCTTGTGGAAGAAAATAACAGTACCGTATCGAAATATAGTTCACCTTTACGTCTTCACTGAACATATCTGCTATAAAAGTAATCCAGACCCTACGTAGGGTAATTCCAGATTGAATATGAGATACAAAAAATAAAAACAAAAAGCTAAGGACCAATTTCAAACTGCCGCTGGTGTAAAATTATCTTGGTAACAGGCTTTCTGTTGCTCAACCCGTATGCCATTTGTTCCATTAATTGCATTAATGCAATTAGTTTCATTAGTTTCCGCCTGAAATGATCCCATCGAGTACACTTCATAAAGGCATATTCACGCGTTGTATATTTCTCGGTTCATCTTGTATAGCATCCAACCCAAATGTTTTATTTGATACAAACAACCACTAGAATTATCAGAAGTGTCCGATTAACTATGTTAGTACGATCTTATGAGGGGTGTATAGCTTTATTATTTCCCAGTTTACATATCATGACCAAAAAATAATAATAATGCTATTTAATAGAAATATTCGAGAAAAAAAGAAACAAGAACAAGGAGGATTTGTGCTTGCTACCAGCTCATTGTTGCAGTGCCCTAAATCCCAACTCATTCATTCATCGAACGGGATTATGTTATACATTGTATTTTTTACCCGTCAGATATAATTTTCGGATTCTGATTGGCCGCCTTACCGGGTCGCTCAGGACCGTACTCCCCGACAAGAGACGGAGTGTATGAGATCGATTTAATTTCTCGTTGGCGGCCATTTTACCTCTCTATCGCTTATTCCGGGCACCCTATCTCAATTTGTTATTTCTTTATCAATCGTTGTTAAAACAATCCACATAAATGCGGTTTATAGTTCAAAATGATAAGGTATCAAAAGACAAAGCTTACGTTCGTTGTAATTTTTGACATTTAGGCTCTAGATCTAGTCCTGCATAAGCCGGAATGATTTTCCCTCTTTGCCTGCGCGATGACAGGCCGAGGGTAGTACTCTTTGATGGTATACTCTTAAACTCGGATACGGGATGAGCTTACCAGACTCATGTACATGTGTTACCTTTTTCCTGTCGTGCCCTTAACGGCTTACCTGCAGGTGCTCTGACTTCAGCAAAGTCATTGAGTACATATTTGACGGATTGTCACAGTTATTATGCTATGTTTTACATGTTGTCCTGTGTTCACCGTCGTCTATGTTGTGGGTAAGTCCGGCGGGGATACCTTTATTTACACTATTTGTAAAGCTAGGGTGACTTTGAGAGAAGTGTGAGGTTAGGACGTCCGTAAACCGGTTTAAACCCCCAGTGGTGTTTTTGCTGCTGACCGTGCCAAGGCGGTACTCTCTTTGTCATTCTTCCTTTTGTTTGCCTTACGTCTTTGTGCTTGTGATTTTGTTCATGTGTGGAGTGTTTGTCTCTAGTTCTTGTGTGTCTGTTGATGTTTTCTGTGTTTATCTCGTGTGTGAGTGTGCGTTTGGGTGTGTGGTTGTGTGTGTGTGTGTGTGTGTGTGTGTGTGTGTGTGTGTGTGTGTGTGTGTGTGTGTGTGTGTGTGTGTGTGTGTGTGTGTGTGTGTGTGTGTGTGTGTGTATGTGTGTGTGTGTGTGTGTGTGTCATGCTGTCTATTGGTGTTTTGGTGGTGGTTGCGTCTTGTATGTGGCTTTGCCTGCTTGACGTTACTACTTTTCCATTTATGGTATCGTCTGTCAACTGTAAACAACGACGAACGATATGCTTCTCACAGCGAGAGCGAAATTGATTAGCCTGGTGCCGAGACACACGAGAAAAACAAAGAAAACAGCCTTCAATCTGTCAGGAAGAATACAACAACCCAGCCGGCTGCGCATATGGCCTTGTCCAGTGGTTGCAAATTTACCGATGTATACCCTATCAAATTGCCGTGTAAGTAATATCGTGAACTCGAGTGAAAGTTATTTGTGTCATATCTTGACGTCCGTAAACCGGTTTAAACCCACATTGGTGTTTTGCCACTGACCGTTCCAAGGCGTTACTCTCTTTGCCACCCTTACCTTTATGTTTTGTTTTGTCTACGTTCGTGTGTGTTTGTTGATGTTTGAAATGTTAATATATTGTGTGTGCGTGTGAGTTTAGTTGCGTGTGTGTGGTTGTGTGTGCATGTCACTTATTTTATATCGATGTTTTGGTGGTGGTTGCGTTTTGTGTGAATTTCCAAACCGTTCCAAGGCGGTACTTTCATCTCCCCCTATGTTTTGTTTGTTATGTCTTTGTGCATCTCTGTGTGCCTTTTGTATGCATGTACGTCTACTGATTTTCGTCATGGTGCTGTTCCGGCGGCTGTGTGTTTTGTATGTGGTGTTTCCTGCATGACGCATACATATACTTTTACTACTTTGCATATGTTTAAGTTCTATTTTCGATAAGCAAACTAGAAGCAATGTTGTGAAGTTATCTATTATCGCACTAATGCGGGTCTTTCTTGCATGTAAATCTGAAACTTGAGTTAAAAAGAAATGGGAACCATTTAGGCAGGCGTATGTTTAATTCAGATGAGCTTTTTGCCAAACATTTGCCCTGTACCAAGTTGCCACCTGTCTTAAAGAAAGATACTAAATACATATGTAAGTGTTCAAATTCGCATGACTCTCGCCCTGCATAAAATAGCCATCTGCCTAAAATGACCAACATTCTCTTTTATCGAAGTTCCTGTTTAGATTGATTTTACTGTATATTCAAACACGTTTCTTATTTATGATGTACACATATTTTGATAATAATAATAATCAGTATCGTTGTTATTACCCGTCAGATACAATTATCGGTTTCTGATTGGTCACCTTGCCGGGATGTACGGTTCCGTACATCCCTGCAAGGGACTGGACGTACAAAATCGATTTAGTCATGTTTTCCCATCTCGATTCGATTATTCCCAGATAATCGATAACAGACGCGGTTTATAGAAATTCAAAATATTCAATACTCCAAACATCCTCAGAAAAATCAGCATCCACACAGGTGATATCACTTCGTATAGCCTGCCAACAGGCCATGTAACATATCATCCCTTTTGAAAGTGAAACACTTCTACTTTACTAGTTTTTGTTGCCACAACAGTTTTATATGAGCCTCGCAGCGACCATAAATCAATCCCCCAACAATATTGTTATTATCCCTCTTACAGAAGTTGCAAGTGACACAATTCTGCCTGACTTTTGTTCTATTTATGTATGTTGAATAGAAATGTAAATGAATAATCGATGAATAAGGAACGTTAGAATTTACATATGTGTTTCCATTTAGATTCAATATTACTGACTGGAGGCCATTTTAATCTTACCGTTACCTTATCGGATTTTGCAATTACAGTAAAACCCCACAAATGCGACAACATAAAGAGGTATAATTATGGGGTGCTATATACAGATGGTAGCTTTGATGCAGGACAAAAGTAATGCAGAAAGCTCCAATAGGAGCTTACTGCATTACTTTTGTCCTGCATTAAGCAACCATCTGCTTATAAAGACACACATGTTTATTCATTAAATGGTCGCATTAGAGGGGGTTTTACTGTACTTTTTTGTCGCGTACTAGTTCCAAAATCTCAGATGCAATTACTTGACAACGGACACAGTAAATCGAATGTTAATACGCACTGCATGATTGCGACCCAATATCGAATTTAAACATTGCAACAAAGTTTTACTACTGGTTGAATTAGATATTCCATATGAATCAAACTCTTTAGAGTGAGAGTGGTCCCGTACTTCATTCTCAGTTTTGCATTTTCTGGTCCTTTGGGATCACCAGGTTCGATAGTTTTAGTTATGAAATTTGAATACCGTTTTGCAGTATGTACGGGCTTGAGTAGTGATTACCATCTTATAACTTCTCATGAACGCATTCAAGAACACCGATTCTGCATTTTCTCTTTTCGCATTGCTGCTTTTGGTTTCGAAGGATCTCCCTGTTTCAGAATTTATTATTCGGTTTCATATGTTCAATGATATTATGCTGAACTTAGAAATACTATATGTGTTTATACTGACAGCTTCTAGTGAATCTATATATGTAACCTGCTCACCGCATTAACTCCGTCGCTGCCAAAGTCGCATTTGTGATTACTTATGCAAACAGTTTGGATCCAGATGAGACGTCAAGTAACTTGGCGTCTCAACAGAAGTAAATTGTGTGTTACTGTTACAATGTTATGAAACAAAAATAAGAAAAAAATGAAACAGAAAAATTGAAGCAGACGACAAAGTTTGCAGACGACAAAGGTTGGCAGCAAAAGAGTTAAAGAGTTGAATATGTAAATACCTCAAATACATTTATGTCTGATGCAAATATTTTGCACATTGCAGATGGAATATCTGTAGATAATTAAAGTGTAGACACGCCGTTTTCTATAGTTTGCACGCATGTTGTTTGGGTTTAAAGACGTCAGTGAAGTTGTAAGTCAATACAATTAAGTAACCTTCGAATTCTCCCTGGAGAGCAAACCGAGTTGTGTTTGCCAGACATCATTGCAGGCTATTTGATCTATTTGATTACCAAGCAGACCTGTTCTAGCGAAAGTACTACATGTTCCTATTTTAAAAACTAGCAATAGTACCAGGTTTAACGTTTAGGAACGAGGTAATCAATTGATATAGTAACTATGGATTCAAAATCACACTGCTAGTTCACTGATTGCACTGGTAGGGATATTTGGTTCAGTTGCATATCGTGAGTTTAACACATTCTGTTATTTTACATTCATGAACGCTGATGTGTTAGCCGTTACTTGTGCAGTCTGGTGGGAAACGTTTTGCATTTCTCATTCGGCGACGATGGGATAAATGTAAGGTTGGACACGTCCCTGAAACATGGTCGAAATCCATAGCGGTAGTTTGGCCACTGGGGTTGGGCTCCTGTCGTCACCCTACCCATCCCGTTTATCGTGTAATAGTTCGTCATTTTCAAACATGGATGTGTGAGAGCGTGGTATGCGTGTATAGCTGTATGTGTGTGGCATAAATGTATGCGCGCACTTCACGTGCTGTGACGTAGTGCTTCTGGAGTTCCTTCATATTATTCATCTTTAGCTGCCACGTAACCTGTTTAGTGGTGCAGTGTTCTGGATTGCAGCCCATATAATTCAATATAGGAGAGACCTATACCCAGCCGAACCAATATAAAAAAATCAGAAAGACGTTTAATGGTCTTATATATAGTGTTTTGCCACTGATCTTTTCAAGGTGGTACCCTCTCTGTCACCCTTACTTCTATGTCTGTCTTGTGACTTTGTGTCTTTGTACTTGTATGTTTGTTGTTGGTTTTTTTCTCACGTGCGTGTTTGTTTGCGTGCGTTCGCGCGCTCGATGGTGCGTTTTGTGTCTCGATTATTTTCCATCGATGTTTTAGTAATGGTTTCGTCTTGTGTGTGGCTTTTCCTGCTTGACTGTATCACTTGTTTCATTTACTTTTATGTCCGTCATCATGTCAATATGACAATACAGTGAAATCTCGATAACTCGAACTCGGATAACTCGAACAAAAAGTTCAGTCCTTCCAAAACTTAAAAGACAGAATTGCTTTAAAATGTTTCGCTACAGATGTCTAGAAACACATGTGATAACTTAATACAGGTCTAAATTAATGCTGAAAGCTCCTACAGGACCGGGCTTTCAGCATTACTTTAGACCTGTATTAAGCCGTGACCTTGATAAATCGTTCAGATAAGAAATCGGATTGCTCGAACTCCTGTTCTCTCGAACTAATTTTACGACCCCTTGAAGTTCGAGTTATCGAAGTTCAACTGTATCTAACCGTGTGTTTTTTCTATGGTTAGTAGACCAGAAAGAGTTCTGAGGAGGTTGTGAGTATGTTGGCACACACGCTTCGTTTGTACTGCCGTAGCCTTAAGTGTGGTATCCCTTTAATGACCTTCATTCAGTTTTCGGAAACATTTGTACACTTTGACATTATGCTGTTTTCTATTAGCATTGAATTAGATAGTACTCGGTGTATTTTGGAAGCCTAAGTGATATGGTATCTATCAACTTTAAATGTGTATTCATGCAACACGTTTTGTAAAAAATGTCGATGCAGGACTGTATCATAGCGTCTTGGTTTGCTTGTTAAAAGTACCTTTTAATAATAACCTTTTGGAAATATGTTTCCATTCACGTCTTAAATCAATATGCTAAAATAGTGATTAGACGTTTCTAACCACAATATATTAGAAGACACGCAGACAGTCTGGTCCATTGTAAATGCTGTGATGCTTGGTAGGAAACCAAAACACAATATATGTTGTTTCTAGACTATTATTTTCTTGGTTGTCTGTCGGTATGGTGTCCAAGACATCAAGAACACCAACAAATTCCACAAGGTGTGATAAATTATTTACAATATCCACGTCCGTAAATCAACCTGATTAAATTAAAACACATCTATTTTAGCTTTGCTAGTTTGTTAACGTCCGTATTTCCCTTAAACATGTGCATGTCTGAGGTACAGTGGAGTATTGCAATAGTACAACTATATGTGCATCTGCTTATGAATATAATTATATAAATTGAAGCTTCTTATGTAAAGATAATAAAATCGTGGCCGTGGGTGTAATAATTGTCACTGCACAACTTCGTACCTTATACCCTGTCAAATACTAGAGACACAATTATTGGTAAACCAAATTTAATCATGCAATATTGGTTTATGGGACAATACTAAAACATTTAAATGTGGAGCATATCTAATTTTAAAACTCAGGAGAATCAATGTAATGTTAACCTTCATCCTACCAACTGGGGTCAATTTGACCCCAACGCCTATTTTTATGAAGCCACTTGCAAGATACTGATTCAAAGCTCACGAGGTTTTATGACTTTGTCAATAAACATGGTTTCATCACAAAAATGGGCTTACTGATAGGCTACCACCAGTTTTTAGCAGAATTTCAAACATATTGGTCTGGGGTCCAACCGGACCCCAAAATACAATGTCAAATTGTGAACATTATTTCATATCAGTTTCAATTTAGACATGACTGCATCATATAGAAAAGCCCGATATATAGTTGTTCAGGTTCTGAGGACCATATTACAAGACAAAAATGAATCAGAAATAGTAGGATTCAGATTCTTCAGGCAGTGAAGTGAACCATCTCTGAACCCTCAGCCCTCAGTGATACTGACGTAGTTGAGACACAGATACAGCCTCAACCTGGTGCAGCTGCTGGCAAGGAAGATGGGCACATTGTTTTGTCTAGGGTTCGAGGCTTAAAAAGAGGTCGAGCAAGACGATGTCCAACAAATAGAGTCCGGGGTAGATGTTCGACCCCTTGCTCCACAGCCCAGGCCAACCAGTGCATCGTGCTCAGCAACAAGAACCAAATATCTGTTGTTTTATTTGGAAACTGTGTCGATGGTGCAGCTGTGGCAACTTTCATAGTCTGGCTTGTCAAATTTCCAGAGTGGAAAAGTACTGGAGCTTGGCGTCGAGGACGTACATGTGTATCTTCCTTCAGGACCTTGGAGATGTGTTGGTGATGCCTGATACAGCAACGGGCAGCATCAGCAGTAACTCTTCAGAAGACAATTAGAAAGGTCATGCAGATGGTTGGTGTATGAACTGATGTACCTGCTCATCCTGGAGAAACCCTATGTGACTCCAATAGGAAGAAGTGTGCCATGTGCCCCCGCACTAGCAACAATAATATCCGTGCGATATGCGAAAACATGTAGACGTCCTGTTTTCGCTTAGCATACCGTCCAGCAAACAATCTGCGAACATGCTTGTAGAACTTTTCCACATAAACAAATACATATAGCATGGACTGAGAATTATGAAACTAATCAGGTTTATGGAAAACAGATATTTGGGAAATATGTATAGTTTGGGTGTATACAACTATACATGGGCATGTTTCAGTATTTTCATCCAGTTTTCGTCTTGTTCCGACCATACTTTAGACAAGTTAAGGTCTTGAACATATACACAGTATCAAATTTACCTATTTATATGTTGTGTTTGGCTTAAATCTAACAATTCATACAATTATGTGTGCTTAGTTTTTACTCTTTCTGGCTTCAGTACAGTGTTTTAGGTCTTGGGTCCATATGGACCCCAGTTGGTAGGATTTGGGTTAAAAATATGTTGGTAGGATGAAGGTTAAATGCATTTGCGTGCTCGTTTATTATATGCAATTGATATCTTTATTAAAAATCTATTGATGAACACATTACCACATGATAAATGATGTTCTTAAATATTGAAAAAGCCATATTTTCTGTGAGTCTGGAGTTATCTTGATAGACAATGAGAGACCTTTAACATTTACCATGCATTATTATCAATGAAAAAGTAGTAAAGTCAAGCAGGAAAAGCCACACACAAAACACCACCATCACCAAAACACCGACAGAACGCAATTTATATAGCAATTTATACACATACACATACAAGAGAAAGTCACATACAAGACGCAGTCACCACCATCACATCGACAGAAAGCATATCACACACACGCACGCGACCAAACACACGCAAACACACGAGAAAAACACAGAAAACACCAACAAATACACAAGCACCAGAGACAAAACATGAACAAAACACAAGCACAAAGACACAAGACAAACAAAAGTAAGGGTGGCGAAGAGAGAACCGCCTTGGCACGGTCAGTAACAAAATCACCACTGGGGGGGGGGGTTAAACCGGTTTACTGAATGTCGATAAGGCCGCATATATGGTCCGTTAAAGTAATGTTTGTTAGCGCTAATACACCATGCATCTTAACTTTTTGAAATGAATTAACTGGCGTCTGCAAACAATGTTAAAGGACCCAGATTAAATGACAACAGCGTTATAGAGATGCCATATAACAACGACCATTTCCTTATATTGAGAAAGTGACCTTTTGATACTTTTAAGATGCAGATTTGAATATTTATCAGTCTGATAATATTATTAACAACGAATACACGTATACACATTCACAAATCTTGAAGCATTTACACTTATTTCAGGTAGTAAAATATCTCAGACTTTTGCTAAGCTCTTCACTTGCACTAAACCCAGTGTGATATTAAAATCAAATATTGTGTATTTCCAGGGGCTTCCTCCACATGTAATTAGATGTGCGTCGCAATATGACTGAAATTAGATTGAAGCGACACCACAATACAAATTACATAATATGTTTTCTACAAACACAAATCTAAGTCGAAGAGTTTGGATCTTGTTATTCCACGTCTCATCTAATTCCAAACTGACACACTCGCCCCTGCCTTGGTATGGATTAGCACATCCAATAAATAAGCTTTCAAACACTTTTGAAGGAACCGCCTAATCAGAGTTTGCTCTGTTCGGTTATGAAATAATATAGTTCTGGTTCAACAAATTATATCATGGTCAAATAGCCCGTGCCCTTCATAAAACAAACTTTCTTAACCCATTTGCTGCTACGTGCAATAAGACGTGACATAGCGATTCAATATGTATGTCCAGGTCTGGATTCGGGTCATATCTAAGAGATTAACAAAGGTTATTTTTTCCGGACACGCTGCCTTTGCATGTATTACGATTGCCTTCCAAACCTTTTCGATATGTTATAATAACAGGCCACACAACAATTATTCAGGGTTATTACTTTACACACATATGAAAATATGGAAATAAGGGAAGGGAGAGTTTGTATTTCTCAACACAAATATTTTGCTTTCTTGTATAATCTAAAACAATTTATCTATCGCAAAATACGTTAAACAAACATATTATTATATTCAGTCCATTGCTTAATACTTACAATGTATACCCAATATACTTTTAGGCGAAGCCAGACACAACTTGTCAGAAAAGGTCAGAACAGCATCACTTACATATCCATTACGCTTTTAGGAAAGAGATTATTTATTCTTACAACGCCATTCAATGATTACCCCTTGTTGACAAAATGGTCATGCTGTGCGAGTGAATGAAATCACAATGTGCAACCATCAGCCAAGACCAATACTACACAAACACGTTTGACTCCTTCTAAACATGAATATTCTGATATTTCATTTACTACATGCAGCTTTGACGAACAACGCCCGATTCATAACCCCTGTCGTAGAACTTTCCTGACAAATACACGATACACAACCATTAACTCATTGTTCAAATGTAAGCAAATATCTATATTGACCATGATCTTAATGTTATATACAGTCTATAACAACTTGTTGGAACTGTGTGAAACATATTTGCTGAGATGTCAAAACTATAGAAAATGTTTAAAATAACATGTTTTAAATAGAACAGAAGTCAGACAGAAGGTTAGAAAATGAAAAATGGAAATCCACAGCGACACCGCAATCACAGTTGGATGCGGACTCACATTTACATACATCACCTTCCAATAAATGTTCCTTGTTGCTCAACACTCACTGCCGATTAATTGTATCTCAATGAATGTACACTTAGGATTCTTCTAAACGTGCATGTATGAGCCATGCAGGAAACACAGCATACAAAACACACAACCGCCCGAACAGCACCACGACGAAAAACAGTAAATGTACATGTATGAACAGAAAGGGGAAGATGGAAGAACCGCCTTGGAACGGTCAGTGACACATGTCCATTGGGGTTTAAACCGGTTTAGGGGATAGTCTAACATTGGCTATCGGTTTAATTATAGAACAACAAGATAATTGTTTTGCTCAACACCCGCTACTTAGCATTGCACTTTTTAATTTAAGGATACATGCTCTTTAAATCATGTAATAATACTGAAGGGAGGTGATCCCCCGAGAACAAAATTTGCAACACAAAAAGAGAAAATTGCAGACTCGATTTTATTGAGTCTGTTCATGAACAGTAATTGAAAGTGCAACACTGCTCACGCCCCCTAGCACCGGCTTAAGCGGTATTCAATTTTCAGAACAATAAGTACTGAAATTCATGACCTCGAAGGATCAGAAGGTATAACAACACCGAGAATGAAGTACGGGGCGACGTTTCACGGCCGCCACACAAGCACTTAACACCTGCTGTTGGGAAGATTATAAATTTTGAAGTGAGGTGATCCCCCGAAAGCAAAAATTGCAACACAAAAAGAGAAAATTGCAAACTCGGTTTTATTGAGTCTGTTCATGAGCAGTAATTGAAAGTGCAACGCTGCTCACGCCTCCTAGCACCGGCTTAAGTGGTATTCAATTTTCAGAACAAGAAGTACTGAAATTCATGATCTGGAAGGATCAGAAGGTATAACAACATTATTAATTTATACCATTTCACTATCGAAACTGGATCTTTACCCCAACAATCGATGATGGAACACAGACGATCTGAAATGTGGATTGACATGAATGTTGACTTTTGTTTAGTGTTAACGATATGTACATATTATAATGTGAAAACATGCATAGGAGTTTTTTTTATCGCGCCAGTTATCGATGTAAACGCGTAACTAATCCCCATGGGGATGATCCGAAATCGATTCGGAGTCAGTCGTGCCTTGGCCTGGCCGATCATGTTCTTTCAGTCAGTAAGGCTCGACGTTATTGTCATTCCCATAGAAACGCATGTATATTATTCAGAAATCGTTAATAGTTATCTAACCGTATACTGTATACATTGTATATACTTGTAATTATTTTGTCATGATGTATACAAATGAAAAAGTAGTAAAGTCAAGCAGGAAAAGCCACACACAAAACGCCACCATCACCAAAACACCTACAGAAGTTTGACGCGAGGTGATGTATATCAAACATGGGCATACTTTAACTAACACTAACACCAAGTGCTTCGATCATATATCTCTAATATTATAGCATGGTGAAATGTAATATTATAAAGCCGTTTGATTCGTAAGTTGAATAGACCTTTTAATGTTAGGATTTATAGAATAAATACAATGAAAACCAATTTCTATTGACTGCTTTCTAACATGTCATACACATTCAGCCTTTCTGTCTGTCTGCTTGTTCATGCCGACGTAACTATGGACGCGTCTATTCTTATGAACCATGTGAACCTAAGGATGGCATGCACTTTGGTATCAAGCACTATTAATGCTTATTACACGGCTTAACTGGGTGAACGTAGACACAAACCTTTACGTAAGTACTTTTCAAACATTTACTGTACTTACGATTCTATGGGAATTCTGACGTATGCCTTTGTTCTTATAAGGTATATGAAAAGAGTTACAGGAAATTCAGCCAATTATTGTTGGGAATACATGTATATCTATGTTAATTAAGAGTTGGTTTATATACGCAATGATTATACCATTTGTGTGATTGCATTTGTAATGTGTTCAAATGTTACGAAACGTTGAATGAAATAATTGATGTGTTTTTCAACAAAACTCTTTCAATACCTAATAAAGTGCTTACAAGATAATTAAGACTTGCAGACTTTGTTTTCGTATGTTAATCGAACATGGTACTTGACTTCAACGAGGTCATTGACGTATTATTTTCCAACAAAAACAAACTTAATTGTCTCGAGGGCAATTCTAAACCTGTTCCTAAATACTTTGTACGCTTTAAGTCATTTTTCTAATTTGTCTAAGTAAATTTTAAAGTAGTAATCTTCGAGCTGTAGAAAGTAATAATAGCACTAGAAATACTTCAACTTTACCAACAGCATATTCTCGTACATGCCGAAAAGGTCACATATATTATCCTGATATATATAAGCAATACGACATTTAGCAGTGACACAAACAGTAGCCGACCCCCTTAATGACTCGCCAAAGTATGCTTAGAATTCTAATTTGCATGTATATTTGCACTTTCAAACGATGTGTTATACAGTTCGAAGAGAAACTAGAACGTTCACTTGGTTATATACGCCTGGTAAGAAAACACTTTCTAATAACAATTCAATTTACAGATGAAATGATTATGCTAAAACAGAAATTGAAACACACAATTTACGCCTCGGTATTGTATATTACAGTTTCGTTGCCTCAAACGATTCATTTACAATGCATTAGAAACTAGTAAATGAAGTGAGTGTACACAGGAAAGAAAAAACACACGGAGCACAACTCAGGACAGGTAACGTTCTCTTTTAGTAGCTAGACAAATCTCACCATTGATTTGGTGTTTACCCTTTCCCGAATATATACGCCTCTTCACGCCTTTGCAAACTCAGATTAGATGACCCCTTTAGGGGTCGTCTGATCAGGGTATGTTCTTTTATGTATAATGGTATAATAGATTTGGCTCTACAGTTTCTACCGATAACAAAATCTCCCGTATGCATATGCCATTATAAATGTTCAGCTTATGAATATTCATCATGTCAATTATTTGTTGGCTCTGAATTTACTTTATTTGATTAACCCTTCTCTTGCTTAATTTTAAAATACATTTCTCCTTCTTTACCCGTGCCCCGTTGTATAATTACATATATCTTCACTATGTATTCGCTGTGCAATCACTGCTGTGGAGTGCACTGGTTGCACAATCAATTTGTAAATAGTACAGACCCTGATGAGACAGCTCCTACAGGAGCTGTCTCATCTGGGTCTTCACTATTTACAGGTAGCTATATTGACGTGAATAGCAAGCGATGGGTTAGCGGTTTTCACAGAAAGACTAGATTATAGAGAGATGAATGTAAAACGTTATTTTTGTGTAATAATTGCATTCTAACCGAATAATCGTAGGATTGTCAAGCTGAAATGTATTATACGCATATGTCGAGTCTGCAGATAAGCGAATTTAAGACATGAATGTGATTTTGTTAGATATGCCATTAGGAAACACAATTAACCCTTCTCTTGCTGAAATTTAAAATACATTTCTCCTTCTTTACCCATGCTCTGTTTTATAATTACATATATATTCACTGTGTACAAGTATTGCGCTGTGCAATCAGTGTTGTGGAGTGCATTGGTTGCACAATCAACTTGTAAATCCTGCAGGAGCTGTCTCATCTGGGTCTTCACTATTTACAGGTAGGTATATTGACGTGAATAGCAAGCGAAGGATTAACGATTTTCATAGAAAGACTAGATTATATAGAAATGAATGTAAAACGTTCTTTTTGTGTAATAATTGCATTCTATAATCGTAGGATTGTTAAGCTGAAATGTATTATACGCATATGTCGAGTCTGCAGATAAGCGAATTTTAGACATGTATGTGAAGTGGTTTTGATTGCTCTCCGCCAATCCCTATCTTCTTGTTACTCATTAGAATCGGAGAATCGATTTAAATGAATAGCGGCATGTTTGAGAGACAGTCCTGCTATTTGACACAAACACAATGTTATTGTAAATAAAAGTACAAAAATGAGTCATGCGAGAAACACCACATACAGAACAAACAGTCGCCCGAACAGCAACACAAGGAAACAGCAAAAGTATATAACTATAAAAACATCAAGAGACGCACAAAGACAAAACAAAACACTGTTTAAAGCAAGCTGAATTTAGATCACTATGGTGTCTATATTTTGCTGGAATCAATCGAGTTCGGTATGAAATGTACCCATCATGTGGAAGTGCATTTGAGTTTGAATTATTTCTTTTGCTATTATGTAGTCGCTTTTCCCCGCTGTAACAAAAACTGTCTGACACAGATTATACTTCAAGTTACTCATTCAAGCGTCTGATCTGGATCCCAGCTGTCTGCAAGTCCGAGTCAAATTGTTGCTATCGGGACAAAGGTTAACCCTTTACTCAATAAACACGCCTTTCCACGCAATTGAAAAAAGAGTAGACCCAGATCAGTTGGTGTCTGTCGGCGCCGCCTGTTCCGGTGTCTTATCTGACTGCTAATGGAATAATATATGATATAATTATACAGTTTCTACTATTAACCCTTCGCTTGCTGAATTTTAAAATACATTTCTCTTTCTTTACCCTTGCCCTGTTGTATAATTACATATATCTTCACTGTGTACAAGTATTTCGCTGTGCAATCACTGCTGTGGATTGCACTGGTTGCACAATCAACTTGTAAATAGTGCAGACCCTGAGACAGCTCCTGCAGGAACTGTCTCATCTGGGTCTTCACTATTTACAGGTACGTATATTGACGCGATTAGCAAGCGAAGGGTTATTTTAAAGGCAAACACAATTCCTGATGTTCATGTACCATTATAATGGGACAAAAGTCAAACAGAGAGAAACACGCGCGCAAAAGAACACGGCAGCGAGCATCATCATACCAGACGCAGCTCAATTGCAAGCCAAAACATGACGGAACATAAAACAGTAACCCAATACCTCATAGGCTATTTTTAGATATAACCTCTTTGAATAAATCTACCGAAAAGGAGCATTAACTAGAGAAAAGGAAAATGTTAGAATTTTGTTGTTTGAAACCCTTGTGATAAATAGAGCATTTGCTCCTATAGGAGCAAATGCTCTATTTATCACAATGGTTTCACAAAGTGAGTTGTATGGGGTCGTCAAAAGTAGTCAATATGAGGGAATGGGTTAAACATTAATCATATTCAATAGCAAAGTAGGCTTAATCCAATAAATAAAAGTTCATGTTATCATTAATTCTGACATGATTATCCACGGAGTAAAGCGTTATTATGTCAGTATGTAATTACTTTAGTAAGAAGTCGTGCATTAATGTGTTTATAACACTTATTGTTTTAGGTATGTCAATTGCTGTGAATTCGTACCAATTTATAAACCCACGACTTATATCTAAACAAATGTCAATACCGGCCAGACAAATTAAATGATAAGATATTGTAGTTCCTTTTAATCGTTTCCAATTTATCGTACTGACAAAAGCCAGTGCACATAATAAAAGCCATAAAGGGGCATACTTTTTGTTTGTTCTTTTTGTCATCAGTTAACAGACGTGGGTTTAATGTTTATCTAGCGACATAATAAATAAAAATAACAGAACACTAGACACAGACACAGGCTGCTTATAAACAGAACATTCAGTGACACTGTAGAACGTTTCAAATTAAAATACAAGGGATCTCAGTTCATACTGAAATTCGTTATATGAAATACAATGATTGTCCTGTTCTGATTACCATGGTTATTCATTCTACATACGTCATGATAAGAGTATCGAAGCTAGAGATTGTAGTCTACACATAAACTCTAGAGTGGGGGTCGGAGATTGTCGGTCGCCGTTGAAATATCACATTAACAGGTGAAAACAATGTAATACCGATGAATAGATATAACCGTAACCTTTACTAGAAAATACCAGTGAGAACTGATAACGATACAAACTCTTTATATAAAATACCAGTGTAATCTAGTTACAACCCTAGCTCATAGTGTAAAACACCAGTGAGAACTGATAACGATACTAACTCTTTATATAAAATGCCAGTGTAATCTAGTTACGACCCTAGCTCTTTATATAAATTACCAGTGAGAACTGATAACGATACTAACTCTTTATATAAAATACCAGTCTAATCTAGTTACGACCCTAGCTCATAGTGTAAAATACCAGTGAGAACTGATAACGATCTTAACTCTTAATATAAAATACCAGTGTGAACTGATTTTAAAGTTTACACATTTGAACTGATAACGATCATAACTCTTAATATAAACTACCAATTTGAAATGATATCGATCTTAACTCTAAATGTAAAATACCAATATGAACTGATAATGATCTTAACTCTAAATACAAAGTACCAGTATGAACTGATAACGGTCCTAACTCTAAATTATAAAATACTAGTATGAACTTATAAAGATCCTAACCTCTTGGCATAAATTACTACATGTAGTATGAACTTGACGGGATGTTCCCCGTGCTCCATCTTACGGGGTTTATATATCTCAACTTATTCGTTTTGCTAGAGCTTGTTCATCTATTGACGATTTTAACAGTCGAAATCTCATTTTAACTGAAAAACTGCTTAAGCAAGGATATAGATACCATAAACTAAGAAAAACTTTCTCTACATTTTACTATCGAAATCTCTCGCTTATTGGCAAGTACAAATGTAATCTCAAGGTGCTTCTGCGACACGGTATTTCACATCCTGAATTTTATGGTGATGTGATTTACAAACTTCGTAAAATTATTGGACATACCCATTTTCTCACTTTGTTCATCAAATGTATAAAACAATTCATTAAAAAGGGATATGATCCTGTAGTACTACAACATACTGCATGTTTGGTTGTGAACCCTTTTACAGTTGGCAATCACGCTGGCCTCTTTGCATGTACGCCGACAAGAAAGGTTTAGTACTCTATGAAGGCGACCTCTTAAATCCAGAAATGGAAGGAGAACGTCGGATATCTGTACTATTTCATTTTTGTCGTACCCTTTATTACTTTTCTACAGTTACTCTGTTTGCAGCTCAATCATTGAGTACACTAGCGATAGGTGGATACAGTATGTTCACTTAAATGTTTTTTCGTTATACATGCACTTTACCACTGTATTTGCTGTCGCGGTTGTTGTAGATTAGTCGGAGAGGGGATACGTTTATTTACACTGTTTGTCTTTTAGGCTTGGGATGGAATAAGTGTGAGGTTTGGCGCCCATAAACCGGTTTAACCCCCCAGTGACTTTTGTCACTGACCGTTCCAAGGCGGTACTTCCATCTTCCTCCTATTGTATGTTTGTTTTGTCTTTGTGCGTCTCTTGTTGTTTTTTCTACTTATGTACATTTGCTGTTTCCTTGTGTTGCTGATCGGGCGAGTGTTTGTTCTGTATGTGGTGTTTCCTGCATGACTCATTTTTGTACTTTTATAAAGATCCTAACCGCTTGTTATAAAATACCAGTATGAACTTATAAATATCCTAACCTTTTGTTATAAAATACCAGTATGAACTTATAAAGACCCTAACCTCTTGTTATAAAATACTAGTGTATTCTGATAACGATCATAACTCTTAATATAACACTAATCCCGTACTTCATTATCAGTGTTGTTATATGTTCTGGTCCTTCGGGATCATTAGTTTTGATGTTATTAGTTTTGCAAATTGAATAATGCTTAAGCCGGTGCTAGGGGAATGTGTAGTGTTGCACATTTAATTACTACTCATGAACAGACTCAATAAAACCGAGTCTGCAATTTTCTTTCTTTTTGCATTGTTACCTGTGCTTTCGAAGGATCTCCCACTTTCAGAATTATATCAGTGTCAATTGATAAATATCCTCATTCTTAACACAAAATACCACTGTAGTCAATTAATGATCTTAACATTTTAACCATTTACTCATTGAATATCTATGCAAGAAATAATAACGTCATCGATATTAATTTAATAAATTTTAATAATGGCACTATAAACTAGGGATATTTTTATCATTACAGAACTTGTAGAATCAGTTTTCTATTATCAATTCTGAAAAGCAAACAGAGCACACCCTAATCAAACGATTCCAACATGAGCCGTTTGATTTCGAACGACTATGTTTGCAAAGTCGTAGAAAAACGTATTAATGGAGTAAATGGATGATATAACATACCAGTGTAAAATACCAGTGTCAACTAATAAACCTTTTCATCCTCAACACCATGTAAGCCTTGTCTGCCGCACCATGTACGCATTATCATCCACACCGTGTAAGCTTTGTAATCCACATCATGCAAGCTTTGTCACCGTCACTTTGTACGCATTGCCGTCCAAACCATGTACACTTCGCCATCCATACCGTCATACTCAACTACATGTAAGCCTTGTTATCTAGACTCTTTAAGCACTGTCATCAAGAGTGTTTAATTCGTGTCATCCATACCGTGTAAACATGGTGATCAACACCGTGTAAACATTGTCATCTAGCCTGTGCAAACCTCGTCATCCGTAAGCATTGTCATCAAAACCGTGTTTAGCTTTGTCATTTAGACTTTTAAGAAGTCTTGTCATTCACAGGATGTAAGCCTTGTCATCCACATCATGTCAGCCTAGTCATCTAAACCACGTAGGCCTGGTCATCAGAAACCATTAAAGCCGGGTCATCCACACAATGGACGCATTGCCATTTTCCGGGTAACCCTAGTCATTCACACCACTTTAGCCTCGTCATACACATCGTTTAAGTCTTTTCAGCCATGCTGTGTTATCATTGTCATCCTAACCATGTAAGGTGTAAATATGGAAAAATAGTCAAACAGGGAGAGCCACACACGAAATGACACCGCACCAAACACCATCTAACAAGAAACGGTAAGGCCACAAGACAAAACATAACAGGACGCATATCAAGACGAAACACATTAAACATTAAGCATATTAAACAACAAAATTGACCGTAGGCTGAAAGCAGGAGTGCCGCCTTGGAACGGTCAGCAACCAAAATAAGCTACCGGGGGACTTAAACCTGGTTTATGGGTACCCAACCTCGTCCTTATCCCACTTTCACCAAAGTCAAAATGTAAATAAAATTCCCCCTCCAGACAAGTGTTAACCATTGTCATCCACAGCGTGTAAGCTTCGTCATCCATCCTGTGTAATCCATTTCATCAACATATTGCAAACCTTCACACAGACCGCATTAGGCCTTGGAATCCATACCGTGTACACTGTGTCATCTGAATCGTGCATACCTTGTCATCCACGTAATGTATGCCTTGCCATTTGGACCTATTAAGCCTTGTCATTCAGATCGTGTAAGCCTTGCCATCCACACAGCGTACGCCTTGCCACCAGGACTGTGTAAGCAATGTCATCCACTACAGGCAACCTTGTCATCCACACGTGAAATATTTCTCATTCACCCCATGTAAGCTTTGTCAACCAGACAATGTAATCCTTGTCACCCAGGCATTGTAAAAGTACATGTATGAGCCATGCAGGAAACACCACATACAAAACACAGCCACCCGAACAGCACCACGACAAAAAGTAAATGTACATGCATATCAAAAGACACAAAGAGACGCACACAGACATAACAAACAAACAATAGGGGAGGGGATGGAAGTACCGCATTGGACCGGTCATTGACACTAGTTCCGGGTTAGCCGGTTTATGGCACCCAACATCACACTTATTCCATCCCCACCCAAAAAGACAAAGTGTAAATATACGTATCCCCTCTCCGACAAATCTACAACAACCTCGATGGCAAATACTGTGAAACAAATTGGATCCATCTATCGCTAGTGTACTCAATGATTGATCTGCAAACAGAGTACTGTAGAAAAGTAATAAAAATACGACAAAAACGAGATCCGACGGCCTTCTTCAGTTTCCTGATTTAAAAGGGCGTCTTCATAGAATACTAAGCATTCCTTGTTGGCGTACATGAAAAGAGGATAGCTTGTCATAATGTCAGACATTGTCATACATATATTGTGAGCCTTGTCATCACATCCACACAATGTTGCCCTTGTCATCCAGACCGAGTAAGCATTATCTGCTAACGTTATCATCAACATTATTCAGATTCATTTATCTCGAATAACATATTGAAACACATACTATCTCTGTTCAGTGCAAACTTTCCATAAGAAATGTGTGCTCTTAACACTTAACGCGCAATACGTAACATCCATTTGCGAATAGCCTGGACATTCGGTCAAAAGTTCGATTGAATCAGAAGTAGTCAAACAGATCCAGATCAAATTTTGAGCAGCTATCACTTTATGATTGTAATTTGTAACAGTGGAGAAAGTAATAACCACATACTGTTGAACTTTGATATCTCGATCTCCAAGGGACTATACAAATTAGTTCGAGGTACCAGAAGTTCGAGTTATTGGATTTCTAATCTGGACAATTTCTCGAGTTGACAGCTTAATGCAGGTGAAAAGAAATGCTGAAAGCTCCTGCGGGAGCTTTCAGCATTACTTTACACCTACATTAAGCTGTCACATGTGTTTCTAGATATCCATAGTTATACATTTAAGAGCAAATCCTGTATTGTAAGTTTCAGAAGGACCGAACTTTTAGTTAGAGTTATCCCGAGCGTCGAGTTATCCGTGCTCGAGATATCGAAGATATCGAAGATCAACTGTACTATGAAATAATTATTACATTATATGTTATTGTTTTGTTTCTGTTGCTCAACCAATACACTAATTAAATAACGTTGTAATAATCTAAATTACATGGTTTTATGGAATGGAAGACATGCTCCTACTAACGAGTGGTGTAAAAAGTATCAATCACGTGTGGACCAGTTATATATTCTTGGCCGGTATATGCGCGTTTATGATCTTCCCATCTTTAACCAAAGCAACAGTTTAGCTCACCTGGCACAAAGTGCAAAGGTGATCTATTGTTATCATCATATGTCTGTCGTCCAGTGTCTTGCGGTGTGCGGTGTGTTTCGTGCGTCGTCAACATTTTATTTCAAACGATGTTATATGGTCAAATGGAATGGAACTTTCCAAGGATGGTCTTTAGGTGACCCTCTGTCTAAATAGCTAAAAGATTTGGATCCACGTAGAATGCTGTTTGTCATGGCAACTAAAAGAAAAACAAATCTCTTATTCTCCAAAACCGATGATCAAATTTCAAAATACCTTGACGGGAATAATCATTAGGCGACTGTCTACCACAATAGCTAAAACCATGACAATATGTTAAACAACTTGGCCTGTTGTACGTATATGTGTATATAGAAAACATAGCAATATCTTCAAATCTGCTCTTCTCCAAAAACAATTATCTGATTTCAGAATAATTTGATGGGAATAATCATTAGGTAACCTCTACCAAAATAGCTAAAATTATTAGGATACATGCGGAACTCTAGTTGCCATGGCAATATTTTTTTTTTATTTAGACCTCTTCTTCAGATGTTATCGTGAATTGATAGGAACAACCATGAGGTGACTCTCTACTAAAAAAAAGTAAAAAAGAAAAATATATAAAGAATGGCCTTGTTATCTTTATAAGTCTATATAGAAAACATAGCAAACCAGATGAGCGACACGGGGCCATCATGACCCTCTTGTTTTATAGTTTGACGTACGTTACATAGGATTCTTCTAATATATTATCCACTTTTGGTATAATTAGATTAGGAAATTATATATATATATATATATATATATGTGATGGTGATAGAACGTCTGCCTTTTGTTACAGAGAATGTATATTCGAATAAAGTAATCTTTCCTGATCAAATATGCACAGCATGTAAATAACTGTTGCTGATAGTATAGTTGAACTTCGATATCTCGAACTCGGATAACTCGAACTTCGGGAGGACCGAACTTTTGTCTTACAATACAGAATTGCTCTGAAATGTATCACTACGCATATCTAGAAACACATTTTGCAGCTTAAAGGCATTTCGAAAGGAATGTTGACCCATTAACCCCATGCTGTGTATTTTGGGAGCTAACTGATACACAAACTGATAAGGCGGGCTACCATCACAGAGAATCTAGGTATAATTGCATAACTTTATCTCTTATGGCTATGGGCCCTGACTGGACACTGCAGGAGCACAGCTGGATACTGTGTATATAGGGGGGTCACTTATATAAGGAGCTTTGAAATGCCTTTAATGCAGTTCTACAGTAATGCTGAAAGCTCCTGCAGGAGCTTTCAGCATTACTGTAGACCTACATTAAGCTATTAACTTGAGAAATTGTCCGGATTACAAATCGTATAACTCGAACTTCTGTTGTCTCGAACTAATTTATATAGTCCCTTGAAGTTCGAGATATCGAAGTTCAGCTGTATATTCATACATTCATTTATATTAAATACATATTAAATAATGAAAACAAGTGCACACACATTGAAATCCAAACTTTCTGAGATCGTGGCAAAGCAACTCATAGGGTTTGTTGCAATAGTCTAATTGGTAATTATCTTTGCAAACAGTTTGGATCCAAATAGGACGTCAGTGACTGTTACTTCATTTATGCTTTTTAGAGGTTTACTCCGAAACTAAAAAGCAGACGACAGTGTTAGCAGACGATCATTATTTGGCACCAAGAGAGTTTACGCGCTGTAAATTTGATCTTGAGACCGTCGGTATTTCATTTCTTTATTGCATTCCGTCTAGACTTGATGACTTTGCTTTGTATTTTGAACAAAATGCAACCAGTGTTGTACAAATAGTGTACGAAACTCAGAGTGGGGTTGAATCAATTTGCACATTACCAACTTAAATATTCGGATGTCAAATGTTCACGTCTATACTAAAACGAGTTCTGAACAAACTACCGAACGTTTATTATGCATATTATAGACATTCAATTGTGTATGAACGTGTTCGCACAGTCATATTTGCTTAGTTTCTATCTATGTAGTCGTCGTTGTCATACATATAATCCACTGTCCACATCAATGCATTTCACGTTATAAACTCTACTGGGAGCACAATAGCCAATCATCAAACAATATAATTTCCACAATTTAATAAAAACACTAACGACACGCGAAATCCAATTTGTCGAGATTGGATGGAAGAGACGGGCTGCTGGTGGCCCTAACAGTCTTCGATGCCCAGTGGGGTTTCGGTGCAGACATGATAACAATTATTTGCAAATTATATAGTAAGTCAGAGAAATGCAATTTACCGACTCTTTACTGTACATGCCTGAACCTAGAAGTAGTTTGAGGTCCTTACTGTCTTCATACTTTCTCAATATACGTATCCGCTGTCAATTAAGAAACACAAATGTGATCACCCTAGAAGTATTTACCTACAGCGGGTACAGAGGTTAATGAATAAGTAGGTTATGGTCATCGATTCTTTCAATAATTCAAATTAGACGTGCTTGTGGTTTTGACCCAAGTCCTAGTTTTAGCTTGGTTATTAGCTGAACTCATCTTATAGAAATTAATATCATCCAACCCAACATCTGCTTAAAGCCCTATCACCTTATGATCTATTTAGTATCGCAGTCTTTTTGGCGATATTCATTGATTGTAAAGTAATGGTGAAATAGAAAATAGAGCCAATAGTGTGTTACATGTAGCTAAAGTATGCACCGGTTATAGTTCAAACCAGTACTTATAATGCATTTATATGGTAACGTGTGTTAACATACTACTTCAATGGCATAATCAGCGATGGTTTTAATAAATGATATGCACAGCATATAGAAAATATCATCAAGTATGATATATATTTATTGCACCCGTCATTTCGCGTAATGTAATTTCTCCAAGTTGACATACAGTTATAAATCACTCCTAGTATGCGCCATCTGAACAACTCTAACATTGAATAATTAGTTTAATGTAATAATTAGTTTTCAGTTTGGATGATTTTGCACATGAACTCACACATGATACGCTCATGAACTAAAGCAAACTTTAAATATACAGTGAAACTATCTAAAACGGACTTTATGTAAAAGTGATTTTTTATTTCCTGAAGCAGATGACTGCATAATGCCGTGCCAAAATCATGTAGAAAGTTCCTTTCACACTGTATTAACCCTTCTCTTGCTGAATTTCAAAATACATTTCTCCTTCTTTACCTATGCCCTGCTGTATAATTACATATATCTCCACTGTGTACAAGTATTTCGCTGTGCAATCACTGCTGTGGAGTGCACTGGTTGCACAATCAGCTTGTAAATAGTGCAGACCCTGATGAAACAGCTCCTGCAGGAGCTGTCTCATCTGGGTCTTCACTATTTACAGGTAGGTATATTGACGTGAATAGCAAGCGAAGCGTTAAGCTGTCACATGTATAGCAGTTCAGATATTTACTAACAACATGAACGTCTTGTTTCCCTGTATGTGTTTTTATTCATATAGTCGTAAAGAGAATCAGATAAACTATGCATATGAAGTAACTCTGCACAGCACACACACACACATTTAACCATGTTCGTGTTGTATAGTGAACTACTGCGACCCGCAATGGTCAGTTAGATAGTTCATATCAACACAGGGTATACACAATTGGAAATTATGCGAATATTTGTACTTAAAACTATTAAGATAATACCTTGCAGTTGTATGCTATGTATCAAATGTTCTTTAGATTAGTCTACAATGTACGTAGATAAACTGTATTAGAAGCTACAAAACAATATCGTATGTTTACCATGGCAAACACGTCTTTCGGTTTGCACTTTACCACTGTATTTGCCATCGCGGTTGTTGTAGGTTAGTCGGAGAGGGGATACGTTTATTTACACTGTTTGTCTTTTAGGGTGGGGATGGAATAAGTGTGAGGTTGGGCGCCCATAAACCGGTTTAACCCCCCAGTGACTTTTGTCACTGACCGTTCCAAGGCGGTACTTCCATCTTCCCCCTATTGTATGTTTCTTTTGTCTTTGTGCGTCTCTTGATGTTTTTATAGTTATGTACATTTGCTGTTTCCTTGTGTTGCTGTTCGGGCGACTGTTTGTTCTGTATGTGGTGTTTCCTGCATGACTCATTTTTGTACTTGTACATCTAATATATCTTCATCGTCCTGCAGAAATCTACTTCTGCAAAATCTCTGATCTGTTATTTCTAATTCGAACAAGCGTTTGAGAAACTATAGAACGAGGACCAAATAGCTTGGACCCTGATGACATGTCGAGTTATTCAGCGTCTTATCTGGGTCCAGGTTGTTATTATCATATGCGGGTCATATCGCGATTAGCACGATAAGAGCTGATGTAATCGTTTCAGTTGCTGTAGTGTGAAACATGGAATATGGACGGGTAACGTTTTACTTGATTGTTCCATCTTTAACTCATTCCCTCCTAGACTATTTATTCCAAACCTCTTTGAATAATTCTACCGAAATGGATCATAAATTATAGAAAAGGAGGACTTTAGAATTGTGTAGTTTTGAAACCATAGTGATAAATAGAGCATTTGATCCGATGGAGCAAATGATCCATTTATCACAATGGTTTCAAAAATGAGTTTTACAGAGGAACAATCATGCGTCAGTGGGAGAGAATGGGTTAATACATTGAGTAATCAGGGTTAACCCTGATAAGAAAACTACTGTGAAGGGTCCGCTCTATCTGCTTGTATACCGAATGATTATTCTGTACTGATTATCAAGTGTCCGGAGTTTATGTTTGGTACATAAAAATGTATTCATATCCATAATGGATGGACATCCATCAGGTAAAGAGTTAACACATTCGCTGCCAATGTCGCAATCTGAACACTCATACAAACAGTTTGGACCCAGATGAGGCGCCGAATAACTCAGCATTTCATCAGGTATCAAACTATTTGCCACTGTGCCTCATTATTTCTTAACACAAATTAAGAAAACAGAGAACATTATAGCAGACGACACATTTGTAGACGACAAAAATGGCAGCAAATGAGTTCAATAAAGTTATATTATAATGAGTTAAATGTAACACATTCTATTTGCTCAGGTAGCATTGTGACACAATCTTGTGCGCTTTGCGATAATCTGTGAAATCCAAAATCGTGGTCGTATATGAATAAATGCTTCCTCAATAACCTTCTGTGTGATGACATACGAGTTTGATGTTTGAAATATGCATAGACCTGTCCGTCTATATTTGTATTTATCTTTAACTCGCCTCTAAACGGGATCCCAAATACAGATTCACTTGCAAGAATTCAGTCCTGGAGATCAATACGTTTTCTTATATTTTTATTTACTCGTCTTACTATACGGATTTGAAACACGGCAGGGACTTTATACGCGACATAAAACCATATGGTTCTTGTCTTATCTGATATATAACGCATCGGTAATTTGAATAAACATTCCCTGACAGACAGCCACCAAATACTGCGCCTACATCATATTTCATGATTATCGTTTATCTTGAAACTGAGTATTACGGTTATGACAAATCAATTGATTTTTGTAGACGAGAAAGTTGGTTCTTCAACACTAAAGTACGTCTATACAGTTAACCGACAGCTGTGTACAGGGGATCAAATGCTGTAGATAAAGTAACTCCATGATGTAGAATGCTAAAGATTTATACAACAACGTATCCGTGTACAAATAAGGGATGTAGTATTCATCCAAGTACACGAGTCAAGAACAGGTCAAATGAAAAAAGATCAATTGGATCGGGGATAGTCTGTTCCCCGTTCTAAAGCCTCACAACCTAAGTACTGGATGCGACAATCATGTTTCAGGAATAAATATTCGTTTAACGCATTGCTATCCAATTAATGTTATGATATAGTCAGAAGTCCACATAAGATGCGTAAATTTAAACATTCTGCCGAATAACTCCTTCAAATCTCCATCAAACCACTCTTTAGAATCGTCTTGAAAATGGCGAAATGTGTAGCGAAATGGCGATATTAATATTTGAGTACTCGCCTTTATCTGTTGTTCTGATATATGTACTTATTTATGACATAAAAGAGGTAGTTTCTAGCGGTAAACACCGATCTCATTATGATAATTCTGTGTTGAAAGGTTTGAAAAGGTTAAACTTTTAAAAGTACTAACATGATTCACGTGAAAAGAAATCGTTGCAGTTTTCTTGCCTGTTTGATACACGAAGACAATGTTTGTAGACTTACTATTGTAATTAATATACATAGACAGTAAAGATAAATGTTTAGTGCAATGCACTAGACTTGCTTTCTATAGGTATCATGGTGGTGGTTGCGTATTGTGAGCGGCTTATCCTGCTTTTCGTGCCTTTAATGGCTTATCTGCAGTTGAACTGACTTCAGCAAAGTCATTGAGTACATAATTATTTGAAGGATCTTTCACAGTTGTAACGCTATGTTTTACATATTGTCATTTGTTTACCGTCTTCTATGTTAAGGTAAAGTCTGGCAGGGATACCTTTATGTACACTTTTTGTTTAACTAGGGTGACTTCGGATTAAGTGTGAGGTTAGGACGTCCGTAAACCGGTTTAAACCCCCAGTTGTGAATTCGCCACTGACCGTTCCAACGCGGTAGTACTGTTTCTTTTGTTTTTCTAGTGTCTTTGTACTTGTGCTTTTAAACATGTTTGGAAATTTTATTTTTAGTACTTGTGTGTTTATTTAGGTTTTCTGTATTCATCTCATGTATGTGCGTGTGTTTGGGTGTGTAGTTGTGTGTGTGTGTGTGTGTGTGTGTGACATGCTATCTACCGATGCTTTGGTGATGGCTGCGTCTTGTACGTGGCTTTGCTTGCTTGACTTTACTACTTTTTCATTGACTGTGCTACTTGTTCATTGAACATATTTCCTTGTCATTCTCGAGCGAAGTGGTGTATCTCTATGAATCATTCATGTTTTACAACTTCGATGTCATCGGTGCTGTAGTATTCCATCCATGCATTCAGATAACAGGTTATCCTTAATTTAAAATTTACCACAATTCTCATTGACACAATACTGGCATTTATCATGTAGATCGGTGCAGCTACAAGTGAAAGAACTGATATTAAGCCACTTTCCCATATTTACTTATTTATTTTGATCAAAATATATAGCTATAGCAGGCGCATACAGAATACTGTCTGCATATAACTGACATGCTGGCTATAGGCCAATAAACGCTGGCCCTTTCATAAATCTTACAACGCGCGCGCGCACACATACACAAACACACAAACACACTCATACACACACACACATGGCATAATAGATAGTTGTACATTGAAAAGCATGTATATTAATACATTCATATAATTTAATAATGTATAGCAGTTGTTGTGTTTTCATCGCACACTTCCAAACCAAGTACGAAGCGTTGTTGTGCAAAACGGATCGTTGTCTACAAAGTGTTTAAAACGTAAACGTCCGGTGCTTATAAACCCATTGCACATTACAATGGCTGCGGAAATAAGTGTCTTCTGGTATTTATTTGGAAATGGTGACGTGAATGTGGTAAGCGACTGAAGGCAATTATCTCTTTCATTTATTGTCTACGTGGCCATGCATGATCTAGTAGTGTTTTGCATTGTAAAGATTAGAGTTAGCGGCTGGCTATGGAGTAATGACTAGATTTAAGGAAATTACCATATGAGCGCATATCGACTGTAGTTAACTAAAGGTCGATTATACAATTCGGTTAAGTTTTCTGGGTTCATTAAACAGTATACATAAGAAGCTCTCAAAATTAGCTAAACAGTTACAGAGTTGGAGAGTTGGACGTTAGAGTTCCAGTAGGGGTTTGAATGAAACACAGTCAGCTCTGATATTTCACCAGAACCGAAGTAAATAATCAACCGAAGTACATGTATGTGGTTGTTATCGATCACTATACTACACGGCAGAATTTGGTGACTAAGACCAATGACGGAGTCAATGTTAGTGAACTCTTAATCTGCTTACTCGATCTTTATGTTGCAAAAATGACTTAAACTGATTTTGCAGGGCTACTTCATTTTTTAACTGATAAAAGTTTTGAACCGACGTAATTTTCACTCTTCCAGATTCTATTTAGCCTTTGAGATACTGTTTGTTGATTGACAAACAATTTGGATCCTAATGAGGCACCATGTGAAAATTGGAGAAAAACAGTCAAACAGGGTGAGCCACCCACGAAAGCATACGGCTCAAAACACCATCAAACAAGAGACGGCACAGTCACAAAACAAAATATAATGGTGCACATATCAAGACATAAAAATTAAACATTAAACATATACAATAACACAGTTGGCTATAGGTTGAAAGTAGGGGTACCGCCTTTCAACGGTCAGTGGCCAAAAATGGGTACTGTGGCTTAAACGAAGTTTGCGGGTACCCAACCATACACTTATCCCACCTTCACCATGTCAAAATGTAAAATATTATATACCCTTCTCAATGCGCTCATTTGATTTGTATTATCGCTAGGGGTGCTCGCGCGGGTCCGAAAAAAGCGATACTGACCCGCAAAAGTGATATGGACTCTAGTCATTTTCACAAACGTGTAACTAATTCAGGAAGTCATGTGACCACACTACTACGTAATTTCAATACGTCATCAAACGAGTCTGCAAGCATTTCGAAGGAAGATTTAAACGATTTAAAAGAAAATGTAAACTCACGGACGACACAGAAGTCAACAGCAATTGCCATGAAGGCATTCAGGGATTATTTGTTATCTAAAGGTAGTAAAGGATTGGATAAAGACTTTGTGAAGAGCCTTGTCAAGTATTTAAGAAGACCGAATCCTCTCTGTCCAAGAGTTTGAAGACTTTGATGGTGACGAAATGAATAATATAGATCTACAGAATGTATTGTTGGAAACGTCTGCAGCACAACCAGCGTCTAAGCAACAGGTTGTGACAGACAGTTTCAGTTATAGTGAAACTACACCTAGACCATTTCCTGTGTTCAACAATTGTAGTAATATCACAGTGAACTGCTTCTTTAACAAGTAAAACTGTCAGAAAATTTAAATGTGAAAAAGAGGATTTTTGTTATTGTGTTAAGTTTTGCTGCTATAGTTTGTTACTTTGTGACTTACACTATTGTAGACCATTAAAGGTAATAATCTGGTATCTGGTTGATACAATCTGATATCTGGTTGAATATCTGGTTGATAGATCTATTACTTTTTTATGATTTTAAAAATTTAGAATTAAAAAAATTAGAATATTTAGAATTTAGAATAAAAATTGAATGAGCGCGATTGAGAAGGGCATATAATATAATAATTGCTTACTTACTGCGTCCTCGGTCAATATTATTTCTACAGTTCCTTAAAAACACATATTGACCTCAACATAAGTAAATAATTGTATAATACCCCCCCCCCTTAAGACAACTCCACAACATGATACTTCTTCTCTAGAAACTGTTTTACTTAAAGGGTTTGTAAGTTTGACCTTTATGATATCGTATGGTAATATAGTATAATGTGTAGTTATGTTTTACTTCCATTACATTCTATACAAGCATAGATAATTCATCTTCTTCATTCACAAGTACAATAATAAAAAAAACCTCTGTACTAGGAGTCGAAGCTGACAAGGTAACTCACCTTACTTACTATTACGATGTTATCGCTACCTTGTCGGACCGTCGAACCACACCCATGTCAAAATGTTAAATAAACTCCCCCTTCAGACAACTCCACAACATGATACTTCTTCTCTAGACATAGAGTTTGTACGTTTGGCCTTTAGTATATTGTATGGTAATGTAGTATAATGTGTAATTAAATCGTATGTGCTTATAGTGTTAGATTGGTGTTGCCTGTTTTGTAATTTAGTTAAAACCTCATTGGAGTTTTTTACAGACCAAAAAATTTAATTCCTGAATACTCATAAGCTTTATCACAGTAACGATTGACATGTTCCTTACTCACATGACGCCATATGGCCCATACCCTTATCCAAGATAATTCTAAATGTGATTTAACTCGTGATTAGAGGGATCTAGGTCACGAATTAAATTCAAGACGGATACGTGACATAGCTAATTTACGTGCCATGGTATGCTGAGGTATTGGACATAAATTGTAGCATAACATGGTCCTGAATACTACATTTGGTTTATTGTATACAATTTCCTCTGACATGGTCTACTTCCAGGCTTTAAAGACATATCGGCGTTATATGACCCCTGTGTCGCGGTGCCGCTAAACCAAACTCACTTACTCACTAGACGTTGCTTGTTACGCATGCAATAGTTTGTACCATAACCAATTACTATTAGATGACATACCAAGGAAAACGACATAAAGTGATGATTTGTGTCTAGAGTGTTCTGATGTGTTACATTCTATAGAATTATCTAACATCTAAATAAGCATTTGTCTTAATTATACTGCTGGAGATTACCACTGAAACGCTCATTCGAAATGCGTTAGCCAGAACGGAAAATCATTTTTATATTCGTTCTGTTCTATATACAATAACCTAGATACATGCAATGTGGGCAATATTTAATCAAGAACATGCAAATGACTATAGTATTATATGTTATATCGGGCCCTGTAGGTGTTGTTGTTCTGTAAAATCATACAGGAAATTGTTCATCTAATATCGTAATGTATATCATGCATGGAAAGGTACCTAAACAAGCACATCGTTGTTCCGTCATTGTTATTTATGGCTAACGCAGCAGGCGGTATTGCTAATAATTCAGTCACAGTTTACTGGTTGCTCGCAAATATCGATCCCCCGCACTGGGATACTGACTAAGAAAGTAATTTACTTGAGAAGAAGCAGGGTTGTGTTAGATCCGTCATTATTAGTGCAGTGTGTTATGTCATGGACAAGTAGACATTTGTCGGTACACGGCACCAATACATGCACATGTAGAATCACGCGCGAGATTCGTATTAACAATTACCCCTCTTTGAAAAATGACTACTTAACCCTTTCCATGTTTTATGTGTATTCAAGGTTTCTCCCCTTCATTAATATTCATAGACAGAATCAATAAACTGATACATGTACATGGAAAACGGATTGTCTCATTGTTGAGTAAACTGCAAAACTAGATCTGCATATTTCCATAAGCCAACAGAGCCGACCCTGATCAGACAGCTACTACAGGAGCCATCTGACATGGGTGTGTTTGGTTAGAAAAGGCATGCAATGCGTTTATATGACGGAAAGGGTCAGTAGATGACTCTGATGCATGTACATGTATCCGGTTTGATCAAGAAACTATTGATCTTGTGTTAACCATTTCCCTTATATAAACGTGTTTTCACGCATTTGCAAACAGAGTAGACCCAGATCAGACGCCTCCCATTCATCACGCCCATGTTTGTTTTATGAATATTCATAAGGGGTTAGGTTAATGCAAAGGGTAAAGATCCCGATACGGAAGTTAAAAGCAACCGGTTGTTTCTTTCGATTTCCTACAATGGTTATATATATGTGGGTATATACATCAGCAAATATATATCATAGAGTACTTTACTCCCTGAATATTCAGGTAAGAAGTAATGGCGTCATCAGAACTTAACTGTATCTTTGTAATGGCAATTTGAACAAAATAAGTTTTTATTATGACTGACACCGTAGAATCATATCTATATTACATCATAATCAAACAGAGCAGACCCAGATCAGACGGCTAGTTCAGGTGCCGTTTAATATGGATTTACTCTGTTTGCATAAGCAAAAGGCGTATTATTGGAGTAAAGGGCTAATCGAGTTATTATACCATACAAAAATGTAATTATCTTCAGGAATGACATTTTCTGTGTTTTATGTGTCATATTGTTAACAGGACACATGTCGAGTGAAAATTACAAACATAAAATAGAGACCCTCATTGAGAGATAATTTACGGTTCGACAATCAATCAATCTAGAACACCGACGCAAAGTCTGCACGTGAACAATTTTTCATCTAGCTTTTTATAATATTATGCCTAAAATATGATTTCGATTTCGAAAAATAGGAACATGGAAATAAACAAAAACCAATAGCTCATCAATAACACCTGCAGGTTCGTGAACGACGCACAAGATATAATTAATGCAGTTGATTAACGCAGTTGGCTACATACATGTTGTCGGATACAAGCACAATGGTACAACAACACTTGCAAACCAATGAGCCTTCAATGAGAAATCTACTCGTACATACATGTTGTCAGATACAATCACAATGGTACAACAACACTTGAAAACCAATGAGCCTTCAATGTGAGATCTACTCGTACATTCATGTTGTCAGATACAATCACAATGGTACAACAACACTTGAAAACCAATGAGCCTTCAATGTGAGATCTACTCGTACATTCATGTTGTCAGATACAATCACAATGGTACAACAACACTTGCAAACCAATGAGACTTCAATGTGTGATAGCAGTATGAGTTTATTTCATATACATGTATGTCTTTGATGCATTTATCACTTGCACATGCTACTACAAACTTGGATGGTTTATGACATTGTAAGAGGTGACTTACATTGACACATGAACTCCAATATTAGATATAGTGGCGAACAATCTAGAAGTCATCCATTTCTCATCACAGGGTTTCCTGTAATTGACATGTACGCTGGTGAACATTTTGTCATTGATCTATATATTGTAAACCCTGGTCGAAGTTCTCCTCTGATAGGCCCTGATCGGAGAGCTCATTTGATATTTGTTCAAATCATTATCACCGATAAGGCATTAATATGTAAAACCACTTTTGATACATACAAACTATGCTGGACAGCCCAGGAGCCGTTAGTTAATATGGAAGAATAGTCAAACAGGGAGAGCCACACACGAAATGACACCGCACCAAACACCATGTTGTTGAGAAAATGCAATGTTTGAATCGATCAAATACATTGTTTTCAGCAGTAGAAGTTGATTGTCAAATACCTATCGGTTTATACGCTATGGTAGTGAGACATAATATGCGCGCTTGCTGATACGTATCGGTGAGTGTTCCATGCAGTACTCGCTTTGTCGTCTGCTAGACACATTGTCGTCTGCTAGACACATTGTCGTATGCTAGACACACTAGACACAGTGGGCGCTAGTTTGGATCCTGATGAGACGCTGAGATCCAATTGTATACATATACATGATATCTCAGACCCGATGCCATGGCACTGGATTGAATAAATGGTTTCAAATTCGTCTCGTCATGTACCATTTGTAGACGCATTCCACGCATTTGCGAACATAGTAAACTAAACCAATTGCTTTTGTAGCAGCCGCATGTACATGGTCTGCTCTGTTTGCTTATGGAATTATATATAACATGCAAACTTTGCAGCTTCTGCCAAAGACACGCCGTCCTGTATGCGTGCACCACAACAAAAAATACAACTGATAAATACTCATGAGATCGTTATTTCTTACATGAGCATGCATGAGGTAAACTAAAACGCGCACCGTTGATATCTGTTAACGTCTTTGCAGTAGTTGTTTAACCCTTTCCCTTATGTAAGCGCATTTTTACGTATCTGCAAACAGAGTAGACCCAGATCAGACGGCTCCTATAGGAGCCGTCTGATCACGGTCTGCTCTGTTTGCTTATGGTGTAATATAGATCTGATTCTACAGCTTCTGCCTGAGCCGAAATGTCCTGTATTCATATGTCATTACAAAAACCAAAACAAAACTTATTAATATTCATACCGTCATTATCTCATACATGAATATTCATCAGGGAAGGGTTTAAAATTACCAAAGCAACAAAATGTATACTATGAGGATTGTACACGTAAATACGTTGTTAAACAATGTATTCATAATTAATTCTTTCGATTCCATGTTTCTAAATTTGCTGTACTTCTCAATGGTTTTGAAACATTTCGGTTAAATTCAAAGTTCAGTGGAATACATCGCAAATATAGAACTAGAGGTTGTCACACACATTGGTATCCCTAATCAGACACCGCCTTAACAATATGGCGTCTGTCCGAAGACTGCAATGTTTGTCATGGTGCATTTTGGCAATATTGGCAATGATCAACTAACATTAATCTGCATATCGTAACTGCAATGGCGTCTGCAAGCAGCAATATAGATATACGTAGACGATGGAAAACTTGCATTTCATCTGGATCAAAGTCGCTTTATTACTCCAGTAATGTTTTCGAATCAGACTGACAGGCGGATTGTGTTCTAGACATTTATAGTCATTTTATTCATTCAGTTACATACTGTCGCCGATTGTGCCAATACGCATGCAGACTTGCACGTGGCATTTAGGCACACAATACTATATTTAAATTAAACGTGACAAGAGCGTCGTATATCTAACCTTGAAAAGGCCTAATTTTGCACATCTAAGTTTAGGCTGGTTGTAAGTACAACAGTATTGCAATAAAACGATGTGAGGTTGGAAGGACATTTATCCCGATTCAATATTACGTTTTTACAGAAGATTAATAAAGAGACAATGTAGTGATACAGTATAACCCATCTTAAACGATCACCAGAATGGTATGTGGATCTCGAATCCTTTATTCCGCGAATATTAACCCTGCTCTTGCTGAATTTTAAAATACATTTCTCCTTCTTTACCCATGCCCTGTTGTATAGTTACAATATATTCACTGTGTACAATTATTTCCCTGTGCAATCACTGCTGTGGAGTGCACTGGTTGCATAATCAACTTGTGTGGCGGCCGTAACACGTCGCCCCGTACTTCATTCTCAGTGTTGTTATACCTTCTGATCCTTCGAGATCATGAATTTCAGTACTTCTTGTTCTGAAAATTGAATACCGCTTAAGCCGGTGCTAAGGGGCGTGAGCAGTGTTGCACTTTCAATTACTGCTCATGAACAGATTCAATAAAACCGGGTCTGCAATTTTCTCTTTTTGTGTTGCAATGTTTGCTTTCGGGGGATCACCTCCCTTCAGAATTTGTAAATAGTGCAGACCCTGGTCATCCGGGTCTTCACTATTTACAGATAGGTATAATAATGACGTGAATAGCAAGCGAAGGGTTAATACAAGACATGATGACATCATAAATATCAACGGCCTGATATTTTATAAACTAATATGAACTCCAAACTGTTTGGCCATTGATCTAACTGTAGAATCAGTTTATATTATTCCATAAGGAATCAGAGCAGACCCCGATCGGACAGCTCCTAAGGAAGCTGTCTGACTATGTTTGTGAATGTGTAAAAGGGCAGATCTGGGGAGTAAACGATTGAGTTAGGTGGTGCAGTAAAACCTCTCTATAACGGACACTAAATTGCGTTAATTAGTTGGTATTTAGGGCAGGTGGCTGCTTAAAGCAAGGTGAAAGTTAAACAGACGGCTCCTATAAGCTTTAAGCAGCCACCTGCCTTTACATGTAACACAAAATAGTTGATACAATTTAAAGGCCGTTAAAGAGAGGTCTACTGTACTTTAATGCTCTACAATTGTTTTTGGCAGAAAACATTCTGCTTTAATGTCATAATGTATCATGGAACAACTTGTCTTTAATCACATCCATGTTAATTAACTGGTCACCTTAGAGCGTTTCTACTGTATACTGCTTCGTTGCTAGTGTCCTTCTATTACAAGTCTATGGCAGCATCTAA
Organism: Azorinus chamasolen; assembly: GCA_963576725.1. Lineage (NCBI taxonomy): Eukaryota > Metazoa > Mollusca > Bivalvia > Cardiida > Solecurtidae > Azorinus > Azorinus chamasolen. The sequence goes on along the minus strand of OY755239.1, from coordinate 90,588,446 downwards.
ACCGATACAGTCTTTATCAATACAGTAAAACCCTTCTAATGCGACCACTTAATGAACAAACACGGCTGTCTTTATAAGCAGGTGGTTGCTTAATACAGGACGAAATTTATGCAGAAAGCTCTTTCTACATAACTTTCGTCATGCATTAAGCGACCACCTGCATTTGCCACTGTGAAATATTCCCCATTTTCGTGGTCGCATTAGAGGGGTTTTACTGTATTATGGAAGTACGTGGAGACTCAGTCCTGTTTGCAAAACAGAATACAATAGCATCAAATACATAAAGAACTGGATAGAAACAGAAGTTTGCATTATTAGATCCTGTTTGGTCATATATTGGGGAATTTCAATAGCTCTCAAATCCACTGTATACGTTGTTTGCGTAGTAGACAGTTCTTATTATAACTAACGTTCTTATTATAACACATTACGATCACTATTTTATCCACACATATAACTTTTTCCATGAATTTATTGTCTGGGCTGAGGAAAGTCTAGGAAACCTTTACACCTTAAGATCTACAGGGAGTACGGTAGCCAATTATTAAACAATATTATTTTTACGGCCTAATCATAATGCTCACGACAGCCAAGTTTCCTCTCTGTTGCTAAGACTTTGCAGGGCGCGGGGATGTTCGGCATTGGTAAATTATTTATTCCGAGCCAAGAGGTATCCGTGTACAGGAAACCGATAGAGATCAATCGCAGAGCCACAACTTGGCACGTAATAGCTCAAGATAAGTGGTTTTTAAGGTTCTGAGGTGCGGAATAAATGGAATTTATTAATTTGTTTGCACCTTTTCTGTTGGGAAGATAGCAATTTGTGTTAAACTAAATATTGTATATTCTCAAATTTGGATTATTCAATTAATTTTGACTGTGGATGTAAAGTTAGTCAAGTTTTCAAAATGTCATATTCCAAACGTTTTCATAGCATTGCAATAGCTGCGCACATTTCCAAAGACGTTGATTCAATACATAATACGCGTGATATTACGCTTGGCAAAATGTGAATATATTTCGGAAAACTGAAACTTGTGAACTTTAAAAGTGCAGGCTTCTACAATGAGTGTTCAACATGTTATTTCGTGTTTTTTCTTCTGGACTATAGTGACGTTGTTACAATGGACAAATGTGTCAGCTTTCTCAGGTATAAGAGCTTTCTTTCAATTGATAATTTACTACTTCTTAATTCTTTTCTCAATGAATATTCATGTAAGAAATAATGACATCATGAATAATAATTATTTGTTTTTTACTATGAAATTATCATTGTTGTAGAAACTTTAGACATGCATCCCAAAGACAAACAGATCGGGCCCTGATCGAACGATAAAATTTTGGTCTTCATTTTGTGCAAATGCACTTAAAGGTACAATATGATGTAAAGGGGTTATATATTAAATACTACCTGATATATGTCAAGTACTCGTGTAAACAATTCTGATATACGGAGTTGACTCGGGTCCTATAATGTTTAATATTATAATGAACGTGGGTATGTTCTACACGATGGTGGGAGTAACAGAGAATAGATGACGGTGTTATTATTTGTCAAAGCATTATTTATCATGTACTAAGTATGATGTAAGCCTTAGAAGAAAGGGTTGTCTCAGGACAGGAATACTTTACCTACCTTTAGCCTCTTGAACAAATATTGCCGCCCGCAAACATTGTCGTTTATATGAATGTTTGTTTTAGTTTAAACATTTTTTTTATTTGAAAACATATACATTAATCATGATAACCACAGAGTATCACTATAGAATTAGAACGAAAGCTAAAAGCTAGTTGAGTTCTTCTCCACATATGGCATGGTACATTTAATTGACGCAGTCGTTAACAAAAATACACAATGATCTCAACATATACATACAGTATCGTATAATTATAATATACAAGCATAAAGTGTTAGGAAACTAGAATTAGGAGAAAGGAGGGAAAGAGGCAGTCGGGAGAACGGGTAGACGAGAGTTTCAAATCAAGTATTTTGATTATTTTTTGCTTTACCCCTTTACTTCATGGATAATCACACAACAAATACAACATGTTTATTAATTAGATTAAGTATAATAACACCTTGTGAACACGTGGAATTTGGCTACGGTAAATACTGTAGAATAATACAGGTTTAGTTTTGTAAGCAAACAGAACATACACTTATTAGACAACTCCTTTGAGAACTGTCTGGTCAGGGTCTGTTCTGTTTACTTGCAGTAAAACCTCTGTATAACGGTCATTGCATTACATCAATAATTGTGAGTTAAAGGCATCTGGCTGCTTAAAGCAAGGTGAAAGTAAAACAGAACGCTCCTATAGGAGCGTTCTGTTTTACTTTCACTTTGCTTTAAGCAACCACCTGCCCTCACTACCAACTAATTAACACAATTTAGTGACCGTTATAGAGAGGGTTTACTTATGACACTTACATGGGCCGTCTGATCTGGGTCTGCGCTGTATGCAAAGGCGTATACAGACGTAATATATGGAGCAAAGGCTTAATAATACGATCGAAGTATTAAACATGTTAGGACAATGGTACTGTCTTTAAATTGTTTGCTAAGGTTATCAAAAAGCGTCCTCGATGTGCTATATGGATTTAACATTCCTGTGAAAGTGACATTTACATCCCTGGCCGATTCAGCACGCTAAGCGTAAGGAAAACAATATGAGAATATCAAAATTTTCAGGTTGATTTTCTCACAGTATTTCCCGAGTGCTAAAATTAAAAAAAAAGAAAACATAAAACAAACTTGATGTACGACTCAAAACACATTCTAGAAGTCTGGAACGAATTCCCTTTAATGAACAATAGTGGGATGGGGAACTAATGACTTAATCACTCACGCTTTGTTGAATGTTCATGTAAGAAATAATTACATAACAAATATGTAGTAGCACAAATTTATAATGGCATATGTACGCATGACGTATTAGTATTAATAAAAAATGTAGATTTCGATCTGTTGTGATTTCATAAAACAGAACGGACCTTAATAAGACGGCTCCTGCGTCTATTCTGTTTGTAAAGGCGTTATTAAAGGCGTTTGTGTCAAGGAAGTGGCTGAAAAATAGTTGAAGAATAATTATTTAACCATTTGTTTCATGATTCGCGTTTTGGGTAGATAAATAGCAGACCACTTCTATCGGAACTGTCTAATCTGTTGCTGGTTTATTTGATTGTGGAAAAATAAGATCAAGTTCAAAACTTTCTGTGCTAATTTCCGTATTAAATCATGGTGGCATTATAGTTTATTCAATGAGTAAAGGTTGACGTTGTTGCAGATGTTACCACAATCCTCTCCGTGTGTTTCGAGATATCACAATTATATTATATTCCGGAACAAGACATTATAAGGGACCATTTAAATCATCATCGTTGATACAAAAACAATATCATTGCAGTGGTCATAATAGATTATAAGAAAACGCATTTTGATCCGTTCTCATAATAAGATTTCGAATGAAACCTTCTTGACCGTACTTTAAAACTGTCCCTCATGAACATTCGTGTAATACATAATGAATTCATGTAAGAAATAATGATTGTATGAATAATTACATCACGTTAGATAGTGACATCACAAACAATGGCATTGGGAGAAGATGTAGGAATATATATACACAGTAGAACCTCTCTATAACGGCCACTAAATTACATAAAGTATTTTGTGTTGAAGGCAGGTGGCTGCTTAAAGCAAGGTGGACGTAAAACAGAACGCCCCTATAGGAGCGTTCTGTTTTACTTTCACCTTGCTTTAAGCAGACACCTGTCCAAAATACCAACTAATTAACACAAATTAGTGACCGTTATAGAGACGTTTTGCTGTATTATTCAATGTGCAAAGAGAACAAAACTTAATCAAACGGCCGATACAGGGTTCGTCTGTTTGGGTTTATAATTGTTCGTAAAAGTATTATAGGGCGTCTTTAATATGTTAAATGTTAACGTTTTATATGTATTTCATTGTCTGAACTATTTCGTCTAGTGTAGTTTTCGTTTTGCTAATTTTACAGAGCTCCATATATGATGCGTTAATTAAAACATTTTAAGAATAGCTTCTGTTTTTCTCGATCAACTCTTATAGTGTGACCACTCTTTAGAATCGTTTCGATGAGATTATTTCAAAGAATTGTCACAACATAGAGTTTGGGGGGATACGAGTACGCATCTTTATCTGTTGTTCTGTTTTATTCAAGTGTCCATAAAATGTAACAATCAGTATGAATCTAATTTAAACGGGTTCTCACTTTGCTCCAAAATGTTTGCAAAAAGTGAATAAATTTTCGCCATTGGCAACAAAAGGGTTAAAGACGAATTGTTTAAACTGGTAGTGTCTGCGTCAGTAGCGTGTTTTACAAATGCTTCAGAATAATTATTACATTATTCATTCGTTTATATTCTTAATAAAAGTGTGCCGCAAGACAGTCAACCGCACTATCACTGAAACAAAATATCTATGTGATTTTGTATTGTTTTCCGCCAACGTATTAGTATGTATTCGGTTTGCGTTTTAGTTTTATAACTGTTCAATATATGCCGATAATATTTTATTGTACACATTTTTATTTATAGAGTTTCGGCAAAAACAGTTCAGTATCACAGGGTCATCTTTCTTATAAGTTCCAATGGAAAATCTTCATAAAAATGATTAGCATACCAAATACCAAGTTTTATAATGTAGTTACAAGACACAATAAATATACAACTAATACCACAGTTAAACCTCTCTATAACGGCCACTAAATTACATCAAATGTTTTGTGTTAATGGCAGGTCGCTGCTTAAAGCAAGGTGAAAGTAAAACAGAACGCTCAAATAGGAGCGTTCTGTTTTACTTTCACCTTGCTTTAAGCAACCACCTGCCCTAAATAACAAATAATTAACACAACCTAGTGGTCGTTATAGAGAGGTTTTACTGTATCTAAAATATGGGTCTATTGTATGGGCTATCACTTTAACATGTCCAGTGTGAGACACACTTCACAAATGTCCTTTGCAAATACTGTACACCTAGATGCGCGGTCTCAAAGAGGAACACTCTCGCGAGGGTCTGCATTTTCTTTAATAAATACTCTCAATAGTCATGGTAAACTTGACCTTTTGAAATTTGGAATATTCCATTTGATACAAAATCAGCTTTTAAAGGGTTAAGGAAATTAATAAAGATATATTAACACATTACTCCATGTACGAAATAACGACGTACATTATCCGTCTAATCTGATTCTGCTCTGTTTCACTTTCTCGGTTAAGTTTTATTTTCCTCGATATATCCTTCAAATGACATCAAATTCGTCCTTCTCTCGCTAACTGACTGGCATTGGCAAACATTTTAGATCTAGCTTAATTTAAACCTTAAACATTATGTATTTGTCTTCCGTGTCTCTTGCATTGTTTCTTATGTCTCTTCAGTATATCAAAAATGTGTCGGACCTTGATAGGACGTCTAGTATGTTAATATATCCTCTGGATCCAAACTGTCACAATTTCGCTACTAGCATCGTTCAAATAGTTAAAACTTACCTCTCCAATAACTTACCTCTCCAATGAGTAACATGTAATCGAACAAATCGCCTGTCTGGAAACGATAATGATATCGTCGACGTTCTTCTACAATGTCGTATGTCAATTTTGCTTGTTTTGAGAAAAACGAAAAAAACATATTCATTTCTGTGTTTGTTGAGTTACGGTTCTCAAAATCGGCACACATCATAAGGAGACAGTTTCACCTGTTTATGCACATCACTTATGTGTCTGTGTCCCCTATGTTTCTGTGTATGTGGCCCTTAGATTTTTTGTGCTGCAATATACGACCTTTAGGAACTAGAATATCGTTGTTTAGAGGTATTATACGACGGATACAACATTTACGAATTTGAAAACTGACTTGCACTTTGTTATACGACAGCTTGGAATGTCAATGTTTCTTTCGAATTCTTAAAAATAAAAGATGATTATCGTACATTAATTACGCTGCTTTATCACAGAAGGCATATGCACCTTCAATTCCTACATTTAATTCGGAAAATATTAGTCTGAATGACAACACCACCTGAATTCGCAGCAGCTCTTCTCCACATACGACATTTTAGAAGAACAAAAATATTAACCAATAATTATACGATATAAAATCACGTGACATAACTTTGCCGCCTGATTGGCTACAAAAACTACAGACTTACTAGACGATGCAGAATTTCCCGCTCTTTCAGATGAAACGAAAAAAGTTTTCTCGCCAGAATCGATATACGACATTTTAGAAGAATGTCGACGATATGATACGTGTTTGAGTTTTCGAATTACAGCTGAACTTCGATATCTCGAACTCGGATAACTCGAACTTTGGGATAACTCGAACAAAAAGTCTAGTCCTTCCAAAACTAACACTACATAATTGCTCTAAAATGTATCGCTACAGATATCTAGAAACAAATGTGGCAGCTTAATACAGGTCTAAAGTAATGCTGAAAGCTCCTGTAGGAGCTTTCAGCATTACTTTAGACCTGTATTAAGCTGTGGTCTTGACAAATCGTTCAGATGAGAAATCGGATGACTCGAACATCTGTTATCTCGAAGTAATTTGTACGGTCCATTGAAGTTCGACTTATCGAAGTTCAACTGTAGTATGGTTTTACTGTAGAAATAGACACATTGAAAAGCAATGCCTGACAGTTCGATATTATATATATGTGCCTGTATATATCTGCTTTATATCTCAACAGTTCGATTTTAACACTTATGACGAAAAAATAGTTTTCTTCTGAAAAGATGATCGTCTTTTTCGGGTTTCAAAGTGGCATTTTGCTTCAGTTTCTTAACCCTTCTTTTGCTGAATTTTAAAATACATTTCTCCATCTTTACCCATGCCCTGTTGTATAATTACATATGTCTTCACTGTACACACGTATTTCGCTGTGCAATCACTGCTGTTGAGTGCACTGGTTGCACAATCAACACGTAAATAGTGCAGACCCTGATGAGACAGCTCCTGCAGGAGCTATCTCATCTGGGTCTTCACTATTTACAGGTATGTATATTGACGTGAATAGCAAGCGAAGGGTTAACAAAGATATAAGTAGCATCAAACAGTTTTAGTCCCGAGGAGACGCCGAGACAGGTAGCAGTTTAACGTCGAGACAGGTAGCAGCTTAATGTATAATAAATGTCATACAGAAAACTTCCAAAACATCTTTCTGCATAGCTTACACCATGCATTAACCCTTTCCTTCATGTAAACGTGTTTTCACACAAATGTAAACAGAGTAGACCCAGATCAGACGGCTCCTACAGGAGCCTTCTGATCAGGGTCTGCTCTGTTTGCTAATGGAATTTGATAGATCTGTTTCAATGCTTTCTAAAATGGCTACAGTGTTCTAACTTCCATATTTCATTATAAATATTTTATCCTTGAATATTCAGTAGGTATTGAAATATGTAATAAACATTGAACAGGGAAATGGTTAAGCAGATACATGTCTAAAAATATCTAAATTCTCCTTTACTACATTTCCCGTTCGGATAGGTTTTACTATACATGTTTATATAATTATTTGATACATAAACGTTCCTTGTGTAAATTGTTAAAACATGAGTTTTACGAACGCCATAAAACTGAATTTGGATCTTAAAAAGACAGCAAAGTTACTAGGCGTTTCTATGTCAAGAAATGTTGCAAAAATAGAAATGTTGCAAAGATAGTCCTAAATTTGCAGAGAACGTGCCACACGTTAATTAAGATATATATTTTAGTGAGTTCTGAAATTTTGAAATAAATTATATCGATTTAATAATAAAAATAATTAGATTAAACTCATATCATTTGAAAAAGGGAAACATTGGTCCATTTATTTGTTTTCAAATATTTCTTTCTTTCAGCTAAACATTTGTCAGAATTCTTAATTGATAAGTCCAGCAAGCAGTGCATACAGTGATCAGACTGCTCCTCTGATCTTAGTCTACATTATTTCCCGATGCCTTTGTGTCTTTTTATTAGGTACACATGGGATCATTCTTCCCGTTTGTATTTAGATCAACATGCCGGATCATTGACATGACCTACTGCCTGACACATTGAGCATTCGCAAGTCCCAAATAGTGGCATGATCATTAATATAATAAATTTACCTTTTATAAATTTAACGTAATACGTTCCAATGCTGTGTTTTCTTTTTACAATGATAAATATGAGCCAACAAACAATCTCTCAAAAGATTGTTTTTGTCAGAGCGTTTCAGTTCCATGTTCATCCCATGCCCACGCGGTTTTCACGTTTTGTTACACAATCCAAGAATATAATGTTAATGGTTACGAACTGGAGCTGACCAAGTGTAGCGTCTTAATCATTTCCTGTTCTATGTTTGAAATTTCGATACCTACTGAATATTCATGGACAAAATAGATTTAACGAAATATGGAAGGTGGAAAATTGAAGTCATTTTCGAAAACAGATTTTAGAAAACATTTTTAAGAAAACGGAACCTTTAAATTTCATTAGCAAACAGATCGGACCCTTACCAGACGGTTCCTATAGGAGTCGTCTGATCTGGGTCTACTGTGTTTGCAAATGTGTGAAAACGCGTTCATATGAAAGAAATATTCACGCTCACCCACTGAAAAAAACTAACGTCTGTGCAATATTTGGGTTTTGTGCAATTTTGATAGCTTGCGAATCAATCACGTTCTGAAAAAGTATTGATCGAGTTTCATTCATATTGGATCCTGACGAGACTCAATGTCAAACAGCTTAAAATATGACGAAGCTTTAAGTTACTAGGCGTCTCATCTGAATTCAAGATGTTTATTAATAGGCGGCCGATCTGGTTCTACATTGTTTGCATAACCAAATACAGTAGAACCCCTCTATACCGCCGTTAAAAATGGTATTGGAGACAGTTGGCGGCTTAATGCAGGGTGAATGTCATGCAGAACGCTCCTAGAGGGAGCTTTGTGCATGACTTTCAGCCTGCATTAAGCAGTCCCTTGAATAAAATTTTATACTAGAATTCTGAAAATGGGTGATCCTTCGAAAGCAAAAGACGAAATGCAAAAAGAGACAATTGAAGACTCTTTGTCACCCTTCCTTTTGTTTGCATTGCGTCTTTGTGCTTGTGGTTTGTTCATGTTGTGGAACGTTTGTCCCTGGTTCTTGTGTGTCTTTTGGTGTTTTCTGTGTTCATTTCGTGTGTGTGTGTGTGCGTGTGCGTTTGGGTGTGTGGTTGTGTGTGTGTGTCATGCTGTCTATCGGTGTTTTGGTGGTGGTTGCGTCTTGCATGTGGCTTTGCCTGCTTGACTTTACTACTTTTCCATTTATTGAATCTGTTCATGAGTGGTAATCAAAAGTGCAACACTACTCACGCCCCTAGCACCGGCTTAAGCAGTATTCAATTTTCAAAACTAATAACATCAAAACTTATGATCCCGAAGGACCAGAAAATATAACACTGAGAATGAAGTACCGGTTTAGAGGGGACTTACTGTGTTTGGATCAGGTATAGTGGGTTTATTTACGTATGCTGAATATGAAGGTGTGATTTACCTTGTTCATTAGCAGAGGTCGGCCATCATAACGAGAGACTTGTAGTTCCAAGTAGGTAATTAGGCATGCCGGGTTATCTTCAAAACGATGCAACGTACGAAAATGGCGTGTGTTTTGTTTTGATGTGTTTATAATTATTATAAAACGCGTTGATGTGTTAAGGAGGTATTATCATAACATAGCATCGGATCACCATAAATACGACAGAGAAAGAAAAAATGAAAACATAAACAGTTGCGTCATGGGAAATGGTATTTAATCAATTACTTTGTGTCTCATCTGGGGGCAAACTGTTTTAAATGGCATCACATGTTCGCTTGTAGCATCGGAAGGTTACATATATCAATGTATCAAAAAGTACGACCTAGATCTGTCTTCGCGCTATAAAACTATATGTGAAAATGATGTTTACTCTTTGTCATTAGACTGTTGTTTAACTTTGATTTTACAGTGGAAATGAATTAAAGCCCACGGGCACTCTGATAATGGTCTTCATTGTCTTCATTGTTTTTATAACAGTCAATATCAAAGCTTTTCACCAGGACATATTGTATTTGTAGGACCATCTTCGTTATGCCGAATGGATGGGTATTAAAATAAGATCGTGGACGAGTTTACGTAATATAATAATTGTGACAAAGGTTTCAATAAACTCGTTGGCAATTTTATAGATAAAACAATTGCAATTAAAACCGTTAGTGAACCGAACTCTTGAAATATTGTTTAACACCCAAAGATCCACCGAAATAGAACGAAGATCCACCAAAATAGAACAAACATCCCCCGACAAAGAAGACGGCTTCTGCATTAGCATTATATGCACACTGAGAATTACAGATGTAGTCTTACAGAATAAATTAACTTCATCTTGCTGTAATTCAAAAGTGTGTCTCCTCCACATCTGGTCTGCTGCAATTGTACTAATTTTGATTATTTAAAACAGTTCGAGAAACTACGGACCGAATGTCAAACAGATTGGGCACTGGTGACATGCCGGGTCAATAAATCATCTGATTCCAAACGGTTGACTAATTCATATATGTGTGATAAGAGTTAATATTGATACGCGATGCGGGTTATATTATAACATACAAATCCGGAATGTGCTTTCATTGCCTCAGTCTTATAACACAGATTCCTGTCTGCTGTTTCACTATAATAAATTGTACATTGGCAGGGTCTTCTTCGAACAACAAAAGAGATTTAGACGAAGATGTATGAGATATATGGGATGCTGAACTATAAGTCCTGGGCTATATACAGTTAAACTTCTTCAACACAACAACTCAACTGTCTGGTCTATGACTGTCAGTCGTTGTCGGGTGACTATAAATCTTTATGCAGAACTTGCGGACAGAACACACACATATAGGAGGCCATTTTCTCCATCATATCTTAAACATAAAACCATGACTATTAATTAGCTGGTTTTTATAATAGCATATGGACACAGAAATGTTTAAAATTGAGCATTTAACATTTAACCTGCTGAGCAATTATGTTTACAGAATTCTTCAACTACAACCTTTTCAAATTTCAAACTGTAATTAATTTGTGTACCAAAATGCAATCAGGGTATCAAACAGTTTGGATCCTGATGAGACGCCGAGTTACTCGGCGTCTTATCTGGGCCCAAACTGTTTGAACAGGTATTCACTCATCCGCCCATAGCAGGCTAACTAAGGCAGAAACTGTAGTATCAAACCTATATGATTTCATAAAGAAACACAATAGGCCCTGACCAGACAGCTCTTTAGGTGCCGTCTGTTCTTAGTCTTCTGTGTATGCAAATGCATTAAAGCGCGTATTTATGGAATAAATGGTTTAAAAATCAAATGGTTTAAAAATCGAATGTATATATAGACTATAACAATGGACTAGTATAGATAAATAATCGCAGAGCGACAGATAAAGGTGCGTATTCAAATACTAAAATCTTCATTTCTCCACCAAACCCTATGTTGTGACCATTCTTTAGAATCGTCTCGATGAGACGATTCTAAAGAGTGGTCACAACGTAGGGTTTGGTGGAGAAATAAAGAAGTTACACTTGAAAATATTTTATTTTACGCATCTTATCTGGAGCTCTGAATGGAATATGTTAGGTAGTTAGGATGCATCGATGTATTTATGCATATTATTGTTACATCAGTTACATAGTTCCTGAATTCACGTTCTAACTAATATGCACAACAACAGACGAATTTTCTTACTCAAATACCAAAATCGTCATTTATCCAGGAAAACTCATATGTTGTGGCAACTCTTGAGAATTGTCTAGAAGAGACGGTTCTAAAGAGTGGTCACAGCATAGGAATTGGTGGAGAAATAAAAGAGTTTTTTTCTTGAAACTGTTTTAATTCACGCATCGTTTTTGGATATTTGTAATGTGGTATGAAACTATTATACTCTGACAGGTTTGACATTAATCACTTCCGTTTGTTCGTTCTATCATTGACATTGGTCGAGCAAATTGGCGTTCTGTCTTCATTTAAATGTCACGCCAGTTCGCCATCTCTCAATGTCATGGCAGCTATTTAAAAAAAAAAAGTCACGCAGATTGATTTCTATGAGTCAAATTAACATGTTTTTTGAAGTTACGTTTGTTTGAAATCAGAATTACCATGAAACACTAAATTCCAATCTCCGAAAATAGAAATCATGAAACATGTGTTTGCGCCCTTTCGTTAAAGACAAAATTAATAAATAAAATTCGTCACTGTATTGGTAGAGTTAAAATGATCAAGATGAATTATATAAATATAAATATTTCCACCGGTAAAATGTGCAATGTCGATGTTTTCAAAATTCCCATACAAGTTTTAGTTTATATTCATACCAATCTATCCGAACATTCTCTCTCTGTCTTCATTAGAAAATCACGCATTTACGTTTTCATTTTACGAAATGCTAATTCAAATGCCGAACTAAAATGCTAAATGGTGAAAAGGTATTCAGAAGCCCTATGCTAAATGATCAAATGGTGAAAAAGAAGTATAGATTGTATTTTGAGTATCACAATAGGGTACGCAAACACAGAACATTCTACACAATGTAGGCCCTGCATGGTCCGCTAACACATTCTAATAAGAGTCTGTACTATTTATCAGGCACGCCAGCTAACTAGTGCAGATTGTGATGAGGTGACCAGGATTCAAACTGTTAGCGAAATAAAATGCTTGCTTTAGTCAAATTTAAGTAACCCATTTGTGCGCAATGTCCCTTGATAAGGACATAGCCGAACAGTATAGACCCAGATCAGATACAGATATGAATTTATAGGCGCCAGTCTGAAAAAGGGTCAACACTAACAAAGGCATACAGAGTTGTTTAGAAAAGTAGCAGATTAAACGAAATAAATTTCAGATCTTAACCCTTACTAAAGAAAGTTTAGAATCATATCTACATAATATCATAAGCAAATAAAACAGACATTGGTCAGACGGTTCCTACAGGTGCTGTCTGATCTTGGTCTACTCTGTTTGCAAAGATGTAGAAAAGAGTACTTATAGAGTAAAAAGGTAAGTGCATATTTATTTTTTCAACATAGACGTGGTTGCTTAACACATTACCTCATAGACTTTTTAGACCCAACCTCTTTGAATAAATCTACCAAAAAGGAGTATGTACTACACAAAAGGAAAAGCTTAACACATTACCTCATAGACTTTTTAGACCCAACTTCTTTGAATAAATCTACCAAAAAGGAGTAATGTGTAGTTTAGAAACCATTGTGACAAATAGAGCATTTGCTCCTATGGAGCAAATGCTGTATCTATCGCAATGGTTTCAAAACGACTTCAAAAGGCGTCAATATAAGGGTCCTGGATTAATATATGGCAAGGGTAATGCCGACGGCTCCTATAGGAACTATTTGTATTACTTTCGACCTGCAGTAAACTACCACCTGCATTAACGCCTTAGAATTATACTTCATGTAATGGTTGCGTAAGGCATTGGTTACTTTTCAAACCTTTCGCAGGTCACACTAACATGTCGAACAGGCATTTGCCATGTCGTACTGGTATTCCTAATTAGTAACAAGTTTACACATTCAATTGTCTAACATTGACCAGGCCGGTCGATTTGTCCGTTTATCAATGTATTCAAGAAATTTGAATCTCAAAACTCCCCGAATGTAAGGGATAATTAATTTACTCAGACTTATGAAAATTGCCGGCATTCTTATATTAGTTTTACTTTTATCCAACCAAATGAACGAGTGACACTAAATGTGTCATATGGCGACGATTGACGTATTTTTGATAGTACGTTCAATTATAATGGTTTCATCAGGAAGCTTTGTGGCAGCTGTAATAAACTACGGAACCAAGGATCAAACATATCGCTCCTGCATTCCATGAGGGGATACATTTGCTAAAACAACAATAAGAATCTCCTGTCTAAATTAAGTAAAATTAATAAGACCAACATCCTCGGCAACATGGAAAATGCCTAAAAAAGAACTGTTTTTCATCGTTAACCCTTCGCTTGCTGAAATTTAAAATACATTTTTTTCCTTCTTTACCCATGCCCCGTTGTATAATTACATATATCGTCACTGTGTACAATTATTTCACTGTGCAATCACTGCTGTGGAGTGCACTGGTTGCACAATCAACTTGTAAATAGTGCAGACCCTGATGAGACAGCTCCTGCAGGAGCTGTCTCATCTGGGTCTTCACTATTTACAGGTAGGTATATTGACGTGAATAGCAAACGAAGGATTAATTATATATAATATAACATACATGTATTTCATATATGGATAAACATGTAAATTAGTTTCGTTTTACTATTCATTCAAGAAAGCTTAAATATTAAATATTTTCTGAATCATGTTAGCCTATGTATCATTGTACGAATTATGGTTTAATGGAAAACATTGACTGGATGAATATTCGAGTATCATTTGAATGAATACGAGTAAGTATTTATATCTAGTTTAGTGTCTAGCCATTTTCTTGAAAAACGAAAAGGCACCTTTCACGTACACATACATATATAATGTTATAAGAGCATTATGTTACAATGAAAAAAATAAGAAAAGCTACTATTGGTTTAGTATATGGTGTATTCCCGAGTACAAGCAGAAGTGTCAAAAAAGTATTTTATGACGAATAGGATACACATTTAAACTTAAATGTGAAACCAACTAAATGTAATATTTCAGTCGTGCATATTTAACACCAGCGATTCTATGACTTGTGCGCACTTATTGCCAAAATGCGGGTAGTGAATACAAACATTTTGTAGTCACGTTAGATAGTTTCTAGGATTGGGGGTTAATTAGTGTTTAACCCTTTCACCGCCGAAGTCGCATAAATGCACCACGACAAATAGTGCAGTCCCAGATCAAACGCCGCCTTTTCAAGGCGGCGTCTGATCAGGGATTTCACTTTTTGTCTCAACCTCTGTTTCTATACCTGTGCTTTATTCCTTTGGAATTTGCATTTATTTATCTCATTTCATTATTGTACCGAATGATTTAGCAAAAATGGATTGCAGACGACAATTAGAAAGTTGGCACCGAAAGGGTTAACAGACTAGCTCAACACAGCGTGTATGTTCATATCTGCAAATGTCAGCAAATAATGCGTTTTCAGCAGAATATTTAACAAATAGGCAAAACTTATCTACATGAAAGTCCGTAAAGTCAGACGAAAATAATACAATATATGTTTCTAAATATTAGGTAATCAAATATTTATTGTGATTGGATGAAATGAAAGTTTTCCTTAACCTCCATATTTACTGCAAACCACAACTAGACAGTAAACTTGCTGGGTTCTGTTGAAGTGTCAGGAAAAGGTTTATAGCTACATGGAATAAACACAACATATTACACCTTTATTGGTACTAGAAAAATTCGTTCCTATTATATCTCTAGGTTACCGACTTTATTTTCACTAACGGGACTTTTCAAATGCCCGACAGTGTTAGTTAAAACGTTCCCTCCTAGTGACGCATTTTGATGTCTCTGTAAAAGTCACATTTTGAAATCATTGTAATAAATAGAGCATTTGCTCCATAGGAGCAACTACTGTATTTATTACAATGGTATCAAAACTACACAATTCTAAAATTCTCCTTTCTATAGTTTATGCTCCTTTTTGGTAGATTTAGTCAAAGAGGTTAGGTATAAACGTAGTCTAGGAGGGAATGGGTTAATAGTTATAGATGCTAGATTTTGGAAAATGAGAGAAATCTTCTTTCTACACGCAGTCCTGTATTAATCTCTTGCATATTACCAGTTCTCGATAATAACACATGAGTCTAGAATGGCATTTAAATATGTAAGCAGCAATACTATTAAATAACATGCGGGGGCGGTCTCAGACAAACATTGATGTGTGAAACCTTGGAATTTACACCTCTCTTGAAAATTGTCAGTGGGGGTATTTATTTGTTTTACGTATATATCTGCAATACAACAAACAAGGTTGTTCAGACATATGCTATTTTGATATTGTGTTGCATATTACGGTGTTGGTGAAACTCGTTCGCCTTTTCAATCTGTTTGCAAAGCGTCGCGTAACATGGTGTCTCACCGGGATACGACTTTGTTTGACACTGTGGCTATAGGTTTTTACAAGATTCTCATGAAAAATCCACATTGACACTTGACGCAGACAATTATTGTAGAAGATGAACTTTATTTTGGAGGCGACGTTGGTAAAATTTACGTTCCCAAATGATTGTGTGACCGGATAATATGCACGAAATGTCTGTTGTGTCAGCACCGGACAGGAAATACAGTTTATTTAAGGTATTGTCTAGCAGGTTGATGCCTACGAAATTGAAAACGGCGGGTAAAGGCAAACACATGCACAATTCATAGAAACCCCCTGGGACTATAATGAATTACAGCATGTTTAGGACCAAATGTGCGTTGCAGGTAGACACATTATTACAACTGACGGCTCCTTCGTTGAAACTAGTCTGTCAGGGCTGATAAAATGGGTACTGGTCCATCAAACCTTCTCCGCCAAACCCTATATGTCTGAAACTCATTAGAGGAGAGGTGAGTTGCAGCAAAACTATACTGCGTATATAAAATACGAGCGTAATATAATTTTGATTTTCTAAATGCGCGTCCTATCTTCAGCTTTGACTCATTCTGTGGATATAGTCGTATAGCTACCTCACAGCACATTGAATGTTTTGTACAGATTTGTACATTTACAATGAAATTTGGAGCACAGATACCTGATAAAGTTTGCCTATTCGATTTTTATTTTCGATATTAATATGCAGTCTATAATAAGACAAACATCGGAATACTATGAATATGAATATGAATACTAATATGAAAATGAATATGAATACGAATATGCATATTGTTATTTATAATAATCATAACAATATGGCTGACTCTTCAATTTCTTCCCGGCCTGCATTTGAAGCAGAGGGAAGTCTGACAGGAAACTCGCAGTTGCATGTTCAAGTCATGAGACAGTTGCCCAAGAAAATTATAATAAGTACAATATTGAAAACTATTCTGAAAGTGGATGATCCTTCATAAGCAAAGGCAGCAATGCCAAAAGAGAAAATGTGCAGACCCTGTTTTATCGAGTCTGTTCATGAGTAGTATTTAAAATTGCAACATTACTCACGTCTCCTAGCACCGGCTTAAGCGGTATTCAGTTTTCATTAATAATAACATAATGACCAGAATATATAACAACACTAAGAATGACGTACGGGGCGACTTTTACGGCCGCCACACAAGCACTTAACACCTGCTGATGTGAAGTACATATATTTTGAAAGAAGGTGATCCTTTGAAAGCAAAAGTAGCAATGCCAAAAGAGAAAATTGCAAACTCGGTTTTATTGAGTCTGTTCATAGGTAGTAATTAACCCTTTACCTGATAGAAGCGGCTTTTAGCGTGTTTGATTTATTCCTCCGCTGAAGAAAATAGTTCAAATTCATACAGTCATGAACATATTGCATAATAAATATTTTCTATATCCTAGTAGGTGGTAGCTTAAAGCAGGCTGAAAGTAAAGCAGAATGCGCCTTAAGGCGCATTCTGCTTTACTTTCAACCTGCTTTAAGTGGTCATATGTCTTCAAAACTAGAAACAGGCTATTGGGTAAAGGGTTAAAAGTGCAACACTATTCACGCCCCTAGCACTGGTTTATGCGGTATTCAATGTTCATAACTAATAACATCTAAACTAATGACCCCGAAGGACCAGAAATATATAACAACACTGAGAATGAAGTACGGGGCGACTTCAAGTTGATATTTATAGCGGTTCACACGTTATGATCAAACTATTTTTATAAACATATTTAAATTTGCACTTGCGTTCAGTAAATATAATTTATTGAGTAATTCTGCAACTGCGAGCGAACTCTGATGCCTGCATTTACCCAGCGAATAAGGCTCGTCCATAGAGAGTATCAATTGCGTTGGGTTTAAGAATAAATATTCCTACAATTTTCGTATACAAAACAGAATACTCAGACTGTCAAACATTTTGTATCATAATGACAAGTTGAGTTTCTCGTTACCTAACCCAAACTGATCGCAAAAGATTATAACGGATTTTCCTGTGGATCCAAATTGTTTCTTCTATCGATCCAAACTGGACTATGTATCCAAACTGATCG
Organism: Azorinus chamasolen; assembly: GCA_963576725.1. NCBI lineage: Eukaryota > Metazoa > Mollusca > Bivalvia > Cardiida > Solecurtidae > Azorinus > Azorinus chamasolen. The sequence goes on along the minus strand of OY755239.1, from coordinate 90,570,286 downwards.
CAAAGTTATAACGGGTTCGCCATTGGATCCAAACTGTTTGCAATTATTTTCATGGATTCGCCTATGGATCCAAATTGTTTGCAAAAGTATAACGGGTTAGTCTGTGGATTACAATCGTTTGCATATTTTTATGACGGAATGCACATGCCTATATATCTAAACTGTCCGCACATGCCTATATATCTTAACTGTCAGCACACGTTTATATATCTAAACTGTCCGCACATGCCTATATATCTAAACTGTCCGCACACGTCTATATATCTAAACTGTCCGCACATGCCTATATATCTAAACTGTCAGCACACGCCTATATATCTAAACTGTCCGCACATGCCTATATATCTAAACTGTTCGCAAATGTTATAACGGATTCGCATATGACGGCAAAATGATTTAAGAAGTGTATGTTTATATGCACTGCTCTTGGTCTGCCTAACCTATCCGCATTAAACCAGTACCATGGTGAAAGAAATTCAGTGTATAGAGAGGACAGATCTGGTTATCATCAAAAACACATTTAATTACGAAAGATACAGACCAATGCTATTTTATCTCTGCCAACGTAATATCCCTCTAAAACGGTATTCTAATAAGAAGAACTTATGTCATTTAAGGAAGGTGGTTGTTTAATGCATAGTGAAAGGCATATGACTTCTACCCTGCATGACTTTCAACCAGCATTAAGCTGCCACCTGTCTCCAATACCGATATTTCTACTTAATTAGAGGGATTGTGCTGTATCCGTATCTAAACTAATTGACACTTGAGTCGTATACTAGTATAATATAATAATATATAGCTTTGGTTGTTTGAAGTCTATTATTTTCCACAAGGTTAAGAAACATGATGATGCAGCAGCATTGGAATCTAATATACAGAATGTATTATTATCTGAAAAGTAATAACCTTCTGCAGATAGTGTCTGGACAATTTATAATACAAAATGAAATGGGGGAGAAACATCATTGTGTAAAGTGCAATTTTCATCGTCAAGAATGCACATCTGTTATGCTATAGTCAGATCATCTGAATGAATCACCAACAAGATGGTATCTACGGTTACCGTAATGAGAATTTAATGGTAATATGCAAATATTTCTTTCTCAAATTTGTACTTAGCGGCAGTGTGTGGATTATATTTTTACACCAATGAGAATATGAAAAATTTCTCTTTCAGCGTAGGTTGATATTTGTTATACAGTAAAAACTCTCCATAACGACCACTAAATTACACCAAATATTTTGTGTTAAAGACAGGTGGCTGCTTAAAGCAAGGTGAACGTAAAACAGAACGCTCCTATAGGAGCGTTCTGTTTTGCTTTTACCTTGCTTTTAAGCAGCCACCGGCTCTAAATACCAACTAATTAATACAATTTAGTGGTCGTTATAGAGAGGTTTTACTGTTGCAGTATTTTGCCAATACCAATTTTTGTACACTTCCACTGGGTTTTACAGATGAAACTTTTGTCTTGCTTTTTCTCTTGCAATTCGTCGACTAAAACCCTATATAATATTCTTCATGTTACCTTCTACGCATCGAACATTCATGTAAGAAATAATGACTTATGAATAGTAATAAGATTATGCTTTATAATCGCACATGGGCTCAGGAATATTTGGCAATGACATTATCTTTAGAATTATATTTATATTATCTTATAAGCAACAGAGTAGATCCTGATTAGAAGGTTTCTACAGGAGCCGTCTGATATTGGCATACTCTGCTTACAAAGGCGTAGAGCGGCGTGTTTATGGAGTAAAGAGATTAAAGCTCTTGACAATCTACTAATCCAGTCTCTATCAACTTGGATGTCTCAGCTAGTTAGAACCCAGATGAGACACCGATTTATTTGGCGTCTCATCTGGGTTTAAGCTGTTTTACACTCGGACAATAGCGTCTCAAAAAGTGTAATCTAATCGCAGTATCACAATTGAAACAGGTCCAAATTTCAGCAATTGCATTTTCACTTATTTATGATTCGCCCAGGCTTTTGAGAAACAACTGACCGAGTATCAAACATATTGGATCTTGGTGAGATACCGATATACTATACGCTTGATCATGATCCAGGCTGCTTGTAAGTGCAAAACATGCTCTCAGTTGATCTCATTGACCGTTATGAACATTTCCAATTAGCCTGAGTGTACCTGATACACCAGACATTTGTACAAATTATACGATATCAACTAGTTTAACCCTTTCATCGCCGCAGTCGCATAAATGCCCCACGACAAATAGTGCAGTCCCAGATCAGACGCCGCCATTTCAAGGCGGCGTCTGATCAGGGACTTCACTTTTTGTCTCAGTCTCTATTTCCATATCTGTGCTTTAATATTTTTAAAATTGCATTTATTTATCTCATTTCTTTATTTTACTAAATGATTTAACAAACTTGGATTGCAGACGACAAT